>CM040123.1:368717491-369317491 GCA_022559845.1 Amorphophallus konjac
GGGCCATCATGTGAAGGACGGAGCCCGCAGAAGGAGTAGAAAGAGAAGGGGTGCCTTGACTACCTCCCACAGATGTGGAGGACGGGAGAGGGGCAGTCCCTTCTCCGGAGGGAAAGGTGGCAACCCTAGGGGGGTTCTCAAGGAGCCCTTGAGGAAGAGAGTCCTCTTGGGAACGCGGAGGATTGAAGGATGCCATGGCGGATTCGAAGAGGGGGTTGGAATAGAACGTGAAGGAAGAAGTGACTCGAGAAGACGATTCAGACGGACGAAAACAACTCCACATGCAACGGTCAACCTTGACAAAAAGCAAAACAACCAACACAAAGCACACAATAAGCAACCGAACTTAGGTGATTTTAACCAGATGTAAGTGGTAAAAGATGGAGACACTCAAAAATCAAGCAAGTTGTTTAGAATGATGCGACAAGATTCTTATGATTTCTCCTTTGGAACTTTAGTGAATTGATCGATGTGTATTCTCCACAATGGGTTCCTAATAGGAGATGGATATGGGACTTGGTTTGACTCTAAGTGTAACCACTCAATCACTTATGCAACCCTAGACACGGGATGGGAAAGGTACAACCAGCCCGGCGTCCGTGTGGGAATCCACGGCTCGCGGGGACTTATGGAGGTCCCTGTTGTGATTTCCTAGTCGGCCCCAAGGAATATGGAGACGAGAGGTCCTCACAACAAGGTGGGAAAATGCAATCTAATGTATGAAAAGATGAATGACCCTATGTGCACCGGAGTGCATGCAAAGTCTAGCCTAACAATCTAACAATCAATAGTGCACACCATGATATGCAGATATGAGCAAAGCAAGAAGGAGGTCAAGTATCACCCAAGCAATAAATCACAGCAAAAACTGCGGAAATCAATGCACCTCGGATGCGTACCTGCCAGGAGAATAACGGTCGAAGGACCCTGCGTCAGATAACAATAACGGTCGAAGGCCAGACCGCCAGATAATATATAACGCAGGGGGATGAGACCGTCAGATGAGCCAGAGAACAAAAACCAAACAGAAATAACCGGGAAACCCGTGGGAGCTCTCACAGCAGAACCAATGTGGCGGTCTAATGCCCCTGCGTCAGAGAACTGTGACGCTGGGACACCTGACCGTCAGAGAACTCAGAAAACCAGAATATGCAGTAACCAAAAGGGGAAACAAAAGGGCAACTCAACAAGCAGATGATGGCAGGTTTTAAACAAGAATCAAGAGCACGATTGGCACAAGTTGTCCCACCGTGATCGCCAAAAAATTATCTGTTGATATTTATTTGCCTATCTTTTATCTTACTTTTGAGGTTTGCAAAGTAATATGACAAGATGACAAACAAGTAATCAAAGATCTACTCAAACCTGTGAACATGTGAACATGAACCTAGGCAATCATAGCCAGCTCTAGCATGGGCATGCTACCTCAATCAAATTACGCTAAGGAAAAGGAAAACACACGCCGGGGCGTGGAGCAAGGAACAAACAAAAACACACCGCTAGGGGTGGAACAAGCAAGGAAAATAAAGAAGATATGATGAAGAAGATAGCTAATGCCTAATACCAAGGAAAGATGTGATCGCCACCAAAGTAAATACAAGTCAAAGACCTGAATATACCTTGGAAATAGGTGGATGAAGCACCCGCCCACGGGAGAGAAAACCAAGGAAAGCCTGCAGATCAACTTGGAAGTAACGGCCAGAACCCTGTGCGTCGCTTGGAAGTGACGGCCGTACGATAGACCGCCAGAAGATAGTGACGCGCCTGCTCCAGACCGTCAGGTAACCTGTAGTAGTAAAGCTTGAATTCTTTTAACTCCAACTCTTCCAGCCGGCTAGAAGACTTGGGCCTCGTGCTAATGAACCTGTAAACCTGCCAAAGAAGTAGAAAGCCAAGACAAGACAACCTCAATTAGCCCTTTTCACAAGCATAGCATCAATTCTTAAAGAGCTTAAGAACATCAAAAGGAGAGGGAATTACCGGGGAGTTTTGGTTTTTTAACCCCTCTAGGTGTTTTTAAAAGTTTGGGAGGATGTTTGTATGCTTAAAGAACAGTGAAAAACGTGGAGGAAGAGGAGGGACAATACTTTGTTTGAGGAAAACCAAGGAAGAACTCAAGCATGCAATGATGAACTTGAAAGACAAAACTAAAGTACTCCCTTGATTAGAAGATGGATGGACGTGGGAAACAGCTCCTCCTGGATGAAGATGACTCCTGAGTTCGGCAGCACTTCATCGTGAATTCAAACCTTCCTCCCCTTCGGCCATGAAGTCAAGGGTTCTATTTATAGACCCTCAAACTCTTAGGTCGAGCAGAGGATAATTCAGCAAGATAAGGAGATAACTCTTAGCAAATCCTTGAAGATAATATCACCAAGAGTCCATAGAAACAAACGGGGGGTCCTGAGGATCGGATTTGAAAGAGATAACGTCAATCCAAATCCTTATCTCGACCACGGAGTAGCAGAGAAAAGGCCTGAACTGCCAGGACTCTCGGAAGGAAGTAACGGTTGCACGATAGACCGCCACTTGGAAGTAACGCATGGGGAATCATCCGTCACTTTCAACCCTATCCCAAAGAGATAAGATCAACGGGAAGAAGACCCAACAAGCTGGACTCTTCAAGGAAGCGACGGCCAAGGCATAGGGCGTTAGAATGAAACAACGGCTGGACGACAGACCGTTATTATCAACGTGGAATTAAAAGGATAAGCTTCGAGGACAAGGCCTTAAGCTCTAGGACTCTTCAAAGAGTAACGGCCCAGGACCCATCCGTTAGAAGGAAGCAACGCGCCTGACTGGGACCGTTATTAACATTGAGGTTCAAAAAAATAGAGTGAAGGGTTTGCTAAGATTCATCCAACGAAATGCCACCGGGAGCCACATCTTAATCCAGGAATTAAGACCCAAGAAATAGGCTTCAACTAACCAAGAGACTCAATGAAGGGTGAACAACTCGGAGCATCGTATAGAATGAATAAGGAGATGACCCGACTTATTGGGTATAAAACGGGTGTCAACAACCCCGGCCTACCAAAATCGCGGGAAAGGAAGTGCACGAGCTGGGGATCCATCTCCCTACCTCCACCGAAGATTTTGCGTCCCGAGGACGCCGATCCGCAAAGAAAACACCACGAAACCCTTGCCGGTTCACGAACTCGCCACCGAGCTTCCACGCGCCACCGGCCCTCGATCCTCGACCCGTTCCTCGTTCCTCGCCTCCCGCCATCGCCGCCTCGCCCTCCTCCGCCACCCGCGGTCGCCGGGGACAGGGGGAGAGAAAGAGATGAGAGAGAGTGAGAAAGAGAGAACAAGGAGAGAGAGAGGTTAAGGGGGTTATTTATAGGAAAATCTGAAAATTTTAGAAATTCAGAAAAATACTAAAAATTACCTCTGTGATCCTCGGGAAGAGCACAACGCGTCGATACTGTCCCGGAGTCGGAGAACGCCACGGTTAGCCATGCACAGAGTTCCAAAGGCACATCAGGAAAAAACACGTGTAAAGCACAAAATATACTCCGAGACCTACGAAAATGATCCGAAAAATATCCGACAAATCCGGGGCATTACACCTCAGGGGCTGAACAAATCTCAAGCTGGGACGGCTAAAATAACATAAGAATGTGCACGGCCATCACACCAACAATAAAGTCACCAGCCACCTAAACAAGCCACATAAAAATTTCGAACACCGCACCATAGATTCACGCCTGTCGGCGAACTCTGCCAAGTACAACATAACCGAGACAAACATCAAGACAAAAGAAAAACACTCCGTCACATCCTGAACGAGAGCAAAACCATCTCGCACAGTGCCAACACAGCACGCACAAGACCACACACGATAGCAAAGCGATAAACAATCGTAAAACCAATGCCAGCTGCTGGCTGTACTGGACCTTAAGGACTCTGAATACTGCGATATCTTGAATTCCCATGTACTTCACAAACAAAAGCTCAGCTAGCTCAAAAAAATTCCGAACAACTATGAACTCTCGCTCTGATACCAACTGTGGCGACCTAGACTCCGAATACCGGGTAAACCCGATACTACTTGGAACCTGTGAGGCCTCCCAAGAGCGGAAAAGCTCCAAAGGGATAGAAAGGTGTGTGAGAGTACATTGAACTTCCAGATAAAGTAGTCAGCAATTAAATTTTAATGATCAGGATTGCTAAAGTAGTAGAAATAAAATTACATTTTCTATAATAAATTAAAACTAACATAGTCCAGTCCAAAGAAAGACAAGTATAGTCCAACAGGAAAGGAAACGTACCCTGAAGTCGGGGGAAACTCGACACTGGCAAACGCTAGCAACACAGAACTACCGCACAGCGGAACCTCCAGCCACGAGGCAGAACAGCTACACCTGAAAAGTCAGGGGTGAGCCTCGTGTCACTGGCTCAGTAGGGATCCTGCAGAACCCTACCTCAAAGCAACGCAGTAACAACAGTACTACTCTAAAGCAAAGCAGTCACAACAGGAGTAATAACAATAAAAGTAAAGAGGAAAGCCGTAACGCTGAGACACGGCAACCGAAGGAACCTCGGCCCTCTAAACTACTCCTAACAGTAACAGAAAGGCGAACCCTGATTTCACAAAGTTGGGCGTTACCGATCCATTATCAAATCACGAAACCCTATCGTGAAAAGCCTACTAAATAAGGTAAAGGCCTACCAAAGACCCACACAGTCAAAGGCGCAAGACACACACGAACTCACCGTCGTGTATGCTAAAACGCGTAACCTCGAGTGAAGCCAAGCACAGGCCACTCGGAAAAGTCACGAAAACACAAGTCATCGTGTCATGTAACAGAAGCACCTCCTCACTAGAAGAACAGCCAGATGCGTCCACTGACGTCTTACACTGCGCCACAGGTATCTCGCACTCGCCTGGAACGGCGGTAACTGAGACACTCACGAAGAACCAAGTAACCACAGTAACGATTGACTAGTCAGGGTCACGTCCGTCGGTGGTCGTCCAACCGCCCCAGACCACGTGTGCACACACAAGCCCAATGTCTTGAGCCAGGCCTCTAACTAGTTTTCCACCCAGTAGGATGCTACCACAAAGCAAGGGGACCCACGGAAACTAACCTAAAAACTGTCTTTCGGGAACTGCCCCGCCACCACTCCTAGGTGGGCCGACACACAGGAAAGTGTCGTCAGGCTACGACTCGTGGAGGCTCACTAGACACAGAGACTCAAAAACAACGAACATCGGAGTACAGACAGGGTAAGCACACACCTATCGCACGTACTACGGAGCATAATGCAGTACACAACTGCTACCAGACTCCGGACAGTCAACTAGACCTGTTGTCAACGATCCTTGAGTCACAAGACTCGGGTCAAGATCGTCGCACATCACAGCAACACGCTATTAATCAGCCTAGTCCCTAAGCCAAAATCCATGAGAAACACATTATGGAAGACAGCACAGAATAGCTGGATCCATAACAACAATAATGACAATGCGTCCTCAGCCTCCGAGCCGCACAATGGACTCACAAGTCCGCATAACACGAAACACGGAACACGAGGGATCACTGAAAACCCTCAAATCATATGACACGTAAATCGAGGTAAGATGATACCTCCAAGCGTCCAAAACCATGTCTCGATCCTCACAGGATAGACGAGACACTCACGAGGTCACGTGTCAACCACTGGGTCACAACCGGGTTGACCAGAAACCATAATGACCCTCGAAATAACACAAAACACTACTCGGTACAGTGGCACTCTCAGACACCTATAACACGGTCACGGCCCTCATAGGACGTCGAAGACATCCACGAACAATGGGCTAACCAAGGGGTCAAAGCCACATCAACAGGAAAGAACACAACACTACACACTGCTCAGGATAAAACCGCTCCTCTGGCATCCCTTGATACACATATGACTCTCACGGGACACCGAAGACATCCATCGAGTCAAAAGCCAACAAGGCATTGAATCTTGGGTTCACCGAAGCCCGAGACAGCTCAAATAAGACACGAAAAATAGAAAACATTAACGCGCCTCAACCCTGCATCGCGATCATTAACGCGCCCCTACAGAGGGCCGCGATGTCAACAGAACGCGCCCATCACCTGGGTCGCGATAACTCACTAACGCGGCGCTCACCTAGATCGCGTTAATAGACGCGGCCTGAACCTCAGGCGCGACAACATATAAATGTAGTACAAACACGTGTCACGATAAACCAGAGACGCGGCACTCACTCAGGTCGCAATAATAGTCGCGAGCAGAACCTCAAGCGCGATAATACATTGACGCGCCCCTCACCTGGGTCGCGTTAACAAAGGATCGCGCCCATCGCCTGGGGCGCGTTCCCAACCGCCTAACTGTTCATCTCCTGCACGAGACGCGGTGCATCGTTGTAGCACGTTCCACTGAGAACGCGGCATACACGACCGGCGTGTTCTCGTCACCGAGCGAAAATCAGAAAATCCGCACAAAAACCCATTTTCCACGCCCCAATCGTCGCTAGAACGACGGGGAAACACTCACAATCAAACTACCATCCTTCCACAAGCCGGAAGGGATCGAACCACGCCCAAAAACACAAGAAACGGGCGATTCCCATGAATCGACCCAAAACGACTCACTAGGACAGCCAGGCTCATACCGGCTCCGATTCTCAATGAAATTCAATAAAATTGGCGGGAAATGAATCCCAACATGCGAGGGGTTCAAATGAAACCATTTAAACTACAAACCGTCACCTAGATCAACGAACACGACTCACACCCCCGAACATGCTTTCGCCTTAAACAAGGTAAAACTAGCTCAAACTCACACCGTTCGGCTCCAAATCGCGGCAGAACGCGGGAAAAGAGTAGGGCATTTGTCTCCCTACCTCCACCGAAGATCTCGCGAGCCGAAACGGTCACAATACGTCGAAAACCATCACACGAACCATACGTCGACTTTGAACCCACCGAACGAGATCGCGCCAACACCACGCTCCATTCTTCACGCTAGCACGCTCCACGACACCTCCACGGCATCTCCACGACATCCCTGGGCCTCCTCAGTCTATAGCCAAGGTAGAGGGGGAAAGAGGAGAGAGAACGGAGGGGGAGAGAGTGAATGGCGAGAGAAGAGAGAGGAGAGAGGTGAATGAGATAAAAAGGAAAGAAAAAGGGAAATTAGCAATTTTCCTAAAATCCGATTTTTTGCATGAAAATCTATAAATTAAAAAAAATATGAAAAAATAGTCTTCGCGATCCTCGGAACGAGCACAACACACCTGTAGCATCCCTGAGTAGCAAAACTCATCGGTCAACTCTCCACAGGGTTCCGCAAGTTATACAAGGGAAAAATCCGCGTGGATCGTAAAACACGTATCAGGACCTACGAAAGCGATCCGATAGCTCTCCGATTCCGATCCGAAGAATCCAAGATATTACAGTTTGGTTATAATTTTTTTTCTCTCAAAATTAAAATTAGGGAAGAGAAGACACTTAAACACGTTTGGTAAGACCAATCCTATTTTTTAGAGAAGAATCTTACCCTATATAAACTTTCCTAAAAAAAATAAGTCGAGCAATTTCTTTTTGAAAAACACCCACGATGACTCGGGACTCCCCCTCCCTCCCCTGCACGACCCTCCTCCCCCTCCCCATCCCTCGCGGCCTGCTCCCCTCCCCCCCCGCCGGCCAACCTCCCCCATACCTCCCCCCTCCCCCACTGCTCCCCTCCCCGATGACACCGGCTCCCCTCCCCTCCCCCGCCGCCGGCCCCCCTCCCCCTCTGCTCCCCTCCCCCGCGACCGACGCCCCTACATGCCCCCCTCCCTTCCCTCTCCCTGTGTCTACCCGCCCGCCGACCTCTCCCTCCCCCGTTCCCTACGTAAATACATGTATTTTTATGTGCCAAACAAGTCTACATATATTTTAAAAATTGTGACACTTTTGCCAAACAAAAAATGTCAATTTTTATCATTTTTAAAATTTAAGTTAAAAATTGACATAACATATTTTGTCAGGTAGAAAGAGTTTTAAAAAAAAATTGTTCCAAAACACCCTATAATACACACCTGAGTGTGTATTACACACACTGGGTGTGCACTAAGATTATTTTTTATTTTTAAGAAAAAACTTTGTGACATAATACTCAAATAATATTAACTTGGAATACAAATCACACCACTTAAAAAAATTAAAATATATTGATTAAAATATAAACCTAATATTATTCATTTGATTTAAACTTTTTTTCAATTTGTTTGATTATCCGACGAAAGTATAACTTACACCACAAGATGATTTGGATCTCACGTCACAAAAATATTTAAAAAATAAAAAAATTAAACCTAGTGCACACCACCTAAGGTGTGTAGTAACCCCCACATATGCACTAATCATTTTTTCAACCACAAATAATCAAGCACTTCATTTATAAAAATACTATCATTTCCCTCCCGCCAGATGGTCCAAAAGATATCACGTTGAATAATAAGCCCCACAGCCCCGCGGTCATCCTCGGACCCCCACCTAACGAACCAGCGTCTGGTAAAACTGTAATGAGTGTCCACCGTGCCCACAACATCCCTTCTGCGCCATATCTTGGAAGGAAGAGCCGAGACCAAAGCTCTCGAGCTAACGCACACTGGACGAAGGAATAGATGGTAAAAATTGACCCCTCAGTCCAGCCCAATCCCATCAAGAAATCGAGCAAGCCAGCCACAGGCAGGAAACCTTCCATGCGAAATTCTCGAGTACAGGGCTTCTGACCTAACGATGGCTCGAGAGCTTCGAAAATGATAAGCAAACAGGTGACGAACTCCCCCAATGTCATTCATATATGATAGAATCCTCATTTAAATGGTTCATCTCATGTTGACGAGAGAAAATAGCTTCAAAAAGAATTTTTACAAATTATGCTAAGTTTATCAAACAGGCAGTAAGCAAGCAGATTATCACTTTTAAAAATCAAGACAAAAATCAACATGAAACCAATTTTGAGAGAGAAATGCCCCTCAAAGAAAAAAGCATTCCCAAATGCCCTATAAATAAAATACACACTCTTTGAGTTATCGCAAAGGCTATTCAGCAGAAGAAACATAGCTGTTGTTTAAAAGAGCATCGCAAAATTATAATCATCATTTAAAATATGCAACACCCTTTGCAAATATCTTACAGGGGTGGTTGACCCAAAACTGTTTGCCAGGGGACACCCATGCAGATTCTAGCACAATTGTCCTTTCTAGAGAAAAGAATTGGTTTGCACCACCAACTTTGTTGCAAATTGGGGTAACACAACCAGTAGGTGCACAAGAGGGAGTCCTCTACCACCTAAAAGAATGAAAAGCCCACTACAAATGGAATTACAACGGAGAGATTGTGCCCTTCCGAGAATCCAGGCTAGGACGAAGAAGAAATCTGGACCAGAAATGAAGGTCGACTTTCCCCAGAAGATAGTGCCATTGCACTGTTTTCCATATACCCTAGCAAATTGCATGGGGAAGCAGGAAAAGAATCTTAAAAGCAGATTATAGCACAATTGCAATAGACGAACAGCAAGGAAACCCTATCTCTAGTTGGCCATTCAGTCATCCCCAATGAGAGCACCCCCGATTGGATTCTTTTTGAGGGGATGATGATTAGTTGGAAATGCTGTTGGTCACCTCTGTTCCCAGTACATCTAGTCCGCCCGCAAATGATGATAGGAATGGCTACCCTGAGCAGAAACTACTGGAATCGAGAGGGGAGAGATCCACCTTCCTCCACCAGAGTTGCACTGTCAAATGCCACCAACTTTTCACAGTTCTTCAAGTTCATTTGCAACAATATCAATTCCATTTCCTCACTGAACCCTGAACAACAAAACGTTTTCATTTGATTAGCGTAAGAAAACTGTCTTCCTCCAAGGATATTGGATTTTTTGTATGAATGATTTGGAAAAAGGAAACTTCAGTCCATACCCACCTTTGGGTGCAAGATTATCACCAGCACCATTTAGAAATTGAATAGTCAAGCGCCGAAGGGTTCCAAATACGACAGAAGGAACCGAGGATTGAGAATGAACAAATGAGAATATTTGGAAACTTGCATTTTCAGACTCCAGTTTTGGATGTTTGAAAGTCCACCCAAGTTCAAAAGTAAAATACATTCTTAGACCACAAGAAATCTAGTTTGCATCTTCATATCATGTTCACAAAAGGGACTTGAAAAATGGAAAGCAGGATGTTGCAACAACCTTGGAATAGATAAGATGAGAAACACCTAAACAAGTCCACCATCAATCATCCCACTTTTTGGGAAGGATGCAGGATACCATCATTTGCTTTATGTTATTTATCTAACTTTGCCATGGCCAGTCCCAAGGCCGGGTAAGAAAGGAGGAGGCTGTGTTAGGTTCACAGCTAGCACTTGAAAAGGGAAAAAAATGATCGCATCCCAATCATGGATCCTCATCCAAATCTTTCACTCGCTAATGCTAGGGCATTCACCAGAAGCTAGAAGTTATATCGATGCCAGAGTGTAATGACAAGGTTTGCTAAGGCATCCCCCCGAGCAACGCACTGGAATGGTGCCCAATTGCAGAGAAATAGGCAAGGGTTCTTGGCCGAACAGGAGTAAAGGAAGAAAAGATTCTGTTTGAAATTTCATACCCGATCTGTTGAAGGATGAAGATTGGACAATTTGTATTCCATGGTCTAAAAGGATAAAATTCATCTAATTACATGGAATATAGAAACCTAACTGGTAAGAATATAGAATTAGTAGACTTCATATAAGAAGGGAGGATCAATAAAGCTTGTTTACAAGAAGTTAGGCAGACAGGATCTAAAGCAAAAGAAATTGATGACCATAAGCTATGGTATCTAGGCAAAAGCCATAATCGAAATGTAGTTATTATTATAAATAAAAATTTAAAAGACAAAGTAGTAGAACTCAAGAGAGAGGGTGGTAGAGTTGTACTAGTTAAACTTGTGATAGGAGTTGTACTAGTTAAACTTGTGATAGGTGAAGAGATTTTAGCTATAATTAGTGGTATGCACCTCAAGTGGGATTAGAGGAAAGCATCAAAAAGAATTTCAGGAAAATTGTGATGAGGTACTGATTGGATTAAACAGGGTGCATAAGAAATGAATCTAGCTTTGCTGGGGAAATAGATGTGGGATTGATGAAGGAGAACCATTTATTACGGCAACAGCTTATTCAGGAGAAGCATTACAAACCACACCATAGATTTTATCTGCAGCAATTTCACAAAAGACATCAGAGTCCACAGTGGACTGGAATTCTGAGCAAGGAAATGGATGGAACAAGGTATTTCAATGAGAGCTGGGAATGTACAGTGCATCTTTTTTTGGTATGATAAATGGGCTGCAGAAGTGCCTTTAAAGGATAAATCCCATGGGATTTTTATAAATGGGTCAAAGTCAAAGATTGTTACCAGTCTCAAGAAGGCATAACTCAATGGTCTCTTCATTTGCGAAGGGGTTCTAAACGTGAGGGGTATATGCTGCTTCTGCAAATTCTCAATGGAATTCTATTTCTCAATCAAAGGAGATGCTCCTTATGGTATAATGGAAGAAAAGGGTTCTCAGTGAAGAATTTGTATAATTACATTGACAGTCATTCTTCTGCTATTTATCCAAAGTACAAAGAAGCATAGAAGGTTAAAGCACCTCTGAAAATTAAGGCATTTATGTGGCTATTATTTCAGAAAAGGGTTGCTACTAGAATTTACAGAACAAAATGGGACCCGAAGTGTGAAACTGTTGTGTGCTTTGTTCAGATGGGCAGGAAAATATTGAGCATTTGATAATTCAATGTGCTGTAAATCATAAGGTGTGGCAGACCTTGAGAAGGGTGTTTCATTTTCAATGTGACTTTTCTACTTTGGAGGAACTGTGGGATTATTTTTGTCGCCTGAAGGCAAGAACTCATAATAAAGCCAGGAAGAAGATTATTTCTATTGTGCCTCATGCCATATGTTGGAGTGTTTGGAAGCAGCACAATGAAGTCCTTTTCGGGGTAAGTAGACTTTACCTGGAAAACATCTGCCCTCGAGTGATGTCTCTTTTATTAGTGTGGAGTAAGCACCTGTGTAATTTGTTTGTGGAAGAATTGTTTAAGATTTGAGTTGCCATTTAGTTATTTTCTTTTCTTAATGTAAGAGAAACCTCTCTCCTCTTCCCTGACTGTATCACCTCTGTTTAGCAATAAAATTGGCGATGCAATCCAATATCACCTTCAAAAAAAGGATCCTCCACATGGGACTGTTCCATAATCATGCATTCTGCGAATTCAAGGTTAACAGTTGTAAGAACTGATCCCAAGGCAATGTAGTACCAGCAGGTCAAGGGACTGGAAATAAATCAGGCAGTAGTCATTCGCCAAAATCTGAGGACAATAGAATTTGTATAATTACAGTGACAGTCGTTCTTCTGCTCTTTAACCAAAGTACAAAGAAGCTTAGAAGGTTAAAGCGCCTCTGAAAATTAAGGCATTTATGTGGCTATTATTTCAGAAAAGGGTTGCTACTAGAATTTACAGAACAAAATGGGACCCGAAGTGTGAAACTGTTGTGCGATTTGTTCAGATGGGCAAGAAAATATTGAGCATTTGATAATTCAATGTGTTGTAAATCATAAGGTGTGGCAGACCTTAAGAAGGGTGTTTCATTTTCAATGTGACTTTTCTACTTTGGACGAACTGCGGGATTATTTTTGTCGCCTGAAGGCAAGAACTCATAATAAAGCCAGGAAGAAGATTATTTCTATTGTGCCTCATGCCATATGTTGGAGTGTTTGGAAGCAGCACAATGAAGTCCTTTTCGGGGTAAGTAGACTTTACCTGGAAAACATCTGCCCTCGAGTGCTGTCTCTTTTATTAGTGTGAAGTAGGCACCTGTGTAATTTGTTTGTGGAAGAATTGTTTAAGATTTGAGTTGCCATTTAGTTATTTTCTTTTCTTAATGTAAGAGAAACCTCTCTCCTCTTCCCTGACTGTATCACCTCTGTTTAGCAATAAAATTGGCGGTGCAATCCAATATCACCTTCAAATAAAAGATCCTCCACATGGGACTGTTCCATAATCATGCATTCTGCGAATTCAAGGTTAACAGTTGCAAGAACTGATCCCAAGACAATGTAGTACCCAGCAGGTCAAGGAACTGGAAATAAATCAGGCAGTAGTCATTCGCCAAAATCTGAGGACAATAATTTAGGGCAGGCAGCAAATAAGGAAGATGGAGGCACGATCATCTGTTCCAGGGAAGTGGCTTGGCATGAGGCAATCTCATAATTAGCTTCACAAATTGTGGCTGGTTTAAGAGGAGTGGATTCTCGGTGCAAGAAGCAGGCTGCATGCCAAGTCTATTGATGCCGGCAGCATGCTCTGGCAGTCAAACAAATTGCCCTATGGAAGATACACCCATTCCTGATGATCAACATGCTGTTATGGAAGCACATCAGATTCTGTTGTCAAAGGACTCTTGGAGGCAGGCTTTGCTCCTGAATTTGAATGGGCCAGACTTCCCAGATTTGCCAGCTTCCATAAATAACACGGTGGACTGCAACTGGACTCACTGGCTCTGCAAATGGCAATGTTGTCAGTTGGGGGGATGGTGCATCCGGATTTCAAATGTGTGATGTGCTGGTTAGGGGGTCCCTGACCAAGTAGTGCAGTGGGCTCAGTTGGGGAGCCAGGTAGCACATAGGTGGCTGGTGGATCTGGGATTCGACCCCGTGACATGATGATGGCAGGGTCACTGGGTAACAGTGGTGTAGTGGGATCTTGTGTGGTTTTTGTGTAAATCAGACAGCAGGGTCTGGTGGTACAGTGGCAGATCCACAACTTCACAAATTGGGAATTAAGACATGCACAGATTTTATTTCTAATTGGGGCATTGAAAATTATTACAGAGGGCAAAGGTGTTGGGAATTCAAATTCAAAACAAGGCAGGCCAGTTTTGCAAATTATGGACAGATATAATGGATGAAAATGACTATAAGAAAAAGCTTATTCAGAGCCAGTGCATATTAGCTTCTTTATTGAAAGATTCTCATAGTGGGTGAGCTAATTGCACACAATCGGGGCTTTGTGTCTCACTGGCATACAACATAGCTTTGATTATTTCTGCAGTTTCTTCTTTGGTTGTTTGGTACTGTGACAGTAGCCAGCATTTAAACATTTTAATTGATTTTCTTTTTTTCTTTTTTTGCTGTTTTGTAGTCCTGAGTGGTAAGGAATCTCTCCTCTACACGTTTGTGCTAGCTCTATTTATCTTTGAATATATTTTTTATTGATAAAAAATAGACTGCAGTGCCAACTTTTTATTAAAAAAAAGGAGGTAGTACAATCAGAAGAGGAGAGGTATCTTTGAATAAAATTGGTGGTATAACCCAAATCTTTTTAAAAAAGACTCATAAGTCTAATACCATGATAGTAATTGCAATTTGTATAACTCTTCCATTTTAAAGAAAGGAACCACAATGCCTTTTCCTCTTTCATTTGACATCTTTTTTTCTTTCAAAAACCTAGTCAATCACTTAATACCAACATTACCTAAAATCTTCCAGATTCAATAGCTATGCCATCCAGACCTAGGGTTTTACCTACTTCCATCCTTCTTCAACTTTTCGAACTCTAATATGTCAAATGTAATGATAACTATTGGACCTAACTCATCAGTCACCTCTAAGAATAGACCACAAGACAGATCCCCATTTAACAATTTCTCAAATTATGTACACCATCTCTCCTTAATCTCAATATCTTTAACTAATTACTATCAATATACCCACCATGATTTAAACCCTTTCTTCTTTTGTCCCTTAGGTTAGCAAGTTTGGATAGATCTTTTTCATCCTCTCGAGTTCCTTGTTTATGGTATAATCCTTCAGAAGTCTTTAATTTGGCTTTCCTAACTATTTTCTTAGTTTCTTTTGTACACTTTTTATTCTTCTAAGATACAATCACTTTTGTTGTTTGACATGTCTTAAAAGATTCTCATTTTACTTTAATAGCCTTTTAAATTTCACTACCCCACCACCAAGTCTCTTTTCTTGAAATCTTTTTCACCTTTAGATTCGCTTACGATTTCTTTAGCTACACTTTTCATATAATCAGCTCTCTACTCCACATTGTATTTATTTCTCCTTTAAAATTCCGTGTTTCTTCTTTAATAAATGATATTTCAACTAAGGTTTCACTTTTCCCACCATCTAATCTTAGGACAACTACTTACTACACCTTTCTATTCTACTTTTGGATGTAAACATCAGTTTAAACTTCTATGTTTTATTCCGGCAAGAGATTGATTATACTACCAATTTTATTTTTTAAAAAAAGGTGGATAGTACCATTGTTGTATTAAATGAAAAAAGAGATATACAAGTGTAAACTTTCAGCTCTCAAAAGAATCCCTGTACAAAAGACTCGGCCGATAGGGCAGATTGGTACCTATCCCCCAACAAAGAAAAAAGTGAGGAGTTGTGGGACTCCACTCTACAAAGATGTTTAGCCCACTCACACACTAACTCACTAACAAAAGACACTATCTTCTCCTCCACTCTTGTTTTCCCTCTGAAAATTCTACTATTCCTTTCGCTCCATAGGGCCCACAAGGTCGCGTGAAGGATGAGCCATCATATGAATCAATCCCCTTTGAGGACCCATGTCTTGTGCCGTTTGAGGAGTAGCTGCTACACGCTCTCAAACCGGCCCAAAGAAAGATGGATCTTGCTACCAATCCGATCCCATACCTCTTGGGAAAAGGAGCAGCCCGTAAAGAGATGGTTGAGGGCCTCCTCTACCTCTCCACAAAAAGAACACAAAGTGGTGATGTCCTGGCAAAAAAGTGCAATCCTATCACAAATAGGCAGTTGGCCATAATAACTTGACTTTCAACGGGCTCTTGAGTTTCCAGACCTGTGGAGCAAAGCGGTGGCGCACACCCCCATCTGAGATAAGGGAGTATGCCAATATGACCCAGAATTCTTCTTATCCAATCTCCACACCCACCTATTTGTTGTACTGTCCACCAGCCTAAACTAAGTGAGCAAAGATAGCAAACTCCCTAGTTGCTCCATCTCCTCGTGCATAAGGTTCCTCTTAAAGATAGGTGATCAGGTACCACCAAAGAGCTGACTGTCATATGAATGAGTCATCAAAGCCAAAGAAGTAGGTGCAATAGCAAAGAGCATAGGAAAAGCCTCCTCAACAGTGAAGTCCCCACATCACCTGTCCTTCCAGAACTGGCTCTTCATCCCATTACCCAGTCTAACACGAACACAGGCTCTGATAAAGTCACTACAAAGGATGATGCCTCTCCAAATCGGTGAGACACTATGCAAAGATGATGGTCAATCTGCTGTAATATCTCTGCCTGAGAATCTGACGCCATAGCTCGCTATCTCTCACTTCAAGTCTCAACAACCATCTACAAAGAAGAGCCAAGTTGAAATCCCTGGTGTTCTTAAAACCCACTCCTCCAACCTCTTTGCTTTTGCAAACCTTGCCCTCAAGAGATGTCATGCCAACCCCTCCCACTATCACTACTGCCATGCCAAAAGAATCTCGTTTGGATGGCATCCAGCTTCTTAGCCACAGATTTTGAGATCCTGAAAATAGAAAGATAATAAATAAGAAATCTGTCCAACACAAATTTACATAAGACTACTCTCCCTCCGTAGGAGAGGAGCATTACCTTCCAACTGACAAACCTGGACTCATACCTCAAAACAATCCCCTATCAGTCCCTATAGTGGAGGGCCCCGAGGGACAATGAGAGACCTAGCAAAGAGAGAGGAAAGTCTTCTATCCGACATCCCAGAATGAATGTTGCTCTCTTGAGTGACCTTTCTTCCATGTTGATTCCAACTATAATACTATTGCTATAGTTCACCTTCAGCCCACTAACCTCTTGTAGTATCTCAAGCATCAATCTGACATCAAAGAGTTGTCTCTCCTCGTCTGTTATGAACATGAAGGTGTCATCCTCATATTGAAGGTGACTAATGCTCACAATATGAAGCCCCACCTGGAAGCCTCTAACAATACCTGCACTCTCAACCCTCAACCAACACCTACTAATAACCTGTACAACCAGGACAAAAAGGAGAGGTGATAAAGGGTCCCCTAGCGAAGTCCTTTGCCACTAAGAAAATGAGCGGACTGCCCATTCACCAGCACAGAAAAGGAGGTTGAAGAGAAACATGACCGGATCCACCCAATCCATCTCTGGCTTTGCCCATCTTGCCAAAATCTGTAGGAGGCACTCCCAACTAACACTGTCATAAGTCTTCTCAAAGTCCAGTAGCTTCAAAACCACTCCCCTCTTCCTCTTAAGTCTTTATTGCATGCAGACATTCATGAGCCACAAGGAAATTCCCCTGAATATCTCTTCCCCTGATGAAGGCCCCTTGATGACCACTCACCACTCTGCCAATCACCCAATCTAATCTTCTTGCCAACAACCTAGTGATGATTTTGTAAGTGCTATTCAACAGACTAATGGGTCTAAACTCCCTAAAATCCTGAGTCCCTTGTTTCTTAGGGATAAGGACCAAGAGAGTTTTGTTGATACCCCTTAAGTGTACCCTACTCTCATAGAACTCCCTTAGAGACAGAATGAGATCCTCCTTGATAATATCCCAACACTTCTGAAAGAAGACCATGGAGAAACCATCTGGACCCGGAACTTTGTCACCTGCAAGTGAAAAGACTGCTTGTCTAATCTCCTCCTCTCAGAAGGGGCTAGAGAGGGCCTCACACTCAAGCCAAAAGCAGGTGGGGAACTAAGTCATCAACAATGTTGGGCCGGCCCATCTGCTCATCTATGAAAAAATTTGGAATAAAACTCCATAGCACATCTCTTGATGTCCTCCTCCCTCTGAAAAGTCTGCACACCAACATTGATTGAAGCAATGTGATTGATTCTCCTCCTCCCTGAAACAATCCTTTGGAAGTACTTAGTATTCATGTCCCCTTCTTTGATCCACATTTGTCTTGATCTTTGCTTCCAATAAATCTCCTCCGTCGGGAGGATCTCTTCGAATTCAGCCTTCAAGGTATCCCTACATGCTCTGCCGGATTCATCCAGTAAACTTGCCTCCTCCAAGCCATCAAAACCTGCCAACTGTTGTAGGATCCTGTCTTTAACCTACTTGCCATGTAGGGCTTTGTCAACGCCCCACCTTTTAAGAACCTGTTCCACATCGTGCAATTTTCCAACCAAGGTAGCCATGAAAGAACCCACCTGCCTCTACACACTCCAAGCTCTCGTAAAAGTATCCATGAAGTCTTTCTCCCTGAACCAAAACCATTCAAATCAGAAAGCCTGCCTTCTTGCTTGACCTCGGGTGGTCTTCAAGAGGATGGGTTTATGGTCCGAAACCGGTCCAGCTAAACAGGAAGCTTGCACATGTGGGAAGTAATCCTCCCAATCCACCGAAACCAGAAGCCTGTCAAGCCTGGAACAAGTCGGTGAAGTCCTCAAGTTGAATCAGGTGAATTGAGCATTCATTAGTCCAATGTCGATAAGAGCGACCTCCTCTATGAAGTCACAAAAATCCTCCGTCTACAGTGTGTGGATGGTGGGCCCCATCCTCTCCGAAACTGTTGTCATTGCATGAAAGTTACCTACCACACACCATGGCCGGCCTGAGCTCTAGTGATATACAAGTAGGTCCTCCCAAAGAGTTGCCTTCCCCTCTCTAGACTGGGGGCCATAGACTCCCGAAAAGTCCCATGAGAAGTCATCTCTCATGCAGCGAAGAATAGAGGAGATAGCCCTCCTGCCAACCTTCCTATATGCCTCCACTTCCTCTCCCTCAAAGAGGTTCCACAAGATCATAATGCCTCCTTACCCTCCCCTCTGCCAGGGATGCAACCCTCTTTAAAAGCCTGCCACTTCCAATCTCTCTCATGTACCCTTCACCATCACCTTTACACTTGGTTTCTTGGAGACACAAGATATCAATCTTGCATCTTCTAACAAACTCCTTCACCGCCCTCCTCTTCTCACCCCCTCCTAACCCCCTCACATTCCATGAAAGGATCCTCGTTAGGCTAAGACAAAGTCTCCCTCCCCCACCTCAAACTCCTCCCCCTCCTCACTATCCCCCCTCTCCCTCCCAACCCTCTTATGTGATTTCCCCAACTTTACCTCTCTCGCCAGAGTGACATGCCACCTCTTCTGGACCCTGATAAACAGCCCCTAATATCCTTCTCTATCCCCTCAAAAGAGACCCCCATCTTGTCCACCAACTCCCTCATGTAAGACTCCGTCATCTTTTCCACCACCCCCATTAACTCCCTCACATCCTCCTTGGACAGTCTACTACTATCCTCTTCCTGCTCTTCTTTGGGCACACCCTCTTCCGACCTCGGTGTACCCAACACATCCACTTCTTCTTGTATCAATGAAGACTGCAGGGAAGCACCGAACGTCGCCACAACCATCGTCTCCCCTTTGGCCTGTGAAGCTGCCCCGTTCTTCCTGAAAAGTCCTTCATCTGAGAACCTTCGCCCCCACCCGACCCCCTCAGTAACAGGTGGGGCAAAAGTCCCGGCGACGGCATAATCCACAAAGGGAAAGCCTCCTCTTGGTCATCCGCTAACACTTGCTCCTCCTAGACCTCCTCCCGGACCTTGACTGGCTCCACCGCCCCTTGTTGCCGTGGAGCGATGAGGGCCGGCCGCATCGCGCAAATTTGAGAAGACGAGGCCGCACCGACACTACCTGTGCAAAGTTGAGGAGGCACTCCACCGTACACCACCAGAGCCTCCGTCGCCTTTATCGTTGTCGCAATGCAAGGGACGAAGCCAGAACAACCGCCAAGCCCGTGCTTGCCCTAGAGCCCCACTGTAGACAGAGGAAACCCTAATGGGCAAAGGAAACTCACAACTGGGCCCACGCGAACCAATACGCACCATGGTATCGAATTAGGATAAGTCATCGGGTCTGGCTACCCGACTCGGCCCAAATCCTCCAACCACAATGCCTGGCTTGTTTGCCCGAGCAATTGGGCCAAGGCCGGCCCATTACGGGGTGACAGCCCAATATCGGAGCCCGTGTGGCCCACAGATTCAAAAATTGAATGGGAACCTGAGGAACCGCCACGACCCCCCTGTCTCTGCCCTCCTTCCACCTCGCAACTGGCGAGAGTTTGCCCTAGTCTCTTCACCTAGCGTCCCATGTCAGCCGCCGATGCCACATGCTGCTGCTCTGGCTGGGCGGCGAGTCTCACCAAGAAACGTCACCAGCGAGGTCGACGATGACAACTGCTGGGATCTCCCACATCGAGAGGTCTCCCCCTTCGGCAAAGCCCACCAATCCGGGCTCCACCTTGCCGAAGCGATGGACCATGGACGAAACTCCCATCTCGTCGTGCCAACGAAACAGACCCTGAACCGCCTCACCCTGGGATCAAGGAAAGTCCCCGATTAAAGGGTCCACCGTCGGAGCCGGGGGGAGGGCTTCTTCCGCCACCGCATACCCCACCTTCGCCTAGGCTTCGACTTCCTCCTCCGATCACCCCACTGCCAGGAATCTCCTTCGGCCAATTTGGGTGACCTCCCACCCATCCCACAAGCTCGAGCCACCATTCAACACCGCCTTGACTCCCACCAGAGTTGTATTCCCCTCCACCGCATACACCATCAAGCAGCAGCATAACCACCTCAATCTCCCCTGCAACACTTCCAACGGTAAGGGAACTACCTCCACACAAGCCCCTCCACCACCACCTAACACCCTGCGCCCGAGGCCAGACCCGATGACGTCTGCACATGAACAAATAGGGACGGTCTTACTCGCCACAGGAACGAAACAGATGGCCCTTCCCTCCGCATCTGAAGCACCTTCTACCACCTAGAGAGGGTACAATGGCCTACCGTCCCCCTTCTATTCTCCGGCAGGCCGCTTCCCGAAATTGATAAACAGAGGCTGTACAATCAAGAGGAGAGAAGAGATTCCTCATCCTTTGTGAAAAGAAAAGAAAACATAGCTGGAGGATGCCACCAATTACAGTTTGAAAAAGTCGACAGGAGCTTTTAGAATATATCAACTCTGGCTATAGAGCAGCACAGTTATTCTAGAACAGATATTCTCTACGTATACTTTACTGCCACGAATGATGTGATCATTCCTCTCTTTCCAGATGCTCCAGGAGACGACTACAAGTATAAGTCAGAGGATGTGAGGTTTCAATCTTGATGCTGTCTGCCCGGCCTTTTGCTTTTAGAACTCCCACATTTGGGACACTGTTGAAAGCAGGATGGAGACCCAAAATCAAATAGTGTGCCACGCTTAATAAGATGGGGGCAGGAAATCATTAAGTGATCCACACTCTAATCCCCCAAACCGCAGAAAGAACAGATAGTCTCATCATCATGCCTCCACTTCTTTCTTTAAAGCTTGGTAACAATGCACTGGTGTATAAGTAACCATGGAAATCCCGGACTTTCAGAGGTGATCTCAATTTCCAGACTGAAGGAAGACGGGGGATTGATGAAAGAGACTCATCCATAAGCTGATATAACTCTCTGACAGAGAATATAGTGGCTTTGTTTCTCCATAAGAATCTATCTGTTGCATTCAAGTCTACAACCACAATCTGCACAAAATTAAGTAATTGACGATATTCCCTCTTTATCCTTGAGTCCCCTGCGTAGCTGAATAAACCAGGTTTAGAGTTATTGCTCAGACTATAGCTTGACTGACACAGCTCCACTTGTTAGAGGCCAAGTTGTAAATTCCAGGAAACTTAACCTTCAAATAGCCTTCTCCACAACATCTGTCCTTCTTCCCAACCTTAATGAATGACTTTTTCCAGACAGGGAGCAATCCACATGATGCCTATCCAAATGGGAGAGGTCAGGTGCAAATTCTCTGTGTCGAAGGGCTAAATTTCTATGTGTATTAATTACTTTACAATCTTCGCATAATGATTGGTCAGCCTTCGCTCATCTCTCATTTTAAAGCAACTGTTTGCAATTTTATTTTTTTTTGAGAAGTGGATAGTACCACATTTGTATTAATTGAAAAAAAAAAGTGGGATGTACAAGTAAAGTCAGTCAACTCCTACAAATCCATGTACAAAAAACTCCACACCGAGATGGTGTACCCCTTGCTATCCCCCCAACAAAAAGAAAAGAGGGGATTTGTGAGACTCCACTTTACATAAATGCTTAGCCCAATCACTCACTCTCTCGCATACAAAGGAGATGAGCCTATCCTCAATTTTGCTTCACCTCTGAAGATATCTTCCTGTGTAAGGATCTCTTCAAACTCTGCCCTAAGTGACTCCTTGCGCATCATGTCAGTCGTGTCTCCTCTAAGCAGTCCAGACTGTCCAGTTGTTGAAGAATCCTCTCCTTAGCCAGTCTGCCAAGAAGAGTTTTGTCAGCACCCCATCCTTTGAGAACCTAAGCCAGGTGCTTCAGTTTCCCAACTACTCATGGAAGAGTGATCATGCGTCTGTACACTCCAAGCCTTTTTGACTGTCTCCATAAAATCTGCCTCCTTAAGTCAAAATCTTTCAAACTTGAAACTTTGTCTCTCTCTTGACAGCTGCTTGTCTTCAATAGAATAGGTTTGTGGTCCAATATCGGCTTGGCCAAGCAAGATGCCTACACATGAGGGAAGTGATCTCCCTAGTCCACCCATACCAAGAATCTGTCCAGCCTGTAACAGGTATGTGTCGCCCTCATATTAGACCAGGTGAACTGAGCATTCACCAGTCCAATGTCGATCAAGGCTGCCTCCTATATGAAGTCACAGAAGTCCTCCATCTCCCTCACGTGGGGTTAACCTTCGTCCTCTCCCAAGCCGTTGTAACTGTATTGAAGTCACCACCCACACACCAGGACTGGCCCAAGCTTTGGTGGTATAGAAGCAGCTCCTCCCATAGTGATCTTTTTCCCTCCTTGGATTGGCGACTATAGACAGCCAAGAAATCCCAAGAGAAGCCATCCCTCACGTTGCGGAAGTGAAGAGAGATAGACCCCCGGCCGACCTTCCTATCCTCCTCCACCTCAACCTCGAATGTGTTCCACAAAATCATGATACCTCCTGCCCTCCCCTCTGTCGCGGAGGCCACCTCCTTCAAGACTGGCTCCCCCAATCTCCCTCATAACCCCCTCCCCATCCCCTTCACACTTGATCTCTTGCATACACAAGATATCAATTTTGAATCTTCTTACCAACTCCTTCACCACTCTCCTTTTCTCATCTCCTCATATTCCTAACATTCCATAAGATGATCCTCATAAGGACAAGATCATAGTTGTCAAGGCGACCAAGGCGAGCTTGGGGTCCTCGAGTGCCTAAGCGCTTAGGCGCCTGCCTAAGCGGCGCTTAGGCGTTAAGTTCGTAAAAAATATCATCATTAATATATACGTAATTATATATATATATATTAATCATGATTATTACAAATATGGGAAACAACACTAGTATGAACATAGAAATAATAATTAATAGAAATGACATTGCAATAAAATATCAAATTTTATTTTGAGATAAAATTAACAATAAAAATTGGACTTTCAGAATAAATAAAATACTAACCTGATGTTTGCCAATTTCTTCCAAAAATATGCAAATCATACTCAAAACAACATACATATAATATAAAGCAGATACGAAAAGAAAAAGACATCTCCCATTATCACATACAATCAATAATAAAGCAAACAAATACATAACTAGGGAAGTACCATAGATGACCACTGTAACAAAAAATAAGACATACTAAATTCAAATTAAAATTTAAAATACTTTATTAACAAATTAACCCCATTATTAATTGAAAAGGGGAGAAGACAGGATAGAGAGAGAGAGACTGAGAGAGATAGTTGCGAACTGTGTGTGTGAGAGAGAGAGAGAGGAGGAAGGGTGGGGGAAAGAGAGAGAAGGGGGCAAGGGGAGAGAAGAGATAGACAGAGAGAGAGAGGGGGCAGGAGAGAGAGAGAGAGGGTGAGTCTCACTGTGAGTGTGAGAGAGAAATAGAGAGAGAGTGTTAGAGTGTGGAGCCCGAACTCGCCATCGTGCGGTCAGGTCGCGGGGGTCAAGGGGGCAACGCCCCTTGCGGGGGTTTCCAGGGCGGAGCCCCCGGAAGAAAATTTCTGTTTATAACAGGGGAGAAGAGGGAGAGAGAGACAAAATAGAAGGGGGCCGCCTAGGCGCCGCTTTGGGCGCCTAGGCCGCCCAAGCGGCACCTTGGCCCGCCTTTTTCAAGCCCAACAAGGCGTGGGCTCGCCTAGCCTTCAAGAAACCGCCTTCCCGCCTAGGCGCCGCTTAAGCGGCGCCTAGGTGGGTGCCTTGACAACTATGGACAAGATTAGTTCCTCCCTCCCCCATCCGGCTCATTTCCCCCTTGTCTCTCTCCTCGCTCCCCCTTACAGCTATCTTTTGTGATTTCCCCCCATTCACCTACTAGTCATGCCAATCAGCCACCTCTTCCGAATCTTAATAAAAACCCCCTTTAAGTCTCTCTCCACCCCTTCAAAAAAAAAAAAACCCAACATGTCCACCAACTCCCTCATCTGTGCCTCCGTCATGTTATCAACTACTCCATCAACTCCCTTCTCCTTGCCCAGCCTGCCACTCTCTTCAGCTTCCCCTCCTTTGGAGTCACCCTCCTCTAACCCAGGTGTGCCCGAGACAATCTCCTCGTCTTCAGGTGGTGAGACCCCCTGCTCCCCTATAGTCGTTAACGGGTTGGACTCCTATGAGTAGGCCGCTACATTGAACAGCTCACACCCGGACAACACCGCCACAATCATGTTGTTGTTGGCCGCATGGTCATTATTGGCACATCCACCCGCCTCCAACAGAAGTGTCTTGGGGAGCAGGCTAGCCAACAGTTCGGCCCAGTGGGGTTCGGACCCTTGGGGCGTCTGTAGCGGCCCAAGGAAAGCGATCGGTTTGGGCGTTGTTGTGACGGCTTTCAGTGGGAGGCCCCTCAAGGTCGGGGTCACAGGGCCACCCGGCGGTAGCGGCGAGCATCCTCTGGCACTTTCTACCACCGCTGGGACCGCAAAGAGGGGAGCCTCCCCTGGCCCGCCGACGAACACAGCACTAGGACCCTCTATGGAGAGCGTCGTCGCATCCTGTAGCAACTTTTGGGAGAAGGCTCGTGACAATTGAGGGGAGGTGCTTGTTGCCCTGGGCCTAGAGGCAACTGCTAGTGTCGGCCATCCGTCGCTCTGCACCCCTAGGTTCTGAGGAGGGCATCCTGTAGTACCTTGCGGGTGGGGGAGAAGCACAGAACCAGGTCCACGATACCCTATAACTCTCGGCCACTCAGATTCGGGTAAGTCGCAAGTAAGCGACCACAGATCCAGGTCATGGGTCGGTTCAAATGCCCCCAAAACTATAACACCTGCTCGGCCCACTGGGCCGCTTGACCAATCAACGTCGATAGCGGCTCGACCCACCTGCACCTCCTACCGCTCGGCCCGCCAGCCCACTCGACCCACCCAACCCAATTGTACGCCCGCCCTGATTCAAATTTGAATCAGGGCCTCTCAGCTTGCCGCATCCCCCCCCCAAGGGGGTCTTCTTCCACCTCCCAATGCCCATGGGGATGCCCTAGGGTTTCTGGTCGCCACTGTCGCCGCGCTTCCAGCTTCGGATGCACTAGCACCCAAACCACAAAACATTCATCTCCGATGGCAAGGGACAAGACCGAAGGTACCGACAAGGTGCTGGAAACCCACACAATGGCCTCGACCATGCTGACAGTGCAGGTCGGAAGCAGCCGCAGACTGCCGGCCACCACCCTGCCAAAGCCACCAACGATCCTGTCCAGCCCTTCCTCATCACACAGGAAGACTGGTAGCCCAAGGAACCTGACGCGCAAGCTGGAGGCTCTCGAGTTGGGGAAGGTCCCCCTCCGACAAGACCACCATTGCATCCGAAGGATCCCCCTTCAGCCACCAGAAAGCCTTCTTCCGCAGCCGCCTCCACAACCTCCGAGCACCATCCGACGGCTAACAACCAATTCTTCAACATCGAGCAAACTTCCCATCGTTCCTTGCCACCCCCTTGAGCCTCTAGTAATGTCTCAACCCCTTCCGCGCCCACCCTGCCTTCGATCGGGGAGATCCAAAGGCACCGTTGGAACCACTCCAGCCAACCTCGTACTAGTTTTATGGGGAGGTCGCTTACCTTTAGACACTCCCCGTGTAGTCAGCGGTGTCGACCTCCCCCAAAGGCCCTGACAACCTCTGCGAAGGTTCCTTTGTGAAGGAAGCCCCCGATAGCCCCTCACATTGCCAAACCCAACCCCGCCCTGTAGAACCATTGTGTGTGACCTCTCCATAACCACGAGAAGCAAATCCCATTGAACGGTCTGCGAGGAGGAGGCAGCTGGTTCACCCTAGGGCCGACCACCACAAGGAGCCAAGGCCCCCCTCCGCCGCTCCCCAGGGGGGCACAACCCTTGTGGCAAACTCCGGAGGCCGCATCAAACCAAAAACCCGAAGCTTCTCTCTCTAGAAAATGTTAGAGAAAGAATGTCCATAGGCAGACAAGCTCAAGCATTGCAATTATTAGATCATAGGCAGTAGCAAAGTCAAAGATGATATCATCTATGCTCCTTTTATCGCCAAAGTCATAATGTCCATGAATTGATTCATAACCCCCACTATCCTTGTCTACATGACCATTTAGGTCCCCTCCAAAAAAAATCCTCTCCCCATTTAACTCAACTAAAGCACATGCAAACTGCAAAACTCCCAACACCTTGTATTCTCATCAATATTAACCAAAAAACTAGACAATGTAACCAAGCTATGGAAACACCTCAACATTCTATGAGGGCAATGTAATGATGGTAAAATAACACCACCACAAGGGACCCCTCGAAACAACCTTCGAACCACGGCCTTCCTCCCATTACAACAACCTTTAGGAAACTATAATAGAGAAGTGTCTAAGGCTTATGATCAGTTTGGATTCATGCCAACTAAGTCCACTACAGAAGTTACTTTCTTACACAAGCAGTTGAATGAAAAGGTAGAGAGAGATGAGGAAATATCTACATATGATTACCATTGATGTAGAAAAGACCTATGACCAAATATCAAAAGAGGTAATTCAGTGGACTTTGTGTAGCGCAGGAGGTGGAAGGAGTTTGTAAGGTTATACTGATGTAGTCAAGGATGTGTATGAAAGGGCTTGTACTAAAGTTAGAACTGTCGTTGGAGGGACATCTGAGGTTCTTGTAAACATAGGGTTATATCAAGGGTTAGCACGAAGCCATTATCTCTTTATGTTTATTATAGATGAAATGACAAACATTTACATGATTGTATTCCTTGGTGTGTGTTGTTTGTAGATGATATGGTTTTAATTGATGAGAACTCCAAGGGTTTAAAACTGTAAGTTAGAATGATATAGGGAGATTTTGGAATAAAGGTTTTAGAATTAAGTGAACTAAGTCAGAACATGTAGAGTGTAGTTTCAGTAATAGAAGGGGAGAGAGAATTTGGCAGTGATTGATGCCAAAAAGTAGCAACTTCTGCTATAAGTTTAATTTAAGTTTCCAAAATCTGAGATAAGTACTTCTCATATTGCAAAATGAGGAATCTGAAAAGGCAAAACGTAAATATATATGGTTAACCAAAATTGGAGGGGAACAGGGAATATTTTTCTACACATCCATTGTTATCATAGAGGCTTGCTGATTTAGTCCCTTTAATCTTGCCAAGATCTATTCATTATAGCAGTACAAGAATAAGCAAAAGTGCCACTTTTAAAAATTAGTAATATCCAATTATTATACATATAAGGTACACCTTTCCTCAAACGCAGCAGAGCACAACTGTATAAGAATACAGAAAATCAAAGGCAAATATTGGTAATACCTGAAAGTTCACTAGCGACATTTCTGCTGAAGTTTGACAGCGCCATCCATCCACAACTCGGTCGCATGGTGTTTTCACAGGCTGAAATAATCAACATTCTTGGCAAAAACCCTATTTGCTTCTTCTCAGTGTATCCTCGTTATGTACAACAGCAAAGAAGAGAGATGACACCGATTCAAATGCCTTCTGAGGAACCTTGTACCGGGAAAAGATAATTTGTGAACTGCTTAATTGAGGTTCTACAACATTCATCAACATCTCAGTATCCATTTTCAGTTAAAGTCATTCCCCGGCTAATCTCGCATTACGTACAACCAGCCTTCGTACCTGTAGATTGCTGCAAATGAAACTTAGCCTTGAAAACCTCTGATCTAAGTTTCCTGGCATGCAACTTATATCTACTCCAACGGAGCCCAGCAAGAATTGCACGTAGGATTGAACCGGGCAGGCGCACGCCCTTTCTTATGGCGCCCATACTTATTCTGAATGCTTCAAGAAACCTCCCCAGTTTGCAAAGACCCCTCAACACCGATGCGTATGTGAAAGAATCTCTACTCTCCATTTCACTGAACAACATCATTGCAAAGTCCACGAATTCCACTTTTTCTTGCTTACAGAGAGCCCGAATAAAGCAATTGTACGGCACCAAATTCGACCGGGAGCTTGTCGCCTTCAACAGATTGTAGGCATCAGGGAGGCGATTAATCCTACATAACCCATCAACCACTATAGAAACCGTGTACTCGTCCATCTCATCCACCTTGTTCAGCAAGTCAAGCGCATCCTTCACCTTACCCAGCTTGAAGTACATGTTGATCTGCGTATTGTAACACACTCTGTCAAGCACCCCGCATTGTGTAGTCATTTCCTCCAAGAAATCGGAAGCCTCATCCATCCTAGCCATCTTTATCAGTACACTGATCACAGTACAGTAGGCAAACGCATCAAAACGACAGCCCATCCTCCTAATCTCATCAAGCATCCTGAACCCCTCCTTGAACCTGCGCGATCTAAAATAACCCTTCATCATCGTCGTATAGGTCACCACATTCGGAGCACGCCCCGAGTCGACGAGCTCGCAGAAAAGCCTCCTCGCCGTGCCGAGCCTGCCGGAACTGCAGAGCCCATCGATGAGGGTATTAAACGTGACCAGGTCTCCAGGGAACCCGGCCCTCTCCAAGTGCCGGAACAGTTTGAGGGCATCGCCCGCGTCCCCGCGCTTGCAGAGGCCATTGATGAGTATGTTGTAGGTGGCCGAAGAGGGAGCAAGCTTGGCGGATTCCATGAACGCGAGAACTCTGAGGGCGTGCTCAGGGCACCCGGACCTGAAGAGGCAGTGCATCAGACTGTTGTAGGTCCAGACGTCGGGGAGGAGGCCAACCCGGAGCATCTCCTCGAAGAGGTCGAGGGAAAGCGGCAGGCGGCGCCACCGGGCCGACCCGGCAAGCAGCGAGTTGTAGGTGACAACGTCCGGGTGGAGGCCGGCCTCCTTCATCCGGTGGAGGACCGCGTACGCCGCGTCGACGCCGACGAGGCGGCAATAGGCGGCGACGAGGGTGTTGTAGGTGACGACGTCCGGAAGGCACCCGAGGCGGATCCCGTCGGCGACGACGCGCTCCGCCGCGTCGAGGCGGCGGGCCCGGCACAGCGACGCCACGCAGATGTTCATCAGGCGGGTCGAGACCCGGCGAGTCATCAGTCGGCGGCGGCGGCATCAGAGGGGAGCTCTCACCCGCGGCGGCCGCTTCAGAGCTCCTCCTGGGGGTAAGCGGAGGCACCCGGGCGGAAGAGACCATCCTGTACTTGTCGCAGGAGGGTGCTGGCGGCAGCGGAGCCCGAGTGACTACAGCGGCGCCGCCCCATGACTGGTATCTGCAGAGGAAGAGAGCTCGGCGGTTGGCTGGCTGGCTCAGGGTGGTAGTAAAGGTGGAAGGAACATAGTGTCGAGGAAGATCCAACGGCTGCAGTTTTCTCGATCAAGTGCGGGAATTAGAAGTATAAAAAATCCTAGATTTTGAAGCATACCGATCGGAGATTTGAACTCCAGTCGCACAAAAAGGGTGAGTTTGCTGAGAAACAGTCCAGTCACCGGTGGGTAAATGTTCAGGATTTTGCATATTCTAAATTTCTCGAATAAAACATTATTTATAAAAATATTAATTGAAAATTTTTAACTAATCTTATTTTAATAAATAATTAACCAAATATGTCTCGTTTCAACTTATTTACACACCATTTTGTTTCGGGCTTAGCCTTTAGGTTAAACCGACTTAACCCCAAAGTTAGCCCAATTTATTTTGGCGTAACGGATTTGACTAATCATGTTAAAAATAGTGCAACTCATGGTTAAGTCGGATCAAGTTCTCCTATCTCAAGAGATGAGATAACTTAATTCGGTGCGTAAAAGTTCCCTTTTGCCTCCACTTCTCACCGCCCCCCAATCGCCCCCTTCCCAGTCTCCCCCTCACTCGCCAGTGTCGCCCCCTCCCCACCTTCCCGATCTCCCCCTCTCTGTCGACACCGCCTCCTCGCCTCCTCCCCCCTCCCGATCTCCCCCTCCTCCTCACCAGTCAGTCATGCCTCTCTCTCTCTCTCTAAAAGAGAGAGAGAGAGAGACTACAAGGGTATATTTATCATTTTACGCAAAAGCGCTAAGTTTAACTCACTTTTTTATCAAATTAGAGAGAGAGAGAGAGAGAGAGAGACTACAAGGGTATATTTATCATTTTGCGCAAAAAGCCCTAAGTTTAACTCACTTTTTTATCAAATTAGAGAGAGAGAGAGACTACAAGGGTATATTTATCATTTTACGTAAAAAGTCTTAAGTTTAACTCACTTTTTTATCGAATCACACCTCTACAAAATTAATCCATTGACTTAATCCGGGTTAAATCACTTGTAAACAAAGCAAATTGAAATAAAAATGGACCAAGTTAAACCACTTAAATTAATCCGGACTAAGCTTAATCTGTTACCAAATAGGGGCTTCAACACTACACTTATTTACCGTGGAGTAGTGTAAATGGTCACTTTTGCACGTATAGCTCTCTATCATACAAATTATCGTACGTACTCTTTGCATAATTAGGGGGTTTTTCTTTGGTAAGTAAGTGAGTTGTATTAATTAATATGATTTACGTAAACATTACGTAATATCCCGACATGAGACTATTTGCCCCTGATAAAAGTAACTTTAAAAAGGGAGTCACAACCACACAGCCCGTGGACGATGACCTTTTTATTTGCTGGTGACCACACAAGTAGTGTGGACTTTTGAGTGCTGATTTCCTTACTAGAACTTCTTGGCTCTCTTCCTGATAGCCTATTCATGAGCCGGCTTGAAGAAGCGTTAGATGCATTAATAAATTGTACAAATGAGAGGGACTGTAATAATAAGTGTACCGAATATCCCCTGCATGTTGCGGCATTAGTACGTACGTAGAGATCGAATTAATTCTCGAGATGCAAAAATAATGATTAAGAATAAGATTTTTTTTTGCATAAAAATTATTGTTAGATGTACATTTATAAAAAAATTATTCCTAAAAATTTATTAACAGACATATCATTACGTAAATCTAAATCGTGTAAAAATATCATATTTATTTACGTACGTATCACTTATTTTTATTAAAAAATTTATAAAAATTACGTTTAAATGATATTTATGCACTGTTTAAATTAACCCCGCTAATATATTTTTAAGATGATTTTTTTATATAAATTTATCTCTGACAATGATTTTTTCGATGTAAAAATCTCTCGAGAATATGCTGGATATGGATTTCATTTTACATGAAACGCAATCTCAAGAGGTAAGTTTTTTTTTTAATCATCACGCATAACATTCAAATAAAAATACAAAGGAGAGGTCACCAGAGGGCCAGGTGCCATTTCCCATTAATGGATAGCTTTCCTAGCTAATAAGTTATGGGCGGATGAGTTAGCTTTTCCCATTTACATATAAAAAGAGAGATGTACTCTTAATCTGCTCAGTGTTGTATCCCTGTGATTTTGATGATGTCAAACACTATGAGTCATCTAAGCATGATGTCATATGTGTTGATGTTGCAGTTATATGGTTTAATGATGCCAAACACTGTTGATGTTGTATTAGTGCATTGCTTTCGATGTTAATCAACCTAATGCAATTGCTTGTTCCCATTGCTTATATTACATTTGATTCATGTGTAAAAGTCTATGACTATATGCTCAAAAGAATAGGTTGAAAGTCAGCTAAAATCAAAAGTCAATGCTCAGTCAACAAGAAAAGTCAACATGGTCAATGAAGTCAATGCACAGTTAATGAGAATTGTCAATAGCCTTGTTTGGCTAGTCAAAGTCCCAGACAGTGTAAGCTGACACTAAGGTCGATGCTAACTCGACAAGGTCGATGCTAGTTGCATAAGGTCGATGCTAGCTCGATGTAGTTGATGCTAGTTCTTGCATAAGGTCGATGCCAGCTCGATGTGGTCGATGCTAGTTCATGCATAGGGTCGATGCTAGTTGAAACAAGGTCGATGCTAGTAGAGCATGTTTTGCATATAAGGTCGATGCTAGTTGAAATAAGGTCGATGCTAGTTGCATTCATGCATAATCATGCATTGACGCTAGCACATCATGTCTTGCATAACAAGTCGGTGCTAGTTGACTTGCATGCGCATCTGGTCTGTGTTAGTCTGCATAATCTTGTGTATTAGGTCTGTGCTAGCAGGGATTGTTAGGTACTAAGTGTTGTGCCCCTTGTGCTTTGTTGATGATGTGGTGTTTTAATGATAGCAACATGAATGAGTCACCACATTGAATGATAGCAACATGATTGTTTATAACTGATATACTCTGTGGATAATGCATATGACTGTGACTGGTATATTATCTGGAGAATGCATGTGTTCTGTCTGCACAAGTCTATACACTGCAGGGTAAAGCCCAAAGTCTAGACATTGCTGCATTGCTTGCATTTCAGAGTGATGCGGGACGGGACCACGGACACGACAAGCTCGCGATCGTCCCTTAACTAGGGAAGCGTCGGACGTGCGCGGTTGAGAAACCGGCAAGAGCTAGGGTGGTCGGCTCGCACTTTCGTGCCCGGATCGGGTCACGGGACGGTCACGCTCTCTCTCGTAGCAGCGGTGAATGATAATATAGCGAGCTAACGGACCTAAAGCATGCTCTCTAGCAGCGGCATAAACAAGTATATATGAAAATAAGCAAATGCCGAGTGTAGGGAGCGAGAACGATACCTCCACGCGCTCGGCGTGGGGAATACGGACCCGGCCGAAAACTCGTACTCCCGGGAAACTTAACACACAATAATTACAGCAATGGGAACATGCCCACTCCACCCAGGGAGGTAAAGGGCTATACAAATGGGCCCGGGAGGACCGAATTCGGGTTGACGGGTAGCTTCGTGTGTTGATTCGGCTACACGCGTGTTCACGACCGTGGGGCCCACGTGCTGTCCGGAGGGGCCGTGTGGGACCCGGTGGTACCGCTGTAGTGGGGACACTTGGAGAAGCGCTCCCCGGGCTGGCGGCACGCTGGTTCGCCGGCCAGAGGCCGGGCGGCTCCGTTCGGCACCGGTCGGAAAAACCGATCGAAAATCTGCCGGTTCTGTATTTCAACGCGTGCTCCGGCGAGAACGGACGCTGCGATCAGCACCGGTGTCGGAATGCGACGAGATCAGAGCCGTTGGAAAGCTGCTTCGAAGTACTGCAATATAGTGGCCTTCAGAAAAATTCACCAGATTTGTACTTTATGTTGGCGAATTTTATATGCTGTTGTTGTACAGTAACCGAAGACTCAGATCTGCAGAGAACTTTCCTATTGATTACCTTTGACCGTGAAGTAGATGTCCGAATTTGAAGATGTGTTCTTCAGAAAGGTTGTAGGAAATCGAATAAGGAAATCAAGACTATTTTTGGATATGGATTTGGAGGTAGTGGTGATTTGTTTGGATTTTGGAAGTGGAGGGTGGTCGGATCTGGGATCTGACTGAAAACACTATAGGAGAGGAAGAGCACGAATTTCTAAAAATAGATAGAAGGATTAGAAAACATTAAGAAAATTTGTGGAGGTAGGGGGTGATGGATAGAACTCCCAGTAAAATTGGGAGGGTTTGGACAAATCAAAAAGATGGTCGGAGGGGGAGAACTCAGAGGTTCTGTCACTGTAGATAGAAACCTAGCAGATCTAGGATGACAGGTTGGACGAAAATGTAAAAATACTAAACGATAGAATTTTGGCGTGAAAATTTAGGTGGATCTTGGGATGCAAGGGCTGAACACACCATATAAAATTCAGATCAATCCAAGCTCATGGCTGAGACAGAAAATTCGTGGAAGCTGCTGTGGTCGGACGAAGATAGAACTGCAGAGGCGGCTCGATGGCGGCACGAACGGCGGCGGCACAGACGATCACCGGAGGTTGAGAGGAGGGGATAGGAGGTAGAAACACTCTAGATCTGGGGTTGGGGAGGGAAGAACAGTAGGGGAGGAGAGAGGGGCGCACCAAGCTCCTTGCTTACACATAAAAATTCTGATTTTTCATTGAATTTCACATGAAAATACAAGCTTATATATGGTTTACATCAAATGCAATGTGGACCCTTGGATCTAGGGAAGGGGAATCAAGGGCTGGGATTAAGTGTGAATCACACACAAAAAATATAAACTAATCCTAGTGGAATGGGGCGCCCCCTTGACTATATGTAAGGTTGAATGGGTAGGTGGCCAACCATTGGAATATTGACCCATTTTAACCCCATGTGTCCATATGACTAGTCCACCCTTATAGATGTCCACCTAGGAAGGTTGACTAGCCCCACAAGGTGACACGGACCAATGGGAAAGGGCTGAGGGCCCCCTTGCTGGTCCTACTGCATAATTGCATAAAAACCCATACAATCTACGGGAGTGACGCATTGGCCGATAAAGCCGTACAATTGTACGTATACTTTCCCGTGGATATAAACACAAAATAAAAGGACATAAATGTAATAAAAAAGGTACAGGCTCGGTGTCGATTCCCATCACAGAGTCTATACATCGTTCAAGCATGCACATGTTCGTGGACAAAGTCTGTACATTGCATCTTGTGCTGCATGTACTACACTAAGTCTATACATTGTCTATAGTATTTAGAAATCTGTACATTGACCGTCTCAATGAGCGTCTCATGCAAGTCCATACACTACTGTTCATGCATCATTCGTCTAAGTCCATACATTGTACTGTAGCATGCATTTGTCGAAGGCATCGCAAGTCTAGACAGTGGACCGTCTTTCCCTGCGTCTCAATTGGACTAGTCTGCAACGGCTAAGTCTGCACATTGGACCGTCTTCATTAGCGTCTTTGCCAAGTCCATACATTGGTCGGTGGTAAGTCTGTACACTGGTCGAGCTTTCAAGTATATACATTGGCATATGCATTCACAGTAAAGTCTAGACAGTGGGCCGTCTTATTCAGCGTCTCATATGCACAATTGAGTCAAAGTCTGCATAGCATAAGTCTATACACTGGTGCATCTCATTTAGCGTCTCACATGCATATTTGAGTCAAAGTCTGTACAGCGGCATGCATTGCTCTTCAAGTCCACAAACTGCACTGTAGCATGCATCTCATGCTAGTCTGTACATCGCATTTGACGTTGAGCATCAAAGTCTATACATTGGCAGCACTTGGCAAGTCTATACATTTCCAGTCTTTACCTACGTTCAGAACCCCAAGTCCATATATTGGTTCAATCTTCCAAGTCTGTACAGTGGGTCAAGCTGCCAAGTCTATACAATCATTTCTAAGGCAAAGTCTGTACATTGCCTTTGGACCTCAGAGTCTATACAGAGTCTGCATCCTCTGAAGTCTGTACATTCGTTTGAGACCATGTCTATACATTCATTGCCTTTGAGCTCCAAAGTCTATACATCGGTCTTGCTCAAGTCTATACATCCACAGTGGAACCCCAAGTCTGTACATCGCATCATATTGTTCATGCAGTGTCTTGGTGAAGTCTATACATTCCTTCACTGTAGCTGGCACGAGGTGAAGTCTGTACAATGGTCTTAACTTTCCAAGTCTGTACATTGGCCTCCATGCCTCAAGTCTTTACATCGGATTGGTTGGCCAAGTCTGTACAGCCATTATCTTCATATAGGAAGTCTGTACATCTTATTGCACTATAGCTTTCACGGAACCAAGTCTATACATCGTGAAAGTCTATACACTCCTCTTGGCCTTAGCATCTGTTTTGAAGTCCATACATTGGTCTTCAGTTCAAGTCTGTACAATGGACTAATAGATAAAGTCTACACATCGGAAGTCCATACATTCAGTTGTCTTGATCTGATCAAGGTTGTACAGAGCTTCTTTTGGCAAGTCTGCACATTGTGAATGTCTATACACCCGATTGCCTTTGCATTGATCAAGTCTGTACAGCCCTTTTGTTGTCTAGTCTATACACTCAACTTCTTCACTTCAGGAAGTCTGTACATCCGTTAGGCTTGCTCATGCATTGTGCTTCTTTAGTCTACCTCGGCCAAGTCCATACATTGTTTGCTTAGCAGACTGTGAAGTCTATACATCGGTTGTTCAGCAGCAGACTGCTCAAGTCCATACATTGGCTGCATCATATGCATTGAAGTCTGCACATTGCTGAATGCTCTTCAAGTGTGCACATTCATTCTAAGGCATAGTCTATACATTGCATTGCATTGCATTCATCAGTTGTGAAGTCTGTACATCGAGTCAAAGTCTGCACATTGCATTCTCTTCAGCAAGTATGTACAGTGAGTGCCTTCTCATCTGAAGTCTGAACATTGCATTTGCATTCACAATGTCTTCACACCTGAAGTCTATACAATGCACTACCTTCGCAAAGACTGTACATTGTGCATATTAGTCTTGAAGTCCAAACATCGTTCATGAATACTGAACAACGAGCAAGTGTGTACATCGGACTAGTCTGCTGGCTAAGTCTATACACTGCTGCACGCTGTGTTCTTCAATGTCTGAACATTGCTTCAGCGTTTGGCTTCATCCAAGTCAATACATCGACTGGCAGTCTTCAGCTACGTGTATACATTGCTTCACAACGTGAAGTCTATACAATGCCATAGCTCTGCTTATGTGAAGTATATACATTGCTTTACACTTCAGCAACTCTATACACTGCTTCAGATCTGATTCATAATGTCTATACATCGGTTCTCAATGTACACACTTATTCAATTGCTGCTTATAAAGTCTATACAATGCATTTCATCTTCAAAGTGTGTACAGAGTTTACACTTGAACTGATACGTTTATTTTGACTGACTGACAGGGATTTGGTACTGGGATTGCTGACATGGCTCGTGATCCAAGGAAGGACGAGGTTCCCTGATCGTGACACGTGGAAGCACTGTGCTGAAATGCTGCCACGTGGACTGAGGTTTCTTGGCGGGAGATGTGGAGAGCACACGACCGCCCTAATCTGCTGATGCTATATAAGGGAGTCTCCTTTGTCTGAAGGAGACTGATCGTGATCGACTGAAGCAGAGGCAGAGTGAGAGCTTCCACGATCCAGACAGAAAGAAGAACAAAAGAAAAGAGCAGAGTGTGAAGAGAAGAGAGAAAAGAGAGACAGAGAGCTATCGAGAGAAGAAGAAGAGAAAGAAGTAGAGGAGAGATAGTGAGATCGAGAGAGATCTGCATTCAATGGACCGTGGATCAAATCCAGGCCAGCCAGCTCTTAGGAGCCACATTTGTGCTTTCATTATTTACAGCTTTCAGTTGCTGTTGCTACTTGTTTTCATTTTCCATTTTATCCTTTCTTCAAGCTGTTAGTCAGCGTTTGCAGAGGTGCTGCCTCTGGACGGGTAAGCTGTAATCCCCAGCGGTTGCAATGGTGGATTCCACTGGACAGCAAGCTGTGTTGCTCAGCGGGCGAGGAGGATTCCTCGAACGGCAAGCTGTGTTGCCCAGTGGTTGTATGGCAAGCTGTGATGCCTAGCTGTTCAAGCTGTGAGTCAGCGAAATCCACACTCGGTTTGAGTGTGGGGTGGATGTAGGTCTGCTGGACCGAACCACCTAAAAATTATTGTGTAGTGGTTTGATTTCTTCTATCTGATTGGCGCTAGATGAATGCTTAGGTGCACTTTGGTTTGATGTTCTATAAGTGTTCATTTGTCTGCTGCGCATACTATATGTTTGACAGTGGTATTGAGTGTATGTTTGATTTGTCTAATTGCTGCCCACATTAGATGTTTGCTTAGGAGCACACTTCATATTTGTCTACAAGTTCAGTAGATGACTGGAGTAGTTTTCCTATAGTTAGTCTTAGTGTTTTTATTCCGCAGTTCTGAGCACTAGAATTCTAATTGGGCGAAAGTTTTTTTAAGGGTATATTCATTCACCCCCCCTCTGAATACTTACACCGAACCCAGCACTAAGGTCCATGCTAGCCATGCATTAAGGTCTGTGGCAATCCTGTGTTCCATGCATCATAGTCGGCGCTTGCTAGGTGTCTCGTGCATATTCTGTCTGTGTTAGAACACATATAGTTTATGCATCCAAACTGATGTCAGTACAGATTGTTGCATACATTTAGCCTATGCATTATCACATCCATGGTCTGTCTGTGTCATAATCAGTCAAAGCATACATTTAAGATCGATGCCACTTTTGCTATCAAGTAAACCAAGGTCAGTGCACATCTGCTACAAGGTCGGTGCACGTTTGGGTTGAATACAACAAGGTCGGTGCAATCCTTTTCAAGCACAGAGGAAGGTCGGTGCAACCTCTTCACTAGCACTGTGAAGGTCTGAGCACACAGTAAGGTCTGTGCAGTATGGCAACCAAGGTCGGTGCAATCCCTACCTTTCAACGCATGCAAGGTCGGTGCATGTCCTGCCTTCAACGCATGCAAGGTCGGTGCAACCTGTTTGCTAGCACTGTGAAGGTCTGAGCATACCCCTTCGTGTAAGGTGTTTGATGAAATGCTTGAGTGAGCAGTTGGCAACAATGGGACTTAATTAAATCTGTCCGAACTCGGGGTAATCATGTGAGCTCGAACTAGAGAGGAGGCACGTGTTCCTAAGTCAACCCTTGATAGACATGTGATCCGAGGGTGCTATGTTAGAAATATTCTTCTCTCTCCTGCCACGTGGTCCAATAGAAATAAAAGGGCATCAAATCATTCTTTCCAAATGGGTTTCGATACTCTTGTTTGTATAAATAGACTCTCACCCTTCGAAGAGGAGTGAGGCACAAGAAAGGAAGAAAAAGGTGTGTGCAGAAGAAAGAGTGGCCGTCCAAGAGAAGATCAGATCGAGAGAAAAGGAGAAAAAGAAAGAGAGAGAGAGCTGAAGAAGAAGAAGAGAAAGAGAAATGAATCCGAGAGAAGCCTGCTCGTGATTGAAGATTTGATTCCATCAGTTCAAGGATCAAATCCTGAATTGTCTTGCTCTACTCAGAGCTACATTTTTACTTTCCTACTTGTATTTCCTCTTTGTTCATTTCCTTCTTTAGCGTTGTTTTCTGATTCCGTAGTTTGGGATCGGGTTTCCTCCTGTGTGTTCAGGAGAAGGGAGACTTGGGTCTCCGGTTGTGAGTGACTGGGCGTCACTCACGGTTTCCCTCCGTGGATTCAAAGGAAGAGAGGATCTAATCCTCTGGGTCTTGGTGAGCAGTGAGTTGCTGTTCATGTCCCTTCTGCAGTAGCAGAAGAAGGGAGATTTATCTCCGGTTCCCCTCCGGTTTGGAGGAAGGGAGGATTGGTCCTCCGATTTTTGAGTAACTGGCTGTTACTCAAGTTTCCTTCATATTTGATTAGAAGAAGAGAGGAGAGTGTTCCTCTGGGTCAAGCTATTAGACAGCATTTGTAGCAGACTGAGTCTGCGTCTACTTCGGTAGGGAAGCCTCACTCCGGTTTGGAGTGAGGGGTGGATGTAGGCGGACTGGTGTCTGGCCGAACCACCTAAAAAATTCAGTGTGCAGTGGTTTGATAGTGCGTTTGTCCATTTCTTCTACCTCTTTCACAGGGTCGATCTGTATGTTTGGTTGAATGTGTCTTGCTTGATATATGGTTGTTTGATCCTTCGATATTGTGAATTGTCTGTTTGTGAGAGTGAATGATCACTATCATTCACTCGCTTATCAGTTGAGGTTTCTGCTCTTCGAAGATCTTTTTCTGTGTTATCTTCTTAATATCTACAGTTGTGAAGTGTTGACCCGTGAGCTTAGCAAAACATTAGGTTGTGTGTGCTTGCTAAGTGTTCGATTGTGAGTTGCAATTGAACTTCTGTTCGGTTTGAATCAACTAGCTTTATTTTCACACGTATCTGATTTTGAGAGCTTTAATTAAACAAAATTTCTAAAAAGATCCATTCACCCCCGCCCTCTGGATCTATTTTCCGTGTACCACTCATTCTAACAATTGGTATCAGAGTAGGTTCTGTTACACCAGATCCAACGATCTGCAATGAATCCTGCAGTTCTTAAGTGCTCTTTTGGGTGCTGATTCATAGCTCTTGGTTGATCGCTTTTGAATTTATCTATGGCTTGTCCTTATGTGTTTGATGGTTTTGATTTCGCTGCATGGCTAGGCAGTGTGTGCACATTTGCAAATGATGTAAATCCAAGCCTCTGGAATCTTATTTCCAAAGGCCCACACAGACTGCCCAAAGATGTGTCCAAATGGACAGACAGATATAGAATGAAAAATAATGAAAATATTAGAGCTCTCAATATCTTGAGAAATGTCGTTGATCATAGTGTCTTTCCTTTTGTCTCCACTTGCAGGTCTGCAAAAGAAATCCTGGACAGGTTGAAAGCAGCCGCAACTTCAACCAAGAAGACAAAACCAGGTGAAGACAGATGCATGATGGCTGACAACAATGATCGAAGCAGCGATTAAAATGAAGAAGAGGGCGATGATCAGGTAAACCCCTTTGACAACTTCACCTTAGATGACTGGGAGGATGCATATGGTGAGTTGTTAGAAAGGTATGAAAGATTAAGTAGAAAAAATAAATCCTTGAAAAAGAATTTGCTTGAAGCTGCTAACTCCAACTCTGAAGATGTTGATATTGAGACGCTGAAAACTGAGAATGAAATTTTCAGAAAACAACTGAACAACCTTGATTCAATTGATTTAGAACTAGAACAATTAAAATCTAAAAATGACAGAATGAGAAAACATGTAAAAGATATGGACACTGTTAAAGCAGAAGTGGACAATTTGCAATCTTAGAATAATTGTCTTAAGAAACAAATTAAAGAATTCAAATCTGAAAATGCTTGTTCTGACATGGCTGCTTGTAATAAGTGTTTGTTTCTAAGTGAAATTAATGAATCTCTCCAGTTTGATGTCCAATGGGATAAAGACTTAATTGCATCATTGAGGGAAGAGAACAAAAATCTGTTGGATAAAAACTTGAAAACTGAACAGAGAGAGGAAGAATTAATTGAACAGCTAAGTTCTATGTCTAATGATAAAAATCTTGCTGAACATATCAAAGAATTAAGGTCTGAAAATGAAAAATTGAAATTGATGCAAAAAGGGTATGAAGAATTGAAGCAGTTGAACACTGCTATGTCTGAGAGGCTTCTTGTCCTAGAAAAAGAAAAATATGTTGTTAATGAAAATCAAGTTGAAAAAGAGCTCAAACTGGAACAAGAAGTTGAGAAATATAAAAATGCAAACAAGGTGTTAAATGAGTGTGTTAATTGCAGTGAACAAGAGATTGCAAGTTATGAGATGCATATTGCATCTCTGGAAAATGAAATTAAGGAACTAAAGAATTCCTTGTCTAGATTTGTTGAAGGTCAAGATAATTTGGATAAGTTGCTGGGATTGAAAGTAAATTTTCAGAAGGAAGGGTTAGACTATAACCCTGTAAATAAAAAGAATTTTGAAAACAAAATTCAAACATCCTTTATTTCCAGTTCTAATTCTCACAGTTCTCCGAACCAACCTATTTTTTAGTTTACTACTTAGAAAACTTCGAAAACAACTGAAAAACAAAAAGAAACGAACAAAAATGTTCATGCTACCTCTTTGCATGTTGTTCATAAATCATCCACATACATACATGCACACAAGAAAATCATGGCATGTCATTACTGTCACAAGGCTGGTCATCAAATGCATGAATGTAGATTAATGGAATTAGATGATCTGAATGCTAGTAAAATGCATGCTAGAAAAATTCATGTCAGAAATCATGCATATCAGAATAAGAAAATTCACTGTTTTCATTGTGGCAAGATGGGCCACATTGCTGTCCATTGCTGGCATGCCCAGGGAAAAGTTCATTCTAAACATGTTAGATTCCCTGCAAAACAGAATGCCTTCGTTAAAGATAAATTTGCTTTCAAAGGAAAATCTTCTATGTGCTTCAACTGCTGGAAGCCAGGCCATCTGGCTAGTGAATGTTGGTCTGCTATTGAAAGAAGAAATCATTCTTCTTGTTTTAATTGTGGGAAGCCTGGCCATACAGTCAAGGACTGTTGGCATGTCCAGGGAAGGAATGTTAACTCTAGATATGCTGGATTCCCTGCAAAAGAGAATTTGTTTGGTGGAAATAAAAGGAAAAATCTCCATGATAAATACAGAAACTTTCATGAATATGCACATAGATTTCAATCATGTCAATGCTAATATGCACAAAAAGAATTCAAAACCTGATTTATCATGTCATTATTGTGGACGTTTTGGACATTCTATGAATGATTGCTTGGTGATGAAGCTTGATGATCACACTTCTAGGAGAATGTGGAAATTACCAGTCCGAGCTACTGCTAACCATGAAGGACCCAAGAATTCTTGGGTACCTAAAATGGCAAAATAAGATTTGTGCCTTGCAGGAGTGCCTGGGAGCTGATGAATAAAAAGGGGTTAATAAGCCAAGGCACTCGAGTATGGTAAAGCCCCAATTATGCACTTTACAGGTTTGGCTATTTGAGTTTCAATAAGTTTCTTCAGATAGATATTGAAGGGGCGTGATCTCACGCTGGTCCTGAGCTAGGAGGATGATCACCGGGTAGTGAACTGTAGAGAAAGGGAAACGAATCAGGGGGCCCATGAATGGTTCTCTAGGGAAACCCTCCGATGCTTAAGTCAGTAGAGCAATGGTGGAAGGTATTGAGGGAGGTAGAAAGAGATGCGCGAGATTCCCCAACACCAAGATGGTGAAGTGGTTCCTGCTCAGGGAGTGTTAGGCCTATATCTGCCTTACTTGCCACCGGAGGGAGTCCCTGGTTTATATAGCAAGCTCCCCTGATGAGTTCTATAAGTTGAGGAGTTTCAGGCGGGAGTTACGTCCTCATCATGGGATCGTTACGTCCTCATCATGGGATCGTTACGTTCTCGTCGTGGGCTCTTCATGACCGTGGGGGATCGTGGCTCCCTTATCTCGCTGAACTCCTGGTCATAAAGGACTGTCAACGGCTACATGGATAAATATTTGTCAGTCGATCCGAGCATGAGAAGTGCAGCCCTGTCCGGGCGATAGGCATAGCTCGGATGCAGTCAGATCGGAGTGGGCGCGGAGCGCTCGCCCTTCATCCCAATGAGGGATTGCTCGGGCGTGGGTCTTCCTCCGTTCTGTCGTTCGGGCCTTCCGAGCCTAAGGGCCGCCGAGGAAGGATGGGATCCCGAGTGATCTTTATTGGGCTTTTCTGCCAAAGTGGGCCCTAGAGGGCTGTCACTTGGATGAGCTGAGCCTCGTTCGGTCCTGATGGGCCTAGTTTGGCTGCTCTTAATTGGGCTACAGAAATCCCCCTCTCCACTTGTCCCCCTCCTACTCCCGAGCTTTAGTAAGCTCGGTCGAGTAGCTGCATGGGGTTTCGGACTAGCGTGGCTCGGGTGGGTGGAAATCTAGCGGTGTTTAGGAAGCCATGTGTCGTGGTCACCTGTGCCCGTGTTAATGATGATCCTGACGGATTTGAACTGAAGGGGCCCCCTTTCCTCGGAGGTCGGAACGACGCGCCGCCTTCCGCGTGGGTTTATAGGCGTTGGGCGCTTGTTGTCATTCCAGACTCCCTCCGTCTCTTAGGGTTTTGGCTCTCCTTCGTTCCCATTTTTTGGGGCTCTTCGATGCGCCGTGAGGACACGACGGAGGAGCAGAGGCGTGCGGCGGCATTTGAGGAGTTGGCGGCGATAACCGCGGAGGCCGTCCGGCAGCTTCCTCCTCCCCCGAAATCTTCAGGGTCTCGGGACCGTCTTCCCTCAGAGTCTTCTTCTGACTCCATGGCGGGCCAGCGCCCAGATGTTGAGGAGTGGGAGGGCGAGCCGGTGGCGAGGGCGCCGGTCCCCAACTGCAGCGAACTGGGGGAGGCGGATGTGAGGAGGCTGGAGCACCAGTACCGCCTGCCCCACAAGTTCAGTTTTGCCGCTGCTACCCCATACGAGACGAGCCTGGACTCTCGTACAGGCCACATATGTATGTTTCTTCTATCATGGAAGGGTGGATTCCGCTTTCCTTTCGAACCTTTCGTCCTTCAGCTTCTTAATTTTTTTCGGTTGGCGCCCATTCAGTTGGTAGCCAACTCCTATCTCCTCCTTTCCGCCTTTCGTATTCTCTATCGTCAGTGCGGAGTCCCTCCTTCCATGGACCTCTTCCACTTTTTCTTTGAGTTGAAAGCGCATCCTTCGGCGGGGAAGGGCTTCTATTTCATCCAGGCGAGGCGGAATAGGAGTTGTATCTCTTTGGCGGTGAATGATTCTTCGCATAAAGGGTGGAAAACCCAATTCTTCTGGGTGAAGATTTATTCAATGGAGGAAACCTGGGGGTGCCTGGTAATCCCCAATTTCCACCCTAATATCCCTCCTAGGCAGGATGAGTTCCCCCCTCACGTGGAGAAGTACGCAGCCACCCTGCTGAAAAAATGCCAGTCCACCGAGGAACTGGTGACACCGGAGAATATCGAGCGGTGTCTTCTTACGCGGCTGCACCCGTCGGGCTCAGGTGCCACAACTTAGATTTTCCTTCAGATGTGAGGGTCATCTTTCTTTTCCTGAATACGTCTTCTTCTTTGTGCAGACACCAGGCGGGAGCCTCTGAAGGAGGCCGCAGAGGTGATCGAGCTTGGAGATGACTCGACTGCCGACGAACCGACTGCTCCCGTGGGTCGCTCCTGAACCAAAGAAAAGGGCAAGGGAGTGGCCCAGGGCGAATCCTCCGGACCGCGGGGACCCAAGCGCAAGGACCCTGTGGAGGGTATGATCCGGGCCGCTGCGAGGGCCAGAAAGCGGGCCAAGAAGGCCGGGGTCGTACCCACGGTCGAAGGTGACCCTACCGCGGCTCACCCCTCCGCCGGGCACAGTGGGGCCGACCCTACCGGGCGGGCTCTCCCACCAGCCGAGCCAGAGGGGGCCGAGGAGGTCGGGGCTGCCCCTGCGGGCGGTGATGATGCGGGCTTGGTTCCTCCTTTGGCTGGGACCGAGGGGGCCGAGGGGGCTCCTGCAACCGGCAGCGGGGCCGACCCGGCTCTCCTCTCGGCCGGAGCCGAGGGGGCCGTGGCCGAAGTTGGGGGTGCTATGATCGCGGCCGAGGCTGGTGCTCCAGGTGGTGATGCCAGTGCCGAGCCGATCCGTGAGGAAAGGCCGCAGGAAAATCCGGCCGGGACGCGAGAGGCGGCCGAGGCTGGGGCTCGATCCGGGCCATACGGTGGGGCGCCGGGTGATGGGGGGTTCTCCGTTTCGGCGGCCTTAGAGAGGCTGGGTATCTCGGGCCCCCTGCACCAGGTGTGTCGTGGTATATCCGTGAAGGTGAGGGGGGGAGGCAGGTAGCACTCCCCATCCACAGCTCTCGCCGGGGTTATGGAGGGCGACTTGGCCCTGGCCTAGATGGGGGCGGTTTTGGCAGAAGCGTACGCTCGATCGGAGTGGGAGCGAGCGAACCTGGCCTGGACCCTCGGTGGGTCAGACAGGAGGTTGACTCGGCTCGTCAAGGAGCGTGACGGGCTTCGGCGGGAGATCTCCTCAATCAGGGAGCTGGTACGATCGAGCCAAGTGGAGACTCGGGCACTAGCCGAGCAGCTGGCTAAGGTTCGTGAATCGCTCGAGAGGAAGAACCGGCTTCTCGAAGAGGAGCGCTTAGCACGCATTGAGCTGGACGGCCGGTGGGAGACCGAGCATGCCGAGCTAGTAGACCGCGCGGTGGAAGTCGAGCGTCTTTGGCGGGAGGCCGAGACTGATCGAGCTGAGGCGGAGAAGCAGGTGACGGCGGCCGAAGGGCGGACTGCAGAGGCCGAGCGGAAGGCAGCCGAGGCGGAGCAGAGGGAGGCCGAGCTCGCCGGTAGGGTGGAATCGACCGGGGCGGAGGCTCTCGAGCAATACAAGAGCTCAGAGGCTTACCGGTTCGACCTTAAGGAGGCTGCCCTCCCCTACTACGAGCTAGGACTCCGCTGGGGCATCCGCAAGGGGTTCCAGCAGGGCTACAACCGGGCCATTTCTTACACCGAGGAGCAGGCGTCCGGAGTGGTTTACTTCCCATCCGGTCAATGTTATGACTCGGACTTGTCATCCTCTAGTTCCTCTATTTCGGCGCAGGATGAAGAGGATCCCGAGGGCTCATCACCCGAGGGGTCGCCAACTCCGGATGCCTCGGGAGGGCACGCAACCGAGGCAGTTCCCACGCCGGTGGGGTCGGTGCCAGGGTCGGCCGTCGCCAAGGCTGCCAGGGGCAGACCGCTCGAGCCCTCTACTTCTGGTCTTCAAGGTGGGCCAGAGGCCTGATGTATCTGTTTTGCTTCTTCTTTTTGCATACCTTTTCCCTTCTTGAAGGAAAAGACTCCCTTTTTTGTGTAGAAATAAATAAGGTAGTGGCATTGTAATGAAGACTTATCTGTTTCATATCGCCATTGCTGTATTCTGTCCAGTGTATCTGCGGTGGTTGGAAAGAACCGATATTTTCTGCGTGAATCTCGCATAATGGTTGGGTGAGCGTGTAACAGGGTGTCTTTCCGTTTTCCCACGCTTTAAATGCCTGGCCGCTTCGTGTGTCCCGCTGGGGCGGAAGACGAGAAGTTTGAGGTGACCATTCGTAGGGAGAAATCCTTCTGGCGTGTTTTCGAGGGGGGGGGGGGGGGAATCATTTAAGGCAAGTAGCCTCCCTTCGCCTATAAGAAGGACTGAAGGGCGTCCCTTCCTCTCCACCACTTAGGGTTTTCCCTGACAATCTTTCCTCATTCCTTCTTCACGTAGCGTTGTGCCGTTGTATTCGGAGCATGGAGGAAGCTCCAGATGAGGAGGCTGCCGACGACGGGGGGCAGGGAGTTCCTGCTGCTCCGGACTTGAAAAGGAGTCGACAGCCGGTGGGCAGACTTGAAAAGGGGCCGATGCGCAGAGGCACGCCGTTTTCCCTTTATCAGTTCCGATGGCGCTTGCAGGGGGGCGAGATGGAGGCCGGATGGGGGCATCAGACATCCCTGCTGCCCGTCCCTTCCTGCTCGCCTCACGGATGGGAGGAGGAAGCCAACTAAGCTCCATCCCTTCCGGGCCTTCCCCTGCCTCCTCATCCAGCTCTGCTGGTTTCTTTTTCTTTCTAGCAGTCTCTTTTTCCCTCTTTTGCTCTACTCCTCCTTTCATTCACTATTCGGAGGGTGCCTACACTCTCTTTCTTCCAAAGAGTTGGCAGTTTGGCGGGGAAGATGCTTTCATATGCATTCCCTCTCCCCCTTCTCTTCCAAGTTCAACTTGAAAGGTAGCCTTCTCTTTCTTAATCCCTCTGTCACCTTTGTCTCGAGCTGCCCGAGCCAACGGGGTCAACTATCCTTTATCCGAGCCAGTTTCTGCACTAGGCAGAGTCAGTGGCTGGACGCAGGAAGGTCATCCGAGTCAGCCGAGCGATGGGCTCATACGACGGCGCTAGGTGGATCTTTTACTTTTTTTTTGACATTTATTCTATTGGCTTCGGCCTTCTTGATGTACAAACGGGTTGTTTGAATAAAAAGAAAGGAGCCTTTTTTCTTATCTTATGTCGTTTGCACAATACTCAGTACTCAGAAGTAGAACTTGCGTAATGTAGTTGCATTCCAGGTCCGAGGGATGGGCTCTCCTTCCATCATAGACAGACGGTATGCTCCTTTTCCGAGCGTCTCGACCACTCGGTAGGGGCCTTCCTAGTTAGGGGATAACTTGCTCGCCGCCTCAAGTGGTCGAGAGGCTTCAACTTTCTTGAGGACGAAGTCTCCCGGCTGGAAGTGTCTGTCTCGGACTTTGGCGTTGTAGTATCGAGTGAGGCGGCGTTGGTACTCCGTTTCTCTGATGCTGGCAATCTCCCGGATTTCATCTGCTAAGTCGAGATTTTCGAGCAGTTTCTTGTCGTTTGCCTTGGACGAGAAGCAGATGACTCGGAGGGAGGGGTTGCCAATTTCCAACGGGATCACGGCCTCGGTACCGTATACCAGCTGAAAAGGGCTTTCATCGGTTGCCGTTCTGGGAGTCGTTCTGTGCGACCAGAGATCGTTCGACAATTCCTCGAGCCAGCTGCCCTTGGCTTTACCGAGCCTAGTCTTGATGTCTTTTAAGATAGCCTTGTTGGCATTTTCGACCAGCCCGTTAGCCTGAGGGTGGGTGACTGAAGTGAAGTGATTGCGAATATTGAGGTCGGCGCATCTGTCTCGGAAGTACCGAGAATCAAATTGCCGACCATTATCGCTCACTATCACCCGGGGGATGCCGTAGAGATAGATGATCGACTTCCAGACAAAATTCCAGATGACTATCTCGGTGATCCTTGCAGTGGCTTCGGCCTCGATCCACTTAGTAAAGTAGTCGATGGCGACGATAATGAACTTCTTCTGGGCCTGGGCCGTGGGGAACAGCCCGAGGATGTCGATTCCCCAGCGAGCGAAAGGATAAGGCTCAGCTAGGGTGACGAGCTCTGTTGCTGGCTGATGGACCAAGTGGTCGAATCGCTGGCAACGGTCACAACGTTGTGTGTAGGTTGAGCAGTCACGCTGTAGGGTGGGCCACCAATAACCTTGTCGTAGTAAGATCCTGGCGAGTGACCTTCCCCCCAAATGCGCTCCGCACAGACCTTCGTGAACTTCTTCGATCGCTCGGTTGGCTTCATCGGTACCGAGGCACTTCAAAAGAGGGCCAGAGAAGGATCTCCGATAAAGTGCGCCATCCAGAGTGACGGATCACCGAGCTTGGTATTTCAACCTTCGGGCTTCCCGAGGGTCGGGAGGCTCCTGGGAGTCTTGGAGCCACGACAGGTAGGGGGCACGCCAGTCGCCTGGGGAGGCTGAGTCAACAGCTAGGAGTTTCGAATCAATACTCGGGCGCTCTTCGAGAAGGACCGATCGAGTACCCTCGGGGTCAAGAGAGGAGGCCAGCCAAGAGAGGGCGTCCGCTCGGGAGTTTTCCTCCTGAGCTATCCGGACTACCTCAAAACCCTCGAACTGCTGTGCCACAGTCTTGACCAGTTGGAGGTATTTGATCATCGGTGCCTCCCGAGCTTCATAATCGCCGTTGACTTGGCTAGCGACTAGTTGGGAGTCGGTGTGAATCCTGACTCGCTCAGCCCCTAACCGCCGGGCCATGCGGGCTCCCGATATGAGGGCCTCATACTCGGAAGGGTTATTGGATGCTTGGAAGTTAAACTTCAGGGCGTACTGTAGCTCTGCCCCTTCGGGGGACTTCAGGAGGATGTCGGCACCGCTCCCAGCTGAATTGGAAGATCCGTCAATGAACAATTCCCAGGTCGGCCCGGGTGCGGATGGAGATCTTTCTTCAGTCGGGATGGTGCTCTCAGTGATGAAGTCGGCGAGCGCCTGGCCTTTGATAGCCGAGTGAGGCCGATACGATATATCGTAGGCCCCGAGCATGATGGCCCACTTGGCGAGGCGTCCCGAGGCTTCAGGGTGAGTGAGGATCTTCTTCAATGGTTCGCCGGTCAGCACGGTGATGGAGTGCCCTTGAAAATAGGGTCGGAGGCGCTTGGCCGAGATAACCAATGCTAGCACGAGTTTCTCGGTTGCGGGGTACCTTTTCTCAGCCTCGTTGAGCACCTTGCTTGTGTAGTAGACCGGTTTCTCGATTCCCGAGTCATTTTTGACTAGGACCGAGCTAACTGTGGATGGAGTTACCGAGAGATAGAGATACAAGGCTTCCTCTGGGACGGGCTTGGAAAGCACTGGGGGCGAAGCCAGGAACCCCTTAAGCTCGGTGAACGCTCTTTGGCATTCCTCGTCCCACGCGAATGTGGCAGATGCCATTTTGGGCCCCCTCAATAGTTTGAAGAAGGGTAGGCATCGTTCAGCCGCGCGGGACAGGAATCTGCTGAGCGCAGCGACGCGCCCGGTAAGGCATTGAACGTCTTTGATGCAGGTGGGTGGGCGCATGTCTAGGATGTCCTGGACCTTGTCGGGGTTGGCCTCAATCCCACGCTGAGTGACTAAGAAGCCCAAGAATTTCTCGGACTTTACTCCAAAGGCGCACTTGGCGAGGTTGAGCTTCATGTTGTACTTCAGGAGGGTGTTGAAAGTTTCTGCTAGGTCGGCGAAGTGGTCCTCGGCCTTGGAGGTCTTCACGAGCATGTCGTCAATATATGCCTCGACGTTCTGACCGAGCTGTCCCTCGAACGTATGGTTGACTAGCCATTGGTACGTGGCTCCAGCATTTTTCAACCCGAAAGGCATCCGAGTGTAGCAGTGTACGCCGAAGTCGGTGATAGAGGCGGTCTTCTCGATGTCTTCGGGGTGCATTCTGATCTGGTGGTAACCTGAGTAGGCATCCAGGAAGTTGAGTATCTCATTGCCCGAGGTTGAATCAACCAGTTGGTCGATGCTCGGTAAGGGATAGCAATCCTTTGGAGTAGCCTTGTTCAAGTCGGTGAAGTCCACGCACATCCGCCACTTTCCTGAAGCTTTCGGCACCAGGACAAGGTTAGCTAGCCACGTCGGGTACAGGACCGGTCTAAAAAGGCCAGTCTTCTGCCCCTTGGTGACCTGCTCCTTGATAATCATCTGCTTCTCCGGCGCATGCTTCCTTCTGCGTTGTTGCACGGGCTTCATGGTTGGGTCGAGGTTGAGCTTATGCACCATCGTCTCTTCCGGTATCCCGGGGAGTTGATCGTCAGACCATGCAAAGACCCGGATGTACGCGGAAAGGAACTCTTTGTATTGCTGTTGAACCTCAGATGTTAGGTCGGCTCCGATCTTTGCTCCTAGGGTCGGGTCGTTGTTTAGGAAAACCGGTAGCAATTCACCTCCAGGTTCGGCGGTTATGGATTTTTCCTCAACTTCCCGGGGGCCCTTATTTTTCCCGTCCGACCTTGTGGCTTCCACCGAGATATTGTAGCACCTTCGGGCCATTGCCTGGTTACCTCGGACTTCCCCCAATCCATTTTTGGTGGGGAACTTCACCTTTTGGTGATAGGTAGAAGGCACCGCTTTCGTTCGGCTGAGGATTCCTCGGCCGAAGATTGCGTTGTATGCTATCATACCTTTGATCACTATGAAGTCCACCATGACGGTCTTGGGTGGGGTGCCAAGAGTAACCGGTAGGCTTAGGGTTCCCTCGGGATAGGTGGCCTGGCCATTGAACCCGCACAGGGGGGTTCGGATCGGGCGGAGTTTAGACGGATCCTCTCCCATCTTAAGGAAACATTCGTAGGATAATACATCAGGGGAACCTCCATTGTCAACCAGAATCCTATCCACGTTACAATAGTTTATTATGGCCAATATCACCAGGGCGTCGTCGTGCGGGGTGCTTAGCCCCTCCAAGTCTTGGTCGGAGAAGATTATGACCTGGGGTTTGCTTGGCGGGGCCCTGGGAGGCTTGATGGCTCGGCTCACCCGCTCAGCGTGACGCTTCCTTCCTCGGCCGCTGTCTCCTCCTGATGCAGCTCCTCCGACGATGACGTTGATGTGGACCCCTCGGGGGGCGTTGTTGATCTCCTCTGGGGCGCCTCGGTCTTCCTGCCGCCCGGCCACGAACCGGAAGAGGTGCCCCTGACGGATGAGACGCTCGATCTCGTCCTAGAGTTGGTGGCAGTCGCCGGTATGATGCCCGTGGTCGCTATGGAACAGGCAATGCTTGCTGCGACTACGGTTCTTTGACTTCATTGGCTCGGGTTGGCGGAGGAGGCCCGATCCTTTGATGTCTTCATAAATCTCGTATACTGGAGCGGTTAGGGGAGTGTACCGCTCGTACTTCCGTGATAGTTCCTTGCGTTCCCCGTCTCGGTTCCACCTTTTTCTTGGGCCCGAGCTTGGCTCGGGTGCCCGCTTGTTGTCCCCCTCCCGACCCGAGCCGATTGCATCTCGGCAGGCACTGAGTACTTCCTCGCACTCGGCGTGGCGCAATGCCAGAGTCACTAGCGCAGCAAGGGTCGAGGGAGGGTGGAGGACAAGCTCGCGGCGGAGGTTCTCGTCGCGGGTGCCCCCGGTCAGAGTGGTTATGGCCGAGGCGATGTCCAGATGGGGGATCCTCAGGGCTTCCGATTTGAATTGGAGGATGTAGGCCCGAAGTTTTTCCCCTTGCGCCTGTTTGCGGGCCAAAAGTCCCGCTACCGACCTAGGGGGGCCGCTACCGGTGAAACTCTCCTTGAATACTCGCCCGAACTGTTTGAAGTCTCAGATGGATCCGGGGGAGAGGGCCCGGAACCATGCTTGGGTGCCTCGGACCAGGGTGGTCGCAAAGGCTCGGCACTTGATGCCGTCGGATGCTCCATGAAGGGTCATCAGAGCATCGAAGTTGTCAAAGTGGTCGGCTGGGTCGCCCTGGCTATTGTAGGACTTGAAGGTCGGGATAGAGGTTCGGGGAGATACCTCCGCCTTTAAGATATGGTCGAAGAATGGGGATCCCTCCTCGTCCTCTGGTGGAGAGGTCTTCTGCAGGGCTCGCAGGGCGCGCTCCTGCTCTGTGAAACGCCTCTCAAATTCTCGCAGTCGGAGGGATAGCTCCGGCTACCGCTGCGCCGTAGGGTTGAGGGGGCGAGAAGGCAGGCTGTCTTGGCGCTCCCTGGGGACTTCGATCTTCGGGAGGGGACGGCGTGCCCCATGCCTTCCCAGCTTCAGCATGGAGGAAGCCTCTTGCTCCGGAGGGGGGGCTTGCGAGGGTCCTCCTACTTTGTTGCGGATGAGCTGCTGTCCTCAGAGGGTGAAGCGGCCTCCGGTGGTGTGCTAGGACACGTTCTCACGGGGAGGGCTCTCCGGAGGGGCGCATGACCTTCCATCCCTGGCTGCCTGGGTACTCATGAGTTCCACGAGGACGTCCAGTTTCGCGTTGAGGGCTTGGAAGGCGTTGGCGCCGCCATTGAGCGGCAGCCCTACCGTCGTGGGAGGAGGGGGCGACAGCCCGGCCACAGGCGGAGGGGGAAGTCCATCGGCGGGAGTGCTCGCACTGGAGGGGGGGTTTTGGGAGGCTTGGGAGGGGCCTTCCCCCGCCGCCGCCGTGGCCTTTCCCCTATCGCCGGTGGACCTCCTCCCTGAACTTCTTCTCACCATACTGGCTCTTTGGTCGTTTCCCACAGACGGCGCCAGATGAAGGGGTGTGATCTCGCGCTGGTCTTGAGCTGGGAGGATGATCACCGGGTAGTGAACTGCAGAGAAAGGGAAACGAATCAGAGGGCACAGGGATGGTTCCATGGGGAAACCCTCCGATGCTTAAGTCAGTAGAGCAATGGTGGAAGGTATTGAGGGAGGTAGAAAGAGACGCGCGAGATTCCCCAACACCAAGATGGTGAAGTGGTTCCTGCTCAGGGAGTGTTAGGCCTATATCTGCCTTACTTGCCGCCGGAGGGAGTCCCTGGTTTATATAGCGAGCTCCCCTGATGAGTTCCATAAGTTGAGGAGTTTCAGGCGGGAGTTACGTCCTCATCATGGGATCGTTATGTCCTCATCATGGGATCGTTACATTCTCGTCATGGGCTCTTCATGACCGTGGGTGTAGCGCTCATGCCTTAGCGGATTCTTAGCAGTTCGGATCTAGGCTTTGTCCTGATCGTTTTGGCTATTTTTACGGATTTTTAGGCGTTCGTTTGGCATTTATCAGATTTTGTTTAAGGTTAATGGTAATTAGGGTTAAGTTTTTAAAATAATATATATATATATATATATATATATATATATATATATATATATATATCTCTCTCTCTCTCTCTCTCTCTCTCTCCTCATCGATTTCTCTCTCCCTCACTCGTTCTCCCTCTTTCTCTCTCTCCCTCTCACGATCTCTCCGCCCCCACTCTCTCGGTTTCGGTCTAGGCGGCCACGGATCGAGGCGCGGGAGGTGTCATCGGAACCGGCTCGTCGCGAGGAACGCGTAGACGCTGACCTCGTCGCGGTTCGTGGGACGTGGAGGTGAGACGGGGCGGGAGGAGCCGCGGTGACCCGTTGCTTGCATGCGGCCCAAATCCGGTTTTCGTCGTGATTGAGGTAGGGGGATGGAATCCTTGCCTCGCTAGGATCGCATTGGCATAGCATGCATGTCCATCCGACGTCGTTTTCTTCAATTTCCATGCAAAATTCCATGTTAGTGTAATTTAGGCTAAATTCTTGAAAATCACTTCATGGGCATTATTTTTAAGTTTTGATGCATGGATTAGTTGTAGAATGTTGTGGTTTGGCAGGTTTTATAGTTTTTCCACGTTTCCCTGTCGATCCGGCTCGACCGGGAGGGGGTTTGGTTTTGACCGTTTCGATTTAAGCTCCCAGCTGGTGTGACGGTCCTACCATGAGCCGTCACATTGTAACGGCCCTTGTGGGGTGTGTTACATGCGTGTGACGGCCCATAGCGGGGGCGTCACACTTGGTGTGGCGGTCATCTGATGGACCGTCACATGACCGTTACTTGTCCCATTTGACCGTTGACTTCGTATGGCGGTTGGCCTAACGGCCTGTCAAGCGACCGTTAGGGCGTTGTAACGCGCCTCCGGGAGCACGTTACGTTTTGTTAGAACGTTGTGGTTTTATTTTTAGCCTCGGGCGGGTGTAATGGTCCCGGGGAGGCGCATTACGTCCGTGTAACGCCCCTGCCCTGGCGCGTTACAGCCCTTGTAACGCCCCCGTCCTCGACCGTCACAGCTCTTATGACGCTCCTTCCCTTGGCCGTTACACTCTGTGACGCGGCAGCCCTAGACCGTTACATTCCTTTGGGTTTTAATAGCATGCATGGTCAATTTCTAATGCATTCCATGTTGTATATATGCCATGTTTAGGTTGTTTTGTGACAGATGGCTTATTAGTAGATCCCGATGGAATTGCTTTCTCTTTCCTTGTGATGGAACCACTAGTCGTAGCCCAGCGACCGAGTGTGTCGTCCCACCCGGGAGAGGTGGAGGGGTGTTCCCGAGGAACGGTTTGTAAGCTAGTTACCATGGGCCCCTGTGGTTACCGTTGCGTCCAACGGGGGGGGGGGGGGGGGGGAAAACTAGCTAGAGGCCTGGCTCTAGGCAGGAGTCAGTGTGTGCACACGTGGTCGGAGACTTGGACAGGCACTGACGAGTGTCGCTCTGACTAGTACTTGGTTTGGTCCTGTTACGCCTCTCGCTTGTCGTGAGTCAGACTTGCGAGTTGCCGAGACGCAGTGTAAGTCGTCAGGGGACGCGTCTGGTCTTGTTCTTCTAGTGGGTTGTTTCGTCTCTCACTTTACCTGGTTAGTGATGGTTTATTCTATTGGTAGATTTATTTTCTATCGTTATTTATTTATTAAATTGTGCATCTGCCTTATTATTAAATGCATGCTCTAATTGCTTTTATGTTTACCTGCTTGTCTGTTTAGTTTGGGGTAGGGCTCCGCGTGACCCCTACTGAGTCTAGCTGTGACTCACCCTTCCTTCTTTCAGGTGAGCCCCCCCAGTCGTCCGCCGGTCCTTCTCGTGGTTGTGCCGAGCATCGTTAGAGTGCCAGCTGTGTTGGTTTGTCTTTTGTTCTATTGTGCCGGGGTATGCCCCGTGTAGTTGTACAGTGGACCTCTTTTTATTGAAAAATCTGGACTATTGTATATATTCTACCACTCTGATATTTTATTTGCTTCCGCACTTATTTATTAATTACTGTCCTAATTAATATTGCGCGCCTGCGGTCCCAATTCGTTATGCAACTCCTCAGCAAACTTCTTTAACCCTTCAGGGGCCTCATTAGCCTCTTGGGTGGCTTCCCCAGTTCTTGGTATCGGTGTATCGATTTCATCGGTATATCGGTATCCGGAGCTCTGGGTCGTCACAGTGGGGGATCGTGGCTCCCTTATCCCGCTGAACTCCTGCTCATAAAGGACTGTCAACGGCTGCATGGATAAATATTTGTCAGTCGATCCGAGCATGAGAAGTGCCAGCCCTATCCGGGCGATAGGCATAGCTCGGATGCAGTCAGATCGGAGTGGGCGCGGAGCGCTCGTCCTTCATCCCGATGAGGGATGGCTCGGGCGTGGGTCTTCCTTCGTTCTGTCATTCGGGCCTTCCGAGCCTAAGGGCCGCCGAGGAAGGATGGGATCCTGAGTGATCTTTATTGGGCTTTTCTGCCGAAGGGGGCCCTAGAGGGCTGTCACTTGGATGAGCTGAGCCTCGTTCGGTCCCGATGGGCCTAGTTTGGCTGCTCTAAATTGGGCTACAGAAATCCCCCTCTCCAGATATATATATATATATATATATATATATATATATATATATATATATATATATATATATATATATATATATATATCTATCTTGCTTGATTTGTTAGTTAAGATATAGTGCATGCATGCTCACATTTGAATCTGATAATCTGCATTGTTTCTCATGAGCATATGTTGAGCAATCAGTGCATATATTAGATTGATAATGAATTGCATATCTTTTCTGAAAAATCTGGACTGCATGTGTCTAATGTCTGCATGTTTCATGTGCATCTCTAACATAATCACTCAAAGTCAGTTGCATACATGCTCATTTGCATACATATCTGTTCAGTTAGCTGTCATCAAAAATTTGGAGATGCACATAGGACTTGTAGTGCCCCGGAATTTATATAAGTTATTTCTAGATTATTTTATAATTTATTTGTAATTTATAAGGGCTAAAAAAATTTATAAAAGGATTATTGAGTTTATTAGCCATTATAAGGCCCAATTGTGTTAATTAATTAACCTAATCCACTTAAACAAATCAAAAAGGTTTAAAGACCAGGCCCATTTAATTTGGCCCATATTCTAGAAGGTTATTAAGCCTATTCATGGATTTTAAAGGATAAACACCACTTAATAGGATAACTAGATGAAAAATAAATAAAAGAGTTTGATTAATGTTGAACTCTGGGAACATTGAATGTAACGGTCTATCGTGACACCGTCACATGCTTGTAACGCAGGGGTCTACAACCGTTACACCCTGTTAGTTCCGTGAAGGAAAGAACAAGTAGAAAGATCAGAACCTTGAGATCTTATCCACTAGGGATCGACTTGGGAGAGTTCATAACACTACTAAGGACTCTTAGGGATTAGATTCTAGCAGATTAAGGACTCTAGAATCGATCTAATCCTCAAACCCTAGCTAGAACTCTATAAATAGGACCTAGTTCTGAACTACGCGACCCTTACTTTTACTCGCGTGGAATCAAGGTAAGGAGTCATAATCTCAGGTAAGTTCTTTAGAGGAATTTGTTTACAATACTTTAGACTAACTCCTCTCCAAATTTCACGTCTTTAGGTCAAGAGGTCGTGGAGTTAGAGCCCAAGGAAGTTGCTGAAAAGTCACAGGAAGAGGAGAACTAGGGCACGTTTTCAAACCATAAATTGGAAGTTTAAAGCCAAGCTAAGAGGTAGGTCATCTCATGAACGGTAAAAACAGCTTGATAGGAATAAAAGCCCTCTGGTTTGATTGAATTCCATGCATGATAGATCATGAATTTCATGTTTTAATAGTTCTATGCATTCATACATCTCTTAGCCCTAAGTAGAAAATTAAAAGATGTTATCTTGTCTATTCACTGAAACCCATGCACGTAGATAGCCTATACTTTGTTATCATGCCTAGGATAGACATGGTAGTTGATTTACAAACATGATGTGTGTTGATCTCTTAGGTTTCATATCAGTTTCTGTCAGCAGACGCTCTGACGCATCATGGTAGGACCGTCAAATGCATGTAACGGCCTTACGACAGACCGTCACACACTCTGTCATGTTTTCGTTTCACTGTTGTCTCTAACACACCAGGACAGGAGCATTACATTACTGTAACGGCCCCTCGATAGACCGTCACAGACACTATGACGCACTCCTATTAGACCGTTAGACTCTGTGTTTAGTCAGCTCATGACAGAATAGTTACCAATTAAGGTTACTTATAATTAACCCTAGATAGCTAAGTTTTAACCTGTTATTATGGTTTTAAGTTTACTTACTGTTTCATATTGGAATTTGCATGACTTAGGCATCTTGAGCTATTTTAAGTTATGTTAATTTCATGTGCCAAAATTCTATAGTTTTGTATTTAAATCATGATTTTCCAAAATTGTATTAATGGAGTTTTATCATGGTTTCACATCATTACACCTTCACTCCTTATCAATAGAGTCATTCTTTAAGTACATGGCACATATTCCGGTATGTTATCCATTAGTTCACTTTGCACTATAGGAACATTATTCTTGGACTTGAGGACCTCTCTATTGGATATTCCTTCCAATGGACTAGGAAATCTTGTTTCAAGGCCTCCGTAATTCGCCGCGAGCCTGGGATTCCCACTAGGATGTCAAGTTGGTTGTACCATTAAAGACCATTGATTAGACTACACTATCGATGTTTTCTGATTATCAGTAATGTAACGGCTCTGTGTTGGACCGTCAGGCACATGTAACGGCCCAACATAAGACCGTCACATTCATCTAAGTTTGAATTCTTGATTCGGGGTTCAGACTAATGTAACGCCCTAATCCTAGACCGTCACATAATGTAACGGCCTAATGCATGACCGTCACCTTTCTCTGAGTCCATTTTTATTATTCTAGACTCGGATCATTGTAACGGCCCACTACTGGAGCGTTACATGATGTAACGGCCCAGTAAACGACCGTCACATTACTTAAGTATTTAACCCAAGGTTTGACCCAAGAGTTGATATTCCAAGGGTTCTAGATGGACTAATGATAGTCTAGAACTTATAATGTTGATCAAAGAACTTAATATAATAATTGGAAAGAGAAAAGAATGTACCGTTATGCTATCGATTTATTTCTGTGAGCATGACATTGTTTAAGTCTTTTTCTTGATCTCCCATACTCTAAATTGAAGCATTCATTCATTGATTGTTGTTATCATGAGTTATTGAACTTATTACATTCTTGGCCATACTTTATTGTTACACTCATGGAAGTAGCTTGATTTATACGTGAAGATGCAGTTCGGGCGCTGATTGTGTCCAAGGGCTCTATGCTAGTCTCATCGGCTGATTGTCGGAAACATACTATTTTATAAACCATGCGGTATGATGCTACTAGCGTCGTATTGCGCTGGGAGTACTTTCTTTATAAATAAGTGAAATCCATGAGCACTTGTGAAAATATAGTGAATTGCTACATGATTGGCATTCTTGTGCGTAACCTTTATGGTTATGAAAGTGAAAGTGCATTTTCGTTACATTCTTGTTCATGAAAGGCCAAATATCATGTTCTTGTTACACTTTTGTTAGTTCATTCTTGTTCACTCTATCTTACATGATTATCGTGTTACTTTGGTTTAATCGCATGATATTCGCATTCGCATGATTTTGCCATACTTCTTTAGAGCTAAATTGTTAATTACTTTAATAGTGCCTTCATGTTGATGCGAAGATACCTACTGGGCAAGTGTGCTCATTACCTATTTCTAATCTTTTTCAGGAAATGAAAGTGGGTCTGATTCGGATTCAGAATGTTCAAGTAGCGGATCTGAGAGTGAATAAAGATGAGCGAAGACTTAGGAAGTCTATATTATTTAGATGGAGTCAATGTAATTTTCCTATTTCTTGAGTCTAGTAGAGTGAAAGATGGTGGAAAAAGTTATTGTATTTTGAATATTTGATTGATAATGGAATGAGGTTGGATTTTTAGTAAATATTGTGCAATTACATTCATTTTGTATGATTGTCTTGCGCTCTGATCGTTCTTGCTTGCAAGAGGCTTACCATGCCGGCTGTTCGCGCTCCCCGAGTTAATCTTCCGCTGAAATAAAGGCTCGGGACGTGACAGGAATGCATTCTGCACTCTTATGCATGTTCTTTGTGTGTTAAGTAAATTGCTCTCATTATGTGTTTTTGATACTGGCTAAATTAAACCCATTGGTATATCAAATGATGTCGGGAGAAGGGCAGATTTTGTCTGTCTGGAAATCCACACTATGCGTGAGGTGGTCGTAAGACCTAAGTTCTTCGTCTAGTACCAAGGGTTGATTATGAAGCCTATCATGACACATGATTTGAATTTGATTTATCTGAACATACTTTCATGCCTGCATATGTTGATCTTCATGAAAATGCATAAATCTGAAATAAATTCCTCTTCATGCTGGACTATCACATTTGCTGCACATAATTTGAATTCATGTTGACATCTGAATGTGGATAGCAGTTCCTGAATTGAATGTCATACTCTGAAAATCTAAACCACATATGTTTTGCATATGTCAACTGCATCTGTTTTCATCTGCACACATACATGCTCAACAAAATTGTCATGCATATAGGACTGCACTTGCACTGCATTGTTATGCATGATCATTATGGTATATCAAATGGTAAGTTACTAAAAGGCTTATGCAATCTGTCTGGAAGTTCTTACTATGTATGAGGTGGTCTTTAGACCAAGTCCTCTACCTAGTACCATTGGTCAAAAATTTGCACATAGAGCAGTCTAGACCTTAATGAGCATATTTTTCTTATGGTTCTAATGTTCTGCATATGCTGCATTAAGAGTCCAGTTCATATATGCATATAGATAGGGGGAGTCGGCCTAGGTAATTCCTTGTGATTCATGCATATTTGGTTAGAATAACCCCCTTCATAGCCTAGTCATACGTTGCATATAGAAAGGGGGAGTTAAACAAGGCCATATTGTGTCCATTACATGAATAAACATTAGCCCCATGCATGCCTCTTTTCGATTCAAATAGATCTCTCTCTGGATAGATCATGCATACATTCAGGGGGAGCTAGTGTTTCATGACATATTTGTTTTTAGTCAGGGGGAACTAGTGGCAAACTTGCATCATTTAAATCTATTTCATTATTGTCCCTGCATTCTCTCTGAATTCACTGCCATCTGTATTGAGTCTCAATTCCTTGAAATTTTTGTTCCTTCAATTCTGAAAATCCCTGTCATAATCTAATTTCTTCTTGGTGCGCTATGAATGAATATCTTTGAACTCTCAGTGCTATTTCATTGAAATATGCTCTTCCCTAATAAATCTTGACCATCTTGACTACATGCATGAACTTCAAGAGTAATTCATATATTGCATGTCCTTGATGTTGTTTCTATTGAACATTGGCTGATCTTAAACTTCCTTGAACTGAGAATTAAGAAGATTTCAATTTGTGTATCTTGATCATAAATCTGAAAACCAATTCTTTAAGGAATCTTCTATTATTCAGGTTTATGAAAGTCTGAAGGATCAAATTGGTTTAAGTCTAATGTATTCATTAAGTTTGGATGTGAAAGACTTGAAGATATCTGAATCATTCTTTTAAATCTTAACTAACTACTTCATTTCTTTTTGAAAAATCTTCTGAAATCTGAAAACTTAGAAAATCATGACTATCTTTAGTTGAGATACATGAAGTGAGTATTATATTTAAACATCTGAGTTTTTTGAAATGTCTAAGGGTCTAAAGCTGTTAGAGCAATGACTTTGGTCACTAAGAAACCATGTCCAAAGGACTGTGTCATGAAGTGCCATAGTTAACTTTGCTGAAAAATGATTGAAAATTAGGCAGAGCAATGGCTTGCACATTGAGAAATATATCTCACTCATCAAAGAAATGAGTTGAGGTATGTCATGAGGTGTCAAGTTAACTATGTTCATTATAAAGCATGACTGTTAATCACACTAAGTGCTTAGGGATATTGGCGTCTAATCAATGTATATCCTCTAGTGACAAGGTGTGTACTGAACTAGATTGCTCTTAAAATTTGAAAGCATAAAATTTTCTGCTTGAACAAATAAAATATCTGAAAATTGTTGCAAAGGATATATTGCTATAACCCTAGACAATCAAATGGTTTCATGGTTGTTTAACCTCTATACTACTTCCTTTAATTCCTGAAGGAGTCATTGAAAATTAGATGAGTTCGATAAAAGGAGGTTAATCAAGAATGTTATATGAGGGATTGGTTTGTTTTTATTAAAATTTGATTTTAGATATGAGTAATGAATTTTATTAACAAACTTTGTATACATCATGCTTAAACCATGTTGGTTGATTAAGACTCATTCATAAGTTCTTATAATAGAAGAATCTGAAATCTTTACTTGGATTTATGAAATTGGTGTCTTATTGAATATCTTCCTGCCCTATCTATTCATTGGAAACTCAGTTAAAATTTTCTATGCTCAGATCCTGCTCACTGCCTTTGATCATACGATTGTTCAATTTTTTGCTCTCAGTTCTTGATGCTTTATGGACAAGACCTGAACTTATCTTTAAATCCTGTGATTTTGTTGATACCATCTCTGATCCTTACAATTGGTATCAGACTGAACTCTATATGTCTGATAATGATTTTCCACTCCACTTCCCAAAATGGGAAGATTGTCTCATTAGCATCATTATGGCTTTGATTTCTACATGCTCTCTTTGCTATTTCTGCCATGGTTGATACTCTCTTGGCTGTCCCTGCATTTTTTGCTAAAATTTTTTTCATGTCAGTCCTTTGTCATAACCCTATCCTCACCTCAATTAATCTCACACATTAAGGGGGAGTAGGTTACATAATTTGCATTGTCTGGCAGTTTCGGTTCCTTTAGTAAGAGGGAGAATAGCTTCTGACTCAATAATTTCTCTCTACTATTTTTATCAAACTATTATTTCCTTTTTGATGAAGTCAAAGGGGGAGAATAGTTTGATATGAGTCAACATGTTATTTTCTATTGTTTTATGACTCATAGTGTTGCCATCATAAAAAAGGGGGAGATTGTTGTACCCCTGTGATTTTGATGATGCCAAACACTATGAGTCATCTAAGCATGATGTCATATGTGTTGATGTTGCATTTATATGGTTTAATGATGCCAAACACTGTTGATGTTGCATTGGTGCACTGCTTTCGATGTTAATCAACCTAATGTAATTGCTTGTTCCCATTGCTTATATTACAATTGATTCATGTGTAAAAGTCTGTGACTGTATGCTCAAAAGAATAGGTTGAAAGCCAGCTAAAATCAAAAGTCAACGCTCAATCAACAAGAAAAGTCAACTGGTCAATGAAGTCAATGTACAGTCAATGAGAATTGTCAATAGTCTTGTTTGGCCAGTCAAAGTCCCAGACAGTGCAAGCTGACACTAAGGTCGATGCTAGTTCTTGCATAAGGTCGATGCTAGCTCGATGTAGTTGATGCTAGTTCTTGCATAAGGTCAATGCCAGCTCGATGTGGTGGATGCTAGTTCATGCACAGGGTCGATGCTAGTAGAAATAAGGTCGATGCTAGTAGAGCATGTTTTGCATATAAGGTCTATGCTAGTTGAAATAGGTCGGTGCTAGTTGCATTCATGCATAATCATGCATCGACGCTAGCACAGCATGTCTTGCATAACAAGTCGATGCTAGTTGAGTTGCATGCGCATCTGGTCTGTGTTAGTCTGCATAATCTTGTGCATTAGGTCTGTGCTAGCATGGATTGTTAGGTACTAAGGTTCATGCTAGCCATGCATTAAGGTCTGTGGCAATCATGTGTTCCATGCATCATAGTCGGCGCTTGCTAGGTGTCTCATGCATATTCTGTCTGTGTTATCATACATATAGTCTATGCATCCAAACTGATGTCAATACAGAATGTTGCATACATTTAGCCTATGCATTATCACATCCATGGTCTGTCTATGTCATAATCAGTCAAAGCATACATTCAAGGTCGATGCCACTTTTGCTATCAAGTAAACCAAGGTTAGTGCACATCTGCTACAAGGTCGGTGCACGTTTGGCTTGAATACAACAAGGTCGGTTGGTGCACGTTTGAGTTGAATACAAAAAGGTCGGTGCAATCCTTATCAAGCACAAAGGAAGGTCGGTGTAATGTCTCGAATTTTTTGGATATTTATTGGATCTGGATCCGTGAGTTTCAGATCACTTTTGGGGGTCCCGGAGTGTGTTTTGTGGTTTATGCGTGTTTTTCCCTAACGGACCTGCGGAACGCCATAGCGGGCGAACCGTTGTGTTCTCCTCCTCCGGGACTATACCAGTGCATTGAGCGTGTTTCTAGGATCGCGGAAATGATTTTTCATAATTTTTCATATTTTTGGCATTTTCTAGATTGTTTATATATAACCCTTTTTCTTTTTCTTTCTTCTTCTTCTTTCTTCTTCTTTCTTCTCCCCCGTGAGCCGCGGCCGACCGTTGCTTCCTCTATCCCCGCTCTAGCTCGTGACGCTCCCTCCTCCTCCGACGATGGGTGGCGGACCAAGGCGGCGGCGCGGTGACGACGGCGGCGGCGAGGTGATCGAGACGGTGCCCTCTTCACGGCGTGGGGCGCGGTGTTCTTGTCGGCCGAGATTTAGGGATCGGCGTTGAATCGGTGGATTTCGAGCCTCTATGAGGTAGGGAGACGGATCCTTACCCTCTTTACAGCTTTTCTCTTGATTTGTAGGCCGTGGGGAGGCCGAGAGGGGAGTTTTTGAGCTGGGAGGGTAAAATCCTGTGGGGGACCAGATTTCGTTCAGGAGATGAGGGTATCTCTTATTTGGCGTGCCAGTCACGTACGTGACAAGTTTTATTGTGCACTCGATCTGACTTGGTCAGTCGATTGTGAAGTTCGTGTCGGGACTCGGAGTCCGTCATACCATAAAGGTGATGACGTTAATTACATCCTCTAAGAAAGAGGACAACCCTTGATTAATTGCCAAGAGAGGATGCCTCGAGGGATGATACAAAAGCATAGAGGATATTGACTAAATGCACCAATGGATGCTATGGAACGAGGTCATTTATTTGACCAATCATGCAAAATGCAATGAGTTTATTAATTGGTTTATTCACGTGATTAGAGGTTCAGTCATGCTCATTTAAATAACAATGCATGCTGATGCAAGTGTATGCTTATGGGTTCGAGATGAATGCTTCAACATGATTGAAGATGTCAAATCCCTTTTCATTCATTTATCTGACTAGATTTATTAAATCAGTTGGGGTTTTAACATTAACCATCAGGAGCCAACAATATACACATAAAGTCAATGCATCCTTCTTATTTTGATCAAAGCATTATTTTTATTTCATGCATTAAGTCACTACCCTTCTTGAACAGAGGTTAACGTCAATGCACTTCATGCACTGCCCAAGGTCGATGCTAGTATGGGGTTGATGCACGAACGGATGAGGTCGGTGTAGGGTTTGAAGGTCAACGCATGCATGAGGTTGGTGCATGAATGTGCACAAGGTGGTGGCTAGGTCGGTGCAAGATTGATGAAGGGGATTGGTTAGGGTCGATGCAAGATGAAGGTCGGTGCAATGTGAAGGTCGGTGCAGAGTGGAGAGGAAGAAGACTCGACGCAGACATAGACTGGGGTTGGTGTAGGTTTTGGGCAAAGGCTGATGCATGCGGTAGGTTGATGCAAAGATGAGGTCGGTGCAAACATGGGGGTCGGTGCAAGGTGGAAGTATGAGGTCTGTGCAAGGCAGGAGTAGGCGCGAGCCAAGGTCTGTGCAATGCAGGGGTTGGTGCAAAGTGGAAGATTGATGCACATTTGGATTCGGTGCATAGGTGAGACAGCCTAAAACGGCGCGGGGCTGATTTGAGGTTAAAACGGCGCGCCCGGGGCACGCCGGGTGGAGGCCAAGGTGGGCAGATTGAAAGGTGAGCGTGGGGTTAAAACGGCGCGGGGGGGGGGGGGGGTCGCACCGAAAATTGGCGCGCCGGATTAGGGCCGCGCTAGATTAGGGTGATTTTGGGCTGTTTGAATTCTAATGAAATGCCAGGCCAGTTTCTTTGAACTTTGATGTTATTTTTGAAGATTGGAAGGTTTATTTAAGTTCCAGATGCACTGCAAGTAACATAAATCTAGACTTATGCAAGGCTCCTACTCAAACATAGTCTACAGTGGGCTTTATGAGTGTAAGTTCATCACAAATTAAACTAAGTCTTTAGTTAAAATTTGGGCAGCACCTCCCCATGATTGGAGGGTTACGGGGGCGAAGTGGAGATAGTCCCACAAGATTGGGGTACGCTCCTTAAGGTTAGGAATGCCAATCGGTGACCGGCGGACTTCGATAGAGGGAAAGGACCCCGAGGGCTAGCCTGCTAGGGGCATCTATCTCTACGAGTCAAAATCATTAAGGGATGGCTGAGATGAGAAGGTAACTCGAGGGCTAGCCTACGAGAGGTTACCTTCCCACAGCCACCACCACTCCCAAGAGAAGGTGGGTTTAATGTCGAGCTAAGGCCCTGTTGATGTTCACCTGATGAGTCATAGGGTTCATATCATTAAGAGATATGACTCTATGGTTCGACAGTGATTGAGGATACTGATGGGGAATGTTCCCCTCCCCGGGCAGTAGGTTCTTCGAGAAGACAAATCGCCAAATGCAATGATACATAGACTGCACTCGATCGATGAGTGGACAGATGATGATCATATGTATATACATATGCATCGAAGAAAGCAGACTAACATGGAAATTGACAAGCCAGACTGAAGACCCGAAGCTGAGTCACAGGACCGAGGTTCTGGAGGGGGAGAGGCAAACAGTCGAATAGTTCAACGGCATATGCAATACGAACAAATACGGCACATCGATTGCAGAGATGGCCCTTCTTCTAGCCCTGAAGCACAGACAGGGAAGTGTGAGCGACGTCACGCGGAAATTACCGGAGGAGGCGAAGCGGAGCGCGCGAGGGGCTCGTTTTGCTGCAACACAGAAAGAAGAGAGAAGAGGAGAGAGACCACCACATGAGATTGCTCCAGCGGGGTGTACGGGACAGATACAACGTAACAAGATATGGGGATTAAACGGCCATAGCGGGAAATGACTCTCCGCGACCTCGGGGGATGGGAAAAGTGCAGAATTTAAGTGACAGAAATTTAAATGGCCATTGCGGGAAATGACTCGCCGCGGCCTCGAGAATATGAGCAGATATGAGAAGAGTACATAATACAAGCAACAGGAATTTAAACGTCCATTGCGGGAAGTGACTCGTCGCGGCCTCGAGAATATGAGCAGATATAACCACAGCACAGAATATCAATGACGGAAATTCAAACGGCCATTGCGAGAAATGACTCACCGCGGTCTCGAGGATATAACAGATATAAGGAACAGAATATAAGAGACAGAAATTTAAACGGCCATTACAAGAAATGACTCGCCGCGGCCTCGAGAATATAACAGATATAAGAACAACGCAGAATATATGTGACAGAAATTTAAACGGCCATTGCGGGAAATGACTCTCCGCGGTCTCGAGAATATGATGTGATCGCCAGGGGCCGGAGACCCCAAAATAAAGAAAGTGATCGCGCCTACCTCAAAAGCGGGAGATGGCGGGTTGCTTCTTCCTCTCCCTTCGGTCGGCCGATGGAGAGGGCTTTCCTTGGTTACCCTTGCAAAAGAAGAAACAGAAAATAACAGGTGGATCAGAAAAGATGGCAGTGTAGTATTAGTCCATTGATGAAGAATAATGAAATCGTGGCAAGACACACACCTGGTTGGTGTTATTTTTAAACCCCTCTCGGACACGAGTAGGAGAGAAATATGATGATGAATGGGATTATGCAAACGTATATAAAAGAAGACTCCCTTATGAAGGGAGTCGGAGAATGCGAGATGATGAATGCAAAAGAACTACGGAGAAAAGGGGAGAGAATTGGCTTATTGAATGTGCCGATGGTGGGATTCGGAGGAGCTTCGGTAGCGTGGGGATGACGTGGAAGCAGAACGGATGGAGCTAGCCTTCCTCTCGCGAGCGCGGGCACCCGAGAAGCCGGCAGAACCTCCCCCTACAAAAGACCCACGGGTTAGAAATGGGATCCGGCAGAGTCTCTCCTTCCTCTGTCGGATCTGAAGCCCCTTCCCTTCGAGGGAGGGGGTCCTTTATTTATAGAGGAGAAGTGGCTTGAGGCGTCCAGGAGACTGGACGCCTCAAGATGGGGCGTCCAGGACCCTGGACGCCTCCATCAACACATTAAATTTTTTTTTATTTTTTGATTTTTAATATTTTTATGAAGGCGTCCAGGAGACTGGACGCCTTCATTTCCGCCCACTGAAACCCCGCCGAAAGCCGTAGACAGTGGGTAAAGCGCGTGGTTTTGGTGGGTACCCATGACTCACGAGTGGGCGCGTCTAGTTGGCAAGAGGTCCCTATATTTTTGGATTTTTCCGAAACGTCAAATCGAGCGGCGGATCGGGAGCGTCCGAGTGTCGGAAATTGAAGGCGTCCAGGCACCTGGATGCCTCAAATGGAGGCGTCCAAGGCCCTGGACTGCTTTACAATTATTATTATTTATTTATTTTTTTTATTTTTTCATTGATGAAGGCGTCCAGGGCCCTGGACGCCTTCATAATTATTATTATTTATTTATTTTATTTATTTATTTACTGATGAAGGCGTCCAGGGACCTAGACGCCTTCATAATAATAATAATTTTTTATTTTTTCACTGATGAAGGCGTCCAGGCTCCTGGACACCTCAAATATTTTCACAGAAAAAATTCAAAAAAATGTAAAAAAATTCATAAAAATAGGAAATCACCAGAGTAATTAAAAATGTGAAGGCCGCCTTAGGGTATCATAGTGTAATATGAGATTTACTCACGGTAATGTCAAGAACGGCGTGTCTACAGCTGTCCCGCCTTGGCGTCTACTTTGCAAGGGAGTGACACGTAGTGGAATGGCATTGAAGTGAAGTGGAATGGAGTGAGAATGGACTGAAAAGTAGATGCCAAGGTGTGATGAGACACGCTTTCAACATTATGGTTTTGGAATGTTTTTAGGGTTTTCAACGAGACGACCTTGAAGAAGGTCTTCCGAATTCAACAATTGCTTGGACGGAAATCAAACAAGGAAGGGAAAAATGTGCGCTCAGGCACGAGTAGAAAAAGGGACCAACTTCTCTGTGTGGAAGTACCTGGGTCGTAAACCTGCAGGTTTCACCTTGGGAGCGGTTACCAGCCAATGTGGAAGTGCTGCGGCCAAGGTGGGTCAAATAAAGTAAAAGTAAAAGAATATTTGAGGATCAATCCAAACAATGGTCTCTTTTGGAAGAACAGCGCGGGACTGTCTCAAGGAAACTCAGTACTTCATTCGGAATGGAATATCTCATATTATAAGAATTTAAGCATAGCGGCCTTCGCAATCGAATTACTTTGAATGATTCCGCAATGGAATCAAAGTCCTACATGAATGCATGCTGGGTTTAAAAGAAAATTTAAAATAAAATAAAATAGAAAATAGTCAAGGATAATATTGTCAAGTTGTTAAGAATGGGTCAGGATACCGATCCAGTGAGCTGATACTGAGCCGGGGCCCATTTATCCACGCACCAACTCACCGAATGGAACCATCGTCCCCTCGCTTTCACAACTTAACGGCCTATCCGCACAACTTAAATTCCTCTGAAATCATCACTGTTTTTGTTGAAGGGGAACTCAAATTCCAGAGTCATTCAGGTCGCAAGGTCCTTGACATGTTCTAGTAGCGTAAATATTATATAATACAATGCATGACATGGTGGGACTAGTTACCGAATGGTGGCACACGATGGGACGTGGCGTCCATTAGTGAAACCTGCACTGATCAACATGATTAAAAGTAGCAGAGTTGCACCATAGTACAAGGGAGATCAAGACAAAATGCTTTTTACTGAAGTCAACGATGACGACTCGACATTGATGTGACGTCTCTTGGCCTTTACCCCCTTCCCTTCCTATAAGTACTCCCCTTAGGCTAGTTCAGCCAAATGCACCAAGGAGAGCTTTGAAAGCTCAAGAGGAGGAGGAGAGGAGAATCTAGGGATTTCCAGGATGGAAGGAGAGTCTTCCCGCCCTGTGAAGAGGAGCAGGCCTAGCAGCGACTTTAGGCGACTCTCTGACCTTGAAGGTCATCTAAGTGGGATGATCCGGTCGCATATGGTGAGTTGACTCATTTCAAATTTCATGTACGACTTCTCCCTCACTTCTTCCTTCTTTTGTTTTCTTCCCTTTTCCAGCTGTACCCTCTCTTCCCAGGTCCGAGGAAATTTTCCAAGCTGCCGTGGCTTTCGAAACTCACCTCCAACATCTCCATCGGCATGAGGGTCATAATCACGAGGTGGCACCTTCAGGGGCTCCTAGTTCACGCCAAACATTACGAGAAGATTCGTATGGACTGGGCGGCTATGGGCGCGCTGGTGGAGATCTGGCATCCTCAAACTCACACCTTCATCTTCCCTTCTTTCGAGGCGACCATCCTTCTCGAGGAGGTAGAACTCCTACTCGGGTTAAAAAGGTTCAAAAGTGATGGCAGGATAAAGATTACGCGAATGCTGAAGAGGGTGACTTCCGAGGAGGTCCTTGGAAGCTTCATGCCACCTGGTGCCATTAGAAACGTCCAGACTCAGAAGGGAATTAACTTGCAGAAGCTCGCGGAATGGGTCATGGATGCCCTGAGAGGATTGTCAGATGATGATCGTTTGGAAGAAATCATGAAGGGATTCACAATCTGTTTGGCGGGTGCTCTCTTATTCCCTCATACCGACAACGTAGTGGAGAAGATCAGCTGAGTGCTATTTGCGGCATTTGGAATGGCAAAAGGGTGGGACCTGCCGTTCTTGCTTACCTCTACAGTGGCCTTACTGCTTCCAGCCTGGGTAAGCCTCCTTTTGGTTGCGCACTTCTTCTGAATTGCTGGGTTGATTTACATTTCAAATTTGATCACCGTGAGGGGATGCCAACTGCCTCGAAGATTTTTCAACAAAGCCCCCTTTACCACATAGCCGATGTGTTAGGCTTTGGTGGTAATATAGTGAACCGCGTTCCATGGCTGAGGAAGCGTGAAGACTGGAGGTCTCACTTCAGAACTATGACACAAAGCTTTTTCACTTGTGCACCGGCATGCCTACTCTCACGCGAACTCCTCACGAGGTCTTCTCCCGGAGCTGAACTCCAACTGATTGGCGCGACAGAGTTTGTTCTTTATAATGCGCATCGGTGCTGCATCCAAATCGGCATTCCACGCCACTCGTTCCCACCGTTAACCGGCATCGTTCCTTTAAAGAAGAGGGAGTTGGGAACGGAAGCGGATGCGAAGGAAGCGAAGGCCATCAAAGCACCATAGAAGACAAGCACTTCGGGAAAGGCGTTAGTGCATGTGGAGGAAGAGCGCGAACTGTGGAGAGCTTATGTAACTGAACTGGGGAAGTTAAGGCCCGAAGTGTCTAAACCCCTGATGTAGCTCACTCTGCTTTTGATGAAATAAATGCAAAATTATTATGTGCAAATATTTTCTTTCCCCTTTTTTGTTTGTTTTTATTTTTTTATTTGTTTTTGTTGTTTTTGTTTGTTTGTTTTTTTTGGGAGAGGCATCTAGGCGCAAAGACACGTTCTAAACTTGATTTCAAATTTAAATCACCGAGAATCGCGGGACGGCCTTTCTCCTTCCTTACCTTGCCCGCGAACGACTCCTCCTCTCGTCGGGAGTTACTTGCCTAGCTCCATCTTCTTCCACTCTTGATCTATGGAGTATGGTGGGCCACATCATGGTGAAGGACGAGGGGGACGAGGAACTCCTCACCCGAGGAGGTTTGTGCAAGAGCACGGAGAGGCGACCGCGGAAGAGGAAGGGCCTCTTCTGGCACTCGGGGGACCCGAGGGACCCGAAGACATGGAGGGAGGCGAGCATGGCCTGGTAAGCTCCTTGATCGCCACCTCTTTGATTTTTTTAGCTTTGTAGCGAACAAGTAGAGGGAAAAGAGGGTTCAGTGAGTGTTACACTTGAATGATGAACGCGTCTTTAACAGGAGACGCATTTTTTTAATGATGTGGCCCTTCCTTTGATGCGCAGGATATGACAAGGATCCCGGGCTTGGCCGATGAGTGGGCGAGTGCGGATGAGCCGAACCGCGTCGGGGAAGAGAGACGCGGCAAGGCAAAACTTGAAGACTGGCGCATACGTCTCCCTGCTCAATTCCAAGACGGGCAGCAAGGTGGTGCGCCCACGCAGGAGAGTGCCGGCTACTTGCGGCAGTGCAGGGGGAGCCAAGTGGGGCCTTTTCAGCTCGGGAGACGGACAGAGGTGAAAGAAGGGCCCTATTTTTTTTTTTAAATCCCGGGGCTTAACTGATGGATATTGTTTGTCTGTTTCCACGTGCCCAGCAGGCAGCGATGGCAGGGATGGCCGACGGATCATCTTCCAGCTCTCAGGCTCTTTTTCTGGAGATCGCCTCCCTTCAGGAGCAACTTGCCAGTGCAGTGGCCCGCACGACCTGGGCTGAAGAGGAGCGTGATGCTTGGGCAGCAACCATAGCAGAGCTGTGGCGTCATGATGAAGAGAGGCCATCTCCAGACATCCTGGAGTTAAGGGTCCTCCTCCAGGTGGCGAGGAGGGAGGCAGAGAGAGAGAGAGAGAGAGAAAGAGAGGGAGGAAAGAATGACCGAGCGACAGTAGGATCGGGATGAGAGGAGGGCCTTGGAGGCCCAGGTAAGGGAGTTCCAGGTAGGCCTTTAGGTTGTGGGGCAGAGGTTGAGAGTGATGGAGACGCGCTACGAGAGAGCACGAGAGTTCGGGGCGCGACTCCGCAAGTCTGGCCACCTTTATGTCGGTAGCTTCTTCGCCACGCTAGGGGATCAACAGCGAGCCGCTGCTGTGGAGTAGGTATCACAGGGTGAGGGGATTGCTGCTTCACGGAGCCCCAGGAGGCCCCTGAGGGACCCTCACCTTAGGGGAGAGGAGAGGGATGCCTAGAGGGATGAGTGTGAAGGTGATGGCGAGAGTTGGCGAGCTAGCATACACCTTCTATCTATGATTGTGATGTTTATGACAATTTATGTAGACTTATGAATGGAGTGATTTGATTTCCTACCGCTTATTTGTCCTCTTGTGCGTTCCTTCTTCCTTACGCTTCTTCACTGTTCCCATGTGATGTGCTTGCCGAGACCCTGTCCAAAACGAGGAATTGTATCTTGCTCCGACTGTCTTTCACACGGAAATCTGCTGCCGAAGTCAATAATGACAGCTCTAGCCTCTTCTCCTTAACGACCTTCCAATCTTCCCGGACGACCTCTACAGCATGACAGGGCATCCCTATACTACGTAGGGAGTGAGTCATCATATCACATCATCAATCAATTACCCTACGAGCGGTGAAGTGACACATGTGGGACCGTAAGGAAGGTGTCTTATCACGAGGGTTATCGTTAACAGTGATGTAGGCAGTCTTGACTCGCCCTTCTCCCATTTCTATAAATACCGTCCTCGTTCGTTTCCCCAGGGGCACCGGTAGCCAACAAGTTTCCACGGAAATGGAAGAACTAAGGGTTCTAAGGTTCAAAATGGAGGGTGAATCTTCCCACTCTTCGAAGAGAAGCAGGTCCAGTGGTAGCAGTTCCAGAAGGCTCTCAGATCTCGAAGGGCACTTCAGTGAAAGGACCCAATCGCAACCCGTAAGATGAGCTTTCTTGCCCCTTCTCTCATTCTTTCTTCCTCCCTTCTAACAAAACCTCTCCTTGTGTATGCGCAGGGTGTGATGAAATCACACATTCCATGGGAGTTGGTAGTGGCCGCATACCGGGGTCTCCCGGATTTTCAGAAGGCCAGGCTAGACGTGATGGGGCTTAGAGTCTTTCTTCGGATCGAGCCAATCAGGCTCGACCTTGCCCTCGTCCAAGCATTGCGCGAAAGGTGGGATCCAATGAGCCGTGCTTTCTTGATGCCTTGGGGGCACATGGTGCCCAGCCTGGAAGATGTGGTCCGAATTACGGGCCTGAAAGTGGATGGCGAGGCATTGACCGGTATCACGTACTCCGACTATAGAGAGGCTACCCAGAGGTTGTTAGGAGTGGACCTGGATGATCGTAAGAACATGTCCATAGCCAAGACGCCCATCATGGAGACGTTGGGGCTTACTGACATTCGTTCTCGTGACGATGAGTCCTTGGAAGAGTTCATGGAGAGGACTGAAAGAGGATGCCATGCCGTCTACTGCGTAGATGCGAGCAATTGGGAGAGAGCCAACATGGATTTGAGGAGATTCCTATTCTTCCTGTTGGGGAAATTATTGTTGGGCTCGAAAGGAGATATCATTCATTGCCGTTTCTTAGAATTCCTGATAGACCCTGAGAAAGTGGGACAATATGCCTAGGGAGCAGCCATGTTGGTGCATCTATTTGCGGGCATGTCTGAAAGTGCAGACCGAGAGATAACAGTGAGTGGTTTCACACCGTTCATCCAGGTATCCTGCTTCTCTCCCCCCTCTTTTTTGTTTTTATTTTTTTTGATATGTTAATGACACATGACGGTGTAGTTATGGAGCTATTATTACCTCCCAATGGGAAAAGTCCGTCATTGGCGACCGATGGCGGTGCCGCTGGCGAGGCGGTCGTAACCTATCACGAGCCCAGCCTCTCTATCCTACCAGCTGATGGTGTTAAGGTGCGAGTTGCAAGAGTTCCCTGCGGCAATGGTGATTATTACTTCATCATCATCTTTTTCTCTCTCTCTCTCTTTTTTAGTAAGAAGATGTGTGTGACCTGACCCAGGTGGTCTGGAGGCCTTATGCGGGTATGACTGACGCCGATCAGTCATGGGTCATAACTAGTCGTGCCCGGTTCGGACGCGACCTCTGGATGCACTGTTTGAACGAAATCGAGCCACTTCGGCTATGATTGGCCATGAGGACTCTAGGGCTTGCCCAAGAATGGGTGGACATGACTACCACACCACGTGTCGGGAGAAAGACGCGTGGGCCGGCGACCTCCGTTGATTGGAGAGTGCGGTTCCCTGAGCAATATGAGGACTGGCAACGGGGTGGCACTCCCGTGGAGTCACATGCTCAAGACAGCAAGGATTATCTGCACCTCTATAAGGCGATGTATGCAGAGCGACTCCATCCTAAAGGGACCGTGGAGGTGAACAACATTTTTTCTTTTTTTGTTAACCTATGTCCTGGCCACAGGATGTTCGCGACACTATGATAGCGAGCCTGCAAGCTCTCCTAGTAGGCACGGAGCGACAGTTACATGATACTCACGCCGCCTTGAGTTCTTCGGTAAGCCTACATACACACGATCATAGACCAAGATTTCTGGCGTTAGGTCCTCAGTGTCACCTTATGTGTATTGCAGTGCGCCAAGCTTGATGCGGCTTCCTCAGCAATGGGGGCAGATGGTGTCTCTTCCAGTTTGTGGATCCCCACTTCTGAACTTGATTTACTTCATGAGCAGCTTGCTCATACTACGCAGCGAGCCGCGGAGGTAGAAGGCATGCTCTCCGCCCAGGTGAGAGTCTGGTCATTGAATTTCACTTATTCATGCCTCCACATACCTGAGATGATGGTTATGACAGATGAAAGAGGTGCAAGATGCACTTGCCCGCACTGCGCAGGGGGAAGCCAGAATAGCGGAACTGGAGGAAGAGTTACGGCATCATCCAGACGATGGCTCTTCTCGGGACGCCGTGGAGCTGAGGATTACCCTTCAGCTGGAGAGGGAGGACAGAGAGAGAGAACGCGTGGAAAGGGAAAGAGACATCGAAAGGCGAAGAACTGACAGATTGGCTGAGAGGGAGGAGCGTAGGGCCATGGAGGCTCAACTGTTTGAACTTCGAACCAGCCTCGGTCTTGCTGAACAATGGCTGAGAGATGGTGAAGAACACTACCGTAGAGCACGAGAGCGTGGCTTTCGTGTTAGTAGCTTCTTTGCTGCCCCTGTCGATCAACGGGGAGCAGAGACGGGAAGAGGGGTACAGAGCAGCAGAGACACCGCCTCGCATGGTTTAGCAACACCCTCCAGGGTTCTTCGCCTGGAGAGTGGGGAAAGGGGTAACACTGAGAGAGAGGACTGAACTTAATGTACAATTTCTAGAAGGAAATAAAGGAAGGAATGTTCAGTTTCATGTCTTCTGCCTTCATTCCTACTTTTCAATCCTGTACACATTGCTCAATGAAACAAGTCAGTTTTTCTGTTCTGACTTGGCCCCTTGCTCAAGAGTGGGTGATTGTTTTGAGGCTAGCCTTGATAACAAGTTAAGGGGCCAAGCCTTTATTCATTAAGGCAAGAGTAAAGATGATGAATGCAACATACGGGCACGTAAATGGGAACATAACGTACAAATGTAGCACACAAATGAGATCACACGGATGCATTTTTTTGTGTTGTTTGTTTATGCTTTTTTTATTTTCTTTGAAAATCTTTTTTTTTGAATTTTTGTTTGAATTTTTTTTTTCCTTGAAAGACACTTTTTATTACAACTGGCATGGTTCTTGGACCAGGGGTGTTTGAATCATTCTTAAGCATCCTAATACGGGGTTAACGTGCTCCAAGAGGATTCCCAGTTTGGGACTTACCTGACGGCGTCTTCCGAGGGCCACTTCACAATTTTTTCTCTCTTTTTTTTTGGATTAATGCCTAGCAACCAATCTTATGGCACCTGACTCTTATGAAGACAGGGTTTCTTACTAACCTCCCAGGTATCCTGTGTGCACATCTAGATTGATTTGGGCCCCTAGACTCCTCAAATGATAATCCTACCGGTTAAGACTTAACCTGATGACAAAACCGTCATGCCATGCTTAGGCTCCCAGTTGCTTCCGACCGCAAGGATACACCGAAGAAGTGTTCGAGGTAAAGGATTTGCCCGACCCGGGTCTAATTCCTCACAACTCTAGATGGTATATGATGGAACACCTTGGAACCCTAACGGTCAACTGCACGACGCTGACCTGGAATCAGACGCCGTCGCACCTATTGGTGACGCGCTTGCATTGACCTAAGCCCGAGGTTGAAGTAAGAAGCCACCGAGGCAGTAGATAGAGGTCTTGACCGGCCAGAAACACCGAGACTCCTTCGCGGCGATGGCTTTCACTTTTCGAAGTAGATAAATATGTGTGTTTTGCAAAAACTGGGGTCGTTTGCCTTAGCGGGGCACGACCTTTCAACATTTCCACTAAGCTTTCATCTTCGAGGGGGGAAAGAAGAGTACGTGGGGTAAACCTTCCGAGAGGACCGAAAAACCGTTAACCCGACGAGCTAACCGGGACCTACTCGACCTCTCCCTTTTGGGCGACTTCGGACCAATCCTCGAACAGACTTACGTTGCCCCTTTGTAGAATTTAGCTTTGTTTGAGGGTTTCGCTTGTCGAAATCAGGCACGGTCACGACCAGGCTTTCTGACTTTGATTTTCTCTTTTTTTTGAGGGAGACACGATGATTTGATATGTGGGAATCCCTCTTGTATGCCTGCGGGGACACTGCCCTCTTCTCATGCTCTAACTTGAGTTCGAGGAGACAAATCCTACCCTCGCCTTCAGGGTATGGTATTTTGATTCCCTTATCCTCAGCGTTTTAAGGGCGCCGACTGTCTCATTGGGTCAAGGTAGAAGAGAACAAAGATTACGACTTTCCTGGAGACCTTCGAGGATAGCCCCACAATAAGCAATACGACCAGCTTTGGCTAAAACAGCTACGTGTACGCGTGTTGCCTCCTTTTAGTGGGCGTAAGCCGACATGACCGGACAGGAATCTCCGTGGTTCTGGCGAGCCAAGACCCGAGACCTACCGAGCCTTAATGGGTCCTAACCTACATGAAGGACAGATGCAAAGACTTGACTGCATGATGAAAACTAGGCACTCTTTCTCTCTCTCTCTCTCTCTCTCTCTTTTTGTGGCCTCCCTCGAGTTTCGCTTTGTTGATCCCGAAAGCGAGGTGTGGGAGTATGCGCAGGTTAACCCTGAGTTAGACTACAAAGACCGAAGAGTGAATTTTCGGCTCCGATGGTCCTCGTACCATGCTAGTTTTTACACTTATCTAAGGGTAGTATTTCTTAAGATAAAGCCCGTTCCAAGGGTGGGATAACTCGGTCCCTTCGGCATTGACAAGCTTGTAGTCATTGCCAGGGTACACGGCTTGAACCACATATGGTCCTTCCCAATTGGGTTGGAGTTTAGAACGCGGCCCTCCAGGTTTGACAAAAATTCTTTTTACGACCATCTCACCGATTTTGATTTTTCTCTCAATGACCTTCTTTTGGTAAAAGCGAGCGAGTCTATTTTGATAAACACGTGCATGCTCTGCAGCGGCCAGCCGCTTCTCATCTAAGAGTTACAACTGGGCAAGGAGTGAATTGCGACGTTCATCGAGGGGAAATTCCTTATCCAATTGTACCCTGAGAGAGGGAATCAAAGTCTCGTACGGGACTACTACTTCCATTCCGTAAGTAAGTGCAAATGGAGTCTGCCCGATGGGGGTACGGATTGAGGTGCGATAGGCCCATAGAGCTTCGATAAGCTTTTCTGGTCAGTCTGAAAACTTACTAGACTCGCATGTTTTCTTTATGATCTTGATCAATGTCTTGTTGGTGGCCTCTGCTTGGCCATTACCTTGTGGGTAATAAGGTGATGAATGATGCAATGCGATTGCGTACCTTTTGTAGAGGTCTTGAAGATCCTGAGAAATGAACTGTGGCCCATTGTTGGTGACGATTGTGCTTGGGACGCCGAACCTGGTGAGGATGTTCTTCATGATGAACTTGCAGACTATTGATGCCTTGATTTCTACGTAAGCTTTATCTTCGGCCCATTTGGTGAAGTACTCCGTCGCAGTGAGGATGAAAGATTTCTGCTTGGTGGGAGAATTGGGATCACCTAGGGGACCAATGATGTCGAATGCCCACATGGAGAAAGGCCATGGGGAGGATATTGGATGAAGTGAGGAAGATGGTGAATGAATTTTATCGGCGTGAAGCTGACACGTGACACACCTACGGACATAGATGGCACAATCCTCTTCCATAGTGGGCCAGTAAAAGCCTTGCCGAATGATCTTCTTAGCGAGCATTTGGCTATTTACATAGCCGCCGCACACACCCGAGTGTGCTTCCTCTACGCATTTCCAGACCTCATCATCATCAAGACATCTTAAGAGAACACCAGTGAGGCCTCTCTACAGCAATCCTCCAACTAGGGCGGTTTATATTAAATAAGTGGGGATAAAACCAGATTTAGGTGAAAGATACCTAGAAGAATTTACAGGATGAGAAGAAATCAAAGAAAATAGTGAGGACTAAAGCCTCGAAAATAGTGTGAGAATGGGCAGGTGCCCGAGGAAGCTAATGTGGAAGGAACCGGGTCGAACCCGGGAGCGGGATCGGGAGGAATCAGAAATTGATGAATCGAGAGAGGCGGATCCGAAGGGTCCAGGCGTAAAGGAGGAGAATCATGGGGAAATGAATCCGGAGGTTCCGGAGGAAGAAGATCATGAGGGACACGATGCCCTGGGAAGTATGTAAAAAGGCAATTCAAAGGGGTGAAAAGAACGAAGGACGCGATGACTTGGAAGAACAAAAGGATAAATCGAAAGAAGGAGAGGCCTAGAGGTTCCGGATGGATATGGGAAGGAAGGGCGTGATGCCCTGAGAGAGATGGAAAATAAGATAAGAAATCCGGAGGTTTCGGATGGGGGTGAGAGATGGATAAAGACATGGAATTAAATAGGGAGGGGTCCGGAGGTTCCGAATAGGGATGAATGTAGGGGTCCGGAAGCTCCGGACAACAAGGAATGTGAGGGTTCAGGGACCCTTAAGCAGAGGAGCTTGATGGCTTAGATTTAGATGACGGAAGGTGTCTCCTTAACCAATGGACTGCCCATAAAAAGAAGCTGAATAACAGTATGAGTAGTGATGGACTGGGATAAGAAGTGGATGAACTGATGTGGGCTCCTTCAACAAGGGATTTATTATCCTTAAGCTTCACTTTATGCTTTTCCCTCTTCTTGGTAGATACTCTCTCATAGTGCGGCCTCTCAACCTTCAACATGGCTTCTTGGCCTCTTGGTCTTGCATGCTCTCTCCAATGAAGAGACGGCCTAGTCCTTCTCTGACCAACCAGTCCAATCAGTGCGGTCAGGGCCCATGGGCTCTCATTTGGTGAATTTTTAACAAGACCCCTAGGACGTTCAAAAGCAAACGGTAACTCTCTTGGCAAATAATGATCATAGCAAAGATTTGAGAGTTTCGCTTGTGCAGTAGGGATCTTGACATGGAATGGCTCCTTTGGAAATAACTCCCTTGATAAATAAATGGTATCTATCATTGGGAATTTGATGTTCGGCATAAGGAGCTTCTTATTTGGGGCAGTGCTCAAGGGTGTTGGAATATGCTTCATGAATATGCTTGGTAGCGTAGGTGTTCCCCTCTTACATGGAGGTTGGTAGGGTGTGGATGAGGTGTCAAAGGCTTCCAACAAGGACTGCCCTGACTCACCCTTGAGCGTAGAGTTCATGATCTCCTCTACAGTAGAATGTGTCATTATTTGATTGGCCATTTGGACTATGACCGAACAAGGGGTAATAAGATCCTTGAAAGCATGTTGGCCTACAAGTAACGTGACCGCTATTATTTTGGTCCTCGATTGGCTCGGCATCAATTCCTGAGAGTCCTTCGTGATGGACATTGATACGGATGGAGATTCAGGCTTCTTAAAAGTGCCCGGCACAAGAACTCGAATCGACATTCGACAGATGAAATCTTGGATTTTGAAAGGCATAGCCGTAACCGACTCCTTCTTGTCGGTTCTTGAGCATCACCATCGGCACATGTGTTTGTCAGAATACACCCACTCCGAGAGGAAGTAAAAGGAGGTGATATGGAGGCGGCAGACTCAATGGGTAATGGAGGTTCAATGAAAGGGGTTGTAGGAAGGGTAAGTGAGGGTTGAAACATGACGAGCTTCTCCTCTTGCTGGGGAGCAAATGAGGTTGTCTCGAGTGCAAGAATCGATGGGGCCGGCTCAGAGTTAGTCATGGGTCTGGGTAAGGGGTGGAGTGAAGGAATATGCGTGGTTGGATTCGGGGTTATAGGGATGGTGGAGGCCTTAAGTGGGGGCAATGGAGGGTTACTAGGTTGGGGACAAGGGTTGATGGGAGGTTCGGCAGAAGCCGACAGTATGGGGGTTACTTGCAAAGTTAGAGGGGTGACGGCAGGAGACGTGGTACATAGGAAATGTCAGATTTTGGTGGTACGTGAGGAGTTTAGGGTAGGGGGTGATTCATGGTGCATTGACGCGGGTTGTTGGAGTGTGGACCCACCATCATAACACCATGTGATTTCATTGGCATGGGTAGGGACAGTGACTTCATCCTGAGTAGGGGGATATTCTGGTGGTGGTGGAAGAGGGAAGGAACGAAGAAAACTCGGAGTAGGTGCATATTCAAAATATTCACAGATGTGATCATGTGCCATTTGCAATTCTTCAAAATCATTAGGTTCAAATGGATGCCGTGGTGGAGGTGTGTTGATGAGATGAGGTGACGTATATTGGCATGGAGGAATTTGCGTATATAGATGTGGATGTGGAGGCGGAGAGCCGTATGGATTAGTGTGATGAATGGATGGTGGGCAGACGGCGTCCACTTGATTGTAACGACTTGGAAGAATATCTTGCTCACTCATATCCCAGATGCCGTACTCATCTCTTCTCTCCTTCCAATCCTTCTCCATTTTGGTAATATTATTCATGAAAGGATGAAGGGGGTTGGCTTGAGGAGGGGAAGGAGGAAGAAATTTCCTCTCAATAACAGCATGTAAGGCTCCAAGTTGAGAGCTGAGAGAGTCGATATGAGAAGCCATGAAATCCCAGGCATAGGGAACACTAGTGGAGGGGGAAGCTCCACTAACAGTGGCCTGTATTCCATATGAGGACTTATAGGACGGGCCAACGTCCAAGGGATGGGCCTGTGGGTCAGGCTGATAGCCCCAGTATGAGTTATAGACCCCATAAGAGTCGTGACCTGGGTCACGCATTTGAGACCCATAACGGAAGACGTCGGCCTCGAAACAATTATAATTATATTCAGCCATCCATCATGCTTTTTGAGAGCATAATAGCATACACCAGCAAATGATTAGCAGAGATTAACACACAAGTTAATGCCTTATGTCGAATTTTTTTGCTTTTCCTTTTTGATTTTTTTTGTTTTTTTTAACCAAATCTGAAGTTCACACAAAATAGGAAGGACCCTAATTCCAATTTGTTTCACCACCGTGTTAGCTAGGGTCACTCGTCTCATCACAAATGGGTTACTAGCTCCGGGGAACTTCAATGGTACAACCAGCCCAGTGAACGAGGAGGGAATCCATCGCTGTCGGGGACTTACGGAGCTCCCAGTGGAGGAGATCCTAGTCCGTTGAGAGGAATTCTCAAATGGAGAGTCCTTCCTTCACCGAGAGAGGGTGATCCTTAAAAAAATTTAAAAAGGTAAAAAAGGAGGATGGATGTATGCAATGAAATGCTGACAGATATATGGAGCACAATAGAATAATAACAACCAGGATATAACAACACGCAAGAGATAGTAAAGCAAATCACAAGAAATTGCAAGGGTAACTTAAAAAAAAGCAAGACGCGGTCCCACCGTGATCGCCAATCTGTGAGCGATGTCACGCGAAAATTGCTGGAGGAGGCGAAGCAGAGCGCGCGAGGGGCTCATTTTGCTACAACACAGAAAGAAGAGAGAAGAGGAGAGAGACCACCACAGGAGATTACTCCGGCGGGACGTGCGGGACAGATACAACGTAACAAGATATGGGGATTAAACGGCCATTGCGAGAAATGACTCTCCGCGACCTCGGGGGATGGGAATAGTGCAGAATTTAAATGACAACAATTTAAACGGCCATTGCGGGAAGTGACTCATCGCGGCCTCGAGAATATGACAAGATCTGAGAATAACACAGAATATAAATGACAGAAATCTAAACGGCCATTGCGGGAAATGACTCGCCGCTGCCTTGAGAATATGAGCAGATATAAGAGTAATACAAGATATAAGGGGGGCGAAAATTTAAACAGCCATTGCGGGGAGTGACTCTCCGTGGCCTCGAGAATATAACAGATATAAGGAACAGAATATAAGAGACAGAAATTTAAACGGCCATTGCGAAAAATGACTCGCCGCGGCCTCGAGAATATAAGAGATATAAGAAATAGATATAAGAACAATGCAGAATATAAGTGACAGAAATTTAAACGGCCATTGCGGGAAATGACTCTCTGCGGCCTCGAGAATATGATGTGATCGCCAGGGGCCGGAGACCCCAAAATAAAGAAAGTAATCGCACCTACCTCAAAAGCGGGAGATGGCGGGTTGCTTCTTCCTCTCCCTTCGGCCGGCCGATGGAGAGGGCTTTCCTTGGTTACCCTTGCAAAATGAAGAAACAGACAAATAACAGGTGGATCAGAAAAGATGGCAGTGTAGTATTAGTCCCTTGATGAAGAATAATGAAATCGTGGCAAGACACACACCTGGTTTGTGTTATTTTTAAACCCCTCTCGGACACGAGTAGGAGGAAAATATGATGATGAATGGAATTATGCAAACGTATATAAAAGAAGACTCCCTTATGAAGGGGGACGGAGAATGCGAGATGATGAATGCAAAAGAACTACGGAAAAGGGGGAGAGAATTGGCTTATTGAATGTGCCGATGGCAGGATCCGGCGGAGCTTCGACAGCGTGGGGACGACGTGGAAGCAGAACGGATGGAGCTAGCCTTTCTCTCGTGAGCGCGGGCACCGGAGAAGCCGGCAGAACCTCCCCCTACAAAAGACCCATGGGTTAGAAATGGGATCCAATAGAGTCTCTCCTTCCTCTATTGGATCTGAAGCCCCCTTCCCTTCGAGGGAGGGGGTCCTCTATTTATAGAGGGGAAGTGGATTGAGGCGTCCAGGGACCTGGACGCCTCAAGATGGGGGCGTCCAGGACCCTGGACGCCTCCATCAACACATTAATTTTTTTTTGATTCTTTGGTTTTTAATATTTTTATGAAGGCGTCCAGGAGACTGGATGCCTTCATTTCCGCCCACCGAAACCCCGTCGAAAGTCGTAGACGGTGGGTAAAGCGCGTGGTTTTGGTGGGTACCCGTGACTCACGAGTGGGCGCATCTAGTTGGCAAGACGTCCCTATATTTTTGGATTTTTTCGAAACGTCAAGTCCGAGTGTCAGAAATTGAAGGCGTCCAGGCATCTGGACGCCTCAAATGGAGGCGTCCAAGGCCCTGGACGCCTTTACAATTATTATTATTATTTTCATTTTTTTCATTGATGAAGGCTTCTAGGGCCCTGGACGCCTTCATAATTATTATTTTTTTTATTTTTTATTTTTTTATTTTTTCACTAATGAAGGCATCCAGGCTTCTGGACGCCTTCATAATTATTATTATTTTTTATTTTTTCACTGATGAAGGCGTCCAGGCTCTTGGACACCTCAAAGATTTTCCACGGAAAAAATTCAAAAAAATGTAAAAGAATTCATAAAAATAGGAAATCACCAGAGTAATTAAAAATGTGAAGGCCGCCTTGGGGTATCATAGTGTAATATGAGATTTACTCATGGTAATGTCAAGAACGGCGTGTCTACAGGAAGTACTGAAGAGTCACCTCCGGGGGCGAAGGATAATGCACTCATATGCATTCCTCCGCCCGGGAGAGAACACCTAGGCGTGCTGAATCATTCGACGCTATCTACACGATAGAAAGAACTTCGGGGAGGGGGATTATTGATGTTGCCCCGAGAAGCAATGGGGCGTATTCGGCGGTGGAGAAAATCGGAAGATCATACATAGAATGGAGGTGAAATAGACCATAATCAGATGGGGAAGGGAGCCCCCAGACGTGAATTCATTCATTCATTCAACCCACAAGGGAGGCATTACAGAGGGCACCACAAGCGGCTGTGGCTCGGCGTTGTCGCTCGAAACCGGCCAATAGCTATAGGAGCAAGGATGAAACCCTGGTTGTAGAGAAAGAGAAGACGGAAGGAAAACCAAACCATGAAAGAAAATCATAAAGGTAGAAGGGGGGGAGCTCTATCATGCCCCCCCGACCTCATACATTCGCGGGGTTTACAGAATAGCAGCAGGAAGGGGGGGACCGGACGGAGGAACACCGGCACCCACCTGCGGAAACAGAGTGCCGTAAACAGAGTCTTCTTCTCCGGCAACGGGCGCTTCAGATGGGCAGACGAGATGGGTGGCGCTTCGGCTCGCTCTCGAGGGTAGATCCCCCTTTTCTCCTCTCTATCTTTTCCTTTCTATCTCTGTATCCCTTCTTCTATTCTCTTCCTCTCTTCACTGCTTCTCTCTTTTCATTCGAACACAAGGCCCTTTATATATAGAAACCCTCGACCATCCTTCATCCGACGTGGGTTTAGCGCGCCAATTTAAGGGTCTTCTTTGCGCGCCGGATTAAGGGGGTGCACCGGATTAAGGGGGCGCGCCGGATTCGAACCATTCCGTCACGTCGACTTGATACGAGTCCGATAGCAGACCTTGGACTGACTCCGAGAGTCGCTGTGATTCTTCATCTCTCCGTGGTCTTGCCAAACCACAGGGGGAGATATCGACGAAGCTTCCAGGCCACTAAACGGCTACTTTTGGAACTCGTGCACCTTCTGCTCGGACATGCGGGTTTTCCGCTGCCATGGCTCTCAGAACAATGGTTCGTGCTGCTGGCTCGACTCTGCTTGCATTGGTAGCTTTCACGGGGAGTGGTACGCTGCCCGGGGTGTTTGCGCCTCGACTGGGCGATCATCTGGCCACTAATGGGCCCAATATGCTGAGAACCCGTACCCATGCCAGGTAATCGGGGTCTTCTACTGACAGAGCCTCCGGTCCCTTATTCTGAGGGGTCAAGGGCATTCTCTCACCTGGGGAGGATCTTCCATTCAGGTGGCCTGCGGCCAAGTATACCTATGTCCTTGGTCGGACAACGGATACACGCTCATTCTTGGTCAGACAACAGGTACATCTTCGTCCTTGGTCGGACGATGGATATGTTCTCATCCTTGGTCGGACGACGAGGGGATGCTCATCCTAGATTGGACTACGAGTACATCCTCGTCCTTGATCAGACGACGGAGATTGTCCATGCTGTATGACTGAATCGATACTGGCTCATTGGGCAATCCTGACGACAATGCCCGCTTGTGGTGTATTCTTCTCGATCCTCCTTAGGTGAAGTCCCCGGCATTCATAATGGGTGACCTGAGGCTTTGGCAGCTTGAGAAGGGTTCAATGTGTTGATCTTCTTCGGCTTCTCTGCTTCGGCGGGCCGCATCATTTGTCTTTGAGGCTTGATCACCATTGAGTATATTTTGGGTGCCAACAAATGCCCCCCAGTCACGGGTGCTGCGAGCATGGCACTAGCAAAGCGGGACCAGCGGATGAGCTCCGTTTGGGCAGATTTCCTGTCTGGCTTGACATGGTCTTGGAATGGCCCTTGAATCTAGCGCGGTGGTTAAAACGGCGCGGCCATGGGTCTTTGGTTAAAATGGCGCACCCCTGCGTTTGGGAGGCTTAATACGTCACGCCCTTTTGTTGGAAGAGGGAGCTTAAAACGGCGCGCCCATTGCATTGGAAGGGGGACCTAAAATGACGCGCAATTTAGCGCGCCGGATTAGCCTGAGTCTGCCTTTTCAAATTTTGAAAAATCAATTTAAGGGGGAAATGTTAATCAATTTTGCCGATGATGACAAGGGTCGCAAGGAAGGTTAACCGATCTTACCGATGATGACAAAGGTCAAAAGTAGGTTGACCGATCTTGCCGATGATGACAAGGGTCGCAAGGAAGTTGACCGGTCTTGCCGATGATGACAAGGGTCAGAAGTAGGTCGACCGATCTTGTCGATGATGACAAGGGTCGCAAGGAAGTTGATCGATCTTGCCGATGATGACAAGGGTCAAAAGTAGGTCGACCGATCTTGCCGATGATGACAAGGGTCACAAGGAAGGTTGAACGATCTTGTCGATGATGACAAGGGTCAAAAGTAGGTTGACCGATCTTGTCGATGATGACAACGGTCGCAAGGAAGGTTGACCGATCTTGCTGATGATGACAAAGGTCAAAAGTAGGTCGACCGATCTTGCCGGTGATGACAAGGGTCGCAAGGAGGTTGACCGGTCTTGCCGATGATGACAAAGGTCAAAAGTAGGTCGACCGATCTTGCCGATGATGACAAGGGTCAAAAGTAGGTTGACCGGTCTTGCCGATGATGACAAGGGTCAGAAGTAGGTCGACTGATCTTGCCGATGATGACAAGGGTCGCAAGGAAGTTGACCGATCTTGCCGATGATGACAAGGGTCAAAAGTAGGTCGACCGATCTTGCCGATGACAACAAGGGTCGCAAGGAAGGTTGACCGATCCTTTCGATGATGACAAGGGTCAAAAGTAGGTCGACCGATCTTGCCCTATGATGACAAGGGTCGCAAGGAAGGTTGACCGATCCTGCCGATGATGACAAGGGTCAAAAGTTGGTCGACCGATCTTGCCGATGATGATAAGGGTCACAAGGAAGGTTGACTGATCTTGTTGATGATGACAAAGGTCAAAAGTAGGTCGACCGATCTTGTCAATGATGACAAGGGTCGCAAGGAGGTTGACTGGTCTTGTCGATGATGACAAAGGTCAAAAGTAGGTCGACCGATCTTGTAGATGATGATAAGGGTCGCAAGGAGGTTGACTGGTCTTGCTGATGATGACAAAGGTCAAAAGTAGGTCGATCGATCTTGTCGATGATGCCAAGGGTCGCAAAGAGGTTGACCGGTCTTATCGATGATGACAAGGGTCAAAAGTAGGTCGACCGATCTTGCCGATGATGACAAGGGTCACAAGGAGGTTGACCGGTCTTGCCGATGATGACAAGGGTCAAAAGCAGGTTGAGAACTTTAAATCATCACTTTACTGACTTAAGCGCCCTTTCAGGTTTTCACCGAACCCAGCCCCCTCTTGCTTTTGCCCACGCGCCCTTTCAGGTTTTCACATGGCGGGGTACCCGATTTTACCTACGGCGCTCTTTCGGGTTTTCACCATAGCCGGGTTATAGCCATTTTTGCCCTTGTCCTGATGTAGGAACAAGTCCGGCGAGGCGCCTCTATTTTAAGCCTCATTTTTTTTTAGAACGGAACGAATCCGAGATGATCACAGACTCATTTGTTAAGAACGGATGAGGGATCCAGACTATTGAGATGCCGACTGGCCTTGCTGGTGATGGCAAGAGCCGAGCACAAGTTTGTTCGTCGACACTGGTTGAATGCCGAGGCAAGAATAGATTCATCAACAAGGACGGAAGGTCCGAGTTAAGGGAATACCGACCGTTCTTGCCGATGATGGCAACGGTCGAGAGTGGCTCGTTCATTGGCATTGGACAAATGCCGTAGCAAAGGATAGGTTTATTAACGAGGACGTAAGGTCCAAGTTAAGGGAAAATGTTGACCGGTCTTGCCGATGGTGGCAAGGATCGAGCACAAGTTTATTCATCGACATTGGTTAAATATCGAAGCAAGAGATATGCTTATTCATTAACAAGGACAGAAGGTCCAGGTTAAAGGAAAATGTCGACTGATCTTATCGATGATGGCAAGGGGCGTAAGGATGGGGACCGATCTTGCCGATGATGACAAGGGTCGAAGGGTGTTGAGGAAAAAGGGCTCCGATGGGACTTATGGTGATCGTCCCTTCCGGAGTTTCATTGGGATGAGGGTGAAGAGGAACTTTTAATTACCATATTACTAGCTTAAGCGCCCTTTTGGGTTTTCGTCGAAGCTGCCCCCCTCTTGCTTTTGCCCACACGCCCTTTCAGGTTTTCACGTGGCGGGGTACCCGATTTTACTTGCGGCGCCCTTTCGTGTTTTCGCTACAGCCGGGTTATGGCCATTTTTGCCCTTGTCCTAACGTAGGAGCAAGACCAGCGAGGCACCTCTATTTTAAGTCTCATTTTTTCTTTTCTTTTTTTTTCTTTTACTTCATCTGACAGGAATATGCTGATAGGTCAACATGTGATGTTAGACCCTCGGTGATGGCAGACAGCTACTGACTGAGACACAGGGTCTTATGCCAATACAAGTGGTTTATTCGTTGGCGGAGGAACAATGCCAGCGCAAAGGAGGAGCTCTAACCAATCCGGGCGTAAGACCCGTAATGGTGATATTATGTGAGGGTCAGCTAAGACGCGGAGTCTTTTGCCGACAACGGGGGTTATTCGTTGGCAAGAAGGTAATGCCAACGCAAAGGATAGATTTTGTGCCGATTCGGGCGTAAGGCCCGTGATGGTGATTTTGTGTGAGAGTCGGCTAGGACACGAAGTCTTGCGCCACAAAAAGGGTTTATTCGTTAACAAGGAGGTAATGCTAACGCAAAGGATAGATTTTGTGCCGATTTGGACGTAGGGCCCGCAATGGCGATATTGTATGAGAGTAGGCTAGGACACAAAGTCTTGCGCCACAAAAGGGGTTTATTCATTAGCAAGGAGGTAATGCTAACGCAAAGGATAGATTTTGTGCCGATTCGGGCATAAGGCCCGCAATAACGATATTGTATGGGAGTTGTCTAGGACACGAAGTCTTGCGCCACAAAAGGGGTTTATTCGTTAGCAAGGAGGTAATGCTAACGCAAAGGATAGATTTTGTGCCGATTCAGGTGTAAGGCCCGCAATGGCGATATTGTATGAGAGCTGGCTAGGACACGAAGTCTTACGCCACAAAAGGGGTTTATTCGTTAGTAAGGAGGTAATGCTAACGCAAAGGATAGATTTTGTGCCGATTCGAGCGTAAGGCTCATAATGGCGATATTGTAGCGTGTAGATTTATTTTTTTTTCGGGAGCTCGGCCAGGGCGGATTGCCACTAGACCAAGGTATGTAGAGCTCGGCCAGGGTGGAGTGCCACTAGACCAAGGTAGGTAGAGCTCGACCAGGGCGGAATGCCACTAGACCAAGGTAGGTAGAGCTCGGCTAGGGCGGGGTGCTACTAGACCAAGGTATGTAGAGCTCGGCCAGGGCGGAGTGCCACTAGACCAAGGTAGGTAGAGCTCGGCCAGGGCGGAGTGCCACTAGACCAAGGTGGGTAAAGCTCGGTCAGGGCGGAGTGCCACTAGGACAAGGTAGGTAGAGCTCGGCCAGGGTGGAGTGCCACTAGGCCAAGGTAGGTCTCGGTCATTCCGGGAATGCCGGTTGAGCTGTGTGATATAACTGCATATGCTTTCCATTAAGGGGAGAGAACTGAACGACTCCTTTGTGATCTATAAGGACATACGCACCCCCTTCATATACTCGGTGGATGACATATGGTCCGACCTAGTTTTCAACCAACTTCCCATTAGGGTTGGAGGCCATCACCTCTCTTCTTTTGACCATTACTAGGTCACCCTTCTTGAATTCTCGACCCTTGACCAGCTTATCAAAAGCACGGGCCATGCGAGCTTGGTAGAGTTGGATATTTTGTTGCGCACAGAGGTGCTTTCCTTCGAGCTCGGTGAGCTCCTCCAGTCTTCTTTCCATGTTAGTCTACTCTCTGCTAAACAACCCATGTTGGATGGCGATTCGCAATGAGGGGACCTCTAATTCAATTGGCACCACAGCCTCCGACCTGTACATGAGGGAGTACGGTGAGCAGCCAGTCGGGGTTTTGTAGACTGTACGGTAAGCCCAGAGTGCTTCGTACATCCTCTCTTCCCAGTCTCTTTTATTAGCCTTGATAGTCTTTGCCAGTAGGGTGCATAGCGTCTTATTGAAGGCTTCTGCAAGTCCATTGGCTTGAGGATAGTAGGGGGAGGATGCTCTCCAATCAATCTTGTATTTGTCGTCCAGTCGGTACACCTTCTGATTCTTGAAGTGACTGCCATTGTCAGAGATGATTCGGCTGGGGACTCCAAACCGGAATATTATATTCTACCGGAAGAATCTGGTGACCAGTTCTCCCGTCACTTCTCTTAGTGCTATTGCCTCCGCCCATCTAGAGAAGTAATCTGTAGCGGCTAAGATATATTTGCATCCCGATGAAGATGCTGGCAGTGGCCCTACCATGTCCGTACCCCATTAAGCAAACGACCAACTTGGGATGGTAGGATGTAGTGGCACAGGTGGCCTTCTTGACACAGTGGCATGTTCTTGACACCTCTGACAGGCTTTGGTGAACTTGCAGCAATCGTCAAACATAAAGGGCCAGTAGTAGCCCAATTTCTTTATTTTAATTTTTATTTTTGGACCGGCCTGGTGTGCCCCGGCTGGCCCAGCATGGACTTCTTGCATCACCTGCCCGGCTTCCCCTAGAGATAAGCAGCGAAGTAAGATCTTCGTTTGGGCATCCGCCATTATTCGGAATAACGTTCCGTTCCTCATTTCATAAGAGTCTTTGACTCTTAGAAGCTTCATTCTTTGTTCTTTTTCTTTCGGGAGCTGTTGGTATTGAAACCAACGTAGGAGGTGCTCCCGCCAATCGGACTGCTGGATCTCTTCTAGAGCTGCCACTTTGTTTACTTGTTCATCGGCTAGGGTTTCAGTCACACTGGGGACCTGCCGCTAGTTGATTACTGTTATATTCAGGCTTGTGTCTGGCGGGACTGCCAAAGAACTGGCCAGCTTTACGAGGGAATCTGCCTGAGCATTTTGTCCTTGGTTGATGTGCTTGATGCTAATGAAATAGAATTTTGTCATCAGATGGAGTGCCCGATGATAATAAGGAAGGAGTTCCTGCTTCAGCACGTCGAACTCCCCTTCCAGTTGTTTTATTACTAGCATAGAATCCATGAATGCTTCAAGCATCTGAATTTCCATGGATAGAGTAATCTGCAACCCGATTATAAGGGCTTCATATTCCGCTTCATTGTTTATGCAAGGCTTGTTTATTGAACAGGATATATATATATGACTTCTCCTTCTGGAGACTTCAGGACTATGCCTGCCCCTGCCTTGACTCTGGCTGATCCAGTCGCTGGGGTGTCAATTCTGGATGCGCCGTCAAAGTATAGCTGCCACAAATAGGGCTGCACTTGGCTGGCTTCCAGGGTCTCATCTTCAGGGAGCTCTGGCTCCAGCAGACAATCATCTGGAACCGGGTGCTCAGTAAAGAAGTCCGCGATGGATTGGCCTTTAACGACTCTTTGCGGCACGTAAGAGATATCATACTCCATAAGAATCACCACCCATTTGCCTAGGTGGCCTTTGAGTGCCGACTGAGACATGATATACTTAAGGGGATCCTCCTTGGAAATCAGCTTAACTTCATGTGATAGCATATAGTGCCAAAGCTTCTTGACTGCGAAGACCAGTGCCAGGCAGATCTTCTAGATATAGGTGTACCTCTCCTCAGTTCTGACCATTCTTCGGCTGAGGTAGTAGAGGGCTTGTTCTTTCCCTTCTTCATTGATCTGGGCTAGCATTGCCCCCAGGGAATCATGCGTGGCAGCTATGTAGAGGACCAGCGACCTCCCTTTTACCGGCGCACCCAGCATTGGAGGAGTCCTTAGATAATCCTTCAGCTTGTCAAAGGCTGTTTGGCATTTTTCGTCCCAATAGAAAGGAACATTTTTCATCATCAACTTATGAAAGGGGTGGCATCACCCCGACAAGTTGGATATGAACCGCCGAATATATGCCAGGCGGCCCTGTAGAGATCTCAGCTCAGAGAGATTCCTTGGCGGAGGTAGCCCCTGGATTGCTTTGATCATTGCGGGGCCTATCTCAATTCCCCGGTATCAGACAATGAAGCCCAAGAATTTTCCGCTCGCTACTCCGAACGCACATTTCATCGGGTTCATCTTTAATTCATACTGCCTTAGCCTCTGAAAGATAACTCGGAGGTCCTGCAGATGGTCGACTTTCTTCCTGGTCTTGACTACCAGGTCATCTATGTAGCACTCGACCTTATGGTAGAGCAGCTCATAATATATTCTAGTCATCGCTCGTTGATAAGTTATGCCGGCATTCTTCAATCTGAACGGCATTCTCTTGTAATGATAAATGCCTTAGGGGGTTCGGAAGGCAGTGTGGACCCGGTCATGCTCCGCGATCCATATTTGGTTGTAGCCGGATGACCCATCCATGAATGATAGGGCCTCATGGCTAGTTGTTGCATCTATCATGACCTCCGTTATTGGCACCGGAAAGTCATCTTTGGGGCAGGCTTTATTCAGATCTCGGAAGTCAACACATATCCGGATCTGTCAATTCTTGATGGGGACATCACCCACGATTCTCTCTGGCTCGTGACTTCACTTCCTCCTGGAGAGGAATAGGATCGAGCTCCATGTCGAGCAGGGCCCCCTCGACCCTTTTCTTTTCTACCTGGATCATTTTGATGTATTTCTTGCTTTTTGTTTGAGTCATTTTGATGTAATTTTCCCCTTTATTTGAGTCATCATCCTAGGTCCTAAGTCATTTCCTTATGTTTTAGTCTTCATCTACCCCTTGGTTGCTTTTTGGACAGCTTGGTCCTTATGTGTAAAGCCAGGGGTAGTCTTGTCATGTAAAAGTTTGGGTCTCTATAAATAGGACCCCAAACCCCCCCTTGGTGGACTAATGAAGAATTTGAATTAAGCATTCCACAAAGCCATTGTGAGAATCCCCCTCTCTCTCTACCTCTCACTCTCTCTCTCTAGCTCTCTCTCTCCCCCTCTCTCTCTAAAGGGGCGACCCCCTCTCTCTCTCCCCCCCCTCTCTCTTTAGGGCGCACTTGCCCCTTCACCTTCTCCCCTGCCACCTCATCACCACCTCCCCCACTCTCCACTTGCCACATCACCAAGCCCCTTCACCTCCCAAGAAGCATTAATTTCCCCCATCAATTCCCTCACCCTTCCTAGGTGACCCTTGCCATTCCCCATACACCCCTTCCTTTCCCCAAGGGAGAACCCCATCTCCCAAGCACCCATTCACATCCCCAAGACACCCCTTCCCCTTCCCTAGACCAAAATTAAACTCTCCATTAAACCCATTCCAAATCTAGGGAGGGAACCCTCCCCTCCCTCCAAGCCCATTTACGCCCCCCTCCTATCCTCCACCAAAGCCACCGGCGCCCCACCTCTCCCCCTTGCTAGCTCCACCCCCCCAGCCATCTTCCCCACTTCCCCTTCCCACCTTCCAACCCTCCCCCACCATCAACACCTCCATATCCTATACCCCTCCACCAAAGAAACCACCCCTTTCACCCATTCTTTCTACTAATCTGTGTGCAGCTGAAGATCTGCTAATCAACAGCCTGTTGTAGCGCCGGCTCCAACCACATCTTGGAGCTCCTGGAGGCATACCATACATTTCCGGAAATCTCTTCCAGTCGGCATCGCAGGCAAGGTGATCCCGCCTTAATCCGAGTTCGGAGCTGCCCGGGAGAGCCGATCTTCATCGACTGCGCAGATCAGGCCGGCCAGCCACCTGAAGCGACTTCCCGGAGCCTCCACGGCCACATCCCTCAGCTTCTGGAGGCACCACTTGGCAGAGAGCTCCTACCACAAGGCGTCCACCATCACCGAAAAGCGGCGTCCCATTCGGCACACGGAGGAGCATTTTCTGAATTTTCTCCCCCAGGTGCTCCGTTCTGTCCGTTCCTAGACTGAACAGACACCTGTTCACTTTTCGGACTGCTCCGGTCTGCTCCAACCTCCGCCAGTGCTCCCGCAGGCACTGTTTCGAAGAGGACCCGACGACGGTTCCAACGACTCCAGCCAAGTTCAAATCAAAGTTTGGGAGCGTTCATGATGACCACTCCTTTCTGCTGCTGAGATACCCCCGCTGTCAGAAATAGGAATCAGAGGCCCTGTTGGTGACCCGTCCACGGTCAGCACCGGCACTTTGGAAATTCAAAAAAATTTAGGAGTCATCTCGGGCCAGTCAGTGAACATTTGGCGCTCGTTTCATCGACTTCTGAGTTCGGGAGAGTCCTCGGCAGTGCCAACAGTAAGCATCTATCAGGCAGGCAGACAGGCGAGCAAAACCACGAAGGGCCTTCCAGCTTCTCCTATTAGCCTCACTTCCCTCCCCACCTAGCCGGCTTACCGCCCCTCCCTGTGTGGAGGTAGTGTTTGCTTGTACCCCTATTCTCCCCACCCCGAGTTCCCCCTTCTGCGTGAGGAGTAGTGCATGTAAATATTTACACAAGGTGAAGCTTCGTCGACGCAGTGTGCGGGGAACCCACACTTCCCCGCTCACCCACGTCTCCGAACGGGGTTGGTTTCTTCAAACTGACCAGGTAAACTCTATCCCTTGCTCTCATTTCACTATTTGTTCATTTAATATCCGTGGAATTGCTCCGCTGGATGGTGAGAGAGAGCCCGACCCGAAGCTTCCAGTTTGTGTGCGATCACCGTGGACTTGTGCGAGAGAGTGACCCGATGCCCTTAGGCACCTAGCCAGCCCCTTGATTGTAGGCACCGTACCCTTGGGAGAGCAACCATAACCCTGCTGGCCCTCTACCAGCAAGGGCCTTGTTCCACTACCTCCACTCAGCATCACCGAGTCACCCCGGGAAGCGTGTGCGCACGGTGGTTTGGCGATTTCCAAAAAATCTCAACTCTTGCGATTGTGTTTGCGATATAGGTCCAAGAGATCACAGCTAGCTGCTGCATTCCCAATAGCTTGTGTCACATCAATTTGGTATCAGAGCAAGTTCTAGACTTGTCTCTACGAGTCTAGTCCTAGGGCATTGGCATTTGGGTCTCCCTTGCACCGTGTTTTCCATCGCTCCTTTGCATGACCACCCTAGGGAGACACCCCAAGTACCCATGGACCGATTTGGCTGCCGTCAACAACCTTCTTGATCAGCTAGATACCATCACCACCCGACTTGACCGGGTTGAAGCAAAATGGAACCACGGCCCTAGAGCTCGGCCCCCACGGGATGAATTTGGATGGGAAGCCAATGAACCCCCACCTAGGAACTATGGCCCTAGAGCTCGGCCCCCACGGGATGAATTTGGATGGGAAGCCAATGAACCCCCACTTAGGAACCATAGCCTTAGAGTCTGGCCTCCCCGGGATGAGTTTGATAGGGAAGGGTCGGACTATGATCCTTATTATGACTATGAGAGGCCCCGACATTACGGGCATGAGGAAAGGCATCCCCGAGATAACCTGGATAACCATCCCTTAGGAATGATGCGGTTCTCTAGGTCTCCAAGGTTCACTCCACGACCGGATGATCCCAAGGACATGGGACCTCGTCCCAACCCAGCCCCTCTCTTGAAGATCCCCACGCCATGTCCAAGTGGAAGTACCCCATTTCGGCCCACTAATCTTCCTCCCACCCCTCATCCGACAAGGGTCACCCCTAGTCAACCCATGCCCCGGCGAGAAGGGAGTTCCAATGGGCCAAGTGTGGGTGAGACCACTCAGGGAAATAGACAACAATGCTCTAAGTGTAGAGGCTTTGGACACTTCATCAATCAATGCCCTTCACGAGAGATGTCCAACATACTGACTGAAGAAATAGTTACCCCTACCCAAGGGGAACTTGAGGAGGTGACCGAAGTCAATGAGGCTCCCCTAGATTGGGAAGAGGAATATGAAGCCCAATGCCAAGAGTTGGGTGAAGAGAACTCATCCCTACCCAAAAAAACCCCATTGAGCCTAACTGGTTGCACCCTCCCCCGAGAATTACAAGATGACCAACCAAGCCCCCCCACCCCTCCCTCCATGAGAATTGTGATTTTAGGGGAACCCCTCATTGAGTGGCTAAAGCAAAACGTTCACCTCCACGTCACGCGCCCCTCCATGGATAACCACAACCCAATCGTGCCCACCCAACCATTCCACACAACCAACCATTCATTCTGCTTTGTAGGAACCCTGAGGGACTTGATTAAGGGTATACTAAGGCAAATAGAGGTGACAAACATGCTGGCCTTAGGAGCAAGCGACATGGGGTACCTTAGTTTCTCACACCCCTCTATCGGGTCCATCACCTCCATTTACACCAAGGGTCCTTGCACGAGTGAGCTCTTATTGTTTCTACCCGAGCCCGATGAGTTTTACACCACCCTGTTGTGATCGGTGCGAGCGATTCAGAGGGGGGTGAATGAATCTCCCCTTCAAAATATTTTTCGAATAAAAACTTAGAACACTCAGATATGAAATTAGAAGCAGATTCAGTTCTACTGAAACTGAAGTACAGTGATGTGTTCAATCAAACAAGAAGCGTGCAATCAATTGGCTCTCTGGACATAGAAAGACAAATCGAGCGTAGGCATTCATCTAGCTGAAGCAAAATAATTAGCATTCAAATCACTGCACAAAGATTTTTTAGGTGGTTCGGTCCTTCAGACCTACATCCACCCCACACTCCAACCAGAGTGTGGATTTCGCTGCCAAACAGCTTGAAAACCGCTGGGCGACATAGCTTGCCTACAAACCGCTGGGGACTACAGCTTAACCCATCTAGAGGAATCCTCCTCTGCCCGCTGAGCAACACAGCTTGCTGTCCAGAGGAATCCACCTCGCCCGCTGAGCAACACAGCTTGCTGTCCAGAGGAATCCTCCTCTGCAATGCTGAGCAATACAGCTTAGCTCTGCTGACTAACAGCTTGAATAAAGGTTCAAATGAAAAACAAGAAGAACAAAGGAAACACAACAACTGAAAGCTGTAAACGATAGGAACAGGTTGGTCTGGATCTGATCCAAGAGCCAACAGATAACAGATCTTCAATGAAGCTTCTCTTCTTCTTCTTCTCAAGCTCTTTCTTCACTCTCTCTCTCTCTCTCGATCTCTCTCGATCTCACGAGCTCTCTCACTTTCACTTCTGCTCACGACCACTCTCTACACTTCTTCTCAATCTCATGAGCTCTCTTTCTTTCACTTCTTCTTTTCTCTTCTGCTACTCTCTCTTTCTTTTTCTCTTCTCTCTGGATCGGGCAGGCTCTCTTTTCTTCTGCTCCTCTAAAAAATTATCCACGATCATCCTGCTCCTCTGGAAGAAGCTTCTTATTTATAGAGCAGTGAACAGATAGGGCGTGGGCTCTCCATGATTCCCGCCCAAGCGCCTTGACCATGTGGCAGCATTTCAGCCTGCTGCACTACACGTGTCATGATCCTGGCTTCTCGGATCATGTGCCCTTCTCAATTTCCTCGAGCAGATATTCTGTCAGGTCAGACGAGGATGCACTGAGTTAGTTCAAAAATTTGAACTAAGCTTGTATAGACTTGATGCACAAAATGCAGTGTGCATATAGGAAAGTATGTGCAACGATAATGAATGCACGGACATGTCATCCACGAGTGTACAGACTTTGAATGCATGTGATGCATCTTGCATATGGAGAAGTATGCACATTGAAGGTGAATATACAGACATGCCATCAACGAGTGTACAGACTTTGCGTGCAATGTACAAACGATGTACAGACTTTATGTGCCTAACGCTTAAGCCTGAATGCATCATGTATAACCTATGTGTGTGAGTGTATGGACTTAGTGTGCATGCGACACCAATGTACAGACTCACTGAAGTGATGATGCATGAACTTAACCACTCGTACCAGCAATAAAATGTATAGACTTTTGAATGCATGGTAAAGAGTGTATAGACTTTGCATCTATCAAAGTATGCACAACGAAGATGAGTGCTCAGGCATACTGTCAAAGAATGTACACACTTTGCATATAAATTGAAACAACCGAATGCACTGACTATGCTCATGAATGTATAGACTTGCTAGAATGACGCATGAACATGATAGTAATGAATGTGCAGACTCTGCATGAAACAACCGAATGTACTGACTATGTGCATGCATGAAGGACACGGGCTGTACATACTTGATATCAAGCAGCGATGTTCCGACTTGACAGATGCAATGTGCACGCAATGTACAGACTTGCTGAACTACAACATGGATATGATAGCAAAGAGTGTGCAGACTTTGTATATGCATGAAACAATCAATGCATAGACTATGTATATGCATGTAGACCACTGGCTGAACTGACTTGGTCGAATGAAACAATGGAGGTTGTACAGACAGCCACCAGGGAATGTACAGACTTGAGTTGATGCAGTCTAGGCAAGCTCTGTACAGACTTTAACCCTTGAACATGCATGAGCCTAGGAATGCACTAACATATGGCCACCATGAACAGAGACAGACAATGCACCGAATATGCACATAGCATGTTTGATGGAATGACATGCCAATAAGATGCTCAATCAATCATTCATATGCAGACACAAACATATGGTGACTTATAGTGTTTGCTATCATCAAAACCACAGGGACACAACACACCCCCCTACCACAAGGAAAGGGCACTCCACCTAGGGAATCCACTTTGGTACTTACCCCATTAGGAGACGAGTGCCTAGGCCACACTAGGGAGTGTATGCTTTGGAGTGCTCAAGGCCTAGGATGGGAAGAAGCCTCATTCCCCTCAACCCAAGTCCTCCTAGATCCACATGATCCCTTCCCGCTAGCCCCTCAATGCCAACCCACCTCCTTGCCCTCCTACACCTTTCCCTACCCCGCGCCCCTTTGCAAGGAGCATTACGTTAGGTCCCATCGGGTTCATGATTTCCACTTCCCCACGTGCGCTAGGGACCCCAGGTCTATCTCTTGGATTGAGGCCCACCTCCACTTCACCCACCCCTCGACCCATCTTGATCCTTTTGACCCCTTCCAATGGGCTTCCGAGTACTCATGTGACCAACCTGCATCACTCACCACCCACTCCTTCCTACCCTCACCCACCTTATTGGACCAAGCCCACTCCACTTTCCTAGACCCCTTCGACCCCTATGAGTGGAAACTCCTACACCAAGCCACACACATAGAAGATGCCATTTGGATGGAAATGCATGTGTCACTACATTTTGCATCATTTGGTAGGGCTAGTAAGTCAAGTCATCTCATTTGTGTCACTCACACACTAGGTCTAGTGCACGGCATGTTTACATTTGGATATGCAGGTCCTCCCCCACTCATCATCCATCTTATGCATGATAGAAGTATACATGGAAGTCCGGGTCCTCCGACATTCACTGCACCCATACCTGATAGAACCATTTATGGATGCCCCGGTCCTCCTAAGTCCGTCAAAACCAATGTAACACTTGATAGGGCTGAATTTGGTTGTCCAGGCCCTCCCTTCATCTCTAGAGGATCATCATTCATGACACTGCATGGCACCATTCGCAAACAAATCAACAAGAGCAATGAGGTATACAAGAAATTAGCCGATTCCCACCGCCGCCACCAAGAGTTCCGTGTAGGTGATTTGGTGATGGTGAGGACTAAGAGACTATTCCTTGGAAATGTCTCAAAGTTGAGGCCTCGTGGAGCAGGCCCCTTCCAGGTTTTGAGGCGCGTTGGCACTAATGCTTATGTGTTAGACCTCCCAGAGGAATACGGAGTAAGTCCCACTTTCAACGTGGTTGACCTGGTGCCATACAAAGGTCCCACGGTGACACCCAGTGAGGACATCCAGCCTGTTCCATCCCCTGAGAGAACCCCTACCCAAAAGAGAGCTCCACCCGGCCAAAGGAACCAGCGTGAGCAAGTGGAGCGGATATTAGATGAACAGGGCATATGAGCGATATCTGGTTAGGTGGAAGGGACGGCCTCCGTCGGATGACACATGGGTAAGTCAGGAGGATCTCCAGCAGATGGGTCCTGACATATTGGAGCAGTATCACAGCAGAGCGGGCCCCTACTCGACAGAGTTGAGCTTTTCGCAGCCCGAGGGAATTGATGGGGACATCACCCACGGTTCTCTCTGGCTCATGACTTCACTTCCTCCTGGAGAGGAATAGGATCAAGCTCCATGTCGAGCAGGGCCCCCTCGACCCTTTTCTTTTCTACCTGGATCATTTTGATGTATTTCTTGCTTTTTATTTGAGTCATTTTGATGTAATTTTCCCCTTTATTTGAGTCATCATCCTAGGTCCTAAGTCATTTCCTTATATTTTAGTCTTCATCTACCCCTTGGTTGCTTTTTGGACAGCTTGGTCCTTATGTGTAAAGCCAGGGGTAGTCTTGTCATGTAAAAGTTTGGGTCCCTATAAATAGGACCCCAAACCCCCCCTTGGTGGACTAATGAAGAATTTGAATTAAGCATTCCACAAAGCCATTGTGAGAATCCCCCTCTCTCTCTACCTCTCACTCTCTCTCTAGCTCTCTCTCTCCCCCTCTCTCTCTAAAGGGGCAACCCCATCTCTCTCTCCTCCCTCTCTCTCTTTAGGGTGCACTTGCCCCTTCACCTTCCCCCCTGCCACCTCATCAGCACCTCCCCCACTCTCCACTTGCCACATCACCAAGCCCCTTCACCTCCCAAGAAGCATTAATTTCCCCCATCAATTCCCTCCCCCTTCCTAGGTGACCCTTGCCATTCCCCATACACCCCTTCCTTTCCCCAAGGGAGAACCCCATCTCCCAAGCACCCATTCACATCCCCAAGACACCCCTTCCCCTTCCCTAGACCAAAATTAAACTCTCCATTAAACCCATTCCAACTCTAGGGAGGGAACCCTCCCCTCCCTCCAAGCCCATTTGCGCCCCCCTCTTATCCTCCACCAAAGCCACCAGCGCCCCACCTCTCCCCCTTGCTAGCTCCGCCCCCCTGCCATCTTCCCCACTTCCCCTTCCCACCTTCCAACCCTCCCCCACCATCAACACCTCCATATCCTATACCCCTCCACCAAAGAAATCACCCCTTTCACCCATTCTTTCTACTGATCTGTGTACAGTTGAAGATCTGCTGATCAAGAGCCTGTTGTAGCGCCGGCCCCAACCACATCCCGGAGCTCCTGGAGGCGTACCATACATTGCCGGAAAGATCTTCCAGTCGGCTTCGCAGGCGAGGTGATATCCCGCCTCAATCCGAGTTCGGAGCTGCTCGGGAGAGCCGATCTTCATCGACTGCGCAGATCAGGCCGGCCAGCTACCTGAAGCGACTTCCCAGAGCCTCCACGGCCACATCCCTCAGCTTCTGGAGGCGCCACTTGGCCGAGAGCTCCTACCACAAGGCGTCCACCATCACCAAAAAGCGGCGTCCCATTCGGCACACGGAAAAGCATTTTCTAAAATTTTTCCCCCAGGTGCTCCGTTCTATCCGTTCCTGGACTGAACAGACACCTGTTCACTTTTCGGACTGCTCCGGTCTGCTCCGACCTCTGCCAGTGCTGCCGTAGGCGCCGTTTCGAAGAGGACCCGACGATGGTTCCAACGTCTCCAACCAAGTTCAAATCAGAGTTCGGGAGCGTTCATGATGACCACTCATTTCTGCTACTGAGATACCCCCGCTGTCAGAACCAGGAATCAGGGGCCCTATTGGCGACCCATCCACGGTCTGCACCAGCACTTTGGGAATTCAAAAATATTTAGGAGTCATCCCAAGCTAGTCAGTGAACATTTGGCGCTGGTTTCGTCGACTTCTGAGTTCGGGAGAGTCCTCGGCAGCGCCAACAGCAAGCATCTATCAGGCAGGCAGATAGGCGGGCAGAACCACGAAGGGCCTTCCGGCTTCTCCTATTAGCCTCACTCCCCTCCCCTCCTGGCCGGCTTACCGCCCCTCCCGTTGTGGAGGTAGTGTTTGCTTGTACCATTATTCTCCCCACCCCGAGTTCCCCCTCATGCGTGAGGAGTGGTGCATGTAAATATTTACACAAGGTGAAGCTTCGTCGACGCAGTGTGCGGGGAACCCACACTTCCCCGCTCGCCCACGTCTTCGAACGGGATTGGTTTCTTCAAACTGACTAGGTAAACTCTATCCCTTGCTCTCATTTCAGTATTTGTTCATTTAATATCCATGGAATTGCTCCGCCACCGCTGCGACCACCCCCTCGTGTGGGTGAGCGTCGTGGATCGGAGAGCCCGACCCCGAAGATTCCAGTTTGCGTGCGATCACCGTGGACTTGTGCGATAGAGTGACCCGGTGCCCTTAGGCACCTAGCTAGCCCCTTGATTGTGGGCGCCGTACCCTTGGGAGGGCAACCATAACCCTGCTGGCCCTCTACCAGCAAGGGCCTTGTTCCACTACCTCCACTAAGCATCACCGAGTCACCCCGGGAAGCGTGTACGCACGGTGGTTTGGCGATTTCCAAAAATTCTCAACTCTTGCGATCGTGTTTGCGATATAGGTCCAAGGGATCACAGCTAGCTGCTGCATTCCCAATAGCTTGTGTCACATCAATTTCTAGACTTGTCTCTACTAAGTGTTGTCCTAGGGCCATTGCATTCGTCACCCGTTCATCATGACCACTTCCTACTTAGCCTATTCGCCATCCTTAGACCCATTAGCGGCTTTTGTGTTTGATGGATCCCGCCCTAGCATATATCTAGAATGGGAGAAGTCCATAGACCGACACTTTGGGAGGTTCACCCTATCAGGGCCTATCCAAGTCAACTATGCCAAGAGTTTGCTATGGCCCCAAGCTAGGAAAGAATGGGAGTACATTGTAGGTTTGAAAGAAGCGAAAAGGGAAGCACCCATTGAATCTTGGGTTGAAATGAGGGTCGATCTTAGAAAGATCTATGCACCCCAATCCGGACCTCCTCAACCAACCACTTTTCCACCCTCAACTCCAACCCAAGTACTTCCTCTATCAATCCCAACCCAAGCTCGTCCATGTTCACCACCCCGGGAGTACCATGAGCCGGCTATCTCAACTCCTCCACCAAAAGACCCATTCCTCCCCTTGGAAGAGGAGGCCATGATCCAAACACCCGATCCCTTGGAAGTAAACACCTCTTCCCTTGGAAGTAAGACTATACTAGACCCCCTCCCGACCCTCGAGGAAACCCAAGCCCACACCGTTGAGGAGGAGGAGCCACAAAACTCACCCACCCCTCCTAGTCCGGGTCCTCATGAGCCGCACACCGTCACCATAGATGAGTCCATACTCCAATGGCTCAAGCAAAGTCCCACCCTCCTGAGATCACCACCATTGGGATATCAATCCCAAATTGTTCCCACCCGGTCTCCCCATGTCACTTTACAAACCTTCTACTTCGTGGGAGACTTGGGAGACCTAGTGGATTGCCTATATTGGCAAGTCCACTTGACCGGCTTGCTTGCCATGGGACCTTCGGAGCCTAGCACCGTTAACTTTGCCCACCCCACCATTGGCTCCATCACTTCCGTTTGCACGAGTGGGCATTGCACTATTGAGATTCTTCTATTTCTCCCCTTGGAGGAAGAACCCACTCCGGTCTACTCCCCACCCATTGAGACCCCAAATGGCTTATACGGTCAACTCACTAGAGATCTTGGACCAATTACTTTGGAGGAGGATGACTCACCACCATATTGTGAGGACCTTGAGGATGTTGAGATAAACTTAGAGCTCCTTTCCCTCGGGTACACTTATGTTGATCCTTTTGACCCCTCCCAATGGGAACCCAGGAACCCATGTGGTCCACCCACATCACTTATCACCCACTTTTTCCTACCCTCACCCACCATGTTGGACCAAGCCCATCTCTCCCAAGACTCAGATTACACCATGGGAGCCATGACTTTGGGCAATACACACTTAGGGATCGAGGAAGTGCCCCACTTCATGATATCCACCTTCCTAGACCCCTTTGACCCATTCCAATGGAGGTCCAAAAGCCCACACATAGGAGACATCTTTGGTACAAAAGTGCATAAGTCTTGGCGTACAACACCACTTGATATGATTCTTAAGTCGGGTCCAATCGTTCATATCACCCACATGCCAAGTAGGAAGCATGAGTGATCCGTATTCGGTTGTAATGGTCCACCTTCATTCATCATGGGTCTTAAGCATATTAGTAGCATTCACGGATGTCCGGGACCCCCGGCAATTGCTATACCCATGCACAATAGATTCCCCTACAGATACCCCGGCCCTCCAACCATTGGTATGACTTCCATGCATGATAGGGCCACTTGTGACTGCCCCGATCCACCTAAGTTCATCAAGGTCCACATGGCATCAAAGCATGATAGGTCAATTTATGGTTGACCCGGTCCACCTTTGCACACTACCCAATTTCACAACCACTCACCTCATCATAATGCATGTCATGAGCATACACGAAAGCAAATCGCAACGAGCGGTGAGATTCACAAAGAGCGGGCAAAGACTCACGAGCGCCACTTGGAATTCCATGTAGGCAACCTATCGATGGTGACATTGGAGTGGCTCTACCCTAGAGTCACCTCCAACTTCAGGGCACGCGGACTTGGACCTTGCCAAGTTCCGAGTGACTTTGACAACCCGGCTTACGGGTTGGACTTGCTAATGGGTTTTGGGATACACCCCACTTTCTGCGCGGGGGATCTAGCACCCTATATGGGCACTGCGGTGGAACCCAGTGAGCACCTTGAGCCTACCCCCGCCTTTGTAAGTGATACCCTCGGAGAGCCTCCATATATCAGCCTGAGAGTCCGACGTGTGCATACAGAAGCAATACTAGGCAAGCAGGGTACCATCGCCAGTAAGAGGGTGTGCCTGAGCTACCTTGAGAGACTGAAGAGCCGTCCCCCTGCTAGGACGCAGGGTTGAGTTTGGAGGTCGTGGTTCGTCCCGAGCTGCTTTGGAGGACCACTCCCCCCCCCCCCCCCCCGGTGGACCCATACTCGACGGAGTCAAGTTCTCCGCACCCCAGGGGTATGATAGGGACATCTCCGACCACTCCATATTTTTTGAGATTCCTGATGATCACCGGCAATGCTACACCTTGTTCGCCGCTTTATTTCGAGTCATATGATGTATTTTCATTTGCTTATTTGAGTCTTATCATGTAATTTTTCTTTTATTTGAGTCTAATACCTAGGTTAGGTAGTTATTTACCTAAGTCTTGAGTCATTATGTTGGTTTGATAGGTTAATGGGCCCAATTATATGGGCTAGGCCCAGGGGCTCCCCCTTCCCCTTGGTTTAGTGTTATTTGTCCAAAAGTCAGGGACTTTCTGTAAAATGTGGGTTTCCTATAAATAGGACCCCATTCCCTCATTTGAGAGCTAATGAATTGTTGAATGAAAATTTGAAATCCACCAAAATTGTGTGAGATTCTCTCTCTCCCTCTCTCTCTCTAAGGGGTGGATTCCCCTCTCTCTCTCTTTCTCTCTCTCTCTCTAAAAGGGGAGACCCCCCCTCTCTCTAGGGTGCACCATCCTCTCTCTCCTCTCCCCCTTGCCACCTCATCCCCCACATCAGCCCTAACCTTTCATCTTCCCAAGGCTCCATCAATTCCTCCATTAATTTCACCAAGCCTCAAGCATCTCTCACAAACCTTTCCTCTTCCCAAGCCACCCCTCCATCTCCCAAGGGAGAATCCCATTCTCCCACACACCCATTCACCAACCCCAAGTAACCTTTCCCATCCCAAACACAACCATTCCCCTTCCCAAGGCAACATTAACCCCATTAACCACTCATTCAAACCAAAGGAGAGAGATCTCTCCTTCCCAACCCAAATTCACAGCTCCCCCTTCCTCCACCTGCTAGACCACCTTCCAGCCCCCATTCTGCCCCTCTCACACCTTGGATCACCCCCTACCAGACCCCCTCATAGCCATGGGTCGCCCCCACACCCATCCACCCCATTTCCCATCTCATCTACCCCATTTCCCATCACCTATCACCACCCTGTTCATCCCAGTTTGCAGGCAGCAGTTAAGGCTCGAGTTGTAGAGGCTGCCACATCTTCACAGCGCATCTGCATGTGTTGTACTATACATTTCTGGAAAGCTCTTTGGAGTAGCTTCGCAGGCGAGGTGGTCTTGCATCCGTCTGAGTTCCGAGCTGTCGGGGAGAGCCATTCTCCCTCGACTGCGCAACTCAACTCCTGTAGAAGACTAGAGGCTCAGTTAAAGTGCGACCACAGCTGTTCCAGGATGAATTTGGACGTGATTCTTTGGCTTGAGTCTTCTCCTAAAAGTCTCCTATCATCTTCAAGAAACGGAGCGTTGTTTGAAGCCCGGAGCACAAAGTTCCGAATTTCCTACCATTGGTGCTCAGGTCAGTCTACCTGAAGATAGACCTGACCCCCTCCCACTTCTCAGGCTCTCGCGGTCAGCTCCAACCTCCCCTGCTATCCTCGTCAGTCTCTGCTCGAAGAGGACTTGACCACGATTGTCACCGTTTTGGTCCCGCCTCATTTGAACCCCGGGAGCGCTCGTGGCACCTTAATCTTACAGAAGTAGCAAGCTGAGAGCAGTCAGCGCCAGAATAGTCTGGCCCTGTTCCAGACCCTGCCCCGGCCAGCGGCACCGTCACGAAGTTCCACAAAAATTCAGGATCCTTCCCGGGTTAATCAGCGAGGATTTGGAACTAGTTTCAGCGACTCCTGAGTCCGGGAGAGTCTGTGGCGGCATCAACAGGGAGTACCTATCAGGCAGTCACAGAAGTGGGCATAACCGGCGAAGGGATCAATCGGCTACCTCCTTAGCTACTCTCCCTTCCCCGCCTGGCCGGCTTAGCGCCCCTCCCTGTGTGGAGGTCGTGTTTGAATGTAACCACTATTTCCCCACCCCACGATCACCCTCCTACGAGAGGAGTAGTTTTGTACTAGCAGGTCTTCGGCCGAAGCGTCGTCGGCGCGGCGTGCGGGTAGCCCATGCTTCCCGCTCGCCCTCGTCTCCGGCTGGGATCGGTGTCTTCACACCGATCAGGTCAGCTTCGGGCCACTCTCCTCTGCTGGTTTTTACCTTTGCTTAGCTTAGTATTATTTCTAGTTGCTCCGTCGGCAGTGAGGTGAGTGCCCGGCCCCGAATCTACCATCCAATTTAGCGACCACCGCGGAGTGAGTTAAGAGAGCAACCCTACAACCCACGCTCTTGGCGTGCTGATCACCCACAGAATTGGGCATCCCAGGCCCTTAGGGGTTCATCCCAAGCTAGTCAAATCCCCGTAAAGGTGAGGTCCCACTTCGGACCCTCTCCACTATTGTCAATCCGTCTACGGATCCGAGTGTGCGCTACATGGGTGAGTCCGCTAGTGTGGGTTCGCCGATCGATTGCTTGCTTGCGTAGATAGGTCCAAGGGGCATTGGTCGAGTGGCTGCCATCTCCCAAGGTGGTGTCACATCAATTCTTCTTCTTCACGGGCACGTTGTTATCCAGCCACGTGGCATACTAATTTTCTTCGATAAAGCCCACATCAATGAGCTTGTCAATTTCTTTGCAGATTTGAGTGATGAGCTCTGGCCTCATGTGCCGCGGTGGTTGCTTCACCGGTTCGGCTTCAGGGCTTATTGCTAGCTCATGCTGTGAGATTGCAGGGCTCAGTCCTTGCATTTCCTTGTAGGTCCAGGCAAAGCAATCCCGATATTCTTGTAGCAGCTGGATGTACAGCCTCTGTTCTTCAGTGGATAACTGAGCACTGAGGAAGGTCGGCCTGGGGTCATCCTCGTCTCCCAGGTTAACTTCTATCAGTTCATCGACCGTGGCTTAGCCCACATCTTCTATCTTTGGGGGTGCCGGTTGGAGGTCGACAAAGTCGGGTATATCATCTTTGAGGTCGAGGACCTCGATTTCTTCATTCTGCCTCGTTTGAGCTTTATTAGGAACCTCTGGCTCGGCCGGTAGGGGCTGCGTGAATTGCTTTGCCAGCAAATCTGCCTCAGTTGTAATTCCGAGGGGTAAGTCGATTGCCTTATCCCTTACTGACGGGCTTGCAGTCGTTAAGGACTGGTGATTGTTTATCGTTGAATCATAGTAGCACTGCGGCTCCATGGTACAGGGCGGGAAGGTCTCGCCCTCCTGGATCACCATATCTTCAGTGGAGCTAGCTTTTTCTTTTCTAACAGCATCCATCTCTTGATCAGGCTTGGGAGAAGCTTCCCTGACTGGTTCGAGGAAGTGCTGACATCATTGTCAGAAGAGGGTTACTGGAGGGAGGCAGCCCCGCCTCTTCAGTATCTTCAGTTTCGCTACTGCTAGCCGTGTTAAACTTGGCTTGAAGAACCGCTTCTTCAGGATAGACCTGCTCCCAGCTGTGGAGGCCGAGGAATCCACTCAAGGAGAAGAAAACGAACTAAACTACGGACTATCAAGCGACTAAAAATTAAGAAAGATTATGAAACGTGCCAATATGAGGAAAGAGCATACGTAGGATGCTAAAGGGATGTGATCGCCAGAGGGGTTACCTCAAAGAAACGAAATGATCACATGTACCTTGTATTGAGTGCGGAGATTGTGACTCCTCGAGAGCGGGAAATGGCAGGTTACTTCTTCCTCCCCCTTCGGCCGGTCGACGGAGAGGGCTTTCCTCAGGTACCCTTGCAAAACAACTACAAACAAGTAACGGGTGGATCAGAAAGGCGAAGGTGCAGTATTCAAATTCTAACGACGCAAGTAACGAAATGATGGCAAGACACACACCTGGTTGGTGTTGTCTTTAAAACCCCTCTCGGACACGAGTAGGAGGAAAATGCTTATGATGAATGGCAATTATTCCGACGTAGAAACGGGAAGAGACTCCCTCATAAAAAGGGGGGGGGTAGAGGATATGATATGATGAATGCAAGATAACTAGAAAAGAAGAGGAGAGAATGGCTTATTGGATGGTCGATGGCGAGATCCGGCGGAGCTTCGACAGCGTAGGGATGACGAGGTAGCGTGGCGGGCGAAGGCGGCCTCTCTCTTGCGAGCACGGGCACCCGAGGATCCGACAAGACCTCCCCTACAAAACAACCACGGATTAGGAATAGAATCCGGCAGCCTCTCGGCGCTCTTTTTTTCGACCCCCGAACTGAGGGGGGGTAAGCCTCTATTTATAGAGGTCGGGTGATTCTTGTGGGAGCCTCTCCAACAATGATTACTGAAGATGAGGTGGTGCCTCCTTCAAAGGTTGCGGTGGATTATTCTGCTGTCTTAAATGGCACTTCCGCTGTTGATCATGAAAATTCAAATCCTGCTCATATGGATATCATTGCTAAGGAGACTAATGTTGAACCAAGTTTATTACCTGTAATTGATTTGGATGGATCAGTGATACCCCCAGTAAAATGCAATGCTCCTCCCAATATGGAGCTCCCTTCAGGACAAAGACTTGATGCAAATGCTATCATTGTTCCTGTTCCAGAGTTAGCTATTGTTGATTCTCGAAGTGTAGGCTCACAACAGTTTCCTACTTCCTCATTAGGCCTTCAGCCAGTGTCATCTTATTCCTCTCAGACTCAGCAGCATATTGTCGATTTGGTAGCTAAAAGGCAGGACATTGCTTCTGCAGCTACTATTGATAATGTCAGGGTTCTTTTAAATGATTACACAGGTGTTAAAACTAGATCCATGATCAGGTCGGGATCATCAGGAAATCTCCCTATATCAAAATCCTCATGAATTTCATTATTTGGAATATATGAGGTATAGGAAATGATGTTTCGATTGGGAGAGTGAAACTTTTCATTAAGACTCATAAAATTGACTGTATTGCTGTACTGGAACCCAAACTTCATGTTAGTAAAATGCAAGGCATATGCAGAAAGTTGGGTATGGATAATTGTATTGCAAACTGTGATGATATGGCTCATATTTGGATTTTATGGAGGGACACCCTGGTTTTCTCAATTGTTAGTTCAGATGAGCAACAACTCACCCTTACTCAATCAGGTTCTGTGTGGCCATTTTTTCATCTATCTGTTGTCTATGCAAAATGTTCTGCTTGGGAGAGACAGCCTTTGTGGACATCTCTTCAATTGGTGCACTCACAATTTTCAGGGCCTTGGTTAGTCGCTGGAGATTTTAATTGTATCCTGACTATAGATGAAAAACTAGGTGGAAATCCACCCAATTTGGGTGCAATCTCTGACTTTAATGAATGTGTGTCAGATTGTGCACTTATTGACGCAAGCTTCATGGGGTCAAAGTATACATGGCATAATAATCAAGCTGGGTGCAATGGTATTTGGGCAAGGCTGGACATGGTTCTGATTAATTCAGAATGGCTAAACTTGTTCCCCATTTCAGTTGAGCACTTGTCCAGGGAAGCTTCTGATCATGCTCCATTATTGGTGAAATTGCTTCAAAATAATAAATTCAAGAGAAGATTTTGTTTCCATAATATGTGGACTTTGCATGACAATTTTCTCATGGATGTTAATACCTGCTGGAATACCAGTCCTCTGGCCACCTCTGCTATGACTACTCTGTATCTGAAACTTAAATACTTGAGGAGAATGCTTCACAATTGGAACAAGCAGACTTTTGGTCATGTCCAGTTAAACTTGAAGGCAGCTGAGGATTCAGTACTCAAAGCAGAGCATTCTTATGATTTACATCCATCTATGGGCAATCACACAACATTGGAGGAAGCCAAATCCCTTCTTTCTAAAAGACTATTACAGGAGGAATGTTTTTGGAGACAAAAGTCTGGGATCAGATGGTTAAAGGAGGGGGATAGAAACACTAGATTTTTTCATACTTCAACCAAGGCCAAAAGAAATAAGCAGTGTATTACTCAGCTTCAGAATTCCTCTGGTATATTAACTTCAGTCCATGAAGAAATGAAGGGAATTGCAATTAATCATTTTCAGACTGCTTTTTCCTCTCAACACCATTATATTGAGGAATCCTCTTTAAATTGTATTCCGAATTTAGTCACCCAGCTAGATAACCAAATGCTATGTGCTATTCCCACTGAACAGGAAATTAAAGAGACAGTCTTTGAGCTTTCTGCTGACAGTGCACCAGGTCCCGATGGTTTCACAGGGGCTTTCTTCCAAAAGACCTGGACTATCATTGCTGGAGTGGTTGTTAGTGCTGTTCAAGAGGCTTGTACTAGTCCACAGCCTCTCCCAAGATCTGTAACATCCACCTTAATAGCTCTTATTCCTAAAAGACCAAATGCTGTGGAGATTTCTGACTACAGGCCTATCAGTTTATGCAACTTTTTCTATAAGATCATCTCTTCTATTGTTAATAAAAGGCTGGCTTCTATTCTTCCTAGCATTATATCACTGGAACAGTCTGCTTTTGTAAAGGGGAGGCACATAACAGAAAACATTGCTCTTGCTCAAGAATTGACACAAGAACTGGGCAGAAAAACCAGAGGAAGGAATGTTATTTTTAAACTGGATATGGCCAAGGCATATGATCGGCTAGAGTGGGATTTCCTGTTTGCTATCCTTCACAGGTTTGGCTTCAGTTTGGCTTTCATTCAAATGATTGGTAAGATGATTAACAACTGCTGGTTTTCAGTTCTACTGAATGGTGATGCAGCTGGTTTCTTTAAATCTTCAAGAGGTGTTCGGCAAGGTGACCCTTTTGCCCCCTCCTTATTTATCATTGCTGAGGAAAGCTTGAGTAGGGCACTAAAGGAAGCTCATTTAAATAGACAAATAGACTGCTTCCAAGGGCCTAGGAGGTGTCCCACTATATCCCACCTATTATTTGCAGATGACACCATGATCTTTACAAAGGCTAGCATTCTCTCTGTCAGAAACTTATTAAAAATTCTCAGGAATTATGAAAGAGGGTCTGACCAGCTTATTAATATCAGTAAAAGTGGATTCTTTTTGCATCCAAAGACTAATGCTTCCATTATTACTCGGATTTCTAATCTCACAGGCTTCACAAGACATAGTTTCCCTCACAAGTATCTCGGATTCCCTCTGGTTTTAGGCCGAAGTAAAAAAGTTCATTTTGCTGGTATCATTCAATCCATTCAAAAGAAAATTGCTGGTTGGAAATCCAGCTTACTCTCCCAAGGGGCAAAGTTGATATTGATCAAGCATGTGCTAACCTCTATCCCAATCTTTTCTCTATCCTCTTCTCCCCTCTATTCAGGAACACACCTTATGCTTGAGAGGTCTTTTGCTAATTTTTTTTGGGGCTCCTCCCAAAATGGGAATAAAAGACATTGGAGATCATGGGCTACCATTTGCAGACCTCTTTCACAGGGAGGCCTCGGCATTATGTCACTTAGGCAAATGGAAATAGCATTAAGAGTTAAGATGCTATGGCAGGCTTTGCATACTAATTCACTGTGGGCTAGTTTCTTCAGAGCAAAGTATTTTGGGCAGAAACATTTGAGAGATGTGCATTTTAATACTATGAATGGCCTTGCTAGACGAAGCTGGACTAAGGCAAAAACACTGGTCCTCCAATTTCAAAAGGTCATCATTGGGGATGGCAAGATCACAAATTTCTGGTATGATCATTGGATTGGGAATCAATGTTTGGCTGACTTTGTTCCTACTAATAGCATTCCTAACCCTCATATCTCTGTTAATGACTTCCTGATGCATTCATCAAGAGAGGAAAAGGAATTTTTAGACAGTTTTATGCCTGCTTCTGTCAAGACAGCAGTTATCAACACCAACCTATCTTTAGATACCGATTTTAATGCTTGGAGTTTGTCAGCCTCAGGGAGTTGCTCAGTGGCTTCTACTTATCAGGTTCTTTCTGAAACTGTTTCAAACCAGCCAGCAGTGCATTGGGAAAGGCTATGGTCTCATTGGTTACCAACGAAGATTTCTGTCCATTTGTGGAAAATCCTTCACAACAGCCTTCCTGTTGATTCCAATATTCAGCGATCAGGTGTGCACCTTTGCTCTATTTGTTCCTGCTGTCAGGTCCACCGTGGGGAAACCATGAACCATCTATTTCTCCACAGTGAATTATCTTCACACATATGGTCATACTTCAATTCTGTTGGACTACAGTTGGAAGGAAATTCCATTATCTCACTCATCTCCAATGCTGCTAGTACTATTCAACTGAAATCAGCTTATGGCCACTTAATCCTAGCAGTCATTGGCTATGGCTGCTGGAGTATTTGGAGGGCTCAGAATTCTGTGAGGTATGAAGGCAGTACTCTGTACAAAAGCAGGGTACTTCACCAAATCCTAAGTCAAGTGAAAACCGCCTGTGCTAATGCCAATTTCAAGGAAGCTAATATTTGCAAACGGAAGATTCTTGATACCTTGGGTATTTCTACTCACCTTTCTAATGATGCTCAGCTGAAAATTGTAAAATGGATATGCCCCCCTTGGCCATCTCTCAAATTAAACTCTGATGGTGCTTGCAAACCTAATGGAAATTCAGGAGGTGGAGGTGTTATAAGAGACCATAGTGGTAATGTTTTGCTTGCCTATTCCCATTTCTATGGTCAGACCAACAGTCTTGTAGCAGAAACGAGAGCTCTGCTTGATGGTATCAAGCACCTCCACACTATCTCAAGCCAGCCAGCCCTTATTGAATGTGATTCACAAGTCCTTGTTCGAGTAATTAAAAAGGAATACCAATGCCCTTGGTCTATTCTATCATATGTCAGAGTGATTTGGAGATCTATATCACAGCATGACAAGATTGATCATATTTACAGAGAAGGCAATAAAGTAGTGGATTCATTGGCCTCTTTAGCTTGCTCATCAAAATGTAATGTTTTTCTTTATTACAATGAGCTACCCTCAATTATAAAGGGAGAGGCTCGGTTGGATAAGCTAGGTTTTCCCAGCATCAGATTGATGTAATCTCTATTCTTTTACTTTAGCAATAAAATTTACCTCCTAGTGGTCTGATGGTCCCTCCCATCCGCCCCTAGGTAGGGCTTTTTGGAAAAAAAAAATATAGAGGTCGGGAGGATGGGGGCGTCCATAGGCCTGGACGCCTCCATAACTTGGATTTTCTTCAAACGACAGACTGAGCCACGGTCAGTCGATGGTCGGGGGGTCGCCCGTGAGCTGGTTGATGGAGGCATCCAGGGGCCTGGATGCCTCCATAACTTGGATTTTATTCAAACGACAGATTGAGCAACGGTCAGTCGATTGCCCGGGGTCACCCGTGAGCTGGTTGATGGAGGCGTCCAGGGGCCTGGACGCCTCCATAACTTGGATTTTATTCAAACGACGGGCTGAGCAACGGTCAGTCGATGGGCCAGGGTCACCCGTGAACTGGTTGATGGAGGCGTCCAGGGGCCTGGACGTTTCCATAACTTGGATTTTATTCAAATGACAGGCTGAGCAACGGTCAGTTGATGGCCCGGGGTCGCCCGTGAGCTGTTTGATGGAGGCGTCCAGGGGCCTGGACGCCTCCATAACTTGGATTTTATTCAAACGACAGGCTGAGCAACGGTTAGTCGATGGCCCGGGGTCGCCCGTGAGCTGGTTGATGGAGGCGTCCAGGGGCCAGGACGCCTCCATAACTTGGATTTTATTCACACGACAGGCTGAGCAACGGCCAGTCGATGGCCCGGGGTCGCCCGTGAGCTGGTTGATGGAGGCGTCCAGGTGTCTGGACGCCTCCATAAAATTATATATATTTTTTGTTCGATCTTATATATATATTTTTTGTCATTATTTTGTATTGATGGAGGCGTCCAGAAGCTTGGATGCCTCCATGATGACCCCCAGATTCCCCCGAAAAGGGCGTCGGCAGTCGTCCGTTAGGCATTTTCCTGGTCCCGGCAACTTCTGATGCATGCGATTGATGTCGATGCTGTTCGAATGTCGCATGATTTCCACAACGAGGCAGTTTCCGGATGCTGAAGGAGCGTTACGCTACTCGCCCAGAAGACGAGAGAAGACTCAAAGATAGGAAACACCCAAGTGATTCAAAATGCGGAAGCCGCTGCGGGGCGTCGCGTGGTAATATGAGATTTTCTCAGGGGACGTCAGGAATAGCGTGTCTATAGCTGCCCCGCCTTGGCGTCTGCTTTGCAAGGGAGTGACACGTAATGGAATGGTATCGAAGCGGAGTGGAATGGAGTGGGAATGGACTGATAAGTTGATGCCAAGGTGTGATGAGACACATTTTTGACATGACTGTTTAGATTCTTTTCTGTAGTTTCAATGAGACGACCTTGAAGAAGGTCTTTCAAATTTGACGATTGTTTGGACGGAAATCAAATAAGGGAGGGTGAGATGTGCGCTCAGGCACGAAAATAAAGGAGACCAAATTCTCGGTGTGGAAATACCTGGTTCATAAACCTGCAGGTTTCACCTTTGGGGAGCGGTTACCAGCCAATGTGGAAGTGTTGCGGCCAAGGTGGGTCAAACAAGGTAAAAAGTAAAGGAATATATGAGGGTCTGTCCAAATAAGGGTCTCGTTTGGAAGGGCAGCGTAGGGCCGTTTCAAGGAAACTCAGCATTTCATTCAGAATGGAATATCTCATATTTGTAAGAATTGAAGCACAACGGCTTTCACAATCGAATCACTTGAATGATCTTCTGCAATAGACTCAAAGTCCTATATGAATGCATGCTGGGTTTAAAGAAAAATTTAAAACAAACTAGAGTAGAAAATAGCCAAGGATAATATTGTCAACTCGTTAAGAATGGGTCACGATACCGATCCAGTGAGCTGATACTGAGCTGGGGCCCGTTTATCCACGCACCGACTCACTGAATGGAACCGTCGTTCCCACGCTATCGCCAGTTAACGGCCTATCCGTACAACCCAAATTCTTCTGGAATCATCATTGTTTTTGTTGAAGGGGAACTCAAATCCCAGATTTGTTCGGGTCGCAAGGTCCTTGACGTGTTCTAATAGCGTAAATATCATATAGTATGATGCATGACACGGGGGACCAAACACTGAAGGATGGTATACAAGATAGGGCGAAAAACGTCCGTTGGTAAAACATGCACAGACCATCATAGATTAAATACATCAGAAAGCAGCAGAAATATAATAGAATCGTGCCATAGTACAAAGATAAAACACTGACAACTTGACCACTCATGTGACACGTCCCGTCCCGTAGCACCTCTCCTTTCCTATAAGTACCTCCCTTAGGCTAGTTTATTCAAATGTACCAAGGGGAGTTTTGAAAGTTCAGGAGGAGGAGAAAAGGAGGGTCTAGGGATTTCAGGATGGAAGGAGAGTCTTCCCGCGTTATGAAGAGGGGCAGGCCTAACAGTGAGATCAGGCGACTTTCTGACCTCGAGGGTCATCTGAGTGGGATGATCCAGTCGCATATGGTAAGTTGATTCATTTCAAATTTACTGCATGAACTCTCTTCTCACTTTCCTTCCTTTCTCTTCTTCTTTCCAGCCGTATCCACTCTTTGCGGGCCCGAGGAAGTTTTCCAAACTGCCATGGCTTTCAGAGCTAACTTCCAACATCTCCATTGGCATGAGGGCTATACTCTCGAAGTGGCATCTTCAGGGGCTCCTTATTCACGCCAAACACTACGAGAGAATCCGCATGGACTGGGCGGCTATGGGCACATTAGTGGAGATCTGGCATCCCCAGACCCACACTTTCATCTTCCCGACGTTCGAAACGACCATTCTTCTCGAGGAGGTGGAACTTCTACTCGGATTGAAGAAATTCAAGAGTGTCGGGAAGGTGAAGGCTATGCAGATGCTGACCCGGGGGACTTCTGAGAACGTCCTTGGAAGCTTCATGCCGTCCGACGCAGTCAGAAAGGTCCGCACTCAAAAGGGAATTGACTTGCAAAGGCTCGCGGTATGGGTTATGGATGCCTTGAAAGGGTCACCATATGATGAACATTTGGAAGGAATTATGAGAGGATTCACCATCTATCTGGCGGGTGCTCTCTTGTTCCCTTATACCGACAACATAGTGGAAGAAACCCAACTGAGTGCTATCTGCGGGATCTGGAGTGGAAAGAGGGTGGGACCCGCCATCCTTGCCTACCTTTACAGCGGTCTTACCGCCTCGAGCATGGGTAGGCCTCCTTTTGGTTGCGCACTTGTTCTGAGTTGCTGGGTCGATTTGCACTTCAAATTCGACCACCGTGAGGGGATGCCGCCTGCTTCAAAGCTTTTCCAACAAAGCCCCCTTTATCACATAGCCGATGTGTTAGGCTTCGGTGGCACTGTGGCGAACCGTGTTCCGCGGCTGAAGAAACGGGAAGACTGGCGGTCTCACTTTCGAACCATGACACAAAGCTTCTTCACTTGCGCACCGGCATGTCTTCTCTCACTCGAACTCCTCATGAGGTCTTCTCCCGAAGTTGAACTCCAACTGATCGGTGCGACTGAGTTTGTCCTTTACAACGCGCATCGGTGCTGCCTCCAGATCGACATTCCACGCCACTCGTTTCCACCACTGACTGGCATCGTCCCTTTAAAGAAGAGGGAGTTGGGCACGGAAGCGGACGCGAGGGAAGCGAAGGCCGTTAAAGCACCCTGGAAGACAAGTGTTACGGGAAAGGCCTTAGCGCACGTGGGGGAAGAATGTGAGCTGTGGAGAGCTTATGTAACCGAACTGGGGAAGTTGAGGCCTAGAGTGCCAAAGCCCCTGATGTAGCCCGCTCTGTTTTCTGATGGAATAAAATCTAGCATTTGGCATTTTGGACCATTGTTCCCTGAATTATTATTTTTTATGATTTTTATTTTTCTTTTTACTTTTTGTGTTTTCTCCTTTATGTTCTGGTTTATTCATATTATGGTCATATATATATATATATACATTTTTATATGCTTAAATGGGGGCGTCCAGGGGTCTGGACGCCCCTAATTTTTTTGAAAAATTTTTGAAAAAAATTTGTTCTTATTGTGGGGGCGTCCAGGGGAGTGGACGCCCCTATCTTTTCTTTTTATTTTTTTTATTTTGTTTGATGTGGTGGCGTCCAGGAGCCTGGACGCCCCTATGTTTTCTTTTTCAATTTTTTTTTATTTTCAGTTGTGGGAGCGTCCAGGCGCTTGGACGCCCCTAAGTTTTTTTGAATTTTTAATTAAAAAAAAAGTGGGGGCGTCCGGCGCCTAGATGCCCCAAATCCTGGTGATTTTCTATATAAAGGGGGTCTCACCCCCTGTTCTCTTCTACCATTCATTCTAACGACCCATTTCCAGTTCCCAATGGAGCAAGAAGGCCCGAGCCAGGGTGGAGAGAGGCAGAAATGACGGGCGCGTCATCCGAGGAGGTCGAGGGATCATGTCGAGGAGGCTGCCATGGGAGAGGAGATTACCGCGGAAGAGGAGATTGCCGAGGAACAGGAGGCGCCTCCTTTGGCCGTGGAGGGTCCTGTGGGTGCTGGCGACGCCGGAGAGGATGAGCATGACCCGGTAAGCCCCTCAGAACTCTAATTTGTAGGTTTATAGGCTAGACAGGCGGGCGAGAGATGGTGTGGAGAAGGCCAGTGAGTGGGGGAAGGAGGCGTCCAGGGGCCTGGACGCCTCCAACTTTTCTCTTTTTTTATTTTATTATTATTATTTTTTTGAGTTATTACGTAAAAAATAAAATTAAAAATAAGGAGGCGTCCACTTAGTTGGACGCCTTCATGATTATTTTTATTTTATTTTTTATTTGTTTTTGTTTTGCTAAAATAAAATAAAGGAAGTAAAATGAAAGCGTCCAGGGGGGTGGACGCCTTTAAATATATATATATATATATATATATATATATTTAAAATAATAATAATAAAAATAAATAAATATTATGTACAATGTTGTTGTTTATTATTATCCATGATGCTGATGTGTTTCTTTATTTATTTATTTTTTTGTGGTGTGCAGGGCGTGATGAAGAGCCGGATCAGCTGGTCCCTGGTGGTGGCAGCGTACCGTGGGCTGTCGGACTTTCAGAGGGCGCGGGTGGACGCCATGGGTTTTGGAGCTTTCCTGCGGATCGAGCCCTTCCGACTCGACCTTCCTCTCATCCAGGCGTTGAGGGAGCGGTGGCACCCGCCGAGCCGGGCATTTCTGATGCCCTGGGGGCACATGGTGCCGACACTGGAGGACGTGGCTTAGATCACCAGGCTACGGGTTGACGGAGAGGCAGTCAGCGGGGTCACTTACCCTGATTACCGAGAGAGTGCCCAGGACCTGCTGTGGCTGGAGACGAGCGCGATTGACAGAGACAACAGGGTAGTCGGCCGAGTGAAGATTATGGAGGTGCTCGGGTTCGGTGACCCACGCCAGCGGGTTAGCGAGACTGGAGCGGAGTTTCTGGCACGACTGGAGGGAGACGCTCGTGCAGCTTTCACCCAGGACCCGAGCGACCGGGAGCTGGTGGATCTAGACCTCCGGAGGTTCCTCTTCTTCTTCCTGGGCCGCCTCTTGCTGGGAACGAAGGGTGACGGCATCCATTGCCGCTTCCTCGGGATCCTGGTGGATCTGGGCAGAGTGGGGGAATATGCGTGGGGAGCGGCTCTACTTGCCCATTTGATCGCCGATCTCTCCCAGACCTCAGAGAGGGAGACGACAGTCAGCGACTTCGCACCTTTTCTCCAGGTAAATATTTTATTTATGGATTTTACCGTAGCTAAATATGTAATTAGTCAGGCTAATGATATGTGATGGATGCAGGTGTGGAGCTACTACTACTTCCCGATGGGAAGAGCCAGACAGGGGAACAAGAGAGCCGTGCCTCTGGCGCGACAGTGGAGGCCGGTCATGGTCGCGGCACCCCACGGTTACCAGCTGGCGTCACTTCGTCGGGAGCTGAGCGAGTACCCCGAGGCTATGGTATGATGCGTATGATTTTTTTGGTGTTTTTACGCATGTGACTTAATTGAGCGAAATAGCAACTAACATGATGCATGTATGGTGATGCAGGTGGTGTGGAGGCCCTACCTGGGCATGGCCGATGCCGGCCAGCCTTGGGTTGTAGCGGGTCATCCTCGTTTTGGGCGGGACGTGTGGGTCCATTGCCTGAATGAGATCGAGCCGCTCCGTCTTCGGCTGGTTATGAGGACGTTGGGATTAGCCCAAGAGTGGGTTGACGTAGACGAGCCGGTCTGCGTCGGGCGGAAGACCAAGGGGAAGGCAAAGATCGTGGACTGGCGTATGCGCTTCCCTGTACAGTACCAGGACTGGCAGCTGGGCGGGGTCCCAGTGGTGTCCCATGTACCGGACAACACCGATTACATGAGATGGTATCGTGCCACGTACGGGGAGCGTCTCTTCCTTGGTGGTGCGGCAGGGGTAAGCGTGAAATGAAAAATGTTTTCCCTTTTTATACGTATTTGCATGTGACACTAATTTATATGCAATGTAGGATGCTCGTGATAACATGATTGTCGACCTACGGGCCCAGCTGGCAGACACCAGGCGGCAGTTGGTGGCCATCCGACAAGAGTTGGAGATCCTGGTGAGTCTATGCAATGCATTTTTTTGTGACCTGGATTTTGATGCTTAGCCTCTAATTGTCGTTTGCTTTGTGTTTCAGCGGGCCCACCAGGCAGCGACAACCGGGATGGCTGGTGGAGCGGGTTCCAGTTCGTGGGGCCCTCCTCCGGAGGTTTCTGCCCTTCAGGAGCAGTTGGCGTACGTGGTGGCCCGGGCTGAAGAGGCCGAGCATGACCGCGCGGCTCGAGTGAGTCCTGCTTGACCCCGACTTCTTTCCAGTTGCTCTTCTTCTTTCACTGCTCTCTTACGGTGCATGTGGGTTTTGGCAGGTGGCCGAGATTCGAGAGGCCCTGGCCCGTGCTGTTCGTGCCGAGCAGGAGCGCGACGCCTGGGCGGCAGAGCGTGACGCCCGGATTGAGGAGCTGGAGGAGGAGCGGCGACGGGAGGCTGAGGAGCTCCCTCGCGATGTGTGGGATTTGCGTTTTTCCCTCGAGCTGTCGAGGAGAGAGGCGATGCAGGAGAGAGAGGAGAGGGAGAGGGAGAGAGAGGAGAGGGAGAGGGAGAGAGAGGACAGAGAGAGAGAGAGGGAGGACAGGAGGGCGGAGCGACTGCGAGAACGGGACGAGAGGAGGACTCTGGAGGCCTAGCTGATGGAGCTCCGATTGAGTCTCCGCACGGCGGAGTGGAGGCTTCGGGAGAGCGAGGAGCGGTATCAGAGGGTGAAGGAGCGCGGGGCGCGACTTCGTCAGTCTGGTTCTTTCTCCATGGGCAGCTTTCTGGTTTCTTCGGCCGAGGAGCATCGCCGAGCCTTCGAGGTTGGCGTGCCACCACAGGGGGAGGCGAGCACCGCCTCTTAGAGTTCGCGGAGGCCCCCTAGGGATCCCCGTCAGAGGAGGGAGGAGAGAGATGATCAGGAGGGTGGTAGCGAGAGTTAGAGAGTTGCTTGTACACTCCACCTTCCTCACTTTATGATGTATAACTGACTATTTGCTTATGTGCAATGAAACGGTTCCTTTTGTCGTATGCACTTCCCTTTTCCAAGCTTCTTCTCTTGCACCGAGTTGTTTCGAGGCACGCTTCACGAGACCTTACCCTGAAAAGCAAGGAACTACGCCTTGCACGTAGAGAACATCCTTCTCTTTTTTTTGGCGCGTCCAGGCGCGAGGACGCGTCTTATCCTTCGATTTCAAATTTAAAGTGCCAGGCGGCCTTCCTTTCTTCGTGCCTTACCCGCAAAAGAGCCCGCCTCCTGTCGAGATTTGCTCGCCCCTTTTCGTCTTCTTGTTCTCTTGATCGATGGAGTTCGGTGGGCCAGATCGCGGCGAGGGGAGAGAGGGGCGAGGGACTCCTCGCCCGAGGAGGGATGCGCCCGAGCATGGAGAGGCGTCGACGGAAGTGGAAGGGCCTTTTAGAGCACTCGTGGGACCCGAGGGGCCCGATGGCGCGGAAGGAGGCGAACGCGGCTGGGTGAGTGCTTCGATTCCCACCTCAATGACTTGTTTTGAGTCTGGAGCGAGTGGTGTGGGAGTGGAAGGGGTTTGGCGAGGGCGGCACTCACATGATGGGCGCGTCCTCGATAGGGGACGTGTTCTCGTTAACTGACGGGGGACCTCCCTCTTTGATGCAGGGTACGGTGAGAATCTCGGGCTTGGCTGATGAGTGGGCGAGTGCGGATGAGCCGAGCCGTGTCAGGAAGGAGAGTCGCGACAAGGCTAAGCTCGAGGACCGGCACGTACATTCTCCTGGACAACAAGGGAGCACACCGGTGCAGGGTAGTGGCGGCCTCCCGCAGCAGCGGAGGGGGGACCGAGTGGGGGCTCCTCAGCTTGGGAGATGGACGGAGGTGACAATAGGGCCTCAAAATTTTTATTCTTGTCATGAAATTCCAGAATTTAACCAACGGCCGTTGTCTATCTATTTTTTATGTACTCAGCAGGAAATGGTGGTAGGGATGGCTGGCGGATCATCCTCCAATCCTTAGGCTCTTTTTCTAGAGATCGCCTCCCTCCAGGAGCAACTTGCCAGTGCTGTGGCCCGCGCGGTTCGTGTTGAAGAGGAGCGTGATGCCTGGGCCGCAGCTGTGGCAGAGCTGCAGCGTCGAGGTGAGGGGAGGCGCTCTCCAGACATTCTGGAGTTAAGGGTCCTTCTCCAGGTGACGAGGAGGGAGGCAGAGAGAGAGAGAGAGAGGAGAGAAGGGCTGAGCGACAGTGAGACCAGGCCGAGAAGAAGGCCTTGGGGGCCCAAGTGAGGGAGCTCCAGCTAGGCCTTCAGGTTATGGCGCAGAGGTTAGGAGCGATGGAGACGCGCTACGAGAGAGCGCGAGAGTTAGGGGCGCTACTTCGCCGGTCCGGACGCTTTTCTGCTGGTGGCTTCCTCGCCACGCCAGAGGAGGAGCAGCGAGCCATTGCTGTGGAGCAGGCGCCGCGAGACGAGGCGAGCGTTGCACGGGGGTCCAGGAGGCTTCCGAGGGATCCTCACCCCGGGGGAGAGGAGAGGGACGCCTAGAGGGATGAGCATGAAGATGATGTCGAGAGTTGGGGAGTCAGTGGACCCGCCTTCTCTTTATGATTGTAATGTTTGTGACAGCTTATGTAGACTTATGAGTGATTTGATTTTCTATTGTTTGTTTATTTTCTTGTGCATCCCTTCTTCCCTACGCTTCTTTGTACTGTTCTCATGTGATGTGTCTGCCGACATCCTGCCCTAGACGGAGGATGGCATCTTGCTGCGACTATTCTTTCACGGGGATCTGTCGTCAAGGTCAATGATGACAGCTTGGGCCTCTTCTCCCGCATGATTTTTCAAACTTTGCGGATGGCCTCCACGTTATGACAGGGCGCCACAGGGAGCAGGTCATCATATTACACTGTCCAATCCATCACCTTGTGCGGGTGGTGAAGTGACTCATGGGACCGCAGGGGAGGCGCCCTATTGTGAGGGCTATCACCGGAGGCAATATTGGCCCACCCTTCTCCCATTTCTATATATGCCTTCCTCTTTTGTTCTTCGAGGGGCATCGAGGGCCAACTTGAAGGGTACTAGGAGGATCTCAGAATTTCGGATGGAGGGTGAATCTTCCCACTTCTCGAAGAGAAGCAGATCCAGCGGTAGCAGTTCCAGGAAACTCTCGAACCTCGAAGGGCAGTTCAGCGAGCGGACCCAGTCGCAACTCGTAAGCTGAGCTTTCCTGCCCTTTTCTCATTCTCTCTTCCTTCCTCTTGACAACACCCTTCTCCATTTCTTATGCACGCACAAAGTGTGATGAAATCACACATTTCATGGGAGTTAGCAGTGGCCGCATACAGGGGTCTCCCAGATTTTCAGAAGGCCAGGCTAGACGTGATGGGATTTGGTGCCTTTCTTCGGATCGAGCCGATCCAACTCGACCTGGCCCTTATCCAAGCCTTGTGTGAAAGATGGGACCCAGTAAGTCGGGCATTCCTGATGCCATGGGGGCACATGGTGCCCAGTCTAGAAGATGTGATCCGAATCACGAGCCTCAAAGTGGATGGTGAGGTAGTGACCGGCGTCCCCTATGCGGATTACCGAGATGGCACCCAGAAGCTACTGGGGTTAGACTTAGACAGTCGGAAGCACAGATCAGTAGCTAGGGCATCTATCATGGGGGCATTAGGGCTCACTGATACTCTTCGACGGGACGACGAGTCCTCGGAAGAATTTATGGAGAGGATGGGAAGGGGATGTCGTGCTGTGTATTGCACAGATTTTGACAATTGGGAGAGATCTAATATGGATTTGAGGAAATTTCTCCTCTTTTTCCTGAGGAGATTGATATTGAGCTCGAAAGGAGATGGCATCCATTGTCGTTTCCTAGGGCTGCTATCTGACCTCGAAAGAGTAGGACAGTACGCCTGGGGAGCTTCCATGCTAGCACACTTGTTTACGAGCCTGTCCCAAGAGGCAGATCGTGAGATGACTGTGAGTGGGTTCACACCACTTATCCAGGTATTTTTTTTATTTATTTTTATTATATATTTTTGTGTTTATTTGTAATAGTCCACTTGAGGCATTGACGGCATATGATGATGTAGCTGTGGAGCTATTATTACCTCCCAATGGGGAGAGCTCGACATTGGCGACCAGCGATGGTGCCGTTAGCCAGGCAGTGGCAACCGATCATGGGTGCAGCGCCTGTAACCTACCAGCTGATAGTGCTAAGGCGCGAGCTACAGGAATTCCCTACAGCGATGGTGGGATTTTTTTTATTTTATTTATATTATATATATATATATATTTTTGTTGTATATATATATTTTTTTTCTAACCAGTTAAACGGGTATGTACAACCTCACCTAGGTAAACTGGAGACCCTACTCAGGCATGGTCGATGTCGATCAACCATGGGTTTTAACAAGTCACGCCCGGTTCGGACGGGAATTATGGATACACTGCCTAAATGAAATCGAGCCGCTTCGGCTACGATTGGTTATGAGGACCCTAGGGCTGGCCCAGGAATGGGTGGATACGAATGCGCCACCTCACGTTGGAAGAAAGACACGGGGACCGGCAACTTGCGTTGATTGGCATATGCGGTTCCCCGAACAGTATGAAGACTGGCAACGAGGTGGCATAATCGTGGAATCACATGCGCATGATAGTGAAGACTATCTGCGTCTATATAAGACAATGTACGCAGAGCAGCTCCAACCCCGGGGACTTGTGGAGGTGGGTCTCCTTTTTCTCTTTTCTCCTTTCCTCCTCTCCTCTCTGTGGGTGCTGACTCCTATGGCTGCAGGATGTCCGTGATACCATGATAGCGGACTTGCGATCACGCCTGGCAGAAACGGAGCAACAATTGGGCGACACCCGTGGATCCTTGAGTGCTTCGGTAGGTGTATGGACAATGCGCACTCCTAATTAAGACTCTAGATGGATGGCGTTCGGCTGCTAATTTTCATCCCATGTGGTTTATAGCGCGCTCAGATCGACGCGGCTTCGTCAGCGATGGGAGGAGGCGGCGTCTCTTCCAGCTTATGGATCCCCGCCTCAAAGCTTGATTTGCTTCACGAGCAACTTGCTCGGACTATGCAGCGTGCCGCGGAGGCAGAAGGAATGCTCTCTATACATGTAAGAGTTTCAGTGTCGAGTTCTCCTTGTTTATACCTTGCCACATATCTGAGATAGTATATCTGGCAGGAAAAGGAGACGCGAGAGGTACTTGCCCATGCTGCACAGAGAGGCTAGGATAGCAGAGCTGGAGGAGGAATTGCGGCGTCGTCCTGATGACGATTCTTCCAGGGATGCCATGGAGCTGAGAATCACCCTTCAATTGGAGAGGGAAGACCGTGAGAGAGAACGGGCAGAGAAAGAGAGGGACAGAGAAAGAGAGAGAGCCGACAGATTGGCTGAAAGGGAGGAGCGAAGGGTCATGGAGGCCCAGTTGTTCGAACTCTGAACCAGCTTTGGCCTCGCTGAACAATGGCTAAGAGATGGTGAGGAGCGCTACCGAAGAGCACGAGAGCGTGGCTTTCGTGTCAGTAGCTCCTTTGCTGCTCCCACGGATCAGCGCTGGGGTGTGGGAATGGGAAGAGGTGTACAGAGCGGTAGAAGTACCGCTTTTCGTAGTTGGGTAGCACCCTTGAGGGCGTTTTGCCCGGAGAGTGGCGGGACAAGTAATGTAGAGAGAGAAGGTGGAACTTAATGTACAATTCCTTATTTAAGAATGGAATAAAAGGTATGATTTTGTTTGATTTTCATCTCACTCTTGCTATCTTGAATCCCTGCACGCATCACTGAAACAAACAGGTCAGTATCTCTGTTCTGACTTGGCCCCTTGCTCAATAAGCAGGTGTTCACTTCAACTGTCCTTGATAATGGGTCAAGGGGCCAAGTCTTTATTAACGAAGGCAAGGGAAAGATGCGATAATGATGAAAGTGACATACAAGCACACTAATGCAAGCGGAATTTAAAAGTGAGATGCTGCATACAAATGCAATCATGCGAGATGATTTTTTTTTATTTTTGTTATTTTTTCTGGCATTTTTTTGTTGTCTTTGTTATCATTCTAATTTTTTTTTATTTTCTAAATATCTACGTCTTCTCTCTTTTCTTTTTTTTATCATTTTTTTTCGCTAAAGCCTGATGAGCACCCATATGGCACCTTACCTTCATGAGAACAGGGGTTTCTTACTAACCTCCCAGGTATCCTAAGTGCACATCTAGGTTGATTTGGGCCTCTAGACCCCTCGAATGATAATCCCACCGGCTAAGACTTACCCTAATGATAATACCGCCATGCCATGCTTAGGCTCCCTGTTGCTTCCGACCACAGGGATTCGCCCAAAAGGTGTTCGAGGTAAATGATTTGCCCGACCCGGGTCTGTTTCCTCACAACTCTAGATGGTATATGATGGAACACCCTGGAACCCTAACGACCAACCGCGCAACGCTGACCCAGAATCAGACGCTGTCGCACCCAGAGGTGACGCGCTTGCATTGGCCTAAGCCCAAGGTTAAACAAGAAGACATCAAGGTGGTAAACAGGGGTCTTGACCGGCCAGAAATACAGAGACTCCTTCGCAGCGATAGCTTTTACTTTTCAAAGTAGGCAACCATACGTGTGTATTAAAATAAGGTTGCAGACCTTGGCGGGTTTTACCCTTCAGAAACTCCATCTAGCTTTCATCTTCAAAGGAAGAAGGAAGAGTATATGGGGTAAACCTCCTGAGAGGATCGGCAAAACCGTTAACCCGGCGAGCCAATAAGGGCCCATTTAACTCTTTCCTTTCGGACAACTTCGGACCAAATCCCGAGCATTTACATTCTATGGCCCCTTTGTGGATTCAGACTTTTGCTTTGAGGGGTTTCATTTATCGCATCAGGCACGGTCACGACCAGGCTTTTCTCTTGATTTTGATTTTGTGTTTCTCTTTGCGAGGAAGATATAGTCGTTTGACGTTTGTGAGCTCCCTTTCGTATGCCTGCGGGGACACTGCCCTCTTCTCGTGCTCTGATCGATGCTCGAGGAAATGGATCCTACTCTTGCCCTTGGGGGTTTGAGTTTTGGTTTCTCATGCTCAGCGTTTTAAGGGCGCCGACTGTCTCATTTGGTCGAGGAGAAAAGAATGAAGATTACAGCTTCTGGAGATCTTCTGGGTGAAGCCCCACTGTCGGTGATGCTACCAACTTTTTTGGATAAAATACATAAGTGAGCACATGTTGGCTTCCTTTGAGCGTGTATAGGCCGATGTGGCCGGATAGGGATCTCCACGGTTCTGGCAAACCAAGACCCGGTGCCTACCAAGCCTTAATGGGCCCTATCCTAACATGAAGGTTGGATGCAGGGACTTAACTACATGGTGACCACCAGGCATCGGCATTTGGAATTTTCCATATTTTTAATGATTTTCAATATTTTTTGTTGTTTTTGATGTTTTCTGTCTTTTCATCATTTGTTTGTTTTTGACGTTTTGGCACTACGCTAGGGGTAGTACTTTTTAAGATAAAGCCCATTCCAAGGGTGGGATAACTCGGTCCCTTCGGCGTTGACTAGCTTGTAGGCGTTGCCAGGGTACACGGCTTGAATTACAAATGGTCCTTCCCAATTGGGTTGGGGCTTAGAACGTGGCCCTCCAGGTTTGACAAAAATTCTTTTTACGACCATCTCACCGATTTTGAATTTTCTCTCAACGACTTTCTTTTTGTGAAAGTGAGCGAGTTTATTTTGATACACACGCGCATGCTCGGCAGCGGCCAGCCGCTTCTCATCCAAGAGTTCTAATTGGGTGAGGAGTGAATTACGACGGTCGTTGAGGGGAAATTCCTCGTCCAATTGTACCCTGAGAGAAGGGATCAGAGTCTCGTACGGGACTACCGCTTCCATACCATAAGTAAGGGCAAACGGAGTCTGTCCGGTGGGGGTACGGATTGAAGTGCGATAGGCCCATAGAGCTTCGATAAGCTTTTCTGGCCAGTCTGAAAACTTACTGGACTCACAGGTCTTCTTGATGATTTTGATCAATGTTTTATTGGTGGCCTCCGCTTGGCCATTACCTTGTGGGTAATACGGCGATGAATGATGCAATGCAATTGCGTACCTTTTGCAGAGGTCCTGAAGGTCCTGAGAAATGAATTATGGCCCATTGTCGGTGACGATTATGCTTGGGACGCCGAACCTGGCGAGGATGTTCTTCATGATGAACTTGCAGACTATTGACGCCTTGATTTCCTCGTAAGCTTCGGCTTCGGCCCATTTGGTGAAGTATTCCGTCGCAGTAAGGATGAAAGATTTCTGTTTGGTGAGGGAATTGGGATCACCTAGGGGACCGATGATGTCGAATGCCTACATGGAGAAAGGCCATGGGGAGGATATTGGATGGAGTGAGGAAGATGGCGAATGGATTTTATCGGCGTGAAGTTGACACTTGACACACCTACGGACATAGACGGCAAAATCCTCTTCCATAGTGGGCCAGTAAAAGCCTTGCCTAATGATCTTCTTGGCGAGCATCTGGCTATTCACGTGGCCACCACACACACCCGAGTGTGCTTCTTCTACGCATTTCCAAACCTCATTGTCGTCAAGACATCTTAACAGAACGCCAGTAAGGCTCCTCCTACAGAGTAGATGATGTGACACCACCTTGGGGTGATGACCACAAGACAATATGACCCTTAGACCTAAGGTTGCAAGCAAGCAAATTGGCGATGATACCACTCGAGCGGCTCACTCGCTTGGTGCACACTTGTGCCCGTGGGCAACTAAACGATAATGGAGAGGGTCCGGGGTGGGACAATGATGCTCCGGTGCTTGGCAAGCTTGGGGAGAACCCCAATTGGGCTAGGGATGCCCACTCACAACTCGCTCACAACTCGCCCGCGATGGACACTCACGTGTTCGGCAATTTGGGCCGGGCCCTCGCTCTCCGTCCGACGCAGCAAAGCAAGAATACTAAGCTAAGCAAGTGATATTGACCAGTAAGGAAAGGGGGACCGAGGCTCACCTAGCCGGCGTGAAGACGCCAACTCCGGCCGAAGACGGGGGCGAGCGGGGAGGCAAGGGTTTGCGCCCGCAAGCCGCGTCGGTGTCGCTTCAAATCTATGAAAATATTATTACATGAACTACACCTCTCGCAGGAGGGGGGCTCTTGGGGTGGGGGTTAGACTTATTACAACCAAGATTACCTCCACGTAGGGAGGGGCCTTCAGCCGGCCAAGCGGGGTGGGGAAATTATGAAGAGAACGCCGACTCTCCAAGCTTCGCGGGTTCTGCCACTCTTCAGTTTTGCTGAACAGGTTGTCGATGAAGATGCTGCCACGGACTCAACCGAGCTCCAAATTTGATGAAACCGGTGCCAAAAGTTCCCCAACTGGCCTAGAATGATGCTTGAGTGTTTTGGGAAGCTATGGAACTCGGGGCTGATCAGACCGGCGACTGGAGCAGGACAGCAACACTCTACCTCTGACTGATGCAGAACTGATACAGTGGATTGCAGAAGGTACTGCGGTCGATCCTGAACTCCAAATCGAACGAAACTGGCGGTGACGCTATTGTGGTCGGAGTAGCTTCTAGCAGAATTTGACGGGGACACAATCTGAGGTTGGAGAGGAGAATGGTGGCCGGAGAAGTGAAGACAGGTCGAACCTGGACCTGCAGGGGGCAGACTGCACACTCCAGCGAAGAAATTCAGAACAAATAGATCGGGCAGGCGATTGGCATCGTTCCTTCTGCTACTGATGGAGGACTAGACGAATAAGAATTTTGTAGAAGGAAGCGTGATCGAATTTTTCCAAGGTTGGCTGTTGAACGGCTTCCAAGATCGCTCTGGCCTTCAGTCTGGGACAGATTGTGCAGTCATTGAAGATGACGTTCCTTCGGACAGCTCCGAACTCGGATGCAGGCAGGAGTACCACCGTTGGAAAGAAGACTTGGAGACGATTCTAGCAATATAAGATATGCCATCGGGAGCCTTCAGGGGAAGTCGTGGCTGCTACTGCAAATCACTGCTTTTCTAAAACCTGCAACAGGGACAGAATAGGTGGAGGAGAGGGGGTGGGGAAGGGCATGAACAAGGGGTTATTTGGTGGATGGGGAAGGGGGGGTACGACCTTGGGTGGTTAGGGAGGTGGGGAGATGAAAGGGCACAGCCCAAGGGAGAGGGAAATTTGAAATTTGGCCTAGGGAAGGGCTCTTTCAGTCTTATGGAGAGGGAGGGTTGCTTGGGAGAGTGGAAAGGTGCCTAGGAGAAGGGGTTTCCACCTAGGGGTTGGAGGGGGAATTGAATGAGTGTATGGGGAAGGGGAAGGGGCCTTAATGAGGGGTGAATGGGGAGGAGAGAGAATGAATTTTGAAATTGGGGTGGGGAGGAGAGAGAGAGGGGGCACAACCCACTTAGAGAGAGTGATAGTAAGAGAGAGAGAGAGGGAGATATTGAGAGGGAACTAGAAGGTGTGGAAATTTTCTGGATTCAATATTCAAGCATAATTGTTACAAATGAGAGAGGGGTGGGGCTATTTATAGACCCCACACTTTTCCTAAGACCAAACTGACCCTGACAAACTAACTAATGACCAAACAGTCCAAGGGAGGGGCGCCCCTGGGCCTAGCCCAATGAATTGGACCCATTAACCTATCAAACCAACATAATGACTTCAAGACTTAGGAAAATGACTTTCTAACCTAGGTACATGACTCAATAAAGGGAAAATTACATGTTTAAGACTCAAATAAAAATAAGAAAATTACATGACTCGACTCACAATCACATGAGGAACATAATGGCGTACACCGACGATCAATCCGAGCTTCAGAAAATGTGGAGGGGCAAGGGATGTCCCCATCATACCCCCGGGGTGGGGAAAACTCGACCCTGTCGAGTATGGGTCCACCGCGGAAGTAGCATCCCAAACGCAGTTCCGGGCGAACCTTGTTCTCCAAACTCGACCCATGTCCATAGCCGAGGAACGGTGCTTCCACTCGACAAAGTGGCTCGGACACACCCTTAGGCTGGCGAAGAGATCTTGATTTGCTTAGTATTGCCGCCATGTGCTGACGTCGGGCTCTCGGGCTAGTTTGTGGTGGCACTCCGAGGGTCTCTCTCACAAGGATAGGTGTAGGCTCAAGACACTCACTAGGATCCACCGCGGTACCCTTAGAGGGTGCCGGATCCGCCACGTGGGAAGTGAGATGAATCCCAAAACCCTTTGGTAAGTTCAACCCGCAAGCCGGGTGCCAAGGCTACTCAGAACTTGGCAAGGTCCAAGTCCTCGTGCCCTCAAATTGGAGGTGACCCTAGAGTAGAGCCACTCCAAAATCATCATCATCAAGTCGCCAACGTGGAATTTCAAGTGGCGCTCACGAGTTTTTACCCGCTTTTTATAATTCTCACCGCCTTTTGCTTGATGCATGTTTTGATGCATATGTCATGTACTAAGATGCGGTGTGAGTGAGTAGTGCATGGTATGCAAAGGTGGTCCAGGGCAACCATATGTAGACCTATCATGCATTGATGTTATGAAGACTTTGAAGGATTTGGGAGGACCGGGGCATCCATAGATGTCCCTCTTGTGAGTGAGTGTGATGAATGTTGGAGGACCCGGACATCCATGAATGCTCCTAACATGCTTGAGATTTATGATGAATGATGGTGGACCATTACAACCATATATTGACCACTAATGTTTTCTACTTGACATGTGGGTGATGTGAATGAATGTACCTGACTTATGAATCATGTCAAATGGTGTGGTAAGCCTAGACTTATGCATGTTTATCCCAAATGTGACTTCCATGTGCATAGATGTGTGATGACTTTTGAACTTCCATGTGAATGGGTCGAAGGGATCTAGGAAGGTGGTTATGGGGTGGGCCATTTCCTCAATCCCGAGGTGTTTGTTGCCTAAGGTCAATGCTCTCATGGTGTAACCCGATTCTAGGAAGGGAGGAGTTTGGGTCAACATGGGCGGTATGGGTAGGGTGAGGTGGGTGGTGAATAGGGGGAGTGGGTTACATGGAGATTTAGGCTCCCATAGAAAAGGGTCAAAGGGATCATGGTAAGGGTCACCTAGGTAGGGGTACTCCATGTTCTCAAGGTCCTCAAATGGTGAGTCATCCTCCTCCAAGATAACTGGGCCAAGGTTGCTAATGGGTTGGCCAATCAAAGCACTTGGGATCTCAATGGTTGGGGAGTAGACTAGGATATGTTCTTCCTCCATGGGAAGAAGGGGGATGATCTCACTAGTAACTTGGCCATTAGTGTAGATGGAAGTGATGGAGCCAATGGTGGGATATGTTAGGCTAATGGTGTTAGCTTCGGACGGCCTCATGGCTAGCATATTGGTCAAGTGAATTTGCCCATGTAGGTAGTTCACTAAGTCTCCCAAATCTTCCACACAATAGGAAGTTTGATAAGTGACATGTGGCTGAATGAGAATGATTTGGGATTGATATCCCATGGGTAGGTGGCATGGTTGTGAACTAGGAATGGTGAGACCTTTCTTGAGCCATTGGAGTATGGACTTATCTATGGTGAGGTTGGGTGTCTCTAGAGGAGCTAGGCTAGAGGTGTGTGAGTTGTTTGGCCTTTGGATTTCCTCTATGTTGGAAGGTGGATTCGGATGGGCATCCTTCTCTACTTGGGTGGGTGTGTGGGTTGCAACTTCTATTGCTAATGGAGTAGGGGGATCTATGGTGGGTGGTTTGGTGATAGCTAGCGTATGACACACCTGGGGTGGTGAACAAGCATGGGCTTGGGTTGGGATAGGAAGGTGAAGTAGAGGAGGCCTAGGTTGGGGAAAGATTGGTGTAGGAAGAGGGAGGTGGGTTTGGTGAGGGGTTTTGGGTTTGGGGGTGGTGGCCATTATGGGCCTCGGTGGAGGGGTGGACACGGGGTCCAATTGGGTTTGTGGACATATGGTTGTGGTGGGAGTTTGTAGGTAGGGTGCTGGTGTGGTGGTTGCGGTAGGATAGGTGGGAAGTGATGTGGAATGGGGGATTAGGGTCATGGGTTGGCTAGGTGGGGATGAAGGAGTTGAAGTGCTCCTTAGGTCTTGGTGATTTGAGTATGAGGGGGAAACATATCTAGCCCTAAGTTGCTCCTTCATGTCCCTCCATGTGGTGATGTGTGCTTCCCTTCTAAGTATTCTTAGCCCGACAATTTGCATCCAATAAGTTTGAGCTTGTTTGGTTAGTTACATTTTGGCGACCCAAGCCATTTTATCCTCGAACATGGGATACCAAGTGAAGTATTGGTCTAATGCTGCTTCCCAATCTAAATATTCTCTAAGAGAGGTTCCATCAAAGGTGGGAAGTGGGTGGGGGACCAATCTATCAGCTACCCTTGGGGTGGGCTCATTGTCACCTAATCGGGTAAGTTGGCCTTTTATGCTATCTAGGCGATCAAAGGTATTGTTCATAGCTCCCATGAGGTATTCAACATGACTGTGGAGGTCATGCGTGTTGGTGATGGGTCTCTCTTGGGGTTTTGGACTTATGGAGAGGGACGATGGGCAAGGTTGGTATGAGGTGGCCATACTAGGGGACAAGAGTGATGCACTTGAAGACTCTAAATGCATAGACATGCCCTAGGACCAACTTGGTAGAGACAAGTTGTGAACTTGCTCTGATACCACTTGATGTGACACCACCTTGGGGTGATGACCACAAGACAATATGACCCTTGGACCTAAGGTTGCAAGCAAGCAAATTGGCGATGATACCACTCGAGCGGCTCACTCGCTTGGTGCACACTTGTGCCCGTGGGCAACTAAACGATAATGGAGAGGGTCCGGGGTGGGACAATGATGCTCCGGTGCTTGGCAAGCTTGGGGAGAACCCCAATTGGGCCAGGGATGCCCACTCACGGGCGGCCGTCACACCATGGGTGTGGGTTGAAATGGCTCGCTCACAACTCGCCCGCGATGGACACTCACGTGTTCGGCAATTTGGGCCGGGCCCTCGCTCTCCGTCCGACGCAGCAAAGTAAGAATACTAAGGTAAGCAAGTGATATTGACCAGCAAGGAAAGGGGGACCGAGGCTCACCTAGCCGGCGTGAAGATGCCAACTCCGGCCGAAGACGGGGGCGAGCGGGGAGGCAAGGGTTTGCGCCCGCAAGCCGCGTCGGTGTCGCTTCAAATCTGCGAAAATATTATTACATGAACTACACCTCTCGCAGGAGGGGGGCTCTTGGGGTGGGGGTTAGACTTATTACAACCAAGATTACCTCCACGCAGGGAGGGGCCTTCAGCCGGCCAAGCGGGGTGGGGAAATTATGAAGAGAACGCCGACTCTCCAAGCTTCGCCGGTTCTGCCACTCTTCAGTTTTACTGAACAGGTTGTCGATGAAGATGCTACCACGGACTCAAACGAGCTCCAAATTTGATGAAACTAGTTCCAAAAGTTCCCCAACTGGCCGAGGATACTGCTTGAAGTTTTTGGGAAGCTCTGTAACTCGGGGCTGATCGGACCGGCAACTGGAGCAGGACAGCAACACTCTGCCTCTGACTGATGCAGAACTGATACAGTAGATTGTAGAAGGTACTGCGGTCGCTCCCAAACTCCAAATTGAACGAAACTGGTGGTGACACGATCGTGGTCGGAGTAGCTTCTAGCAGAATTTGACGGGGCCACAATCCGAGGTCGGAGAGGAGAATGGTGGCCGGATAAGTGAAGACAGGTCGAACCTGGACCTGCAGGGGGCAGACTTCACACTCCGGCGAAGAAATTCAGAACAAATAGATCGGGCGGGCGATTGGCATCGTTCCTTCTGATACTGATGGAGGACTAGACGAATAAGAATTTTGTAGAAGGAAGCGTGATCGAATTCCTCCAAGGTTAGCTGCTGAACGGCTTCCAAGATCGCTCTGGCCTTCAGTCTGGGACAGATTGCGCAGTCATTGAAGATGACGTTCCTCCGGACAGCTCCGAACTCGGATGCAGGCAGGAGTACCACCGTTGGAAATAAGACTTGGAGTCGATTCCAGCAATATAAGATATGCCACCGGGAGCCTTCAGGGGAAGTCGTGGCTGCTACTGCAAATCACTGCTTTTCTGAAACCTGCAACAGGGACAGAATAGGTGGATGAGAGGGGGTGGTGAAGGGCATGAACAAGGGGTTATTTGGTGGATGGGGAAGGGGGGGTGCGACCTTGGGTAGTTAGGAAGGTGGGGAGATAAAAGGGCACAGCCCAAGGGAGAGGGAAATTCGAAATTTGGCTTAGGGAAGGGCTCTTTCAGTCTTAGGGAGAGGGAGGGTTGCTTGGGAGAGTGGAAAGGTGCCTAGGAGAAGGGGTTTCCACCTAGGGGTTGGAGGGGGAATTGAATGAGTGCATGGGGAAGGGGCCTTAATGAGGGGTGAATGGGGAGGAGAGAGAATGAATTTTGAAATTGGGGTGGGGAGGAGAGAGAGAGGGGGCACAACCCACTTAGAGAGAGTGATAGTAAGAGAGAGAGAGAGGGAGATATTGAGAGGGAACTAGAAGGTGTGAAAATTTTCTGGATTCAATATTCAAGCATAATTGTTACAAATGAGAGAGGGGTGGGGCTATTTATAGACCCCACATTTTTCTTAAGACCAAACTGACCCTGACAAACTAACTAATGACCAAACAGTCCAAGGGAGGGGCGCCCCTGGGCCTAGCCCAATGAATTGGGCCCATTAACCTATCAAACCAACATAATGACTTCAAGACTTAGGAAAATGACTTTCTAACCTAGGTACATGACTCGATAAAGAAAAAATTACATGTTTAAGACTCAAATAAAAATAAGAAAATTACATGACTCGACTCACAAACACATGAGGAACATAATGGCGTACACCGACGATCAATCCGAGTTTCAGAAAATGTGGAGGGGCAAGGGATGTCCCCATCAGTAGACCTCCAACCAATGTGTATTTCTGAGCCACCCTTCTTATGGCTTTCTTATCTTCTGTGGTGGCTCCTTCAGGATAAGACTGATCTTTACAATATTTGATAATTTCATAGAACCATGGTTTCTCATCGTCAGCCAACTCTTCTTCTACTTCTGCCAGCATGATCTCCCTCTTCTCAAGGATTTCTCCCTTCCGGATCTTCTGTAGGACTCGTTCCTTGATCTTTAAGAGGTAAGGGTCCTGAACGGCAGGGACAAGACGCTTGTAGAGAATGATGGATCTAAACCATGCACCTAGAGGAAATTTGAAGGATGACACCAAGGAGGCGAGGGCATCGGCCAGAATGTTATGTTCGCGAGGAACATGGACAAAGATCAGCTTGGTGAATAATTTGGCATAGGCGGAGACCAGCTCCTGATAGGGTTTGAGCTTGGGATCGAGGGTGCGATATTTGGTAAGCACCTGGTAGAGAACGAGTTGACTATCACCCACGACTCGCAACTCAGTGATATAGAAAGAACGGGCTAGTTCTAGGCCAGCTAGAAGAGCCTCGTATTCAGCGATGTTGTTGGTGACTAGGAACGCGAACTGAAATGCCTCTAGGATGGAAACGCCTTCAGGCGTTAGAAGGACAATGCCGATACCCTTCCCTTGGGAATTTAGAGCTCCATCAAAATATAATGTCCACATTGGCTTGTCGGATTGGACGATGGACATTAGTTCCTCATCTGGAAACTCTGATTGGACAGGGTCAAACTTGGGGAGAGGATGGTGGGCGAGATGCTCGGCTATGGCATAGCCTTTAATTACCTTTTGCTGGATATAGGTGATGTCGAACTGGGAAAGAAAACTTTACCAGCGTGCTAGCCTATCAGTAAGGATGGATTTCTCCAGAAGAAACTTGATAGGGTTCATGCGAGCAATCAAGTGGACCTCATGAGCCAAGAAGTAGTGCTTCAGTTTCTGCACCACCCAAACGAGGGCAGCATAGGTTTTCTCCATGACTGTGTACTTCTGCTCACAGGGATTGAGAAGTTTGGACAAGTAATAGGTTGCCCGTTCCATGCCTTCTTCATCAACTTGTGCGAGGACAGCTCCCACGGAGTCATCCAAGACGGAGATGTAGAGGATCAGAGGTTTTTCTGGTTTGGGTGGAATGAGAACATGTGGACTAGCCAGATATTCCTTTAACCCTTCAAAAGTTTTTTTGGCATTTAGAATCTCAGTGGAATTCTACTCCTGGCTTGGTCAACTCATAGAAAGGTCTACACCTTTGTGAGTGCTGAGACACAAATCGACGAATAAACTGCAACCTCCCGATTAAACCTCGGACTTCCCTCAAATTCTTGGGAGGTGGCATATCCCTGATGGCCTTAGCTTTGTCGGGATCTATCTCGATCCCTATTTTACTCACAATGAAGCCCAGTAATTTTCCCGATGATACGCCAAACACACACTTCTTCGGGTTTATTTTCAATTGGAACTCCCTTAATCTCTGCAAGACCTTAGCCAAAACCCTTGGATGTTCCATCCTGGTCCTTGATTTCACCAATAGATCATCCACATACACCTCAAGATATATGTGCATCATGTCATGAAATATGGCCATCATAGCTCTTTGGTAAGTAGCTCCAGCATTCTTTAACCCAAACGGCATGACCACGTAACAATACGTTCCCCATGGTGTAGTGAATGATGTCTTCTCTTGATCCTCTTCTGCCAAACGAATTTGATTATATCCTGAAAATCCGTCCATGAATGAGAGGGTCTCATACCCCGCTGTGTTATCGATCAACACATCAATGTGAGGCAAGGGAAAATCATCCTTTGGACACGCACGGTTAAGGTCCCGGAAGTCGATGCAAATCCTGACTTTCCCATCTTTCTTCATGACCGGGACAATGTTTGCCACCCATTGAGGATAAAGGATGACTCTAATAAACCTGGCTTTATGGAGCTTGTCGACTTCTTCTTTCATTTTCAAAGCCATTTGAGGGTGGAAACGCCTTAACCTTTATTTTACCGAGATGGACCCTAGTTTTAGGGTTAAACGGTGTTCTCCAGGGTTGAATCCAGACCCGGCATATCCTCGTAGCTCCATGCAAACGTGTCCTTATATTCCTTGAGAACTTCAATTAATGCCTCTTCTTCAGAGGGTGGTAGATTATCACTTATGAGGATGATCCTAGGGTCTTCCTCAGTTCCCAAGTTGACTTCTTTGGTGGACTCTTCTACGGCGGTTGACGGCTCGTCGAATCTCCTTATTCCACTAGCATACGCGCCAGCCGCATCCTCATATTCTTCACCCTCATCTTCAGTAGGGTATTCTTCATCTGTGATCTCTTAGACTCCATACCCCTCATTAATTGTGCAGTTGCCCTCACATTCTATTTCTAATAACTGGATGGGATTTTCTAGCAACTGAGGGACGGCAAGAAGGGCCTGACACCTGGCGGCTAAATCCAGAAGGAATCGACGAGGGATCTGCCTACCCTTGGATTTCTTCCTAGGTACTACCTTTGACTTATTATTCCTAGATTGACTGACATTATTTACAGAAGAAGAAACAGATGAAGAGGATGGTGCAGAATGTATAGGGGAAGACCCCTCAGAGGAGGGGTAGAAAAGGTCGCTCATCGGACCTTGGACGGGTGGTCCGCAGGGCGGGGCGCACCCGTGGGAGATGTAGGAAGTTTCCTCAACGAAGATGTATTGTTGAGGAGTTTAGAAATTGTCATTTTTTTTCGTTTTCATTTTTGATGACAAAACAGTGGAAAGAGATCGGGGGAGAGGAAAAAGTGGTTATGGCTAGAGGATTGGGAGGCTCGTAGAGCAGATCATGATTGAAGACCTGGCGCGGGTTGAGAAACCCGCGCAGGTATGTAAGTAGAGAGGGGGATCTGGGAAGATCATCAGACAACCGTCTGGCCCAGGAAGATGATAGCAACAAAGGTTGCGACGAGTGAATGGAGAAGATGATGGCTGATGAGTCGTAGGTGGTGATGGTGATGGCGGATGAAGATCCGCTGGTGATAGGGTCCTTCTGGCAAGGATGAGGATAGTTTGGGACCTTGGCAACAGTAATGATATTTTTTGGCATTCCGGAGATCAATGGCGGTCCTTCAAGCTGGGGAGATGAGAACATCCTTTCCAGTGCAACGGAAACGTCCCGTATATCAAACCATTTTTCCACTTCGCATTCCGGGTCTTTGATCCTGTCTCTTTTGGTGACCCTCGGACATTTTTCGGCTGAATACACAACATGCGACCCCCCGTGTGCTTCCTGCGGATAATCCCCCATCTGAATAACGGGCCCTTTGTTGAAGTGGTTTGATAGGCTCCATGTGAGGGGCTTCCAATCCGCCTTAAGTGGTCCTTTGAAACCTAGGCCAAACCTGCGGTTCGACCTAATCTCCTTTGGTGGTTTCAACCTACCTTGTAGCTGTGCACCCATACCTTTGCCCTGTTGATAGCCGATGTTTCTCATAATCTCCCAACCTTTGGAGTGAGAAGGGAGATATGGCGTTGTTGCCTTGATCGGCTTCTTTGGTGCTTGCGGAATGTGAGATGAATCGTACACGTCCAGCAATGACAATATGGGTCGATGAGACGACCAAATAGAGGGCAGAGAGGTATTGATAGCATCCACCGTGTGAAGGGCAGGTGTGCTGACTACTTTAATAATTCTTCCATTGTAAGGAAACTTCAAGCACTGATGGTTGGTAGAAGGCACAACATCTATGGCTTCAATGTAAGGGTGACCCAATATGGCCTTGAATGTGGGGTCCATGTCAAGGACATGGAATTCTGTGGGTACTAACATCGGACCTAGCTCTGTCCTTAGAATAATCATCCCTTGCTGCGGCCTTTTGCTATTGTCATAAGCCGTGACTGTGATTGAAGAAGGTCTTATCTGTTCCTGTTCGACCCCACACAACTGAAGGGTGCTCATGGAGATCACATTTATAGACGCACCCGTGTCTACAAGGCATGGGTTTATGGATACCCCATTAATTTTTATTGAAACACACAATGCATATTTCTGAGCTTCCTTGGGAGCGAGGTCGTAGTTGTGGAACATGATGGCCGGTTATGTGTCCGTTGGGGTCAGGACGACATAAATCTTTTCTACAGGGAGGTCCTCATTCACCATGACCTTTTGAAGATACTCCATTAAGGCTGCCTGATGGGATGTGGATCTCTGAAGCAGCTCCAGGATGGAGATCCGAGCAGGCATCTTGTCCAAGCGTTTCAACAAATCATACTGTGTTCCAGGGATAGATCTTTCCGGTTGTTCTCCATCGTCTCTCTCTGGCTGAGACTGCTCGGGATTCTGACTGTTCTGGGGGAAAAACCTGTGAAAAATCCTTCCACTCCGGAGCACCATTACCTGTGACTTTTGTACCTCTATAGGGGTAGTAGTGGGTTTTAACAGAGGTCTGAGGGGTAGTGGCGGAGGGATGGTTGATGAAGCAGGGGTGATGATGGGAGCAGGGATTCTGATGAGGGGTTTGTTAGGTGGAGGCATGGTGGAGGTAGATGGGATATCGCACGGGTTATGAAGGATAAGGGGCCTGGAAGGTGGAGGTGGAAGCAAAGTGGAAGTGGGTAAGGTTTGGAGCGGGTAATTGTGTTGAGATGGATGGTGGATGATGAGTGGTTTTGAGGGCATCGGCGGTGGTATGGTGGAGACAGGCGGGGTTACGTATGGTGGACGGGTGATAAGGGGCTTAGAAGGCATAGGGGTAAATGCAGTAGAGGTGGATGGTAAAGTGGGGGAGTGAGAGAAAATGAGAGGGTGTGAGGGTGTAATGAAGGGTGTTGGCTGATAGGTCATTGGGGTGCGAATGAGAGGGCGTGATGGCAGTGGGAATGGTGAAGGTGGTATTAACACGGGTTGATGAGAGAGAGGTGCTACCCGGGCAAGGCGAGGGGGTTGCATGATGATAGGGTTGGCGGTAGAAAGAATAGAGGTACTCTCTGGATGCCACACCTGCTCTCTCCCGACTTCCGGGAAGGAGGAGATGGGGTTGACCTGATGATTGGGATGTTGGTGCTCCGGTAATAGATTCTGGATTATGCCCATGTTGGGCTGTTGTGGTTGGGCCTGCTGAGGTTGTTGTTATTGTGGTGGTTGTTGCTGTGGCTGCTATTGTAACTGCTACTGTTGTTGCTGGAATTGCGGCCTAGGAGGAGGTCTCCTTACCTTGAGAGTGGTGACGTATCGCCTCATTTCATCCCAGTCAATCCCGCCTTCATCATTCGTATCGTGGATGTAATCTTTAAACTGAAAGCAGTTGTCCACTGTGTGTCCTGGCTGCCTGTGATAGACGCAGTATCTGGAGGTATCAACATTCGGGGGCCACACGGGCCTTTCCCTGGGTAGGATGAGTGTGTTTGAGGCCATGAGGGCTTTGAAAATATCCGCCAGAGTTTCTGGCAATGGTGGGTAATAGGCTCTCTTGGGACCAATCGGCCTCCTTTGTTGCTGTGGGGGACCGTAATTTCCTGGGGGTGGAACTTGGTTGTACTGAAGTGGTGGTTGTTGTTGCTGGTGTCGAGGTTGTTGCTGGGGTTGAAGTAGTTGAGGCATGTTGTTCTGAGGTGGATCGTTTTGGGGTGGAGGACGAGAAGGGAAGGGACGTGGTTGGAGGGGAAGTCGGGGCATTTGTGGAAGCCTTGGGTTGGCTGCATAGTTGGCGTTGTTGACTGCACTTACTTGCTCATTTGTTACGACCCCTTCTGTTGCCCCGCCTGGGACACCAGCGCCTGTCTTTCTGACCACCTTGGGCTTCGGCGGCTCAAACATGTTTATAATGGGGGAGTCTTTTAACTGGGTTTGGATGTGTTGAGTACGGACTGAATAGATCTAGAGGGGGGGTGAATAGATCTTTCCCCCTTTTTTCGATTTAATATCTATTGACTAAATGAGTTGCAGGTGATTGACGAATTACAGAACTAATGTTGATATCAATGAAGAAAACAAACACATAGAGAAGCACGCACACACATAAGCAAACCACAAGATAGGATTTTTAAGGTGGTTCAGTCTCTTCCCGAGACTTACATCCACCCCTTGTTTAACTCAAGCAAGGCTTCACTTATGAGAGCCTCTGATCTCAATCCAAAACACAAGACACCGCTGTCACACAGCTTGTTCCTGCTGACACACAGCTTGTACCAGCTGACACACAACTTGAATCCGCTGCCTCACAGCTTGACACTTGGTGTAAGGATGAATAGAAATGATGAGAAGGTGGGATGATGCAACAGGACTGAATATAGACTTTTGTAACAAAGTAAAGAATTCAGTCTGGGACTTAATCACATAAAAAACAAGAGTAGACTCCCTGTAGAACTTCCAATCGGATGCCTTCAGCTGCTTTGCTGCTGGAGGTCGCATAGCTTCAAGCCCAGTCTTCCTTCTGCAGCAATGAGAATGCCTTTAGTCTTCTGCAGATTTCTGATTGATGGAGAGCCACTTCGTCCTGTGATGTAGGTGTGTTTCTTAGCTTCTGTTCTATGCTCTCTCTGTGTGCTTTTCTCCGCGATCAGTTGCCTTCTACTTTTTATGCATATACTTTTTCAAGCCTGAAGCTCTTCCCGCTCAAATTCCAGATCGAGCGTCAATCTGCTAGAAAGCAGGGAGAAGGTTAAATCCGATCACTACAATAAGTTTGACCGCTTCTAAGCAAGATTCTCTCCTTGATTCCCGTGCGGAATCTCATCATTTGAACTACCCAACAACCTGCAACAACAATCTGCAGGTTTTAAGGAACCAAAACAGAATTCGGTTAGAGTTCGGTTCTGGACGCTATAACACCCGTGGTCGACCATGACACTGTCCCTGGTCGACAACGAGCAGTGTCCTGATGGCGGTTTCATTCTGGCTGACACTCGCGTCCCCCGTGGTCGACCACAGCCTTGTCGCTGGTCGACAAGGGGCAAATTCCAGATGGCCGTCAGTTCTGTCTGATGCTCTGTCTGTTCTGTGGTCGACCAGAAGTGGGGCTTTGGTCGACAGCCAAGGCACATGCAGAAGACGGATGACTTGAAGTGTTTCTGGCTGAGTTCGTTGGTCGACCATAACCACTTCCCTGGTCGACAAGCGGCCTTTGACACTTCTTCTGATTTGTTGATTCCACTTCGATTTCAGTGGACCTGAAATTACTTAACTTATCAGAAGTAACTTGAACTATCAGATTTATATTGAGTTAATCAAAAACATTGTTTGTCATCATCAAATAGTCATGAGTCCATTACTTTGAAGGAACAATCAAACCACTTGTATTTGTTATGAAACAAGATAGAACTTGATTAATCAAACATATCCTATTGTCATCATCAAAACCAAGGGATGCACAACATTCTCCCCCTTTTTGATGATGACAACCATGAGTCATTGTGACAAACAACAGATTATAGAATTCATTTGATATTGCATTCAAGGCTATCATAGCACAGATTTCATTCAGACAATTCGTTTGATGTGCCTTTCAAAAACTATAGCACTAATTACATGAGTGACTCAAAAAGGATAAAGACACTAAGGACACGTAGACAAAGTAAACTTGACATCTAGACACACATCTAGACACACAACTAGACACACAATGACACATAAAGTCCTATCTCCCCCTTTGTTAACAGCAAAAAGAAGATCATTTAAACAATCCCTCTGAGGAGGATGAGGAAGTCTCTGGCTTCACGTTCTCTTCCATGCGATCCAGCTTGTCAACAATGTGGGCATAAGAGAGTCTGAGCTTCTGGATCTCGGAGATAGTAGCATTGTGATACTTTTCATTCTGCTTGGTTGTGAACTCTATGCGGTTTCCCATTTCTTCTGACACTTGACCTAAGGTGCCAACTAGTCTGTTGAACCGAGAACTAGCATGGTCAGTGTGTTCCTTTTGCTTGATGAACCTGGCCTCCATCTGTTGTTCCAGCCTTTGGACTTTCTGCTCCAGGCGCCCGGTGGCAGCATTCATATTCTCTTGAAAGGATTGGAATTGGGTGGTGAGAGAGGACAACTGAGATGCTATCTGGAGAAGCACTCCGTGAGACTCAGTGTTGGAGGTGAAGGATGGTGGTGGAGCAGAAGTAGATGGAGTGGAGGTAGGTGGAACTTGGGTAGGTGGAACAGAATGAGATGGAGCTTGGGTAGGTGGAACAGAAGTGGATTGAGCATGAGTGGCAGCAGTGCCTTGATGCCAGGGCACTATAGAAAGGGAAGATGGAGGATGGGCAGTAGTGGTGGTAGTAGGGGTAGCTTGAGGCACCACAGGTGGAGGTGTGACAGTAGGGCTAACCTGTATAGGTGTATGTGGTGGAGAAGAGGGTGGCAATGGAGCCTTGGATTTGCCCTTGGATGGTAGAGTGCGCTGAATTTGGTCTCCTACCTTCTTAAACCCCAAAAATGTGGTCACGAAGTGAAAGTTGTAGACGTGCCATTTGGGAATTACAATGCGCGGAGCGTGAGGAAATGGTATTTTTGCTGCTTCCAGAATGGCAGATATGTGGGCAGCAAATGGAAGAGAATTCTGGGGATAATGTAGGATGTTTTGGAAGGTGTTTAGGATGAGCGTTATGAGGCGAATGGGTTGACAAGTGATGAGGCCATGGAGCAAAAATAGATGGAGGCGACTTACTTGATCTCTGGCGCCTCCTCTTGGTTGGATAATGGTGGTAAGAATGTGATGAAGCAATCTATGAAGAGGAGGGAAGGTGTTGGCATTCAGATACTTAGGGAGAACCTCAGGAGCTGGCTGGCCAGTGACGACGGTGTATGCAGCTCGGAAGTCAAAATCCTCAGGATTGAAGACGGCGCCATGTCTGGGAATCGTCAACGCTTTGTGGAGCAGTTTGACGTCGAGGCGGACGACGATGCCTTGAACTACGGTGTAGACCTGACCATCCACTATTTGCAAGTTGTGGTAGAATTCTTGCACAAGCTGAGGCGAATACTGAGTATGTGCCGAGACAAACGCTGTCCACTCTTGGGCTTCAAAAATTGGCAGTAGTTCTGGGAACATCTCCATCAGCTTCTCATCAGAGAAATCAACAATCCTTGGTGGCAGAACGGTCCGTGGCTTGAGAACTCCTGAAACTGGATGGACGATGGGTTCTTCTGAAGCTGGTACCTTCCTGCCTGAGTCAGCCGCCTCAGCCGTGGTAGACTTTTGAGGGGCCGATGGCGGACCCTGCGCGGCCCTCGGCTTGGAACGCTTGGACGGCTTCGAGGATTCGGCAGGGGCCTTCTCTCTTGTTCTCTTGGTAGACCGCGGAGCGTGCTTTGGAGACATGGTGGAGGGATACGAGAGAGAGGCGAGAGAGAACTGGAGAGGAAGAATTCGAAAGAGGTACAAGTCGGCGGATGAGAGAAAATTAGGGACCCAGCCGTGGCAATTTATAGGGTAGGGCAGTAGGGCTGGGTCTTAAAAAAACTAGGATAGTGAACCATCACGATGCAAAAAACGAGCGGTCAGGATGTAATCAGCATAACTCAAATTTTTGGAAGATATTAAAGTGTACTCCCTTTCTTTAATAGAACACTTATGGAACCTTTCCACCCTTATGCAAAGACCACCTTGTGACCAAATAGAGTGGGTCTTGTGGTTCAATGAATTTGAAAGTATTGCACCAATAAATTGACTCCCCATATCCAATTTCTTACACATGGCTCCTTGAACTTATAATATATTTCAAGAGATAATTTTACTAACTATGCTAGCTGAACAGTGTTTTGTACTTTTATTTGCATGCTATGCTTTAGGTCAACCATTTTCTCTGCCTTTGTGATAACTTAAATTTTCTTTTTGAATCATTTGAGAGCTGTGGTCAGGTTTATCACATGCTTTTCTACACGAGGAGACACGCTTTTTACACGCCAGAAACCCCGGCTACTTAGCATGCCTAACCATTCCACTAATGACTGGGACATACCTTTTATCCGTGAGGATATACGTTTATCAGACGCCAATATCCCCAGTTACTCAGTATGCCCAATCAATATTTTTGAAAGCAGCAGAGTTAGATTGGATCTTCATGACGCACTTGTCTCCCATCTATTTTTCAGCCAATTTTTTGCTTTGAGATGGAGAACAGTAGTTTCTCAGAACTCAATCCATTGCTCTACCAAGAAGGCATAATTATGGCATATTCCATGTACATACATGTTATATTTGAGTTTATTTTTACTGTCCAACACAGACACAGGTAGAGAAACAGTCTCATTACTAAAAATCATAAGTCCTCAAAATCTTGTGACAGAGTCATAGTTATGGTTTGAATTTATTGCAGTAGTACAGTTCAAATTCTTATTACTACACTCAACCTCTACTCTTAATGATTACCTTGGTGATTTTATTGAAAGATATGGTTAGGTTTTTCAATGTTTTATCAAGGAATGAGTTTACACTTTTTCTCCCCCTCAATTTGTGAGTCCTTGCTGAAGATAAAAAAAATGTTGGCCATGAAGAGATATAGAGACACAAGGGATGGGAAGTATGGATAAGGATGAATGAGTGAAGAATCTGAGCACAAAAGTTCACTTAGTTCAGAGGATTTCCTAGCAGAGCCAGCAGCCTTTTTAGATCCATTTTCCCTTGTTCAGATCCTCTGTCGACCATAGAGTTGCCTTTGGTCGACCTCTGTGCTGTCACAGAAGCTGCCTGATGAGTAGTCACCTGTGGTCTGCTTTCTGACAATTCTGTTGTCGACCATGGGACCGCCTGTGGTCGACAGCTGCGAAGTCACAGAACCAACTATTTCCTGTCCTGATGCCTTGGTCGACCAGCGCCTTGCCTGTGGTCGACCACAAGAGATAATCCGTAGTAGAACCAGGATTCTGCAGAACTTGCTGAAGTAGCAACCGACACTAGACCTCCAAACTCAAAACTTGACCAGTACTAGAGACCTAGTTGACATAACTTAGTACAGAAATGACAGAATCTATACAGTGAACACATGAATATGATTATTTCAAGAATTTTCAGGAGAAATTCTACAAATTCCTAACTCCCTTCTTAGAGTTGAAAATCTGTCATTGTTAAGGGGTTTTGTGAAAATGTCTGCCAGTTGTTTTTCAGTTTCTACAAAATGAAGCATGAAATTTCCTTTGGAGACCTCATCTCTTAGAAAGTGATGACGGATCTCAATGTGTTTTGTCCTAGAGTGTTGAATGGGGTTTTTAGACAAATTAATAGCACTAGTGTTGTCACAGAAAATAGGTGCACATCCAAGATCTACATTGTAGTCTTGGAGTTGATGTTTTATCCACATAACCTGTGTACCACAGCTCCCTACTGCGACATACTCAGCCTCAGCAGTGGAGAGTGCCACAGAATGCTGCTTTTTAGAAGCCCATGATATTAAACATCCACCTAATATTTGACAATAACCACTAGTACTCTTCCTATCAATTTTGCAACCAGCATAATCAGCATCTGAATATGAAATCAAATCTAGTTTGCAGTATGTAGGATACCATAAACCCAATTCTTGGGTGCCGGCAAGGTATCGAAGGATACGCTTGACAGCCCCTAAATGTGATTCTCTAGGGCTAGACTGATATCTAGCACACATGCATACACTAAACTGAATATCTGGCCTTGAAGCAGTTAAATATAGCAGGGACCCGATCATACCTCTGTATTTCTTGGCATCTACCATGTTACCTTTTACATCAGCTTCCAATGTTGCATTTGTACCCATGGGTGACTCGATTGGTTTGCAGCTTTCCATGCCAAACTTCTTCAACATCTCCTTTATGTACTTGGATTGATTTATGAAGTATCCTTCTCTACATTGTACGATCTGCAATCCAAGAAAAAACTGTAAATCACCCATTAAACTCATTTCAAACTCATTGGTCATTAAGTTTGCAAATTCAGTACATAAAGAAGCTTCGGTAGACCCAAACACAATATCATCCACATAGATTTGTACAACTAGTATATGCTTACCTTGGGTCTTGGAAAATAATGTTTGATCAATTTTACCTCTTATGTATCCCTTCTTGGTGAGGAAGGAGCTCAACCTTTCATACCAGGCCCGAGGAGCCTGCTTTAATCCATACAAAGCTTTATGCAATTTGAAAACATGATTAGCAAGTTCATCATTTTCAAATCCAGGGGGTTGTTCCACATAGACTTCTTCTTTTATTATTCCATTTAGAAATGCACTTTTTACATCCATTTGTTGTAGTTTGATTCCATGAGATGCTGCAAAGGCTAACAATATCCTGATGGCTTCTAATCTAGCAACTGGAGCATATGATTCTTCAAAATCAACCCCAAATTCCTGGTTGTACCCTTTAGCCACCAGCCGAGCCTTGTTTCTCATTACAACCCCTTCTTCACTTAGCTTGTTTTTATAGACCCACTTGGTTCCAATAACGGGGTGAGATGAAGGTCTAGGGACAAGACTCCACACCTGATTTCTTTCAAATTGATTTAGTTCTTCATGCATAGCATTTATCCATGAGTCATCTTTTAATGCTTCCTCTACTGATTTGGGCTCTATTTGGGACACAAGTGCAAGCTGATCTAGTTCATTGATTTCTTTTAACTGAGATCTAGTCTTCCTAGGATCATGAATTCCACCAATGATGTTTTCTATGGGATGATCTCTAAGAAGTCTTAAGTTCTCAAGATTGTTACCTGAGATGCCTTCTCCTTCGGGTGGAGCATTAGTAATACCTTGATCTCTTTCCTGAGATTGTTCTTCTTCATTTGGTTCTTCGTTGTCTTCTAGAAATTCCCTATCTTCTTCTTCCTTGCTGACCTGCTCATTTTTGCCAAGATCATTAATTTCATCAAATGTAATATGAGGGGATTCTTCAACAATTTGATCTTTGGTGTTAAAAACTCTATAGGCTCTTGATCGGTCGGAATAGCCCAAGAATATTCCTGGATCACTCTTCGGTTCAAATTTGTCCAAGACCCTTTTATCATTGTTATGAATAAAGCATTTTGACCCGAAAATTCTAAAATGAGCTAGGGATGGTTTCTTACCTTTGAACATTTCATATGGTGTATTTTCACTAGCCGGTCTTACCATTGCTCGGTTTACAATGTAGCATGCTGTGTTGACTGCCTCTGCCCAAAATCTCCTTGGAAGTTTAGCTTCAACCAGCATGGTTCTAGCCATCTCGACAAGAGTGCGGTTCCTTCTCTCCACAACTCCATTTTGTTCTGGAGTCCTTGGTGAGGAAAATCTGTGGGTTATGCCCTTATTTCTGCAGAATAAGTCAAAGTCAGAATTTTCAAACTCCCCCCCATGGTCAGATATGATTGTACACACTTTGGACTTGCCATCCTGCTTCATTCTTTTGTAGAATTCCTGAAACTCAGAAAAAGCATCACTTTTATGAGATAGAAATATTACCCATGTGAATCTAGAGAAATCATCAACTAGTACATAACCGTATCTCTTACCACTAAGACTAGCAATTCTTGTTGGGCCAAAAAGGTCCATGTGCACAAGTTCTAGTGGTCTAGAAGATTGACTTTCAGTTCTACCTTTGAATGATTTTCTTGTTTGCTTACCTTGGGTACATGATTCACATACTTTGACATTTTGAGCAAACGAAATTTCAGGCATACCAAGAACCATTTTATTCTTCACAAGTTTATGCAACACCCTATAGCTAACATGCCCTAGCCTTCGGTGCCACAACCAGGTCAGGTCCTCTTTCTTGGCGGTTAGGCACAGGTTGGAGTGGGCTGGATCATCCAAGTCTATTATGTAGACATTGTTTACTCTCTGGCCCATAAACTTGACTGTATCTGAATTTGGTTCAATAATCTTGCAGATCTTGGAGTCAAATATTACTTTATGGCCTTTGTCGCAAAGCTGACTGATGCTCAGCAAGTTATATTCCAGTCCATCTACCAGCAGTACATTTTCAATACTGTTTGAGGAGTTCTTACCTATTTTACCTGTCCCGATGATCTTACCTTTGTTATTTCCTCCAAAGGTCACATAACCTCCATCTTTTGAGCTTAGTTGGGAGAACTTGGTCTTGTCTCCCGTCATGTGTCTTGAGCAACCACTATCTAAGTACCACTTATTGTGCATGGCTGCCAGACATTCCTGCATCATGAATTACACAGAAATTTTTGGACCCCAATGGTACCCGGGTCCAAGATAACTTGTAAAATTGTGAAATTGCTGTAACAATCCTTTGGGAACCCAGATTTTGTTAGAGCAGTTTAATTTTTCGTCTCTGAACTTGTTCAGATTGGGTGGCTTTTGTTCTAATGTTTCTTTAATCTGAATCCACCTTTTTGATTTCCAATTTTCATTTTGTTTCACCTGAGAAAATCTGTGGTTTCTGTTTGCGTGTCTGGTCATGGTCGACATCTGGTGTGTCTGTGGTCGACCATTGCTTTTCCAGAAGCCAGCGCTTGTTCTGGCAGTTCCTCTGGTCGACATCTGGTATGTCTGTGGTCGACCACTGCTTCTCCAGACGCCAGCGCCTGTTCTGGCAGATCCTCTGGTCGACAGAGGAGGGGTCGGTTGTCGACCAGCCTGTCTCCAGACACCTTGTTTTCCAGATTTATGTCCTTTAACTTGATTTAGTACTTGGTTTGTTTGGTTATTTCTGTGAATTTGAGTTTCTTGTCTATTATTTTTAAGCTTATGTTGATTGACTGTTTTCTCTTTAATGTTTCTCTCTTCCTTGGTGACATTATTCCTTTTGGAGGAGCATTCAGCTACATCCTCTTGTTTGTCTTGATATAGATTGATTAGGAGCCCTTTTCCTTTTGAGTCAGCAATCCCAGTTACGGTTTTTATTTGGAATTCCTTTTTAGCCGTAGGATTGTATCCTAACCCTTCTTTTTGAAAGTTTACTTTTATTCCCAAGACAGCATTTAAGTTTTCTTGACCTTTAGTCATTTTTTCCAAGGTTTCCTGTTTGTTTTTCAGTTCACTCTGGATTCTTTCTATTTCTTCCAGAAGTTGACAGTTTTCCTCCTTGAGTGAGTTGTTTCTTTCTTGAGTTACCTTAGTTTGCTGTTCACTTTCTTGAGTCTTTAATTTTACCTCATCAATTGTGTTTTTCAGTGACTCATTTTCTTCTAACAGCCCTTTGACATTTTCTTCATCTGTCTCGTATTGTTTCAGCTTATTTTTCAAGGTGGTGATTTCTAATTCTAGTTCAGTTCTGTTGGCAAATGGGTTGCTGTCATTATTGACCTGATTAAGCTTTTTCTTCAAACTCTTATTTTCCTTTCTAATTCTTTCATATGCATCAAGTAAGTCTGAGTAGACTTCTTCCCAATCTGAGCTAGAAAAATCTTGAAACGGAGGGATTACCTCAAGATCATCGCTATATCCTTTGGCCATCAAACAGATGTTTCCTTCTTCTTCCTCGGAAGTTGTTTCCTCCTTACTGCTTTCCTCCTCCTCGCTCCATGTGCTTATCATTCCTTTTGGTTGCTTGCCTTTCCACTTGAAGCTTGATTTCTTAGGAGTCTCTGGACATTCAGCCTTTATGTGTCCTAGTTTCCTGCAGTTGTAGCAGACAAGTTTGTTAGATGAAGTTTTATTTTTATCAAACTTAAACTGAGATGACTTTCTTACCATGCCCTTAGGATTCCTGAATCCCTTACCTTCCTTCCGCAGAAACCTTTTGAATTTTCTTGTTAACATGGCTAGCTCACCAGTTTCCTCACCTGTGCTAGATGAGTTATCAGTGTCAGATAGTTCAGAGGTGCCTATTTTAGTTTTTAGGGCGAGCTGGTTCTTTTTCTTGCCCTCATCTTCTTTTCTTTTCAGATTGACCTCATAGGCCATTAGGGATCCCACTAGTTCATCCACAGTCATAGTGGTGAGGTTCTTTGAGTCCTCAATTACTGTGGCCTTGGTATGCCACATAGGAGTGAGGGATCTTAGGATCTTCCTCACTAATTCCTGTTCCTTGTAGGTTTTCCCTAGACTCTTTAAACTATTCGTTAATTGCACTAGTCTAGCATACATTTCAGAAATATTTTCGTCAGTTTTCATTCTAAACATTTCATATTCTGAAACTAGCATATTTGCTTTTGACTCCCTTACCTCTGAAGTACCTTCATAGATTACTACTAGTCGATCCCACATTTCCTTGGCCGTTGCACATTGTGAAACTCGTGAGAACTCCGTGGGGTGTAGTGCGCATTGCATTACGTTCATGGCTCCCCAGTTGATGGTTGATTTTCTGACCTGTTCTCTGGTCCAGGTATCCTCATCTTCGGGCAGCTCGTAGGGTCCTCGGCTTACTACTCTCCACATCTCATGATCTTGTGCTCTCAAGAACACCTGCATACGATTTTTCCAGTATGAGAAATCATTTCCATCGAAATATGGTGGTCTAGTTACTGAGTGTCCCTCAGCCATTAGACTTCTAGAGTTCAGTCTGGCAGGCCTCTCCTGGTTGTTAGACCACATTTTTGGAGAGTCTGGCTCTGATACCACGTGTTGAGTACGGACTGAATAGATCTAGAGGGGGGTGAATAGATCTTTCCCCCTTTTTTCGATTTAATATCTATTGACTAAATGAGTTGCAGGTGATTGACGAATTACAGAACTAATGTTGATATCAATGAAGAAAACAAACACATAGAGAAGCACGCACACACATAAGCAAACCACAAGATAGGATTTTTAAGGTGGTTCAGTCTCTTCCCGAGACTTACATCCACCCCTTGCTTAACTCAAGCAAGGCTTCACTTATGAGAGCCTCTGATCTCAATCCAAAACACAAGACACCGCTGTCACACAGCTTGTTCCTGCTGACACACAGCTTGTACCAGCTGACACACAACTTGAATCCGCTGCCTCACAGCTTGACACTTGGTGTAAGGATGAATAGAAATGATGAGAAGGTGGGATGATGCAACAGGACTGAATATAGACTTTTGTAACAAAGTAAAGAATTCAGTCTGGGACTTAATCACATAAATAACAAGAGTAGACTCCCTGTAGAACTTCCAATCGGATGCCTTCAGCTGCTTTGCTGCTAGAGGTCGCACAGCTTCAAGCCCAGTCTTCCTTCTGCAGCAATGAGAATGCCTTTAGTCTTCTGCAGATTTCTGATTGATGGAGAGCCACTTCGTCCTGTGATGTAGGTGTGTTTCTTAGCTTCTGTTCTATGCTCTTTCTGTGTGCTTTTCTCCGCGATCAGTTGCCTTCTACTTTTTATGCAGATACTTTTTCAAGCCTGAAGCTCTTCCCGCTCAAATTCCAGATCGAGCGTCAATCTGCTAGAAAGCAGGGAGAAGGTTAAATCCGATCACTACAATAAGTTTGACCGCTTCTAAGCAAGATTCTCTCCTTGATTCCCGTGCGAAATCTCATCATTTGAACTACCCAACAACCTGCAACAACAATCTGCAGGTTTTAAGGAACCAAAACAGAATTCGGTTAGAGTTCGGTTCTGGACGCTATAACACCCGTGGTCGACCATGACACTGTCCCTGGTCGACAACGAGCAGTGTCCTGATGGCGGTTTCATTCTGGCTGACACTCGCGTCCCCGTGGTCGACCACAGCCTTGTCGCTGGTCGACAAGGGGCAAATTCCAGATGGCCGTCAGTTCTGTCTGATGCTCTGTCTGTTCTGTGGTCGACCAGAAGTGGGGCTTTGGTCGACAGCCAAGGCACATGCAGAAGACGGATGACTTGAAGTGTTTCTGGCTGGGTTCGTTGGTCGACCATAACCACTTCCCTGGTCGACAAGCGGCCTTTGACACTTCTTCTGATTTGTTGATTCCACTTGGATTTCAGTGGACCTGAAATTACTTAACTTATCAGAAGTAACTTGAACTATCAGATTTATATTGAGTTAATCAAAAACATTGTTTGTCATCATCAAATAGTCATGAGTCCATTACTTTGAAGGAACAATCAAACCACTTGTATTTGTTATGAAACAAGATAGAACTTGATTAATCAAACATATCCTATTGTCATCATCAAAACCAAGGGATGCACAACAGGATGTACCGGGCTCTTCCATAGAGCTCTTCCATGGTGGTGAGCTTATTCATGGCCAAGACATGCCTGAACTGTGGGGTCGTATTGGATACGATCATCTTTACTTGTTCAGGTTCCGAGAGGGTATCTCTTATTCTTTCTGCCAGAGACCTCCATCTATCAGCATAGCGGACAAAATCCTCATCGGACTTCATCTTTTCGGCCACTAGGTCGGTAATGGAGAGAGAGGGACCGACCCTATCCTGATACTTTTGCAAGAACCTTCTCTGGACTGTTTCAAAATTCTCGGCCTCGCGGGGCTCCAAAGAATAGAACCACTCTAGCGCAGGACCGTCCAATGACCTCCGAAAGAGGTATGCCAGGGATCTCTGGTCGTTTTGCCAATAGGATGACTCATACATGAAATCCTTGAGGTGAATGAAGGGGTTGCCAGTGCCATTGTACCTGCGGTACGTGGGCATTTCGGAGGGAGGAAGATAGATGACCGGAAGGATTGGTAAAGTAACCTTCGGGGTGGATTTCACGTCCACCATTTTCTTCAAATTCTGAAACTGTTCGTCCATCCTATTGAACCTATTGAGGAGCGATTGGGCGAGTTCCTCGGGCGGTGAGGGTGACACTTGCCACTGGGGAGGAAAATGTCTCCCGGAGACTTGAGGGGGAAACCCTGAATGAGAGGGAGCTGCCGGGCCGCCGATAGTTGGTCCCGGCTGAAGCGGTATGTGGGGAACAACAGGGGTTTGAGATTGCGAAGGGAACTGGAACGAGGGTGGTTGTTTGCTCACTTGCCCTTGAAGCGAGGGAGATTGGATGGCTTGTGCCAGCGAAGAAGATGGAATGGCCCGCACCAATTCCTGGAGAGGTGCGATGGCCAGAGTTGATTCCTGGGGAGCGGGGGAAACAGATTTCCCCTTCAGAATGGCCTGGAAGGCCCGGAGCTGCTCAGAGGTAAGCTCCGTGTTGGCGAGAACACCTAGCAAATAGGAGATGTCCTGTGGTGGGGATGCGTCCCCTGTGGTAACCTACACCTCACGTGAGGGCTCATGGGAAGGACCCGCGTCCATAGCATGGACTCGCGGCTCGACTAACTCACCACGACCAGGGTGGTTCTCCTCAAAAGACTCGTGAGCCATGCTCACAGTTTTCCCGGAACGCAAAAACATATACTAGCAAGCAAATAACAGAGATTATCAAACAAGTGGATGCCTTTACGCCCTCCTTTTTTTGTGTTTTAATTTTGATGATTTTTTTTTGTGTTTTTAACCAGATCCGAAGTTCACACAAAATAGGGACCCTAGTTCGTTTTTGTTTTCACCACCGTGTCAGCTAGGGGCTCTCGTCTCAGCACGAATGGGTCGAATAACTCCGGGGAACTTCAATGGTACGACCGGCCCAGTGAACGAAGAGGAGATTCTTCAATGTCGGGGACTTACGGAGGTCCCAGTGGAGGAGATTCTAGTCCGTCGAGAGGAATTCCCGAACGGAGAGTCCTTCCTTCACCGAGAGAGGGTGATCCTTAGAAAAAAGTAAAAAAAGGAAAGAAAAGGGGGTAAATGCATGAAATGCGGTGCTGGATAAAAGATATGTAACACACAGATGGAGCAGAGATAAGCACACAAATATAACAGATGTATAGCAGTGATATAACAAGAATATAACAACAATAAATAGATAGAGGAAGATATAGCCGTTCTACTTTCCAAGACAACACAGACTTAAAAATGACAAAAGAGGGGACTAAGGGGCGTGCACGTGGTGCACGAAGGGGATGGCACAGCGCACGCGAGCGCAATAAGAAGGGGGGCACACGAGGGTGCCAAGTGGAGGGAGCACACGTGGGTGCCGAGTGGAGGGGCACACGCGGGTGCCGAGATAACACAGACCTCGAAGTAATCACAAAGGATCGGGGGAGTGCATGTGGTGCATGAGGGAAATGATGTAGCACACGTGGGCGCAATAGGGAGGGGCACACGCGGGTGCCGAAAGAAGGGAGGCACACGTGGGTGCCAAGAGTTCAAAGGTAACCCCAAAAAGCAAAAAGAATGTCCCACCGGGATCGCCAATCTGTGGAGGCCGAGGAATCCACTCAAGGAGAAGAAAATGAACTAAACTACGGACTATCAAGCGACTAAAAATTAAGAAAGATTATGAAACGTGCCAATATGAGGAAAGAGCATACGTAGGATGCTAAAGGGATGTGATCGCCAGAGGGGTTACCTCAAAGAAACGAAATGATCGGGTGTACCTTGTATTGAGCGCGGAGATTGTGACTCCTCGAGAGCGGGAAATGGCAGGTTACTTCTTCCTCCCCCTTCGGCCGGCCGACGGAGAGGGCTTTCCTCAGGTACCCTTGTAAAACAACAACAAACAAGTAACGGGTGGATCAGAAAGATGAAGGTGCAGTATTCAAATTCTAACGACGCAAGTAATGAAATGATGGCAAGACACACACCTGGTTGGTGTTGTCTTTAAAACCCCTCTCGGACACGAGTAGGAGGAAAATGCTTATGATGAATGGCAATTATTCCGACGTAGAAACGGGAAGAGACTCCCTCATAAAAAGGGGGGGGGGTAGAGGATATGATATGATGAATGCAAGATAACTAGAAAAGAAGAGGAGAGAATGGCTTATTGGATGGTCGATGGCGAGATCCGGCGGAGCTTCGGCAGTGTAGGGACGACGGGGTAGCGCGGCGGGCGAAGGCGGCCTCTCTCCTGCGAGCACAGGCACCCGAGGATCCGGCAGGACCTCCCCTACAAAACAACCACGGATTAGGAATAGAATCCGGCAACCTCTCGGCGCTCTTTTTTTCGACCCCCGAACTGAGGGGGGTAAGCCTCTATTTATAGAGGTCGGGAGGATGGGGGCGTCCACAGGCCTGGACGCCTCCATAACTTGGATTTTCTTCAAATGACAGATTGAGCCACGGTCAGTCGATGGTCGGGGGTTCGCCCGTGTGCTGGTTGATGGAGGCGTCCAGGGGCCTGGACGCCTCCATAACTTGGATTTTATTCAAACGACAGACTGAGCAACGGTCAGTCGAAGGCCGGGGGTCACCCGTGAGCTGGTTGATGGAGGCGTCCAGGGTCCTGGACGCCTCCATAACTTGGATTTTATTCAAACGACAGACTGAGCAACGGTCAGTCGCCCGTGAGCTGGTTGATGGAGGCGTCCAGGGGCCTGGACGCCTCCATAACTTGGATTTTCTTCAAACGATAAGCTGAGCAACGGTCAGTCGATGGGCCGGGGTCGCCCGTGAACTGGTTGATGGAGGAGTCCAGGGGCCTGGACGCTTCTATAACTTGGATTTTATTCAAACGACAGGCTGAGCAACGGTCAGTTGATGGCCCGGGGTCGCCCGTGAACTGGTTGATGGAGGCATCCAGGGGCCTGGACGCTTCCATAACTTGGATTTTATTCAAACGACAGGCTGAGCAACGGTCAGTCGATGGCCCAGGGTCACCCGTAAGCTGTTTGATGGAGGCGTCCAGGGGCCTGGACGCCTCCATAACTTGGATTTTATTCAAACGACAGGCTGAGCAATGGTCAGTCGATGGCCCGGGGTCGCCCATGAGCTGGTTGATGGAGGCATCCAGGGGCCTGGACGCCTCCATAACTTGGATTTTATTCAAACGACAGGCTAAGCAACGGTCAGTCGATGGCCCGGGGTCGCCCGTGAGCTGGTTGATGGAGGCGTCCAGGTGTCTGGATGCCTCCATAAAATTATATATATTTTTTGTTCGATCTTATATATATATTTTTTGTCATTATTTTGTATTGATGGAGGCGTCCAGGAGCCTGGACGCCTCCATGATGACCCCCGGATTCCCCCAAAAAGGGCGTCGGCAGTCCTCCGTTAGGCATTTTCCTGATCTCGGCAACTTCTGATGCATGCGATTGATGTTGATGCCGTTCGAATGTCGCATGATTTCCACAACGAGGCGGTTTCCGGATGTTGAAGGAGCATTACACTACTCACCCAGAAGACGAGAGAAGACTCAAAGATAGGAAACACGCAAGTGATTCAAAATGTGGAAGCCGCTGCGGGGTGTCGCGTGGTAATATGAGATTTTCTCAGGGGACGTCAGGAATAGCGTGTCTACACCAGCATCGGCAGGGGAATATGGCCTCTGATTCTAGGTTTCCTGGTTGAGCTGGTTCAGTGTATTTAGCTTCTGCTAGGTGTTCATCGAAAGCTTCCCCCAGTGAGTGGTCCTCAGCCGGGTAGAAGGCGGAGATGGTGTCAACTTCATAGCGCCCGCTGTAATAGTATTTCTCAAGAGTGAAGCCCAACCCTGGGTGTTAAGAGACACGTCTCATTTCTTTATCCTGGTTTGGGGGATACCACAGCTTCTGGAATGCTTCTTTCTTCTTGTGAGGCTGGCCAGAGGGGATGTGCTGCTTCTGGAACATCTTGGCCATTCGATTTGTTACAAATGCCAGCCCTCTGACAGGAACTGATGGGTTTTCTATATCTTCAGGTAGATGACAATCAGTATCCTCCTGTATAGGATGCTCCTCTGCTGTGTAAAACAAGCTGCCCTTTCGGGATCCCGATGTGGTCGTGCTGCCGATCGACCCTGACTTCATTAGCTTCGGGGTAGATGGCGGGAGGTGCTACCCTGCCCACGTTCCCGGTGACAGTGATGTGTGAGACTGTCTTGGGATTAACATACCCACGCGGCGGCGGAGGGAACCATTCAGCGCATGAGGTGCTTTTTGATGTGCCGGAAGAGGCCTTGGCTTCAGAGGTCTTCTGCGACCGTTCTGCATATAGAGGGGCATCTGCCAAGTGACACTCGAACACTTCGAACGGGTGGAGATCATTGAATACTCTCTCCTCCTTCCCTTCCAGGTTGTATTTGATGCACTGGTGGAGCGTGGAAGGCACCACCATATTCTCATGCAACCAAGGGCGGCCAAGCAGCGCCTTGTACGAAGTATGGGAATCGATGACATGAAACTGCACCTTCGTAACAAAGTCCGCCAGAGTGAGTGTGAATTCCGCTACTCCTAGCGACACCTCACATGTTTGGTTGAAGCCGACGATATGCATATCTCCAGCTTTTTGGAGACGCACGTTGAAGTAGTGCCTCTCATATATCCTGTAGGGCAGGATATTGACAGCCGCCCCGAGATCCACCAGGATTCTGTTCAACTCCCAGCCATTCAGATGTCCTCTCATATATAGTGGCCTGTTGTGGCTGGTAGTGGGGAGCAACATGTCTTCTTGAGTGAAGGTCACGTTGGCCTCCGGTAGAGCTTCAGCCAGACATGTCTCATACTGAGCAGGTGCCTGCAGAGCAGTAATGATTGCCTGTCAGGTCTCTTCACTCAGAGAGAGGATTTCCCAGACAGTGAATCTCACCGGGAGCTTTTTCAACAGCTTGACTACCCGGCTTCCTGCTCGGACATTGGATAGCTTCATTTCTTCTACCCATCTGGGCTTGGGAGAGTCTTGGACTGTGGCCCCTGATGGACCTGCTTCATCGAGCTCTGAGGCTGCACCCTTCTGCTTAGGGTCGTCTCCTTACTATCCCTCATCAGCTGCCGCCGGGAAAGCTTCTTCTTTATCTGGCAATTCAGTAGATTGCTGGAGCTGCGGGTGAGTGCCCCTAGTTGTTGGTTCGGCATCTTGGCACGGTTGCTTCCCCTTTGACATTTTCAAAAATTATAGAAAGGAGGGGGCGACAGTGCTGTCCCCACTCTGGTTGTATAGGCCTGACGGAGGAGGGATTTGAATTCCCCTGACCTCCGGAGGGGGTATCTTATAGGGTTGTTCCCCCCTAAAGATAATATTGTGGTTAGCGGGCGGCTGACGCCCCCATCTTCGGCCTGACCGGGTTGCATGTGTAGCAGTTGCGGCTTTGGCCTGACTTTCCTTGACGGCGGGTGAGAAGCATATATCTTCTTCATCCTCCTCACCAGGCAAATTGAACAGAGCAGAGAGGGTGTTACAAGAAAGGATTATACCCTTTGTAGCCTTGTTGGCCCTTCTTTTCTTTCTTCGTCTTCTTTTATTTTCTTCGGCTGGTGCTTGCCCCCAGAACAGGCTGCCATCTTTGTCTGATGCCTTGTCAGCTTCCTCTTCCTGCTTCAGTGAAAGCTGTTCTAGTTCCTGCCACGGGACATAATCCCGTACCAGTAAAGGCTCTAGTTCAGGCTGTACATATTCATCTAGCCCGTTTATGTAGTCTTGTAGCCGCCGGGCTTCTGGACTAATTTCCTTGACCATTGACAATGGAGTCTGCCACCTCCGATTGTGGGTAGGTATTCTAATGACTGCAGGTGGATTGGTCCACACAGGTGTTGCCACCGGCAAAGGGGGTCGTGGTGTGATGCCACGAATATGTGCCCCCAGTGTTGGGCGAGACGTGCCCTTCTTCTATGTTTTTGTAGGGACTTGCTACATCCCTCTTGCTCTTTCATTGGGGCCAGAAAATAGGCTTCATAAGTATGCCGAGTGCTGGCTTCTGCAGTCTCCTCAGGAAATGCCTGATATAGAGAGACCATGTTGACCGTGGCTCCTCTTAGAGGCACCTCATGTGGTTGTGGAGGGTCAACCTTGTACTCCCCCAACTCTATCTCTTCTTTCTTCACCATGCCTTCGATAATATCCTTGAAAACATAACAGTCTTCAATCAGATGCCCCATCATCTGGTGGTAAGGGAAAAATCTTGGGCTGTCTCTTCTCTTCAGGTCCTCCGGCCTCTTTGGCTCAGGCAGGGTGACCTTATCATACTGGGTAACCCAGTCAAACAAGATCCTGGCCTTCTCCTTCGGGAAAGAGTAGGCCTTCTTCATCTTGTCCCGGAGTGATGGACCCTCTTTGCCATCTTCGGTTTTAGCAGGCTGAGATGCAGCTACCTTCTTGCCTTTCTCTTTTTGCTGTTCAAACGTCTTGATATCAAGGGCATTCGCTTCTTTAGGCGGCTGGTGCCATTCTACTGCCTTGCCTTTTTGTGCAGTGGCAATAGTTGATGTCGGGGCAGGTCTTGCCAGGAAGGCTTCTACCTCGACCACAACATTATTTAGGCGGTCGAACGACCAAATTTCCATGCCAATCATCTTTTCTAGTACCTCTCTCCTGAGGTTCTGCTTGTAGATTTGTACAGCGTCCTTCTGGTGCAGGGGCCGCTTGCATCTCATTTCTAGGTTCCTACATCTCTTGATATAATCAAGGGCTGTCTCATTTGCCCTCTGTCCTGTTGAGTAGAGTTCGGCCACCGTGACTTCCCTCTCTGTGACATGAAATCTTTCTCTGAACTTCCTCTGCATGTCCGACCAGTCGCTGATCGACCCGGTCGGGAGGCTGGAGTACCATTCAAATGCGAGCCCCGTGAGCGAGGACCCTAAAAATTTCAGCAAATATGACTCGTCGGTGGCCAGATCACCCATGGCGGTCATGTAGTAGGCAACATATTCTTTTGGGGATCCCTTCCCGTTGAACTTGTCGAATTTTGGCGGCTTGCTAATCCCAGGAGGGAGCCGCTTGGCAGCATGATGCGGTGGGTATGGAACCCTATATGCATCGAATGCGACATAGTCACCTTCACTTCTCTCAGCGAGCTTCAGCTCGATCATTCTCTCCACCATCATCTTGTTCATGACGGTCGGATCAACCAGTTCTGGGTAGAAATGCGCTGTCTGCAGGTAGGGGGTGACTAGAGTGGTCGCCTGTGGAGGAGGACGCAGTAGTGGAGGTGTCTGGTGCACCTGCGGTAGCACTGGTGGCATCAGCGGTCATGGTGGACGTTGCTGAGTTATCGCCAAGCTCGGTTCTGCCGGCTGAGGCGGGGTGTAGAGTGGTGGGAAGTCATTCTGGTTGACGGCTCCCCGTGATGATTCGGCCTGCATATCAGGTTGCTTGAAGGCTGAAGACTGCTCTGTCTTCTCCATCAATTGCTTCTTTAGCAGCTCTATCTCCTGGCGGTACCTTTGTAGTATCATTAGTACTGCCGGATCCATAGCCGCAGTGCTGGGGATAGCTTCTGTCGTCTCGCTGGGTGCACCCTCAGGTAGGATGTCAAGCAAGACATCTTCTTCTTCTTCTGCCGCCACCACATTTGCGGTGAGAATAATGGCTTTATCATGTTGTTGGAGGTGGGCCAGGGTTTTCTTTCCCTTGGTTGCCTCCAACTTTTCTTTTACAGCTTCCGTACTTCGAGTATTCAGCCCCGGCCTCTCGGCTAGCCGGGCCAGCTCCTGAGACGCCTCAGGCAATCTTCCATAGTGGCTGGACACCCCAGCCATGTTGCAGGTGAAAATCTGCATCTTTCTTCTCTGTCTGCAAACCCCCCTTTTTGCATTCTCCGGGAAGGTGAGACTTTCAAATACAGAGACTCTTCTCCTTTCCTCTTGGTGGGGAGTAGCTTCATCAGCTTGAATATCCAAGCCATCTTCATACCCGTTGTCATCGACCGATTACGTCATTCTTCTTTCTTCTTCTTCTTCCACTGCCATTGACGAGCAGTGATTTTCTTCGGCCACGGCTGCTTGCAATAGCCGTTGTTGGCCCAATGAGGGGTTGCCCAATACCCTAAAATAGCATCTGACCATGTTGGTCATCTCTTCTTGCCCTCGTCCCGTATGTAGGATCGGGGACCGTTGTCGACCTCCTATCGGAGGGATGTAAGCAAGCCGGGCTCTTCTGGTAACTTGTTGAAATCTTCCTCCCACAGCGGGGATGTTGGCTTGTCGGGCGCAGACCCTAAAGCTTCCACGGCATGGAGGGTCCACGACCGTCTCTTCCTTTCTCGGGGCAAGGCCCCTCTTCTTTTTCTCCTCTGCTCCAGTAAATCCAGAGGGGTGCTGGACTGGTGCATCTTGGTAGGTAGGCTGGACCCTCTTAGGGACCCAAACCTGCTTGAATCTTCTTGGCTCGGGAGCCAACCTTCTTTGGCTGTGGTGGCCGGCTTCTTCTTTCTCAGCTTTCCTCCCAGAGAGGGCCTGGAAGGAATTGTAGACAGGCACCGCGGGGATCACCCGATCCGGGCTCACTCGAGCTTCGCGTCCATCCAGAAAGACGCGAACTCCCCTGATCAGCATAGACTTGCCGGACATGGAGAGACGTCCGGTGACAACAGCAGTAACCTTCCTCCGGGGGTTCCGGTGTCGGCGCTTTCCAAAATTCTTGGCAGGGACGGGGCGGGCCCCGCTAGTGATATGGTGCACCATATAGTTGGCGACTTGGACTGGGCTCGTGAGTGAGCCAGCACAGTGTCGAGTCTCTTGGGCCTCGACCTCTTCTACAGCTTCCTCCTCCACGGTCTCCGAGGATTCCACTTGCAGCATGTCGGCAAAGGCTAACCCCAAGAAGTTGGGGAAGCCTACAGCTGGTGGGAAGGACCCGAAGACAGTGGGCACCGCCAGGTACCCGTGCTCAACGTGGCCGGCGACGATCGCGGGGCCGAAGTTAAGAGCGGTGAGTCCCGATGACGTCATCGCCCACCTGAGGTAAATAGACAAACATTCAATATTCTTTGGGGAAGCCCTCCAAAGGCATACCCTCTTGGCAAGGAGATGAAGGGAGACTCAAGTCCCACCGGGCGTGCCAGACTTGTGGGGGACCAGATTTCATTCAGGAGATGAGGGTATCTCTTGTTTGGCGTGCCAGTGACGTACGTGACAAGTTTTATTGTGCGCTCGATCTGACTTGGTCAGTCGATTGTGAAGTTTGTGTCAGGATCCGGAGTCCGTCATACCATAAAGGTGATGACGTTAATTACATCCTCTAAGAAAGTGGACAACCCTAGATTAATTGCCAAGAGAGGATGCCTCGAGGGATGATACGAAAGCATAGAGGATACTGACTAAATGCACCAATGGATGCTATAGAACGAGGTCATTTATTTGACCAATCATGCAAAATGCAATGAGTTTATTAGTTGGTTTATTCACATGATTAGAGTTTCAGTCATGCTCATTTAAATAACAATGCATGCTGATGCAAGTGTATGCTTATGGGTTCGAGATGAATACTTCAGTATGATTGAAGATGTCAAATCCCTTTTCATTCATTTATCTGACTAGATTTATTAAATCAGTTGGGGTTTTAACATTAACCATCAGGAGCCAACAATATACACATAAAGTCAATGCATCCTTCTTATTTTGATCAAAGCATTATTTTTATTTCATGCATTAAGTCACTGCCCTTCTTGAACGGAGGTTAACGTTAATGCACTTCATGCACTGCCCAGGGTCGATGCTAGTATGGGGTTGATGCACGAACGGATGAGGTCAGTGCAGGGTTTGAAGGTCAACGCATGCATGAGGTTGGTGCATGAATGTGCACAAGGTGGTGGCTAGGTCGGTGCAAGATTGATGAAGGGGATTGGTTAGGGTCGATGCAAGATGAAGGTTGGTGCAAGGTGAAGGTCGGTGCAGAGTGGAGAGGAAGAAGAGCCAGCGCAGACATAGACTGGGGTCGGTGCAGGTTTTGGGCAAAGGCTGATGCATGCGGCAGGTCAATGCAAAGATGAGGTCGGTGCAAACATGGGGGTCGGTGCAAGGTGGAAGTATGAGGTCTGTACAAGGCAGGCGCAGGCGCGAGCCAAGGTCTGTGCAATGCAGGGGTCGGTGCAAAGTGGAAGATTGATGCACATTTGAATTCAGTGCATAGGTGAGACGGCCTAAAACAGCGCGGGGCGGATTTGAGGTTAAAACGGCGCGCCCGGGGCGCGCCGGGTGGAGGCCAAGGTGGGCAGATTGAAAGATGAGTGTGGGGTTAAAACGGCGCGCGGGGGGGGGGGGGGTCGGACCGGAAATTGGCACGTCGGATTAGGGCCACGTCGGATTAGGGTGATTTTGGGCCGTTTGAATTCTAATGAAATGCCAGGCCAGTTTCTTTGAACTTTGATGTTATTTTTGAAGATTGGAAGGTTTATTTAAGTTCCAGATGCACTGCAAGTAACATAAATCTAGACTTATGCGAGGTTCCTACTCAAGCATAGTCAACAGTGGACTTTATGAGTGCAAGTTCATCACAAATTAAACTAAGTCTTTAGTTAAAATTTGGGCAGCACCTCCCCATGATTGGAGGGTTGCGGGGGCGAAGTGGAGACAGTCCCACAAGATTGGGGTATGCTCCTTAAGGCCGGGAATGCCAAACGGTGACCGGCGGACTTCGATAGAGGGAAAAGACCCCGAGGGCTAGCCTGCTAGGGGCATCCATCTCTATGAGTCAAAATCATTAAGGGACGGCTGAGATGAGAAGGTACCTCGAGGGCTAGCCTACGAGAGGTTACCTTCCCATAGCCACCACCACTCCCAAGAGAAGGTGGGTTTAATGTCGGGCTAAGGCCCTGTTGATGTTCACCTGATGAGTCATAGGGTTCATATCATTAAGAGATATGACTCTATGGTTCGATAGTGATTGAGGATACTGATGGGGAATGTTCCCCTCCTCGGACAGTAGGTTCTTCGAGAAGACAAATCGCCAAATGCAATGATACATAGATTGCACTCGATCGATGAGTGGACAACCGATGATCAGATGTATATACATATGCATCGAAGAAAGCAGACTAAGATGAAAATTGACAAGCCAGACTGAAGACCCGAAGCTGAGTCACAGGACCGGGGTTCTGGAGGGGGAGAGGCAAACAATCGAATAGTTCAACGGTGTATGCAATACGAACAAATACGGCACACCGATTATAGAGATGGCCCTTCTTCTAGCCCTGAAGCACAGACATGGAAGTACTGAAGAGTCACCTCCGGGGGAGAAGGATAATGCACTCATATGCATTCCTACGGCCGGGAGAGAACACCTGGGCGTACTGAATCATTCGACGCTATCTACACGATAGAAAGAACCCTGGGGAGGGGGATTATTGATGTTGCCCCGAGAAGCAATGGGGCGTATTCGGCGGTAGAGAAAATCGGAAGATCATACATAGAATGGAGGTGAAATAGACCGTAATCAGATGGGGAAGGTATCCCCCAGACGTGCATTCATTCATTCATTCAACCCACAAGGGAGGCATTACAAAGGGCACCACAAGCGGCTGCGGCTCGATGTTGTCGCTCGAAACCGGCCAATAGCTACAGGAGCAGGGATGAAACCTTGGTTGCAGAGAAAGAAAAGACGGAAGGAAAACCAAACCATGAAATAAAATCATACAGGAAGATGGGGGGGGGAGCTCATATCATCGCCCCCCCGACCTCATACATTCGCGGGGTTTACAGAATAGTAGCAGGAAGGGGGGAACCGGAAGGAGGAACACTGGCACCCACCTGCAGAAATAGAGTGCCGTAAACGGAGTCTTATTCTCCGGCAACGGGCACTTCAGATGGGCAGACGAGATGGGTGGCGCTCCGGCTCGCGCTCGAGGGTAGATCCCCCTTTTCTCCTCACTATCTTTTCCTTTCTATCTATGTATCCCTTCTTCTATTCTCTTCCTCTCTTCGCTGCTTCTCTCTTTTCATTTGAACACAAGGCCCTTTATATATAGAAACCCTCGACCATCCTTCATCCGGCGTGGGTTTAGCGCGCTGGTTTAAGGGTCTTCCTTGCGCGCCGGATTAGTAGCAGGGAGTCCACCTTGGCCATCTCTCAAGCTAAATACGGATGGTGCCTCAAAGCAAAATGGTGAATCTGGAGGAGGTGGGATCATAAGAGATCACAAAGGAAGCATTCTTCTTGCTTTTGCCCACTTCTATGGAATATCTAACAGTATCATTGCCGAGGCCCGTGCTCTCATGAATGGTATTAAATACTTAAGAACAACTAGTTCAAAGTCCACCATTATTGAATGTGACTCGAAAACTCTTGTCCACATCATAAGCAGACAAGCTCAATGCCCTTGGTCCATCCTCACCTATGTCAGAGAGATCTGGAGCATTCTTACTCCTGAGGATTCCATCACTCATATCTACAGAGAAGGGAACACTGTGGCGGATTCATTGGCTTCTTTAGCATGTACTTTGAAATGTAATTCCTTTTATTCTTACCATGAGCTTCCCTTGCTTATAAAGGGTGCAGCTCGGCTAGATAAGCTAGGCATGCCTAGCGTTCGAGTGATGTAATTATAATATCTGACTTATTCTTATTTCTATAAAATCTCCCCCTAGTGGAAAGGTGATGGAGTGGGTAAAATCCACTTCTCCCCCTTTCCCTAGGCAGGGCTTTACACAAAAAAAAGATTAGAAGCAGGGCAGGGCGCGTCGGATTAAGGGGGCGCGCCGGATTCGAACCATTCCGTCACGCCGACTTGATACGAGTCCGATAGCGGGCCCTGGACTGACTCCGAGAGTTGCTGTGATTCTTCATCTCTCTGTGGTCTTGCCAAACCACAGGGGGAGATATCGACGAAGCTTCTGGGCCACTAAACGGCTCCTTTTGGAACTCGTGCACCTTCAGCTCAAACATGCAGGTTTTTCGCTGCCACGACTCTCGGCACAATGGTTCGTGTTGCTGGCTCAGCTCTGCTTGCATTGGTAGCTTTCACGGGGAGTGGTACGCTGCCTGGGGTGTTTGCACCTCGACTGGGCGATCATCTGGCCACCAATGGGCCCAATATGCTGAGAAGCCATACCCATGCTGGGTAATCGGGATCTTCTACTGACAGAGCCTCCGGTCCCCTATTCTAAGGGGCCAAGGGCATTCTCTCACCTGGGGAGGATCTTCCATTCAGGTGGCGTGCCGCCAAGTATACCTATGTCCTTGGTCGGACAACGGATACACGCTCGTCCTTGGTCGAAAGATAGGTACATCCTCATCCTTGGTCGGACGACGGATATGTTCTCATCCTTGGTCGGACGATGAGGGGATGCTCGTCCTAGATTGGACGACGGGTACATCCTCGTCCTTGATCAGACGACGGAGATTGTCCACGCGGTATGACTGAATCAATACCGGCTCATTGGGCAGTCTTGACGATAATGCCCGCTTGTGGTGTATTCTTCTCGATCCTCCTTAGGTGAAGTCCCCGGCATTCATAATGGGTGACCTGTGGCTTTGGCAGCTTGAGAAGGGTTCAATGTGTTGATCTTCTTCAGCTTCTCTACTTCGGCGGGCAGCATCATTTGTCTTCGAGGCTTGATCGCCATTGAGTACATTTTGGGTGCCAACAAATCCATGTTTTGGGGTTGAGCGCCAGATCTCCCATTTTGTGAGGTTTTCGACCAATCTAGGGGCTTAGATGCATGCTAGGTTGGTTGGGGAAGGATTCCCCTTTGTTTCCCCATCATTGGGCGATGATCGGGGCGTGGATGGGTGTTTTTGGGGTCTCCTGCCGGTTTCATTCTCGGGACGTGCTGACAGTCGTTCCAGTGACCACCAGCCTCCCTTGGCGGTCTCAGGGAGACCGCTAGCCGATTTCAACGTTAGTTTGTTTTATCGGTCTTCTTGCGACTGCTAGGGTCAGGGTGGCGGTCACGCGATAGACCGCTTCCCTTGGGTTAGCGGTCATCAGGCGACTGGTTTCCCCCGTTTGGCTGAGCACCCTCGGGGTGCGTGTTTTTGACTGTTGGGATCGCGTGCCTCCTAGCGGTCATGGTGGTGACCGCTTACGGCTGGCTGGCGGTGCAAGGAGGACCGCTAGGCCGGGGCTGGCAGCCGCACGATAGACCGCTAGGCCTCTCGTGACCCATTCCTTGGCGGTCCAGTGGAGGACCCCTAGGCCCTCTAGCGGTCCAAGTGAGGATTGCTAGGAGGAGGGGCAGTCCCGTGAAGACCGCCACTCGGTTTCCTCTCGAGCGGTGATTTTTGTGAGTTGAGTCTTACCTCCGGTAGACTCCCATGCTGTGGCTTCTTTGGCGGGCAAGGCTACTTCAAGCTCATTTGCTGTGGCTTCTTTACGCGTGGCAAGGCCTCTTCAAGCTCTTTGGCGTCTTCCCTTAGTGTGGCTTCTTTGGCGGGCGGTGCTCCTCCATTGGCAGCTCCTGTTGTGGGTGTTGGTGCGGAGCCTCCTGCTACTTCTCCTCCTGCTGCAGCACTGCCTCAGGATGATTCCGCTGGTGCTGATGATGATCAAGGCTGGGAAGTCTATTCCTCTCATCGTAGGGCGTCTAGGAGCTCTCTCCGTCGGTCTAATACTCGCTATCGTCCTTAGGCTTCTTGCTTGGTTCAGGTGGACCCTCATGCATTGTTCTTGCAGGACCCTGGTGTCTCTGTTTGCTTTGGTGTATACTTGTTGCCCTTTGCTGGGCTCTTGTTTCTTTTTGTTTGGTGGCTGTTCTTCTTGTTTTTTCCTAAGCCTCTTTTATGCTCCATAGTCCCCTCTGCGCCGGGTGTCAATCTTTTAGCTCTTGTTGCTTGTTGTTTCCTTTCTGTTTTATTAATAAAACACCTAGTTGATCCTCAGATCTGCCTAGGTATTTCCTTATTAAAAAAAAGTCTTACCTCTTGTGACCTGTCCACTAGTCGTAGCCTTCTTACGGCACACGTGTGCTGACCCACCCGGGGGTGGTGGAGCGGCTTACCCGAGAGAGATGATTTTAGACTAGTTACTGTAGGGCCCCCACGCGCAGCCGAGTCCGGGCTTCGGGGGAAGAACAAGCTAGAGGATCTGACCTATGGCGCATGGTCTGTGTGTGTACACTGGGTTGGGGATGTCAGACCCGTGCTGACGAGTGCGACCCCATCTTGTCCTTGTTCATGGTACTGGTTACTATTGTGTGTCTCAGTCTCCGCCTGGGGCGTTATAGGGAGACACTTGAGGCACGGTGTAAGATGTCAGGGGACACATCCGGCTGTTCTTCTAGTGGGTGGTGCTCCTGCCTTCTGGTAGGTATGGACTCATTTTTCTACCGGTTTGAGGTCGGTCGGCCTAGTATGGTTAGTTATAGAGAGAATTTCCGTTTATTTATTACTGCTTGCTGCTTCTACCGTACTCCTGCTAGGTAGTGTTACCTTCCGCGGTTGTTCGCGCCTTGTTGTCGTTTTCCTCATTGTGCGGTGGGGGTCCGGGGGATCCCTACTGGACCAATGAAATGAGGCTCACCCTTACTTTTCAGGTGAGGCAGGGTCATCGAGAGGCACGACAGAGTTTCAGCATAGTTCTAGTAGCCAGGGTTAGTCACCAGTCGGCCAGAGCCGGAGTATGCCCGTGTACTTATACTTTTATTTCTATTGACTATACTTAATTTGGACATGAGATACACTGAACCTTGTAGCAGTTTAGTTATTTATTTTATTCTGTGCATTTTATTTTAGATAATTGTGCTATCACTACAGTTATTTCAGCTTCTCTTGTATTCCCACACCTTCCTTTTAACCCTTCCGAGTCTTCGGGCTCGTGGGTGACGGGCCGAGATTAGAGACGCACCGATTCCTTTCCGGTACTTGATTCTCGGGTCGCTACAGTTGTATTGACTACCGACAGTTGAACCAGGCGACTGTCAAGAACAAGTATCCGTTGCCTTGGATTGATGACTTGTTTGATCAACTTCTATCGGCCCGAGTGTTTTTGCGGATTGATTTGAGATCGGGTTATTATCAGCTGCGGATTCGAGAGTCTGATGTTGAGAAGATTGCTTTTCGCTCGAGGTATGGGCATTATCAGTTCTTGGTGATGCCGTTTGGGCTCACCAATGCCCCTGCGGCATTTATGGATTTGATGCATAGTTTGTTTCGTTCGTATCTTGACCAGTTTGTGGTCGTGTTTGTGGACGAGTTCCTTGTGTATTTACGGTCTGCTAAGGAGCATGTGCACCATTTGAGGGTGGTGTTGCAGACCTTGCGAGATCACCAGCTGCATGCCAAGCTCAGCAAGTGTGAGTTTTGGCTGAGTGAGGTGCACTTTTTGGGGCACGTGATTACTGGTGATGGTGTTTCCGTGGACCTGGCCAAGGTCGAGACTGTGGTGCAGTGGCCGAGGCCGAGTTCGATCACGGAGATTCAGAGCTTTCTGGGGCTTGCAGGCTATTATAGGAGATTTATCCACATTTTGCTCACATCACAGTCCCGATGACCAGGCTTACGCAGAAGGAGGTGCCGTTCGTCTGGAGGGAGGAGTGTGAGCAGAGTTTTATGGAGCTGAAGAGATTGCTCACTACCGCTCCGGTGTTGGTGTTGCCTTCTGGATCGGGAGGTTTTGTGGTGTGTACGGATGCTTCCAGGGTAGGTCTGGGTGCTGTGCTGATGCAGCACGATAGAGTTGTGGCGTATGCGTCTCGGCAGTTGAAGTCACATGAGGAGAACTACCCTACTCATGACCTTGAGTTGGCGGCGATGATTTTCGCTATGAAGATCTGGAGGCACTATTTGTACGGTGAGAAGTTTGAGATGTTCACTGACCATCAGAGTTTGTGGTATGTGTTTACCCAAAAGGATATTAACCTCAGGTAGAGGAGGTGGATGGAGTACATGAAGGATTATGATTTTACTCTGTCTTATCAGCCTGGCAGGATGAATGTCGTGGCTGATGCCTTGAGTAGGAAGGTGGTGGTCAGTCAGATGTTGTTGAGGAGGTGGAGGTTATGGGAGTAGGTGCCGGCCATGACGTTTAGGCTCAAGATCCCTCCTGAGCTACCCCGAATTTTGTCGATGGCCGAGGTGGAGTTTGGTGAGGATGGAGCTGTGAGGTTTCGAGGCAGGTTGTACATCCCAGTCGAGGAGCAGACGAGGCGTGCGATGTTGCGAGAGGCTCATGGGAGTCGGTATGCAGTGCACCCCAGATCGGTGAAGATGTACCAGAATTTGAAGAGGCAGTTCTGGTGGCCTAGTATAAAGAGAGATGTTGTAGAGTTTGTGGCCAGGTGCTTGATTTGTCAGCAGGTGAAAGCTGAGCACCAGCGACCGGGTGGTACACTTCAGCCCTTGGAGATCCCCGCGTGGAAGTGGGACCATGTGACCACTGATTTCGTGGTTGGGTTACCGAGGACATCCAGTGGGCAGGATAGTATCTGGTTACAGGTGGATAGACTGACGGAGACGGCTCGGTTATTACCGATCAAGGTCAGTTGGAGTGTACATCGTTGGGCCCGTTTGTATGTGGAGCGGATCGTCTCATTGCATGGAGTTCCCATCTCCATTGTGTCTGATCGTGATCCTTACTTAACTTCTGGATTCTAAAGGAGCTTCCAGCGGGCTCTAGGCACCGAGTTAGCATTTCGCTCGGCATACCATCCTCAGTCGGATGGTCAATCTGAGAGGACCATCCATACTCTGGAGGATATGTTGAGATCGTGTTGCTTGGAGTGGCAAGGGAGTTGGATCCACCATTTACCGTTAGTGGAGTTTGCCTACAACAATGGCTATCATTCGAGCATTGGTATGGCTCCGTACGAGGCATTGTACGGGTGACCCTATCGGACTCCGCTTGATTGGTTCGAGGTGGGAGAGCGTGTCCTGACAAGACCTGATTTGGTGCAGCAATGTACTGAGGTAGTGCATCTGGTTCGGCAGAAGATGTTGGCAGCGCAGAGCCGATAGAAGAGTTATGCCGATCGGAGGAGGCGACCTCTCAACTTTGCTGTGGGAGATCGGGTGTCCTTGAGAGTTTCTCCCATGAATGGTGTGATGCGCTTCGACAGGCGTGGGAAGTTGAGTCCCCGCTATATTGGTCCTTTTCTCGTTGTCGAGCGTATTGGTGAAGTTGCTTATCGGTTGCAGTTACCCCCGGAGCTGTCTACTGTGCATGATGTGTTCCTGGTGCGGACACCCGAGCAGTTGATCGGCACGATACGCCGAGCCACCGGTACCGCACACGGAGCACGACACGAGCCACCTCAGCGTCCATATGGCTCGGAGATAGCCTGGAGACTCCGCCTTGAGCCTCCCCATTTATTATATTTAGTTAGACTTTATGTGTGTGTAATTTGTGTTTATTTCTTTGCATTCGGTTTGCCATTTTGATTGTAATAGGGGCTTATGTGCAATTCGGACCCCGTGGGCCCCACGGCCCCCCCAGGCCCCATCCCATTGGGCCACCTCAGCCTAGGGTCCCACGTGGGGTCGGTCAACATGCCAAATGGAGGCATCTAGAAGTTTGAATGGTAAAAGGCACATGGGAGACAAGTGGACTTCAAAGTCCAAGGTGGCTACCAAACTTGTCCCCCCTTGCCACCAAAGTCAATAGGGCGCCCCCCCCCCCCTTATTTTTTTTATTATATATTTTGTATGTGTGTCACACTCCATCCCAATCCTCCATTCCCATCCCCTAGATCCAATGGTTGTGGATGGATGTGAGATGTAACCTATATATGCTTGTATTTTCCCATTTTAATGAATTAATGCATTTGAATTGGAAGAAAATCCCTTGAGCAAGGCTTAGGCCGCCCCTCCCTCTCCCCTTGAAGCTGTGAAGGCTTCCTTCTGGTGGTGAGACTCCACCCTATCAGTTCCGGTCGCCGCCGCCGCCGCCACGAGCCGCCACCGCACCGCCATCGTCTTCATCGGAGTTCTGCCCCCGCAGTACCACAGCAACTTCCACGAAATTCAGCCATCAACCATGAGCTCTGATCGACCTGGAGATTTTATTGGAGGTTCCATAGGTGTCAAGGATGTCCCAAAAAAATTGGTTTGTCATTCAGATCCCGTTTCATAATTTTTGATTTTCGTTCTCTCTTTCATTCCAGTTCTTCCAAAGTTCTGTCCAGGTTCCTATCCGCCCTGTGTTTCATGTCTTAGGTCCATCTTTTGATTTTTTTTAGTCCCATAAATTTTACTGGAGTTTCCTTCCATCCACCCCTTCATTCACAATTTTTATAAATTTCTGGTTCGCCCATTTCATATTTTCTAAAAACCGTTCTCAGTCCCATCTACAGTTCTGTCCACCTGTTCCTAGATCCGACCACCCGTCACTCCACAAATCATATCAAATCGCCACCACCTCCAAATCCAATTCCAAAAATTGTCCCCGTTTCGTGATTTGATTTCCCACAACTTTGAAGAAGATCTCGAAGCCTGATTCCAACGGCAAGTAGGCGGTCAACGGCCATTTATAGGAAACTCATATGCTGATCTGATATTTCGGGAGCTGTGCAACAGAGGATTTAAAAATAGTTAAAGCCCAGGTCCGTAGAGGTTCAGAGGATTTCACTAGCCCTAGGTTGAAGGATTTTGAACCCTCTTTCCAACGGCGCTGGTTTCATCGCATTCCGACGACGGGGCTGATCGCAGCGGCCGTTTTTGCCGGAGCGCGCGCTGCTAAAACAGCAACCTCAGCTCGTGGACAGCAACTTCAAAGCTTGGAGATCGGGACCGATCGACCCCCGATCGGTGTTCCCAGCCGACCGCCGTCCGTGGAGGTGCCCCACCAGGGGTCCCCACCATAGTGGGTCCCACCCTCGCAGATCCGGAGGACAGCGCCATCCGTGGGTCCCGCGGGCCCGCAGAACCCGCCGTTCGGAAAGCACGAAAACGCGGAGTTCGGCACCGCCGGGCGACATCAAGATGCTGCCCGTCAACCCAATTCGCGTGATTCCCGGGCCCCGCATGTGACCTTTTACCTCCCTACGTGGAGTGGGTCAAATTATTGTATTTCTGTAAAATTGTGTTAACCGGGAGTCCGTGATTGGCCGGGGTTGTCTTCGCCACGCCGGGTGCGTGGAGGTAATGGTCCGAACCTCTTGGCGTTCATTTGCTTAGCTAGTATACGGTCTTTTGCCGCTGCCGAGAGTGTAGGTACTAGCCGTGTGTCCATGTCACCGCTGTGAGAGCGAGAGTGACCCGTCCCGCGACTCGATCCGAGTCCGGAAGTTGAGTCGGACTACCCTTGACCTCCGCCGGTTCCTTAACCGCGCACAGTCCGCGCTTTCCCTCGCATGGGATGACGAGTGAGTTTGCACTTCTGTTAGCGACGTTTTGCCACTAGGAGCTCGTAGTGTCGGGCTTAGTGTCTCCCTGGTGTGTGCTGCTGGTCGCGTCTTCATCTAGAGTCCGAGGGTGGCACCTAATAGTGTCGTCTCCCGTGTTCGTCCCGCATCAGTTCCATGTGTCTATGTTGCGGAGGTATATGCCTGATGATTCCCACGTTCTGGAGGATGTCGTTTGGCCCGAGGTGACCCCAGACTTGTCCCTTCCGGAGTACCCTATCCGCATTGAGGATCAGCGTGAGCAGCGCCTGCAGAACAAGGTTATCCCTCTGGTTAAGGTAGTCTGGCAGCGTCACTCCGGTGGTGAGCCGTCGTGGGAGCGTAAGGATGAGATGCGACAGATGTATCCTTATTTATTTGGGTGAGTCTTCTCCCCCATCCCTGTGCCTTGTCCTTAATTTTGAGGATGAAATTTGTTTAAGGGGGGAGGGCTGTAATGTCCCGAGTTTTTTGGACATTTTTCGGATCTGGATCTGTGAGTTTCGGATCACTTTTGGGGGTCCCAGAGCGTATTTTGTGGTTTACGCGTGTTTTTCCCTAACGGACCTACGGAACGCCATAGCGGGCGAACCGTTACGTTCTCCTCGTCCGGGAATGTACCAATGCGTTGAGCGTGTTTCGAGGATTGTGAAAATGATTTTTTTCCTAATTTTCCATATTTTTGGAATTTTTTGGATTTTCTATATATAACCCTTTTTCTTTTTTTTTCTTCTTCCTTCTTCTCCCCCGTGAGCCGCGGCCGATTGTTGCTTCCTCTCTCCCCGTTCGAGCTCGCGACGCTCCCTCCTCCTCCGGAGATGGGTGGCGGACCAAGGCGGCGACGCGGTGATGACGGCGGCGGCGAGGTGATCGAGACGGTGCCCTCTTCGTGGCGTGGGGCACGGTGTTCTTGTCGACCGAGATTTGGGGATTAGCGTTGAATCGGAGGATTTCGAGCTTCTTTGAGGTAGGGGGATAGATCCTTACCCTTTTTATAGCTTTTCTCTTGATTTGTAGGCCGTGGGGAGGCCGAGAGGGGCATTTTTGAGCCGAGAGGGTAAAATCCATGTTTTGGGGTTGAGCGTCGGATCTCCCGTTTCGTGAGGTTTTCGACCTATGTAGGGACTTAGATGCATGCTAGGTTGGTTGGGGAAGGATTCCCCTTTGTTTTCCCATCATTGGGCGATGATCGGGGCGTCTTCCAGTCTGGGGAAGGGTATTTTTGGGGTTTCCCGCCGATTTTGTTCTCGATACGTGCTGGCGATTGTTCCAGTGGCCGCCAGCCTCCCTTGGCAGTCTCAGGGAGACCGCCAGCCGATTTGAACGTTGGTTTGTTTTAGCGGTCTTCTCGCGACCGCTAGGGTCAGGGTGGCGGTCACACGATAGACCGCTACCCTTGGGTTAGCGGTCGTCAGACGATCGTTTTCCCCTGTTTGACCAAGCGCCCTCGGGGTGCGTGTTTTCGACCGTTGGGATCGCATGCCTCCTAGCGGTCATGGTGGTGACCGCTTACAGTTGGCTGGCAGTCTAAGGAGGACCGCTAGGCCGGGCTGGCGGCCGCGCGATAGACCACTAGGCCCCTCGTGACGCATTCCCTGGCGGTCCAGTGGAGGACCGCTAGGCCCTCTAGCGGTCCAAGTGAGGACCGCTAGGAGGAGGGGCAGTCCCGTGAGGACCGCCACTCGGTTTCCTCTCGAGCGGTGATTTCTGTGAGTTGAGTCTTACCTCCGGTAGACTCCCATGCTGTGGCTTCTTTGGCGGGCAAGGCTGCTTCAAGCTCTTTTGCTGTGGCTTCTTTGCGCGTGGCAAGGCCTCTTCAAGCTCTTTGGCGTCTTCCCATGGTGTGGCTTCTTTGGCGGGCGGTGCTCCTCCATTGGGAGCTCCTACTGTGGGTGTTGGTGCGGAGCCTCCTGCTACTTCTCCTCTTGCTGCAGCTCTGCCTCAGGATGATTCCGTTGGTGCTGATGATGATCAAGGCTGGGAGGTCTATTCCTCTCATCGTAGGGCGTCTAGGAGCTCTCGCCGCCGATCTAATACTCGCTATCGTCCTTAGGCTTCTTGCTTGGTTCTGGTGGACCCTCATGCGCTGTTCTTGCAGGACCCTGGTGTCTCTGTTTGCTTTGGTGTATACTTGTTGCCCTTTGCTGGGCTCTTGTTTCTTTTTGTTTGGTGGATGTTCTTCTTGTTTTCTCTCGAGCGGTGATTTCCGTGAGTTGAGTCTTACCTCCGGTGACACATCCACTGGTCGTAACCTTCTTACGGCACGCGTGTGCTAACCCACCCGGGTGTGGTGGAGCGGCTTACCTGAGAGAGACGGTTTTAGGCTGGTTACCGTAGGGCCCCCATGCGCAGCCGAGTCCGGGCTTCGGGGGAAGAACTAGCTAGAGGATCTGACCTAGGGTGCATGGTTTGTGTGTGCACACTGGGTTGGGGACGTCGGACCCGCGCTGACGAGCGCGACCCCAGCATGTCCTTGTTCATGGTACTGGTTGCTGTTGTGTTTCTCAGTCTCCACTTGGGGCGTTGTAGGGAGACACTTGAGGTGTGGTGTAAGACGTCAGGGGATGCATCCAACTCTTCTTTTAGTGGGTGGTGCTCCTATCTTCTAGCAGGTACAGACTCATTTTTTTGCAGGTTTGAGGTCGATCGGCCTAGTACGGTTAGTTGTAGGGAGATTTTCCGTTTATTTATTACTACTTGCTGCTTCTACCGTACTCCTGCTAGGTACTGTTACCTTCCGCGGTTGTTCACGCCTTGTTGTCATTTTCCTCATTGTGCGGTGGGGGTCTGGGGGATCCCTACTGGGCGAATGAAATGAGGCTCACCCCTGCTTTTCAGGTGAGGCGGGGTCGTCGAGAGGCACGGCGGAGTTTCAGCACGGTTCTAGTAGCCAGGGTTAGTTGCCAATCGGCCACAGCCGGGGTATGCCTCGTGTACTTGTACATTTCTTTCTGTTGACTATACTTAATTTGGACATGAGATACATTGAACCTTGTAGCAGTTTAGTTATTTATTTTATTCTATGCATTTTATTTTAGATAATTATGCTATCTCGGCAGTTATTTCAGCTTCTCTTGTATTCACACACCTTCCTTTTAACCCTTCAGAGTCTTCGGGCTCGTGGGTGACGGGCTGAGATTCGAGACATGCCGGTTCCTTTCCGGTACTCGGATCCCGGGTCGCTACAGTCGGTGCAACCTCTTCACTAGCACTGTGAAGGTCTGAGCACACAGTAAGGTCCGTGCAGCATGGTAACCAAGGTCGGTGCAATCCCTACCTTTCAACAAATGCCAGGTCGGTGCATGTCCTGCCTTCAACATAGTAAGGTCGGTGCATGTCCTGCCTTCAACGCATGCAAGGTCGGTGCAACCTGTTTGCTAGCATCGTGAAGGTCTGAGCATACCCCTCCATGTAAGGTGTTTGATGAAATGATTGAGTGAGCAGTTGGCAGCAGCGGGACTTAAGTAAATCTGTCTGAACTCAGGGTAATCACGTGAGCTCAAACTAGAGAGGAGGCACGTGTTCCTAAGTCAACCCTTGATGGACACGTGATCCGAGGGTGCTATGTCAGAAATATTCTTCTCTCTCCTGCCACGTGGTCCAATAGAAATAAAAGGGCATCAAATCATTCTTTCTAAATGGGTTCCGATACTCTGGTTTGTATAAATAGACTCTCATCCTTCGAAGAGGAGTGAGGGGCAAGAAAGGAAGAAAAAGGTGTGTGCAGAAGAAAGAGTTGCCGTCCAAGAGATGATCAGATCGAGAGAAAAAGAGAAAAAGAAAGAGAGAGAGAGAGATGGAGATGAAGAAGAGAAAGAGAAAAGAATATGAGAGAAGCCTGCTTGTGATTGAAGATTTGATTCCATCCGTTCAAGGATCAGATCCTAAACTGTCTTGCTCTACTCAGAGCTACATTTTTACTTTCCTGCTTGTATTTCCTCTTTATTCATTTCCCTCTTTACCGTTGTTTTCCGATTCCCTAGTTTGGGATCGGGTTTCCTCCTGTGTGTTCAGGAGAAGGGAGACTTGGGTCTCCGGTTGTGATTGACTGGGCGTCACTCACGGTTTCCCTCTGTGGATTCAGAGGAAGAGAGGATCTAATCCTCTGGGTCTTGGTGAGCAGTGGGTTGCTGTTCACGTCCCTTCTGCAGTAGAAGAAGAAGGGAGATTTATCTCCGGTTCCCCTCCGATTTTGAGGAAGGGAGGATTGGTCCTCCGATTTTTGAGTAACTGGGTGTTACTCAAGTTTCCTTCTGATTTGATTAGAAGAAGAGAGGAGAGTGTTCCTCTAGGTCAAGCTATTAGGCAGCATTTGTAGCAGACTGAGTCTGCGTCTACTTCGGTAGGGAAGCCTCACTCCGGTTTGGAGTGAGGGGTGGATGTAGGCGGACTGGTGTCTGGCCGAACCACCTTAAAAATTCAGTGTGCAGTGGTTTGATAGTGCATTTGTCCATTTCTTCTACCTCCTTCATAGGGTCGATCTGTACGTTTGGTTGAATGTGTCTTGCTCGATATATGGTTGTTTGATCCTTTGATATTATGAATTGTCTGTTTGTGAGAGTGAATGATCACTATCATTCACTCGCTTATCAGTTGAGGTTTCTGCTTTTCGAAGAACTTTTTCTGTGTCATCTTCTTAATATCTACAGTTGTGAAGTGTTGGCCCGTGAGCTTAGCAAAACATTAGGTTGCGTGTGCTTGCTAAGTGTTCGATTGTGAGTTGCAATTGAACTTCTGTTTGGTTTGAATTAGCTAGCTTTATTTTTGCACGTATCTGATTTTGAGAGCTTTAATTAAACAAAATTTTCAAAAAGATCCATTCACTCCCCCTCTGGATCTATTTTCCATGTACATCTATCTACTATGAGGGGTTGGATTCTCCAGTGACCGAGACAACTATTCGCCTTTGACTGACAGCTTTTAATTACACTCGGGGTATCCCCCTCAATAATAATCGGCAACGGCAAAGATTTTACTATCTTGAGTGCTTCTAGCAACGATATAACTTCAACTTCATCTGAATGGTATTGGCGAAGTAGAAACGCATGGGCTTTGACCTGATAGCTTACTATAATGGTCTCTAACCAAAATACCACCTGCACCATAGAAATGAGATGTAGCTAGCTGCACCACCAACATTGATTTTGAGATGACCAAGGGGAGGGGGTACCCACCATAAATCTTGCTCTTATGTCTCTTCTTGACCTTTGCTAGCTAGAGATAAAGAGGGATTTTCTGCAACCATTGTTGATAATCTTCCACGGTTTGTTTATTTTGAAGAAAGCTCAAGAGAGGTAAGGTTAGGTGTAGCATGCAGGTCCCAGATCAATATTGAACATGCTTAGTATGCTTCTCTCTCTTCTTGTAAATTGACTTCTTATTGTCTTTGATCTGATTCCATATATACGAGCTCTTAAGTCATCGAGGGCGTGATGAAGAAGTGGCAGAGTAGAAGATTGGGCATGTTTTCAAAGGCTCTAGTGCATCTTTCCAGCTATATCAACCATATTGCTCCTATACTAGTTGGATCGAAACTCTCACTCTGGGCCACTTTGATAATAAGTTAGGATAAATTATCCGAGATGGGTATTGGTGAATTATTCTTTGGGTTTTCTCTTTTTGAGTTTGATAACTTAATCTTACTTTGAGAATAACTCATTCCATGTGAAATGGTAGAATGAATTATTCTTAGAATAAAGACCTTAACTCTAACCGACCCTAAATAACTTAACCCTGCTATCAAACTCGGTTAAGAGTGAGTAAGTGGAATAACTCATCCTATTCGCCCCTTATTCTGTTATCAAAGTTTCTAGATCCCTAATTAGATCAAATCTTCTCTGAACATGCTGTCACACCACTTAGTATACTCACATTTAAAGAATAGATGGTTTACACTTTCCTCGTTCTAATTACGTACGAAGATAGCATCTATATATATATTTGCGATTACAATTCCTTTCCTCTTGATATTTTCCAGGAAAGTTTCTTCATTGTTGCTTGCCATGCGCAAAGAGATGACATGTAGTATCTTGGTCGGCCCCAAATCCACTCGAAGTATGTTAATTCTTGCTGCTTCTCTCTTTATTTGATTCCAATCCGATGTTGAGGAGAAATTCCCCCGTCATGTGACCAAATTATTCTAGCATTTCCATTTCTCACTGTAGGAATATCCATGATGGTTGACCAAAGTGTATTCATTTGAGGGGTTGTGGGAGGAGGCAAATTACATTTCCCATCACCAATAAAATGTGCTACAGATAATGCCTTAGGAGCATCTAGTTCTTGCCTAACTATGTACTCACACGCGCGGAATGGCAAGAGAAAAATGTAATTTGTAGTTGATGATGGTTTTTTGCCGGGTGCTTTTTAGTTTTGCGTGGGTGTACGTGTCATGCCCTGATCGTGGAAATATCGAGATATAAAGTTGTATCAAGTCGGTCAAGACAAACACAAATTCAACATTCTATGGGACTTAATGAACTAAGTCAAAAATTCATTATAAAATAACTCAAAGTTTTTTACAAAGTGGGTTAAGCCAGGATCCATTCCAAGTCCAAGTTTACAAAAGATAAATATCTCAAATCTAACATTATTCCATTAAAAAGGAAACTACATTAACTCTCAGGTCACTTAGTGCTCTCTATCACACTTGCCCATTCCCATCATAGTTGTCATCATCTTCAAAATTTCTTGCAAAATATTAGAGTATACTGGATGAGCAAACACTCAGTAGGAATTACACCTCTTGACCAGGAAATATAAGTGACTATCATTTTAATAATAATGTTGAGGTAACAAAATGACAAATCAGTGCAAAAACCAATAAGTCATTTAGTATGAAGGTATTCAAGAGATAATTTTTAAGCTGATGAAATATAAATAAAAAAATCAATTCAAGGACTTATAATAAGAGGAGATCCTAGAGGTAACCAGTCCAAACTCAAGAGGTGACTCTCACTATATAACACTTTGCTCCTTTCGGACTCAAGAGGTGGCTCTCATAGTATAGCACTTTACCCCACATGGCACATAGTTTCCAAATGAACCAATAACAGGAGAGAACATATATCAAAGGATGAACATGTAGTAAATAAACATATTATAGATTTGGCCATATATCATTTGAATTTCAATAAACATATACCCTTTTAGGCCAAAAATATCAATTAACATGTCAATCAATTATTCATATAACAAGAGTATCAATCATTCATCTAACATGTAGGAAATTGTCTAGATCAATCATGCATGTCAGTTGGTGCAATGTCACATCTGATCATTCAACTCCCAATGGACGCAAGTACTTTTCAGATATTTTTATTACCCAAGACCAGATCAGGGCCCCCAAATTACCTGGCATTAGGGGTGAGCATTATTCGGGTTCAACCCGAAAACCAAACCGAACCGAACGATTTGGTTCGGTTTGGTTTGGGTTGAAATTTAAAAAATTTTGGTTTGGGTTCAAACCGAACCGTATTAAAAAATTTGGTTTGGTTTGATTTTGAAGTTCAAGAAACCGAACAAAACCAAATCGAACCGAATAACCCGAATTTAAGAATATTTTTATCAAATTAATATAAATGTATATGTAACTATAAATACGAATTTAAAAAGTCCAATTCTCACCATTCTAATGGGGTTTCCAACTTTATGAAATAGGTTTCAAATCACCTTCTATTTTACTGTAACTGAACTTCTTAATTTCTTATGTGAAAATATTATGGAGCTTGTTCTTACAAGTTACAACTTTATATATTATTTTTTTTATATTTACTTTATTTGGTAGAAATTCTTTTACCCTACCTTTCTCTAATGTTGTTTGAATCCATTCTAATTTATAAAATGGGAGATGAATATGGTTCAAACCGAACCAAACCGAACCAAACCGAATTAATTCGGTTTGGTTTGGTTTGGTTTCAAACTAGTTTGGTTTGGTTTGGTTCGGGTTGAAGCCTTAATTCGGTTCGGTTTGGTTTGAGAAAAATTCTCTTCAAACCAAACCAAACCAAACCGTGCCCACCCCTACCTGGCATTGAGTCTCAAGTGGACTAAAGTCCCAAGTAATTTCTAGACAAAATTCCAGTAATGTTGACAAATAGATTTCAAGAATTATGTTCATAAAATGAGGCATAATATATAACAAAATATGAGGTAGGTAGGACTTTAGAGACGGCCTCTATATGCTCAAGAGGTGGTTCTCACTATATAGCACTTTGCTCCTTTTAGACTTAAGAGGTGGTTCCTATAGCATAGCACTTTGCCGCACATGACACTTATGATGCGGGACGGGACGCAAACCTGGGACTCTAGCTCGCGGACGTCAGAAAGCGAGGAAAACGTGGGATCTGCGCGGTTGAGAAACCGGCAATGAGTCTCGGGTATCAGCTTTCCACGTGCTCGGATCGAGTCATGGGACAGGTTCCACTCACTCACTCTCGCAGCGGTGATAACAATTTGATGAGCTAGTTATCCTATCACTCTAGCAGCGGCATATGAAGATATACGAAATAAGCAAAATGCCAAATAAGGAGGGTGACGAGTGTACCTCCACGCTCCGGGCGTGGAGAAGAGGACCCCGGCCAAGACCGTAACTCTCGGTACAAACAATTACAATAATTACAGAAATCAATTCTACTGCCCACTCCACGCAGGGTGGTAAAGGGCTACAGAGGGACCCGGGAGTATTACCCTTGGGTTGACGGGCGACTTCTTGGGAAGCTCCGACGGTTCCGGTGCGCTGCTACTCGGGCGGCAGCTTGCTGTCCCGAACTGGTTCTTCTGTTTCAGCACTGCGCGACTCAGCGAGAAAAATTCCTGCGATCCGCACGGACGTCGGATCAATGCGAAACCAACGCCGTTACGAAGCTAACTTGGAGATCTACAACCACCTGGTGTTACAGGAAGTTTCCTATCTCTGTAGTTTCCTTGGTGGAATTTGTAACCGACGGACTGATAGACTCAAGAAATGCTGGGCAGATTAGGGTCTGCCTGAAAACGTGGGTTGAGAGGGGAAATGGATTTTATAACAGGTAGTGGTCGGATCTGGACTGTAGGAGACATAACAGATTTCAGATTTTGCATTGGTTTTTTGGATGGGTAAAAAAATTCATAAAATCATGAAAAAATTTGTGGAAGGAGGCTTTGGTGGATAGAAATCTTAGTCTAAATTTCAGATCGATCTTAAATTAGGAAGGGGGTGAAAAGGGTGAAGATATGGCTTGCTGGAATACAGATCTGCACAGGGACAGATTGTGTAGACCTGGGAAGACTATGGTGGAACGGGGATCAAACGATGGAGGAATAATCTGAAAATTTTTTTAGAGAGAGGGTATTTCATGGGGAACTCACCCTCAAAATTTGAGCTTGATCTGATATCCTGATTGAGAGATAAAAATCGGGTAATAGCTTGCTGTCCAGGGGTGGACAGACTTCCGACGGCGAGGCGGTGGTGGTGCGATGGCGGCTCGATGGCGGCGGCGGCGGCAGTGTTGAGCTTCTCACTCAGAGAGGGGTTGATGGGGAGGCTTCACACCTCTGAAGATCAGAGCTTTCACAGCTCCAAGGGGGAGAGAGGAGAGAGAGGGGTTGCGCCCTTGGCCTTGGAGCAACAAATGAGATTTTTCTTCATTAATTGCTATGGAATTAACAAAATACATGGGTTATATAGAAATGGAAAAAGACCTAAATTACCCTCAGATCTAGGGTTAGGGAGGGGTAAACAAGAGATATGATAATTAATCCCCCATGTGGTCAAAATGACCAAATTAAAATAATATAAAGGGGGGGCACCCCTTGGACTAAGGGAGAGGAGAATTTTGAATTTTCTTCTTTTGTCTCCTTGGTCCAAGTCTAATCTTGGACTTTGAACCAGCCCCACATGGGCCCTAGAGCCTAGGTGGACCAATGGGGAATAAGGTGGGGGTCTTGCCGGGCCAACATGGCCTTTTGCAAAGAAACCTAAAGACTTCTAAGGGCTAACACTTTGGCTTATAGTTGTCATACATTTGCAAACCCATTTAACACAAGGGTATAAATGCAAACAAAAGGATACAAATGTAAAAATAAAATATTAGTGCCCGTTGTTGATTCCCATCAATTCTCCCCGGGTGGGAAGAACTCGACCCCATCGAGTAAGGGATGCGGCTGCTCGTGTGGCTCCTGCGGATCTGTCACCGTACCAGGTAGCGCATAGTACGCTCCACTCCTAGTAATCGTCACCTGCTCATCTCGTATATATTCCATATGCACATGCTGCTGTGAGAATGAGGCTAGTAGTGGACACTCCGGAGTGGGGTTACTCTCAATGGAAGAAGACGGCTCAATGAGTCACTAGGAATCACCACGGAGTCCCTATATGTGACTAGATCCGAGATATTGAGGTAGAGCCGATCCCAAATTTTGGCAAGTCTAGAACGTACGCATTAGACCCGACTTGCCTCACACTTGAAAGGGACTGACATCGCGAGCTGACATGAGACCGACTATGTGACTCCTAATATGCTCGACACATGTATGTATAGACTCTGAACAAATGAAGAAAAACACAGACTCACACAAGACCCTAAATAAACCTACTATTAGACCGACCCATACATATGCAATGGTGGACTAGGACATCCGAATGTGTGCCATGCATACACAAGACGCAACCAAATGTCAGTAGAATCATGGACTCCTAGACATCCCAAAATGCACCATGCATGCAAGGACTTCCTATTGGACTGAGGAGGTTTGGGAGGTTTGGGTGGGTCAGGAGAGTTGAATGCACCTTTCTCATCACCCCTATATGTATGTATATCTCGTCAGTGAACGGGCTTGATGGGTGTAGAAGGCCCGGCCTGTAACGACCCGATGCCAGTGTCAACTATACATCATCACTGTGGACTAGTGGACCACTACAATTACTTATGATTCTCATATAATCCCACAACCGCGCTCTGATACCAGCTGTAACGACCCGAGAATCCGATTACCGGGAAGGCCCGATAACCCGAGACTCGCACCACCACCCACGAGTCCGAAGACTCGAAAGGGTTAAAAGGATGGTGTGGAGACTACACAAGTATCACAAGTAATTGTAGAAATTAAACAGTTATATAATTAAGCAAGAAATAAATTAACGTTTTCATGATACATGGTCCATAAGATAACAATAAAATAACAACAGTAGTAGTCCACAACTAGTACAAAGATAAAAAGAAAAGTACAGCTACACGGGCCATACCCCGGCTCTGACCTCTGGCACTAACGCTGGGCACCTGAACCACGCTGAGCCTCAGACGCGCTCCCCTGAAGCCGCGCCTCGCCTGAAACACGGTGAAAACATGCAGGGAATGAGTCTCAGAACAAGACTCAGTAGGGATCATTCGAACCCTACCTCGCAAATGGAGAAACCGCTACGCTAGCAGTAAGCGAGTACCTCGGAAAGGGAAGCCCTGCCATCTATAAAACACTGGTCTCACGGCACGAAAACTAACACATGTGCCACGGTGAAACGACCGAAACACCACGGTCAACACGACGAAACCCGAAGGTCGAAGTTGCAACGACTGATAGTCTGTAACTCCCGACTTGACAGGAGTACCTCACACTAGAAGTACAGTCGGTAGCGTCCCCTGACGACATACACCGCACCGTAGGTGAACTGCCTGACGTGGTAGCGCCTACCAAAGGCACGTACACCGTACAAGTAACCATAAACAAGTGACTAGCTGGGGTCACGCCCGTCAGCGTGGGTCCAACCACCCCCAACCACGTGTGCACACACAGACCACGCGTCCCTGGTCTGGCCCTCTGACTGATTTTCCCCTCAGCCGAACTCTGACTACAAGACATGGGGCCCGACGGAAACCAGTCTAAAACCGTCTCTAAGGGTAAGCCCGTACACCTACTCCCAGGTGAGACCAGCACACGCGTACTGATAGGCTACGACTAGTGGAGGCTCACTACGGAGTAGACTCTCAAGTCAATGGAAAATAACATCCGCATCCGACAACGTACAGGGATCGTCCCACGTACCAACACCATCGCAGAGTGACCACGGTCGGAAAAGAAACGGGGCTGCAAACCACCCAGGGCAGCCCTGAGCCTGGCGGTCTACCCTAGACGTGCCACAGGCTCTGACGGTCTAAGGCTGGACCATCACAGCCATCTGACGGCCCAACATAGGGGCGTCAGACCCTCGGTGCAAAAATGACTGTGATGCGCCTACCCTTGTGCGTCACAGGCCCTGACGCACCCAGCCTGGTGCGTCACAAGGCACGAAGGAACAAACTGTGACCCGTGCCACTCGGTGCGTCACAGACTGTAACGGACCAACCCTAGTGCGTTACAATGTAGGAATGCGTTCGCTCTGACGCACCCACACAGGGGCGTCACAAGGCTATGACGCGCCAATCCTAGTGCGTCACAGGCTTTGACCCCCAACGGTCAAAACCAACGCTCAGATCATCCCTAACGGTCCAACCCAGGTGCGTCACAGCGCCCTGGCGGTCTATCGTGGGACCGTCACAGCCCACAGATCCCCAGTTGGCCAAAACAGGTCTGTGACGCACCCACACTGGGGCGTCACAGGATGTGATGGTCTCTGGAAGGACCGTCACACCGGCCCGGCGATAAAACGGCGTGAAACGCCCAAAAACATCAACCACGCCCCCATGCCTCGATAGGAGAGGGGGAAATCAAAGGGGAAGACCCCTGGGGACCCCTAGCATGCTTCTAGGCCATCAAAACGTCGAATCGCGGCTCAATTCCATAGATCGGGCGAACTCTCCCCAAAACATGATTTTGCCCTAACCCGCTCAAAAACACCCCTCTCGGCTCCCATTCGGCCTACAAATCGCGGGGGATGACGAGATGAGCATAAGGATTCGTCCCCCTACCTCAATGGAGCGAAAGCTCTGCCGAATCGAGCTCAAACCACGAAGAACGCTTTTAGAAACCCCGCTCCTTCACGCTCCTTCACGCTCCCCACCCTTCTCTTTCTTCTTCTTCTTCTTCTTCTTCTTCCTTCCGTGAGAACCGCCCCCCTCTTCCTCTCTCTCTCCCATTTCGACGTGGCGGGCCTCTCTCCGGCTGCAGACGTCGGTGGGGCGATGGCGAGGCGACGTGGGTGGCGGCGAGGTGATCTCGTGGGCGTGCGGTGTTCGTGGGAAGCGTGACATGACCCACGGTGCACACGGAGGTAATGGACTCTAAGGCTGGATGTGTGAAGCTACGACTATTGAGTTGGTCGAAGCCTCGGGCCAACATACATGTCAACTTCAATTGCTAGTCTAATCCCTTAATGAGGTCTTCCAATGTGTCAACATGGTGAGAAGATCGAAAAGTGGTGTGGAATGAGTTGACTGGCACTAGTTGTAGTGCGGGGTCCATGGATGGGTAGCAAGGCGGTCTAGGGACCAAGCCTATCTTGAGCCAACTAAGTAGTGGCTCGGTGATGAATAGCTTTCCTGTTAGAAACACGGGTGGCTCTGGCTGAGGTGGCTCCAAATAAAGATCGGGAGGTGAGGGTGGTGGCAATGGAACTCTCATGGGTGGGGAAGGAAGTTCCTCCTTGAGAGGAAGAGGTTCTTGGGGTGGCACCGGGTTGAGGCTACAAGCTACGACCTCCCTATACTCGGGCAGGAGTCCGTCAATCTGGGTACACATCCTATCCACCTTATCTGACATGATTTTAAAAAGTTCGACAATGGTGTGGTTTGGAGTAGGGGTATCGGGATGGACTCACCCATAATCACTCGGCCTAGTATTGGACTTAGGCTCGTCTACATGTGGGGCTCTTTGCCTCCAACTATGACCCACTTGGTTGGAGGTGATTGGGTAGGGTCGGTTGGAGGTGACTAGGCTGGGTAGGTTGACCCTTCTAAGCTCGCCCTTCATCTTACGCCATGACTCTATAGGCCATTGCCTCCTAATTTACCTCAAACATTCTATGTCCCTCCATATTTTGGCGGCTTCGTAAAAAAGATGCCTTGTGGTAAAGTCGACTTGCATGGCATCAAACATAATATAACACTCAAAGTATTTGTCCATAGCAGCTGCCCACTCTAGGTAGTCGCTTGGGACTTTGGAGCCATAGAAGTCCGGGGCTTCGGGTCTATGGAGGTGGTGGGGTTGGATTCCCCATCCTTGGGTGTGTCACCACCATTCATATGACGTGGGCTTTTGGGGATCCATGGGACATGGGGAGCTATAGGATGGCCATGCCGACACTTGGTGACAAGACACTAGACACGACCCTACAACAACAATGTAAAGTTGGAATGCAGACTCGACTACAAACCCAGACTCAACCAGTATCTGGTACGTGGTGGAGGTTTGATCCGAAGATCGCACTCATGCAAGTGTGCTACCTTCCCGATAGGCGTAACCTATCATTCCGGGAACACCTTTTGATATACCAGGTATAGGAATGCAATGCGACACCTTGGACCGACTACCCTAGACTCGAATTAGCTCTGATACCAATTTGATGCGGGACGAGACTCGAACTCATGGACGTCCCTAAGAGAGGAAAACGTGGGATCTGCACAGTTGAGAAACCGGCAATGAGTCTCGGGTATCGACTTTCCGCGTGCTCGGATCGAGTCACGGGACGGGTTCCCCTCACTCACTCTCGCAGCGGTGATAAAAATTTGATGAGCTAGTTATCCTATCACTCTAGCAGCGGCATATGAAGATATATGAAATAAGCAAAATGCCAAATAAGGAGGGTGGCGAGTGTACCTCCACGCTCCGGGCGTGGGGAAAGATGACCCCGGCCAAAACCGTAACTCTCGGTACAAACAATTACAATAATTATAGAAATGAATTCTACTTCCCACTCCACGCAGAGAGGTAAAGTGCTATAGAGGGACCCAGGAGTATTTCCCTTGGGTTGATGGGCGGCTTCTTGTGCAACTCTGACGGTTCCGACGCGCTGCTACTCGGGCGACAGCTTGCTATCCCGAACTAGTTCTTCTGTTTTAGCACTGCGTGACTCGGCAAGAAAAATTCCTGCGATCAGTACTGACGTTGGATCGACGCGAAACCAGCGCCGTTGCGAAGCTAACTTGGAGATCTACAACCACCTAGTGTTATAAAAATTTTCCTGTCTCAGTAGTTTCCTTGGTGGAATTTGTAACCAACAGACTGACAGACTCATGAAATATTGGGTAGATTGGGGTCTGCCTGAAAACGTGGGTTGATCAAAGATCAAATGGCGGATTTTGGACTTGAAATTTTTATGGGAGATGGAGGGGGAAGTAAGAAACACGAGGATATTTTTTTTGTAATTTTCTGAGATGGTTTGAGAGGGGAAATGGATTTTATAATAGGGGCTGGTCGGATCTAGACTGTAGGAGACAGAACAGATTTTATATTTTGCAGTGATTTTTTGGATGGGTAAAAAAATTCATAAAATCATGAAAAAAATTGTGGAAGGAGGCTTTTGTGGACAGAAATCCCAGTCCAAATTTTAGATCTATCTGAAATTAGGAAGGGGGTGAAAAGGGTAAAGATATGGCTTACTGGAACATAGATCTGCACAGGGACAAATTGTGTAGACCAGGGAAGACTATGGTGGAACGGGGATCAAACGATGGAGGAATAATCTGGAATTTTTTTTGGAGAGGGGATTTCATGGAGAACTCACCCTCAAAATTTGGGCTCGATATGATCTCCTGATGGAGAGATAAAAATCGGGCAATAGCTTGCTGTCCAGGGGTGGACAGACTTCCGACGGCGAGGCGGTGGTGGTGCGATGGCGGCTCGTTGGCGGCGGCGGTGCTGAGCTTCTCACTCAGAGAGGGGTTGATGGGGAGGCTTAACACCTCTGAAGATCAGAGCTTTCACAGCTCCAAGGGGGAGAGACGAGAGAGAGGGGCTGCGCCCTGGTCCTTGGAGCAACAAATGGGATTTTTCTTCATTAATTGCTATGGAATTCACAAAATACATGGGTTATATAGAAATGGAAAAAAGACCTAAACTTTCCTCAGATCTAGAGTTAGGGAGGCGTAAATAAGGGATAGGATAATTAATCCCCCATGTGGTTAAAATGACCAAATTAAAATAATATAAAGGGGGGCGCCCCTTGGACCAAGGGAGAGGAGAATTTTGAATTTTCTTCTTTTGTCTCCTTGGTCCAAGTCTAATCTTGGACTATGAACCAGCCCCACATGGGCCCTAGAGCCTAGGTGGACCAATGGGGAATAAGGTGGGGGTCCCGCCGGGTGAACATTGCCTTTTGCAAAGAAACCCAAAGACTTCTAAGGACTAACACTTTGGCTTATAGTTGTCATACATTTGCAAACCCATTTAATACAAGGGTATAAATACAAACAAAAGGATACAAATGCTAAATAAAATGTTAGTGCCCGGTGTTGATTCCCATCAACTTAGCTCCTACGTTTCCGAATGGCGTATAAGACTATGGTATAAGAAAATCTAAGGAAAATCAAACTTCATATAGTACGAAGTTGAACAAGTAGTGTATAAGAAGGTGCAAGAATAACAAGGTAATGACTCAATTGACTAGAAGGTCCAATTCAAATGAATGAGTTTCTAGTTACAAATATGGTAAAAATCTGCTTTCATCGAAAAACCATGCATAATCATAGGTTAAATTAAGTTTTTCACAATCATGTGCTTAGCAGAAAATGAAGGAAGAATGCAATCTATGCATGTGCCGCGTTTCAAGAAGGTCGCAGTCTGTGAGAGTGTCACGTTAAGAAAGCGGCCTCCAAGGTTGACGCATTCATGCACCACAAGAAAAAGTGGTATTAGAGATGTGATTTTTCGACGGATTTATTTCTGTCGGAATGGGAGTCAGAATATTTTAGTCGGAACGTTTCCATCTGAATGGTGGTAAGTTTCCGACGGAAAAAAATACCATCGAAAAATCGTCGGAACTTCAGACTACATTTTCGACAGCATACTTCTGTCGAAAATATAATTTGTCTGTCCGATAAGATATTTTTTGATATTTGTTCCTTTTCAAATTTCCGACAGATTAATTTTTCGTCGAAAAAATCGTCGGAAGCTATTTGTCACCCTTATTCGCTATTTGTCACCCTTGTTCGTTATTTGTCACCATTGTTCATTATTTGTCACCTTATACAATTTTTCTACGGAAATATATTCCGTCGGAAAGTCCATCGATACAATGTATATATATTTATCTCTTATAACTTTCTGACGGATTAATTTTTCGTCGGAAACACTGTCAGAAGCTATTTTTCACCCTTATTCGCTATTTGTCACCCTTGTTCGTTATTTGTCACCATTGTTCATTATTTGTCACATTTACAGTTTTCTGATGGAAAAGAGTTCCGTCGGAAACACCGTCGGAAGCTATTTTTCACCCTTATCCGCTATTTGTCACCCTTGTTCGTTATTTGTCACCATTGTTCATTATTTGTCACCTTTACAATTTTTCGACGGAAAAGAGTTCCGTCAGAAAGTCTGTCGGAACTACTATCGATATTTCTCCCTTATAACTTTCCGACGGATTAATGTTTAGTCAGAAAAATCATCGGAAGCTATTTTTCACCCTTATTCACTATTTGTCACCCTTGTTCGTTATTTGTCACCATTGTTCTTTATTTGTCACCTTTACTGTTTTTCGACGGAAAAGAGTTTCATCGGGAAGTCCGTCGGTAATACGTTATATATCGATATTTCTCTCTTACAACTTTCCAACGGATTAATGTTTCGTTGGAAGCTATTTTTCTCCCTTATTCGCTATTTGTCACCCTTGTTCGTTATTTGTCACCATTGTTCGTTATTTGTCACCTTTACGATTTTTCGACGGAAAAGAGTTCTGTCGGAAAGTCTGTCGGAACTAAATTTATCTTCCCGCCACTATCAAACCCTTCCCCCCCGATCTCCCTCTCACTCTCTGTACACTTCACCGGTTCACCCCCCACTCTCCGTCTCACTCTCTCTTTCCATTGTCTCCATGCCGAGGAGAGACCGTCGGTGTCACCACCCTTGCCGTCACCGTCGGTGCCGCGCCATCGCCGTCCTCGCTCACCATCCTCTCCGATCCGGTAAGCCCCCACCCTCTCCCCCTCCCTCTCACTCTCTGTTGCTGTTGTTCTTTTTTTTTGAGGTTGGGGATCATCAAGGGGGCGGGGAGAGTGGGAGGGTCGGTTTGCGAGGGGGAGGGGTTCCAACAGGTGGTTTTGAGGGAGGAGGGCTCAAGAGGATCGGTGGGGGGGGGTGCTCCGGGAGTGGGGGGTTCAGGGAGGGGGGCTTTGGTCTAGGGTGGGGGCTGCGGGCTAGGAGGGTGGGGGGGTTCCGGTGGGGGGGTCCGGAGGAGGGTTCAGGTGGGTGGGGGGCTGCTCCTGGAGTGGGGATTTCAGGGAGGGGGGCTCCGGCCGGGGGTCCGAGGTGGGGACTACTGGCTAGGAGGGTGGGGGGTGAGTCCGGGGGAGGAGGGTTCAGGCAGGTCCGAGGGGGGGGGCTGCTCTGGGAGTGGGGGGGTTCAGAGATGGGGGATTCGACATGGGGTCTGAGGTGGGGAGAGTTCAGGTGGGTCCAGGGCTGATCGCTAGGAGGGTGGGGGGCCGCGAGCTCGTCGGAGCAAGCTAGAGGGGGAAAAGGGGAAGGGAGGGGTTGGGAGGACTTCTGGCTGGAGGGTGGGGGTGGTGGTGGGGTTGCAAGATCGCTGGAGTGACTCTGGTGAGGGGTGGGGGTCGATCGGAAGAGACTGCCAAGTCATTTGTTACCCCTGGCAAGTCATTTGTCACCCTTCATAACCTATTTGTCACCCCTAATAACCCATTTGTCCCATTTATAACCCATTTGTTACCCTGGCAAGTCATTTGTCACCCTTCATAACCTATTTGTCACCCCTAATAACCCTATACTCATCTTGCCAACTCAGTCCAATGTCAGCTAACCCTGTACTCAGTCCAGCCAACTCTGCCAGTCCAAATACCTAATATTAGGGCTGTCAATGGGTCGGGTCCGGCCCGGGCTTAGGTCGGCCCAGCCCGGGCTCGACTTATCAAAATTAAGGCCCGAGCCCAGCCCGGGCCCGACCTATGTCGGGTCGGGTCGGGCCCGACATTATGTAATAAATGCAAAGCCCGACTAAGGCCCGGCCCGGCCTCACAACTTAAATAAAATAATAAAAATAATAGAAATTAATATATTTAATACTATAAAAATTATAATCTCACTAAATTAATTAAAAATTTGATATTAATTACATAATTTATGTGAAAAGAGAGTTTTAAAATTTCTAATTAACTAAAATAATATAATTTTAACTAAATAATTTTTAAAATTTGAAGTGAGAATAAAAAAAGAGAACGGGCTGGGCCAACCCGCGGGCCGAACTCAAAGCCCGAGCCCGGCCCGCGGGTCTAGTCGGGCCGGGCTTTTAGGCTCGACTAAAAGCTCACGGGCCAAAAATGACCTTGCGGCCCGGCCCGAAATCGGGCCAGGCCCGCGGGCTTATCGGGCCCGCCCAGCCCATTGACAGCCCTACCTAATATTGGCCTTCTTGCTGCTTTACATTATTTAGCTTTAATGTTCTTCATTTAAATATTTTTTTAAATTAGATGTTTAATTCGATATATGCATAATGATAAGTGAGATGTTATTTAATTTTATGTTATATGTGAACTGAGGTGCGTGGGTGTGACCTAACATTACACGAACCGCAGGAGAGCGTGTTAAAACTGTGTCAATGAACCTTCCCATTCAAGACTTTGAGATTGATGTGTATGTTCCCATTTTTTTACGAGATTGTATATATCTACCCCAAAGTCTTGAATTGTCCGTTTGGACAGTCTGTGAATGTTTGATCGCACTTAGATAGTCATTTACTATATGTGGTTGTATGGTTTGTTGAGAATTTTGGTAGCGTCTTCTCACTCTTCTCCGATATACTTTTATTGATTTTGAGTATTTTCTTAACCACTTACTTATAAGTGTTTAATCAAATTTCTTAATCAATAAATATTTTTGATATATCGGAGAAGTGTGGGGAGATGCTACTTAAATTTTCAGCAAATCATACAACCATAACACATATAGTAAGTGATTGTGCGATCAAACCTTCAAGGATGAGTTAAAAAGTGATAATCTAAAAAAGTGATAATCTAAATAATAGTCCTCTTCCATCTGCAAATGGTCTATGGCGAACGATGTGAGGAAAGGGTCGGGCTTATTTTCAGGAGTAATGATTTCAAAGTTATTTGTGTATTAACATTTAATGGGTGCAGGTAAAATGTTGACAGATCGTTCATGGATGTATCGTAGAATAGTTGACCGGGTGGTGTCCATTGACTTTAAGCATGGAGTTAAGAGTTTCATTCATTTTACATTGGAGAATCCAAATGGAGCAATAGACCGTGACGGTCACATTCGATGCCCTTGTTCAAGTTGTAGAAACTTGAGGTGGCGTTCACCATAAGATGTGCAACATCATTTGTATAAGAAAAGCTTCATGGATAGTTATATGAATTGGACGTGTCATGGTGAGGATAGTTATATGATTTGGAAGTGTCATGGCAAAATGACTCATCTCAAAAAAATACTATTGAAATGGATGAAGCAGACTTACAACGGGTGTCGAGTCAACATATGGCGGCACAGGTGCAAAATTTACCAGATATAATACAATTGTCTGGTAGCATACGACAACTCTCTTGATTTGGAAAGGATCACAACTGGAATAAGAAAAGTATTTTTTGGGAATTGTCTTATTGGTCAACTCTTCTTGTACGACACAATCTGGATGTCATGCATATCAAGAAGAATTTTTTTGATAATGTGTTCAATACGATCATGAATGTTAAAGGTAAAACAAATGACAACGTCAAAGCGTGTATGGACTTAAAGATGTTTTGTAAACGTCCAGAACTGGAACTACAGAACATAAATGGAAAAATTATGCAGCCTAAAGCAACTTACGTGTTTAATGATACACAGATTAAGGAAGTGTGCCAGTGGTTGAAATAGTTGAGATTCCCAGATGGATATGTGTCCAACATAGCTCGTTGTGTGAATGTTAATGAGCGGAAAATATATGGATTGAAAAGTCACGACTGTCACGTGTTCATGGAGAGGATGGTGCCCATTGCATTCCATGACTTGTTGCCAAAGCCTGTATGGGGAGCACTGACCGAGCTGAGTCAGTTTTTCAAGATTTTATGTGCATCAGAACTCAGACTTGGAGATGTACAAAGTTTCGAAGATAATGTGGTCACGACCGTTTGCAAGCTAGAGAAGATATTTCCTCCGACCTTCTTTGATTCGATGGAGCACCTGGTCATCCATTTGTCATACAAGGCTATAGTCGGAGGGCCATTACAATTTTGATGGATGTATCCATTTGAGAGGTATGTGAGAATTTTTTTAACATATATGTCGTCCATGGTCGCTACATGTGTGTGATATGTATGTCATTGACATCTGAATTATTGTTGTAGGTGCATGCATGAATTAAAAATGAAAGTTCGCAAGAAGGCAAAGGTGGAGGGTTTGATTACTGAGGCATATATTATTGAAGAAATTTTAAACTTCTGTTCCATGTACTTTGAGCCAGAGATTCAAACTCGTCGTACTCGACCTCCACGTAATGATGATGGGAGAGTTGCTAATTCGTCCGATCGGCTCTCTATATTTAAGCATCCTGGACGTGCGTTTGGACGTTGCTTGACTCACATGCTCGAAGATAGAGAGTTGTACGCCACAGAGATATATATTCTTCTGAATTGTATTAAGATTGAACCTTATGTTGAGTAAGTTCTTAACTCACATTTCCAACAAGGCCATACGTTGTTCATCCTTCTTCTATAGTTCATTTAAAGTAGTAGTGTATTTATATTGTAGACAATTTGATTCAGAATTAGCACAAAAATGTCCAAATATCCAAGACGTGGAGATTGAAAAAGAACGTGAGAAGTTTTTTGTCAAATGGTTGAGATACCGAGTTAGTGTCGATCGTTCAACCTATATGTTTCTATTTACTTTTGTTGAGGTAATTGTTAATATTTTAACTATTCTGATTTATATATAGGTTGAACAAGGTCTTATTACTTATCAAAGAGTACATGAGATAAGTTATAGCCCCTCGAAAGTTGCATCTGCCTATCTAGGATATATTGTGAATGGATACAGATTTCACACTAGGGATTATGGACGAAGTAAGTCTACGATGAACAGCGGCGTATGTGTTAAGAGAAGTGCATACAATGAAGTGGAACTGGACTACTATGTTATTCTTGAGGAAGTCATAGAATTGCAGTATTTGGGACGAGACAATCATGTATTCCTATTTAAGTGTCATTGGTTTGATCCTAATTCTATTCGACATGATACAACTTATGGGATTGTCGATGTCAAACATAGGTCTAAATTTAATACATATGAACCGTTCATTTTAGCCACACAAGTCCAGCAAGTGTATTATTCAAGCTATTCATCGTCCAAGAATAAAGATTGGTGGGTAGTTTATAAGGTTAAAGCAAAAATTTTTCTTACTTATGAGTTAACATGTAAGTGTAAATGTCTCAGAGGTTGCCAGTGCCGAATATTTTCAATAAGACCAAGTTGGCATTGTAGGTTCCACGCATATTAATCTGGACGAATCTGATGAGTCACTGTCATTATGTAAGGGAGATGAAGTGGAAGAAGTCGATCCGACGGAGATAAATGTTGATGTTAGAGGGGAGGAGGAGTCGGATGAAGAGACAGAGTTCTAATCTGATGAGGCTACTATGGATGACGAAGATAAGGCTGAGTTAGATATATCATCAGCATGGGCTGGGCTAGATAAATTTTGATAATTTAGTAAGATATTCTTACATTTTTGCATAATTTTTAATAACATTTGTAAATCTTATATAATTATGGATTAATATGTATTAATTATTTTGTTCTTAATAAAGAGATGGTCCAAGGAGGTCGTAGTGGGAGTGGGAGGAGACAGGGCAGTGGGAGGGGCTCTACTCCCTCCTTTTTGGTGTCTTCTTCGGGCATAGGTATATCTATTCAAATAGTTAGCTATATAAATCTATTAATTATATATCAGCTTAAAATATTTTTTTTTACAGGTCTAAGTGTCGGCTCACCTGTACAGGCGCCACCTCCACCACCTCCCGCTGCAGGTATGTATATTTTAATTTTCAGTAAAATATTAATTTTACTTATGATATTTAATTTGTATAGGTCCCAGTGCCCTCCCATCACCTGTATAGGCGCCACCCCCACCACCTCCCGCTACAGGTATACATATTTTAATTTTCAGTAAAATATTCATTTTACTTATGATATTTAATTTTTACAGGTCTCAGTACCCTCCCACCACCTGTACAGGCGCCACCCCCACCACCTCCCACTGCAGGTATGCATATTTTAATTTTCAGCAAAATATTCATTTTACTTATGATATTTAATTTTTACAAGTCTCAGTGCCCTCCCACCACCTGTACAGGCGTCACCCCTACCACCTCCTACTGCAGGTATGTATATTTTAATTTTCAGTAAAATATTAGTTTTACTTATGATATTTAATTTGTATAGGTCCTAGTGCCCTCCCACCACCTGTATAGGCGCCACCCCCACCACCTCCCGCTACAGGTATACATATTTTAATTTTCAGTAAAATATTCATTTTACTTATGATATTTAATTTTTACAGGTCTCAGTACCCTCCCACCACCTGTACAGGCACCACCCCCACCACCTCCCACTGCAGGTATGTATATTTTAATTTTCAGTAAAATATTCATTTTACTTATGATATTTAATTTTTACAAGTCTCAGTGCCCTCCCACCACCTGTACAGGCGTCACCCCTACCACCTCCTGCTGCAGGTATGTATATTTTAATTTTCAGTAAAATATTAATTTTACTTATGATATTTAATTTGTATAGGCCCCAGTGCCCTCCCACCACCTGTATAGGCGCCACCCCCACCACCTCCCGCTACAGGTATACATATTTTAATTTTCAGTAAAATATTCATTTTACTTATGATATTTAATTTTTACAGGTCTCAGTACCCTCCCACCACCTGTACAGGCGCCACCCTACCACCTCCCGCTGCAGGTATGTATATTTTAATTTTCAGCAAAATATTTATTTTACTTATGATATTTAATTTTTACAAGTCTTAGTGCCCTCCCACCACCTGTACAGGTGTCACCCCTACCACCTCATGCTGCAGGTATGTATATTTTAATTTTCATCAAAATATTTATTTTACTGATGATATTTAATTTTTACAGGTCCCAGTGCCCTCCCACCTTCTGTACAGGCGCCACCCCCACCACCTCCCGCTGCAAGTATGTATATTTTAATTTTTAGCAAAATACTCATTTTACTTATGATATTTAATTTTTACAGGTCTTAGTGCCCTCCCACCACCTGTACAGGCGCCACCCCCACCACCTCCCCCTTCAGATATGTATATTTTAATTTTCAGCAAAATATTCATTTTACTTATGATATTTAATTTTTACAGGTCTCAATTCCCTCCCACCAACTGTACAGGCGCCACCCCTACCACCTCCCACTGCAGGTATCTATATTTTATTTTTTAACAAAATATTCATTTTACTTATGATATTTAATTTTTACAGGTCTCAGTGCCCTCCTACCACCTGTACAGGCGCCACCCCCACCACCTCCCCCTCCAGATATGTATATTTTAATTTTCAGCAAAATATTCATTTTACTTATGATATTTAATTTTTACAGGTCTCAATTCCCTCCCACCAACTGTACAGGCGCCACCCCTACCACCTCCCACTGTAGGTATCTATATTTTATTTTTTAACAAAATATTCATTTTACTTATGATATTTAATTTTTACAGGTCTCAGTGCCCTCCTACCACCTGTACAGGCGCCACCCCCACCACCTCCCGTTGTAGGTAAGTATATTTTAATTTTCAGCAAAATATTCATTTTACTTATGATATTTAATTTTTACAGGTCCTAGTGCCCTCCCACCACCTGTACAGGCGCCACCCCCACCACCTCCCACAGCAGGGCACACCCCCACAACTCAGCCGATTCAGGATGTCGGCAGTTGTCATGAGGGCGAGGGAGGCAGGGCCCATGATGGACGTCTACCATGCTGGATCTCCGGGTAAATTTATATGGTAATTACATTCATTATTTATCCTTCAACTATCTAATACCAACTATTTTGACATTTGTAATTGCAGTTATAAATTAGAACCTGCCGATGCTGTCTGTCATTCTATGAAACTAGTAATGACACATGTTCCCGGGCCAGCATTGTCTTTCAAACAATTTCCGATGGGCGTCCAAGATTCATTATTCGACATGTTCTTAGTAAGTAATTTAATCATTTAATTCAAGTATTTTCTAAACTCAATTCACAATAGTATACTAACTATGAAACTTAATTTATTTACAGTGGACTTATCAGTTCACGAGTGCACAGGACACGGCGAGAGGTCATTCTGCGTGGGAGGCTATTGTGCAGATAAATTACTGAAAGAAATTGCATGAGGCCCGAGTAAAGGCTTAGAAAGACGCTGGTGGGAGTGAAGACCGACAGCTGTGGAAGGAGCACCGTCCTCTTTTGATGAGGAAGGAGGATTGGGATGTTGTATGTGACAAATTTATCGAGCCCAAGTGGATAGAAAAGTCCCAAAAAGCCAAAATAAATAGGGTGTCACAACCGGAGGCAAATATGCATACGAGTGGGTCCCTCTCTTTTGCTAGTCATAAACAAAAAATGGTAAGTAATGTTTCAATTTATCTTCTTATATTTTATTCATATATATGATTTTTTTTTACTATGAATTGTAAAACAGACTGTGGAGCTTAATCGAGCTCCGTCGTTCCTCAAGGTGTTCGACAGAACACACAAAAAGAAGGGGACAATTCAATTTGTTAGTGAGAGAGCTCGTTCAGTAGCGATAAGTTTATCTACATATGCAAGTTCTTCTTTTTATTTAAATATGTTTGATTCATATGAAATTGACAAGTTTTTTATTCAATTTGTAGGAAACATATAGCAGAGCTGTGATGGAGAAGTATGGGGAGGGAGACGCGCAGCAGTCGGAGTTGGATCCAGCGGCATGGGTGGCAACAGCTGGCGTACCGAAGAAAGGTCGGCTATATGGTTTTGGGGAGAGCCTGGACACTAGCACGATGATGTCATCGTGTGCGAGTTCAGGCACTGCCTCAACAAGTACCAGTGACTTTAGTACACCCCCACCCGGCCCCAATACTTCTCCCAGCGACGTCAGAGATATCGTCAGAGCGGAGATCTCTATTTTGCAGTAGCAGATGAGGCTGATGAGGGCGGAGATGTCTAGCTAGCAGGCAATCACTGGCCTCCTCTCCCAGGTGGGAATTGTCCCTCATGGATCCACGACCACGGCACAGCCCCCTAAGGTGAGTGTTTATTATATTTTTATTTTGACAGAATTACTCAATTCTAAAATCAATGAATATACATAAATTTAAATTCAAAGTAACAAGGACATATTCACATAACTAGGGGTTCAGGGTTCCAAAATGTAAAATGCTGGTATGATCGGCTAATTAGATAATTCTAACGCGACTTAGGTGATGAGAGTGACTTGGGAGAGCTAACAGAATCTAAATCGAATACCCGGTTTGAACCCGGCGCTCAAATTACTCAATTCAGAACTAGGTTAGTTTTCAAAGCTAACTTTGTTTAAAATAGCTAAGATAACTAGGCTTTTGGGGGGTCCAAAATGCCAAATAGTGGCCTGATCGGCTCGCCGATCATTCCAACGGGATATTAGTGATCAGAGTGACATGGGAGAGCTGACGGAATCCAAATAGGATACCCGGTTTGAGCCCGACGCTCAAATTACTCAATTCAGAACTAGGTTAGTTTTCAAAGCTAATTTTTTGTTTGAGCCCGACGCTCAGAAGTGCATTCTTCAAATGCACTTAGTTTAAAATCAAAGAAGTTAGGTTTGAGGGTCCAAAATCTAAAATATCGATCTGATTAGCGTGCCGATCGTTCCAACACGACCTGGGAGATAAAAGTGACTTGTGAAAGCTGACAGAATGCAAATCGGATAGCCAGTTTGAGCGCAGACTTAAACACATTTAACCATTTTCCACCATGATTGATATAAAGGACTTAAACATATTATGAACCTCAATGATCCGTGAAGGAACCATAAAGAAAATGCATGAAAGCTCAACCATAGAAAATTAGTATGGGCATCATTCAACCAAGATATCAACCTTCTTGAGCTTGATTCATAAAATTAATAGATGATCTCAATTTGAGGGCTCATTCACAAATGCACTATAAAATCTCAAAGTTGAAAGCTCATTCAAAACTTCACTCAATTGTGAGACCAAGTGAATTAGGCCAAGACCTTCAAGAAAGCACACACAATTTGCTTCCACACACACATAATGCACACAATATTTTGTTATCATCAAAATCAATACCAAAATCAATGAGGGAGCACAATGAACCCAACAGTTAATTTTCAAAGCTAACTTTGTTTAAAACAGTTCAGATAACTAGGGATTTGGGGGTCCAAAATGCCAAATACTGGCCTGATTGGCTCATCGATCACTCCAACATGATCTGGGTGGTGAGAGTGACTTGGGAGAGTTAACGGAATCCAAATCGGATACCCGGTTTGGATTCGACACTCAAATTACTCAATTCAGAACTATGTTAATTTTCAAAGCTAACTTTGTTTAAAATAGTTCAGATAACTAGGGATTTTGGGGTCCAAAATGTCAAATACTGGCCTTATCGGCGGGCCGATCATTCCAACGGGATCTGAGTGGTGAGAGTGACTTGGGAGAGCTGACGGAATCCAAATCGGATATTCGGTTTGAGCCCGACGCTCAAATTACTCAATTCAGAACTAGATTAGTTTTCAAAGCTAACTTTTTGTTTAAAATAATTCGGATAACTAGGGGTTTGGGGGGGCCCAAAATGCCAAATACTGGCCTGATCGATGTGCCGATCGTTCCAACACGACCTAGGAGGTAAAAGTGACTTGTGAGAATTGGCGGAATCCAAATCGGATACTCGGTTTGGGCCCGGCGCTCAAAAGTGTATTTTCTAAATGCACTTAGTTTAAAATTAAAGAAGCCGGGTTCGGGGATTCAAAATCTAAAATATCGGTCTGATCGGCATGCCGATCATTCCAACATGACCTCTGAGATAAAAGTGACTTATGAGAGTTGACAAAATCTAAATCGGATTTCTAGTTTGGGCCCGGCACTCAAAAGGGCATTCTCTAAATGTAATTAATTTGAAATACATATAACTGGGGGATGGGGGTATAAAATCTAAAATACCGGTCTGATCAGTGTGCCGATCGTTCCAACACGACGTTGGAGGTAAAGTGACTTGTGAGAACTGACAGAATCTAAATCTGATATCTAGTTTGGGCCCGACGCTCAAAAGTGTATTTTCTAAATGCACTTAGTTTAAAATTAAAGAAGTTGGGTTGGGGGGTCCAAAATCTAAAATACCGATCTGATCAGCGTGCCGATCATTCCAACATGACCTGGGAGGTAAAAGTGACTTGTGAGAATTGGCGGAATCGAAATCTGGTACCCGGTTTGGGCCCGACGTTCAAAAGTGCACTTTCTTCGGTTTGAGTTCATTATTAAAATTATCGATTTGATATTATATTTGATTTGAATTTATGAAATTAAATAAAATATTTAATTTATTTCTTCACTAATTTTTTATTTATGCATGTATATTTAATGTCATTATTTTTTTAATATAGGACCCTCCAGTGAGTGGCGATGGAGGAGATGAGCAAGACGGGGAGGATAGGGGTGTTCATAGTTCGGTTCAAACCGAACCGAACCACACCGAACCGAACCGAACTTCAATTCGGTTTGAACCTAAATTCGGTTCGGTTTGGTTTCATAACGTGTGAAACCGAACCAAATCGAATAAATTGAATTTATTATTTATATTTATATTTATTATTATTATATTTTATAAATATATTAAAATATTTAAAAATATAAGTACATAGACATATAGACATACACAATATAAGTATTTTTATATTTTTTATTTTTATTATATATATAATTTATTAAATTCATATATATTGTAATAAGATATAAAAATTTGGTTTGAACCGAACGAAACCGAACTAAACCGAATTTGTTTGGTTTGGTTCGGTTTGGTTTGAGATTTATGAAGTCCCGCGATCAATGACACACAAGAGGGGGGGAGGGTGAATTGGGTGATTACAAATTTTAGAAAACTTTTACCAGAATTAAAAAGATATGATGAAACAATCTTTTAGAGACTTAGATCTATCAAAACCTATCACACACAATAGATCCTTGGTACTATGGCAGAGATATAAATCTGAAGATTCTGCTCACGCAAGGTATTATCTTCATGACAAGAATGGCTTTGTCAATCTAAACCTACCTTTTGATATACCAAAGATCTAATGTAAAAATGACAAATTATGCTAGATCTGAACGGAAAACGCAAGAGAGTGATATAGTGTGTGCTAGCACAGAACGGGGGTAGGAGAAAAGGATCAAACCACACAAAGGACAACAATTTTTAGGTGGTTCGGATGCAACGACGACAACCTACGTCCACCCCTCACAAACTGTAAGAATTCACACACTATCTTGTAAAGGATTACAAGATCAAAACACACACATACACACACACTCATGAAGAGTTTGGAACTTCCACGAAGGTGCACAAGCATCGAATCACACAGAAATGTGAAGGAAAGCCACACACACACACACACATGGATCTGGGTAGATCCATACACACACAGATGTTTAGAGATTATAAACACAAGACACTTGAAGCTCGAGGAATTTAGAAGAAGAAACACAAAAGAAAAACTTTGATTTATGCTCCCTTTGAGTAGATGATACAGATTTTGGAAGAAGCTTGTATCTCTTATTGATTTGGGGTTGATTGGCTTTAGATTGATCTTGAAACGCTTGGAGTTGGATGAAGAATCTCTGGACGAAGCACTGTTCACGGAGGTACATCAGCAGCCTTCTTTCTCTCTTTGATAGCCTCCTTGATCTCCCTTGAGTGATTAGGGTTTCTTACCTCAAAGAGATGTTTTTATAACACTTGAATGGTCAAGGGACATGCCAAGACACAGATCCACAATTTCAAGCATGTCTGGGGACTTTGGGATTAAAAAATCATAAATAGATGCTTTTCCCTCGTGAGGAAAATAAAGTCAAAAATAGTGGCTTCGAGGGGTTCGATCGACCGATCAAGGTCGGTCGGTCAACGTAACTGTGACAGGGTCTAAAACATTCAATGCTGGGAGAATCGGTCAACCGGTCCTGGGCTGGCAGTCGATCGAACTCTGTAAATTTATAGAGTTCTGAGTGCTGGAAGAATAGGTCGACCATACCATTTGAGATGGTCGACCGGACTCTGAAAAATCTGCAAAAATAACAGTGTTAGCCCACAAATCATATCCTTATATAAAATACTTTGTGTCCACATTTAGTTCCATTCAATTTGAGTTTGTTTTGGCTTATTCTTGGCATCTTGAAGCAAGATAAAGTTGAGCATTTAGCTTGTGATGAAAATGGCTTTGTGAGCCCAAATGAGCTCTTATTTCTGCAATAATGAATGTTATCAAACTATTTTCCATTCCGGGGTTTTGTTATCATCAAAATCACCCGGAGAGACTCAACAATCTCCCTCTTTTTGATGATGACAAAACTCTATATTATTAAGTGCATTTGCGTGCTTTTAGGCAAATTAAGAACTTGCAAAACATCACATTCTATCCGCGCAAAGATCCACATGATTCTTGTACGAAGTGGAGTATACACTCACGCATAGTGAAGGATTTTAGACGGGCTGGCCTGTCTTTCATCCGACACCATTTGATATACATAGAACCAATTTGATGATAAGCAAAGCCAATAATCCATAAGGCGAACAATCCATGTAATCATTTCATTAAGCCAAAGCCACGCAAGCCATTCAAAAATTTTATTTGCCAAATAGAGCGGAAATGAGAGACAAGAACCAATCATGTAATGTCAAATACCAAGTGCATTCTTTTCATCATTTCATTCCATTAGTTCAGTACAAAGTACATTGATGCTTGAGAATGCAAGACATCTACTAGACACACATGATAAAGCAAATGCAAAACTGACTCAAACAGAATGCAATGACTCACAAATGAACCTCCCAAATGAACATTCATACAAACATAAGAACATGCATGCATAAGCTATATAAAACCTGCACTAACTACTTCTCCCCATTTGGCATCATCAAAGGAGGGGATATGGTACACGAAAAGTAGACCCAATAAAGTACAAGACCCAAGGACAACATGCTGAAGGTAGGAGACAAAAGAAAATCCTCAGTTGCCATCTACTAGAGGCTGATAGTCAGGAGGCGGCTGATAGCCAAGGCAGCGTCGAATATCCTCAAGAGTGTGGTCTTGAAACCGAATGCGGTGCTGAAGATTGGCGAGGGTGTTATCACGGGCCAGGTCACGACGCTGCATATCAAGAAGAGTGCAGTCGATGATGTGGAAAGCCTGACTGGAGTCTTCATGGCTTGAGATGAGGGTGGTCATGTGAGTGGAGAGGGTGGTCATTTGGGTGGACAAGGTATCCAAGACTGTGGAGAAGGAATCTATGCGGTCAGACATAGTGTCAAGCATATCGCCCATGGTGTCTATGTGACCCCCAAATGTAGAGAGTTGGTCCCCTAAAGTATCCACGTGAGTTTCCAGCCCAGTAAGATGCCTATCAAAAGTCTCAGAATCTACCCAAGAAGGCTATCTGGCTCCCTGAGTAGACGACTCCCCATGAAAGAACTGTGGTGGAGGAGACATCTCTGGATCTAAATGTGGAGGTGAAGGTAGAGGAGGTTGCTCCTCCGCTTGAACTGGAGGGGGGGCTTCCCCTTGACCCTACTGCTGATGTTGCTCTTCTTCCTCTTCTTCTTCAGATTCTTCCCCATAAACCGGCACATTTCTGCGTAAATGACCGTCGGGACCCCAATAGTATCCAAAGTCTAAAAAGATCTTATGTTTGTTATACACATCATCCTGCCCGACTCGAATAAATAGTTCATCAGCCAGATTAATTCAAGCATAAATGAACACCCCGTCAACTGTAAAGCATACGGCAAGGATCTCCGTAGTTGGGTATGGCATGTCCCAATCAAATCTGTCATTAGCCGACCCATGTTGACTAAAATCCCATTCATAACATAGTAAAATAAGAATTTGTGAACTTCTGTCACTTCATTTTGGCTTGCACTCTTGGGATAGATGAATGCAGTAAACATGTGGTGTAGGATTCGCTATAGTGGTGGAAAATAGTTGGCATTCAATGTGATCAAGTCACTGACACCACGTACATATTCACAGTCGGTCAAAGCAAGAAAGGTGTCCTCAATGGCACCATGACTAAAAACCATGTCTGCACACCTGGCTGAAACTCCTAAGGCTTGTTCAAAAAGGTCCGGAGTAATAGTAATCTCAACGCCGTTGACAACTGTATATAAACGTTCATTTCTCTTAATCAAATTGCCATAAAATTGCTGGACTAGGTTGGGGTAGTATCGAGGATATCTTGTGACAAAATCAACCCAACCCTCTTGAATCTCAAATACTGCACATAGATCGGGAAGAATGTCATTCACCTCATTGAAATCGACTAGTCGAGGGTCGATTATTGGCCGTGGAGGCAACCGCAATGCACGAGGAGGTGTAGGAGCCCGCGGTGGTGGAGGAGCCGGGGCCTCACGTCTCCGAGCACTGGATTCCCCTGGGGTATAATGCCAAGAACTTCTTCTAGATGACATCTACACCTCCTCGTGCATTGCGGTTGCCTCCACGGCCAATAATCGACCCTCGACTAGTCGATTTCAATGAGGTGAATGACATTCTTCCCGATCTATGTGCAGTATTTGAGATTCAAGAGGGTTGGGTTGATTTTGTCACAAGATATCCTTGATACTACCCCAACCTAGTCCAGCAATTTTATGGCAATTTGATTAAGAGAAATGAACGTTTATATACAGTTGTCCATGGCGTTGAGATTACTATTACTCCGGCCCTTTTTGAACAAGCCTTAGGAGTTTCAGCCAGGTGTGCAGACATGGTTTTTGGTCATGGTGCCATTGAGGACACCTTTCTTGCTATGACCGACTGTGAATATGTACGTGGTGTCAGTGACTTGATCACATTGAATGCCAACTATTTTGCACCACTATAGCGAATCCTACACCACATGTTTACTGCATTCATCTATCCCAAGAGTGCAAGCCAAAATGAAGTGACAGAAGTTCACAAATTCTTATTTTACTATGTTATGAATGGGATTTTAGTCAACATGGGTCGGCTAATGACAGATTTGATTGGGACATGCCATACCCAACTACGGAGATCCTTGCCGTATGCTTTACAGTTGACGTGGTGTTCATTTATGCTTGAAGAGAATTGAGCTCTTCCCTGGGGATGTAAATGGACCGATAGACACACCAAAGGCTTGAAAATATCTTCTCCACAATCTGAAACCTAGGGAATAGCTTCAAGGTCGCACAAACTGCCGCGGAGGTTTCGTCCCGAAACTATGACGAATAGATCGGATCTTGTGCGGGTGGGAGAATGAGGAGGTTTGTGGGCTTGAAAGGTGGAGTTTTGGTGTTCTAGGGTTAGGGAAGAAGGTTGGAGAGAGAATGGGGGTGACGGAATGAAGAAATGGGGTGAGAAGACCCCTTATAAAAGAGTTCGGATGTTGGTTCGGTCAGTCCGGTTCGCCGGATTCGGTCGACCGGACTTGGGGCGACGGTCGACCGAAATGGTCGACCTAACCCTAATTTCTCCCTTTTTTTTAACTTCTTCAACCCCATTTTTTTGATTGAACTAACACCTTGGTGTAGAGAGAGACAATGACCTGGAGAAAGGCTCATGAGGCATTTGAGAGAAAAATCTTTGACTTTCCCCCTCAGAAAGTGCCTTAGATCCTGAGGTCACTAGGCCCACATTAGTTTGATCAAGGAATATTTGGCCTTATAAAAATTTCAAGGAGGGCTGTATGTATAGTTACATTCAAGCATGCAGGGGTGTATATACACACAAGGTAAAATAGATACACAGAATATGCATGGCAATCTACCCTTTATGCAAGTGAGTTTTTATTCTACATGTGCATCTCTTAACCTAAGTGCAAACCTAGGTATGTATGCTCTCACCCTTGCACATGCCAAGTTCTCTTCTTATTTTGCTGAATTGTTCATGGTTTAGAGGTTTTGTGAAGATATCAACTAACTGATTGTGTGTGTCAATGAAATTCAATTCAAAGACCCCTTTTCCTACGTGATCTCTCAGAAAATGATGTCGAATATCAATATGCTTTGTCCTAGAATGTTGTACATGATTTTTTGACAAGTTGATTGCACTGATATTGTCACACAAGATTAGAACACAATTCATTTCAACATCCAAATCAAGCAATTGATTTTTGATCCAAAGTACTTGGGCTCCACAACTTCCGGCGGCTACATATTCAGCCTCGGCTGTTGAGAGAGCTACTGAATGTTATTTCTTGGAGGCCCATGAAACTAAGCACCCACCGAGAAACTGACAGTACCCGCTAGTACTTTTGTGATCAACAATACATCCATCATAGTCCGCATTGGTATATACAATCAATTCAAAAGAACTACCGATGGGAAACCACAAGCCAAAGTCTGCTGTGCCAATTAAGTATCGAAAAATCCGTTTAACAGCCAATAGATGAGATTCTTTAGGACATGGTTGAAAACGAGCACATAGACATACGCCGTATTGAATGTCAGGATGACATGCTGTGAGATACAATAGTGATCCGATCATACCTCGAAATAGTGTACAATCTACTATTTTACTCTTTTCATCTTTATCTAACTTCGTGGTTGTGACCATCGGAGTTGACATTGGCTTTGCATCCTTCATGCCGTATTTCTTCAAAAGCTCCATGGTGTATTTGGCTTGGTTTATGAAGATTCCTTCGGGTGTTTGTTTAACTTGCAATCCAAGAAAAATGTAAGTTCACCCATTAAGCTCATCTCAAATTCACCCTGCATTATTTCAGCAAATTCATCACATAAAGTATTGTTAGTAGCTCCAAAAATTATATCATCAACATATACTTGAACTACTAATATGTCTTTACCTGATTTTCTCGTGAAGAGTGTTTGGTCAACCTTACCTCTTTTGAAGCCATTTTCAATTAGGAATGAAGTGAGCCTTTCATACCAAGCCCTTGGTGCTTACTTTAGTCTGTACAAGCCCTTATGCAGCTTGTACACATGTTGTGGATGTTTTGGGTCTTCAAAACCTGGAGGTTGTTCTACAAAAATATCCTCTTTGATGTACCTGTTAAGAAAGGTAGATTTAACATCCATCTGAAATAATCTGAAGTTAAAAGAGTAAGCATAGGATAATAGAATCCGGACTGCTTCTAATCTAGCAACAGGTGCAAAAGACTCATCAAAATCAATGCCCATCTCCTGGCTATACCCTTTGGCTATAAGCCGGGCCTTGTTCCTAACAACCAATCCAGTGTCATTTAGTTTATTTCTGAAAATCTAACAGGTTTCAATTACGGGATGATTCTTGGGACGCGGCATGAGAGACCACACTTCGTTCCTTTCGAATTGGTGTATCTCTTCATACATAGCCTGAATCCAGGATTCATTTTGAAGAGCTTCATGAATATCCTTAGGCTCTTCTTGAGAGATAAATGCCATTAAATCCTCTTCTTCCACTTGCCTTACAAAAGATATAGTTCTTACCCCATCTTCAGGATTATCGATGATGTTTTCAGCGGGGTGATCTTTCAAGTATGTTGAAGCTCTAGGCAAGTCAGGGTGTTGCAAAGGTTGTTCTTGAAGTGTTTCAATTGAAGGATCTTCATCATTTTCATCCTTGCTGGAAGTTCCTTCCGTTGGTTCATCCTTAGCTTTGGATGGTCCAGCATCAGTTGGATTTCTAGGAGCTTCATCTGCATCCAAGATTGGAACAGATTGAATGGTTAGTTTTAATTCAGATTCATCAAAAATAACATGAGGACTTTCTTCAACAACCAAGGTCCTTTTATTAAATAGTATGTAAGCTATAGAATTTAATGCATAACCTAGGAAGATTCCTTTGTCACTCTTTTCATCAAACTTACATAGGTTAGACTTACCATTGTTCAGGATGAAGCATGGGCACCCAAAGGGTTTTAGATAGGAAATCTTTGGTTTCTTACCCTTGTAGAGCTCGTATGGAGTTTTCTTCAAAATGGGCCTTACCATTGCCCTGTTGATGTTGTAACATGCTGTACTTATCGCCTCTACCCAAAAATATTTTGGTAGGGAGTTCTCACTTAACATGGTCCATGCCATGTCTATCAAGGTTCTATTTTTCCTCTCCACTACTCCATTTTGTTGAGGCGCCCTTGGTGATGAGAAGTTATGTGTGTATCCCTTCTCCTTGCAAAAACAACTGAATTCATGATTTTCAAACTCACCACCATGATCACTTTAAATTATGGTGATAAGGTATCCTTTATCATTATGGATTTTTGTGTAAAATACTTGAAACTCCATCAAGGCGTCACTTTGGCTAGAAATAATACTTATGTGAATCTGGAGTAATCATTAACAATCACAAATCCATAAGATTTTCCTCCTAGGCTAGATGTCCTAGTTGGACCAAAACACTACAAGGAAAATAGGTTATTCCGACGTCCATATTCCGTCGCAAATACGTCAGAAATACGTCGCAAAGTAAATTTTCGACGGATTTCAGATGTATTTGCGACGGAATATGGACGTCGGAACGCTTACGTCGCAAATTTTTGACGTAATACAATAGCGTCGCCAATTCATCCAAAATTATCGACGAAACTATATCGTCAAAATTATCGTGGCTATTTATGTTGGTAATTAATAATACAAAAATTAATTAATATTTACGATGGAACATAATTTAGTTAAAAATATATCTAAAATTTTTGGCATATTTTCGAATAAAACTTATTCTGTCGGAAAACAATGGGCCATAATATTTCCAACGAGCTGGAAATTACTGACGTATTTGCGACAGAAACATTATGTCATCGCAAACCTTTGGGTTAAATTAGTTTCGATGAAAGTTAATTTGGTCTAAAATACGTCGTTAATTTTTGACGTATTTCAATCAGATAATTAATACGTTGGAAACTTGTGGGTCAAATTAGTTCCGACGAACTGTTAATGTGTCAAAAATACATCGTTAAATTTGGACGTATTTGAGACGGACAATTAATACGTCGGAACTAATGTGGATCAAATTAGTTCCGACGAACCTACCTTGGGTCGAAAATACGTCGTTAATGTTTGACGTATTTGAGACGGATAATTAATACGTCGGAACTCATGTGGCTCAAATTAGATCCGACGAACTTTTAGTTGGTCGAAAATACGTCTGAACCTTTCAACGTATTTGTGCCAAAAAATTAATACGTCCAAAATAAGTGGGTCATGAATGAATAAACACACGTTTTTTTTTATATAATTGTGTCGTTAATGTTAGTTGGTTAAAATTCTATCGAAAAGTTTCTCCATAATTATATATATATATTTTAAAATCTTAAAAACCTGTTTAAAGCTACAATTATACACCACAATCTACACAACTCAACATAGAACACGCAATAAATAATATATACAACACACAATAGGATAAAATGCGTCGAACACGTCTAAAACACATAACTCAATGAATAAAAAAAGTTACAGTTACATTAATTGAAATGTGTCATTTTTTCACAATATCATTAAAAAAATCAAGAGATATCCGTTGCATCATCCTCATTCGTAGCATCTCTACCATCACCGGTTGCAGGACACAAAAAATTAATAATAACTAGATTTAAATTAAAATAATTAATAATAAATCTAGTTAAATATCTTTTTGATTTTCTAAATTCAAAAGTAGATAACATGAAGATGATTTCTTTGACTCTCAAAGTTGAATTCTTTGAACTAAGTAGTAATATTATTGTTGTGCCCTGTGGTTTTGATGATGTCTAACACTATGAATCATATTATGATCATGGTTTTCGATATCATGAATTTGATGTGTGCTGGCTAATGTCCATATGTTTGCTAATACCTTGAACAACATTTTCATATGAAGGCTTGAAGAGTTGTAATGTCAATGCTATGAATGCTTGAACTGTTGTGTCTGTATGCTTGAAGAATGTCTGTTTAAAGAACTGTAATATCTGAAGAATTCAGCTAAGCATATGCATGGCAGTGTCACAGTAGCCCTAGAAATAACTCTGCAGAAGAAGCCTTCAATCGCTGAAGAAACAAGCTGATATATCACCGTAAGATAGACTTTGTACCTGCTGAAGAATAAGGGTGAAAAATATCCCTTAAGACAGACAAATTTGCATTACGGGTGACAGACACTACCTTAAGGGTAACAAATAGATGGACTAGGTGAATAATAGGTAACAAAGGGTGACAAATAGCAGTGCAAAGGTGAATAATAGGCAGCAGGTGTGAAAAAGCTGAAAACCAAGAAGAGGAGTGACTCGGAAGGGCTTACAAGTCGACTTCTGACAGAAGAAATCATAGAATGAAAGAAGACTTTTTAGCTGCAGATTAAGGGTGAAAAATAGGTGGACAAAGTAGACAAATGGCTGTATAGCAGCAAATAGCAGTGCAAAGGTGAATAATAGGCAGCAGGTGTGAAACAGCTGAAAACCAAGAAGAGGAGTGACTCAGAAGGGCTTACAAGTCGACTTCTGACAGAAGAAATCATAGAATGAAAGAAGACTTTTTAGCTACAGATTAAGGGTGAAAAATAGGTGGACAAAGTAGACAAATGGCTGTATAGCAGCAAATAGCAGTGCAAAGGTGAATAATAGGCAGCAGGTGTGAAACAGCTGAAAACCAAGAAGAGGAGTGACTCGGAAGGGCTTACAAGTCGACTTCTGACAGAAGAAATCATAGAATGAAAGAAGACTTTTTAGCTGCAGATTAAGGGTGAAAAATAGGTGGACAAAGTAGACAAATGGCTGTATAGCAGTGTCAAATGGCTGTTCAGTGGTGTAAAGTGGCTCATGGCTATGACATTTGAAGAATGATCAAACTGGTTGAAGAGAATGATTGTCCATGAGGTTACCAGCTTCCCCATGATGATTCTGGAGAATTATTAAGCATCAAACGACCCTGATGATCCTTGTTTAAAGTCAAGAAACTGACTTGGACTTCAGTTCTCTTGGCCTTCAATGGCGAAATCATTGAACATGGCACTATGCTCTTGTTGGGTTTAGTTGAAGCTGCACTCAAGTCATACAACATTCTACTATGGCTGTTTGGATGACTTATGGAGCCATGGCTTGCATATAGATCTATGAGCACTGTGTCGATTGTGCTCGACATTTTACCTTTTGTTTTGTTCTTTCTCGTTTTAGTTCGGTTTGTGTTCCTTGCCCTGCAGTGCCCGGTGCACTCAAGGTGTTTGCTCACAGGTACTGTCAGTGTGTTGCTCTGGGTAACCAGAGTGTGTGGAGGTGTTTCCTCCATCGTCCCCTCAGTGGTATCAGAGGAAGGGAGATCTTGATCTCCAGGTTGTGGGTAACTTGGTGTTGCTCATGGAGTTCCCTCTGTGCTTCAGAGGAAGAGCGGACTGGTCCTCTGGTTGTGGGTAACTGGGTGTTACTCACGGTTCCTTCTAATTTGACCAGAAGAAGAGAGGAGAGTGTTCTTCTAGGTCAAGCTGTAAGTCAACGTTTGTTTGTAGACTGAGTCTGCGGTTATTGTTGTTGCAAGGGGAAGTCACACTCAGGTTTGGGTGTGGGGTGGACATAGATCTACGTGGCAGATCGAATCACCTAAAAATTCTGTGTGCCGTGATTTGCATTGGTGTGATTGGCCCTTATCATCTTCCTCCATTCACAAGTTTGCGTATGAATTAATCTTCCCTATATGCTAAGTGGTTGTATTGCATTCTATTAGATATGGCTGATCTGAGTGGATTCTGTGAGATAGCATTATCTTAGTTAGTGCATTCTTGTCACTTTCATTTATATTGTTCTCACATGTATCATCTGAGCTCGTGGTTTGATAGCTGAGTGTTAAATTGTCTTAGGCTTAAAAATTGAGGTTAAACTTTTTATAGGATCTATTCACCCCCCCTCTAGATCCTGCTACGCACACATATTCATATACTTGCTTCCGGCTTTGCCTATAGAGCACATAACATTGGTATCACAGATACTCCTCTATTGTAACTCTAAAGTCTATGAAATTAAAAATTAAATTATATACTCACATGAGAGGGTTGTGGTGTGCTCGAGGGTGCTCCCTGAGTCAAAATCCTTGTCTGGGCCAGGAGGGTAGCAACCACCCGAGTAAAGCGTGCCTCCATGCATTCCTCAATGCGGTCTACCGCATGTTCGACGATGGATGTAATCTGACTCGTAGAAGTGCCGATGGACGGAGTAGAGAAGGAACTGCTACCGGGGTAGGACGAAGCTGAGCCCGGAGTAGAGAATGGGGCTGGTGTCCAAGCTCTGCCCAAAATCGTATACTCATCCTTTCTTCGATGGGCCGGCTGCTGCTATCCATGCGTCAGGATCTAGCTGCGGCCGCTGCGTCTCCTCCTCCACGTACTTTTCAATCATATGTCTGTCATATGACTCCTGCAAATTGAATAAAAAATATTGTAAGTTTCATATTAATCAATCATATTTAAAAATTGAAATAGAAAAGAAATGTGTATGTATATAATCTTACCACAACCGAGCGAGCTCTCTCGCTCACATACTGATCGGTCCCCTTCTTCTAGTGAACTATAGCAAATAAATCGCGGTACGAGACCGTACCACCCCTCTTCTTTTCCTGTTATACATGTTATAGAGAATAAATAAGGACATATAAGAAATAAAATATAATAAAATTAAGATTATTACTTACCAATCTCTCCTTTTGGGTCGCGAAGGAAACGGATCCAGAAGTATGGAGCTGCACGTCTAGATGTGTCGCACGTGCGGCTTTGGCTTTTGCGGATTTGGCCATCCAATTAGGCTCGGCCCATTTATCATAGAGGTCCTCCTAGTGCTCCCTCCTCATCCATGTGAGGCCGTGTGCCTTCCAAAGGCCACGATCCTCGCTCCCCCCGGCTAGAGCCTTGGCACGGTCCCGACAGTTGTGTAATTGATGCTTATAATTTACAGTTGCTGTGGCCTCCCATGCACGTCGAGCTCGTCCGACGTCAACTCGCCTCACAAACTGATATCCTTGCTATGAAGAATTCAAATTTTATAAGTTGTCAATTGAAATTACGTAGTTTGGAAATATGTAATTTAAAAGATTAAATTGTATACCAGGAACTCGTCGTACAATGGATCGCGGATATCCTGAGGAAACTGTCGAAATGACTTATATGGGCCGATCAGATGTCGCTCAATAATGTTGGTAATAAAACGAGAAGCGTCATTGGGCTCTACTTCATCCCTACAATTATAGATGTTAAAATGATATCCAATAATTATATAGTTCTTGGATAGATAACGAACATAATTCAGGAGTTTAAATATTTACCCAGAGACCCAACATGCTTGCGTCCCTCTTGCAACACCACCTTCTCGCCCTCGTGATGGCTAACAACATCGTCTGCCTGTTGTGTGCCCGGGTGGGCGGACGAGCCAACTATCGTAGGTGGTGTGCCCGACGTATCTGTTACAAGTAAAATAGAAGTAGTTAATTAGAATTTAGCTCATTATTAAAAAAGAATCAACAAGTAAACATATAGAATTCTTATCATTTAACTAAGAATTTAAATAAACATAGTAGTAGAATGTGATGGAAGCGGTGTACTCTGTAGACCTGATGTGGAGGCACTCAAACCTGTAAACATAAAATATCGTGAGCAAAACAAAGTGCATATCCACTACTCATTTATCTAAGAATTTAAATAAACATACCCACAGTTGTTGGTGTGGGCAGTGCACTCTGTGTACCTAGTGCGGAGACATAAAATATCGTGAGCAAAATAAAGTACATATTCACTACTCATTTATCTAAGTGATGTGTGGAAGGATAGGATATAGAGGGGGGGTGGATATATCCCCCGATTAAAAACTATGCCCAAATTAAAATAAAAAATCTAGCGCTACCCAATTTTAAAACAAAATGAACAATATGTTAACAAGAGTTTGCATAGAACATACGTCGAACACTTAAGCACTAAAGCTAATGTCTCCGTTGAGACCTACTTTTCACCCTTAAGAGGGTATATGTCACCCATAGCAGTCTATTTGTCAGCCTTATGTGTGCATTTGTCATCCTTAGCTTCTTCTGCTGGCAGGTAAACACAAGTGGACTTCCCCTTCATGCAGCTTTAACACTTCACACATATTCAGTGCTACAACCTATTTTTCACCCGTAGAGAGCTATTTGTCAACCTTACCTGCCTATTTGTCACCACTAATGAGTCATTTGTCTACCTTATCTTCCTTCCTTCCCTTATATGAATCTTAATAGATTTGTTCATCATTTCTGAAGAATTAATGACTGCACAAACTTGGGTTGACCACTATCTTGGCTCTATTGACTGTGCGTTGACTATGTTACCACGTTGACTTTTCTTCAATTCTTGAGAAAATAACTGGCTTTCAGCCTGTTCTATGTGCAACTGTCAACCAGTTCTTTGTCCAATTTAGAAGTAATTTACACACATAAAATCATTATAGCTCCATAGATGATTGTACATCAACAAAACACATTGACTATCCACATGAAGAGTATATATGACTCTAAATTTTGACAGCATCAAAACACAGGGACACAACACTAAGAATTTAAATAAACATACCCGTAATAGTTGGTGGGGGCGGTGCACTCTGTGTACCTGGTGCGGAGACATAAAATATCATGAGAAAAACAAAGTGCTAAGTCACTACTCATTTATCTAAGAATTTAAATAAACATACCCGCAGCATGTGGTGGGGGCGGTGTACTCTGTGTACCTGGTGCAGAGACATAAAATAGCATTACCAAAATGAAGTGCATATTCACTACTCATTTATCTAAGAATATAAATAAACATACCCGCAGTAGGTGGTGGGGGCGGTGTAATCTATGTACATGCTGCAGAGACATAAACTATCATTATCAAAACAAAGTGCATATTCACTACTCATTTATCTAAGAATTTAAATAAACATACCAGTAGAACCCCTCCCGGAACCACCTCTCCTCGAAGATCCGGTACGACCTCGAACCATCTAATTATTGACAACAATTAAAGTAGTGCATATTAGTCCACAACTAATTACGAGGAGATGTGGTAAGTAATAATGACAAGAAGTGTATATATGTTAAATTTCTTACAAAATATTTAATCAGTATCTATTTCATCTTTAGACGCTGAAGATATATCAAACTCATTGTCATCTTTGTCATCTTCCTCATTCGAACTAGATTCATACACTTCCTCCTCAGAGGACTCCTCCTGCCCAACAATTGCTTCATTTAGCTCAGTTGAATCGACTTCTTCCACTTCGTCCTCTATAGACAACTGAAGTGGATCGTCAGATTCAATGAGATGAAGATTAGAAGCAACCAACTCTACAGTGTCACCCTTGTCTAATTGAAAAAATTCGGCACTAGAATCCTCTGAGATAGCTTCAATCAGATCTAACTCATCATTAGACACAAGCCTTGGTTTTACCCTACAAACTGTCCACCAATCTTTATTCTTGGACGATGAATAACTTGAATAATACACTTGCTGGGCTTGTGCGGCCAAAATGAACGGCTCATAGGTATTCAATTTTGATCTATGTTTGACATCGACAATCCCATATATTACATCGTTTCGAACTGAATGAGGATCAAACCAATGACACTTAAAAAGGAATATATGCTTGTCTTGTCCGAGATACTGTAATTCTATGATCTCCTCAAGAATACCATAGTAATCAACATCATTTTCATTGTATGTACTATCTTTCATGCAAATGCTGCTATTCATCATAGACTTATTTCGTCCATAATCTCTGGTGTGAAATCTATAACCATTCACAAAAAATCCTGGATAGGCATGTGCGACCTTTGAAGGTCCATAACTTCTCTCCCAGACTCTTTCATCAGTAACATAACCTTCTTAAACCTATGAATATATACCAAGTTACTTTAAATTGAACTTGCATACACCTCAAGCTTTGTGGAATTGGTAGATTGACACTTACTTGACCTTTAAGCCATCTGGCAAAAGATCTCTCTCGTTCATTTTGAACCTCCATGTCATTGTGTGGACATTGAGTAATTAATTATGAATCAAATTGCCTGTAGTGATGAATGCAACATCACCGTAAATGGGAGGAAGAACGTCAAGATGCCTATAAATTTTAGCATCTGCGGAGTTGAGGACTCACTCAACATAAGGTTCAATCTCAGCATAGTTCAGGAGAACATATATCTCTGCGGCCAACAACTCTTTGTCCTCTAATATGTGATTCGAACAACTTCCGAATGCACGTCCTGGATACTTAAATATGGATAACCGGTCAGACGGACCCACCTCTCCTCCATCATCATTACGTGGAGGTCGATTGCAGCGAGTTTGAATTTCGGGTTCGAAGTACATCGAACAGAAGTTTGAAATTTCTTCAATAATATATGCTCCGATAATCGAACCCTCTACTTTAGCCTTGTTGCGAACCTTCATTTTCAGGTCATGCATACACCTATGACAACAATTCATATGATAATGACATACAGTGACAATGACAGACACATGTAACTACTGTTAAATAATTAGTAAATACATACTGATTACCTCTCAAATGGTTACATCTATCGAAATTGTACCGGTCCTCCAACTTTAGCCTCGTATGGCAAATGGATAATCAGGTGCTCCATGGAATCGAAGAACGCAGGGGGAAATATCTTCTCCAACTTACATACCATCGTGACCACATTCTGCTCTATAGTTTGCACGTCCCCAAGTTTGAGTTCTGATGCACATATAATCCTTAAAAATTGACTCAACTCAGTCAATGCTCCCCATATAGGCTTTGGCAATATGTCATGGAATGCAATGGGCAGAAGTCTCTCCATGAACACATGGCGGTCATGACTTTTCAATCCATATATTTTTCCCTCATTGACATTCACACAACGGGCTATGTTATACACATATCCATCAGGGAATCTTAATTGCTTCAGCCACTGGCACAGTTCATTGATCTGTGTGTCTTTCAACACGTAAGCTGCTTTAGGTTGCACAACTTTGCCCCGTACCGACCGTAATTCCAACTCTGGTCGTTTGTAAAGTATCTTCAAGTCCGCTCATTGTCCTTTATTTTGGCTTTCACGTTCATGATGGTGTTGAACACATTATCAAAGACATTATTATCAACATGCATGATGTCCAGGTTGTGCCGTATCAAAAGGGCTGAGCAGTAAGGCAATTATCAGAAGATACATTTCTTCACCCAATTGTGATCCTCTCCAAATCCACGAAGATGTCGTGTACTACCCGACAATTGCACTATATCTGGTAAGTTTTGCACCTGTGCCGCCATTTGTCGACCAGACATCCATTCCATGTCTGCTTCATCCATTTCAACTGTGTTCTTAATGAATGAGTCCTTTTGCCTTCGGAAAGGATGGTCAATTGGTAGAAACCATCGATGACAATCGAACCAGCATGATTTCTTACCATATTTCAGGACAAATGATTTGGTATCAATCATACAGTAAGGACATGCCAACCTCCCGTGTGTGCTCCAGCCCGATAACATTCCATATGTAGGGAAGTCACTTATTGTCCACATCAATGCAACCTTCATAGTGAAATTTTGTTTTCTATATGTATCATAAGTAAAAACTCCATTATTCCATAATCTTTTCAACTCATCAATCAATGGCCTGAGATATATGTCCAATTTTTTTTCTTGAATCACCAAAGTTAAGAAAAGGTTCTCTCGCTTCATGCACATGCCCGGTGGAAGGTTGTACAGCGTCATGAACACTAGCCAACATGAGTAAGACGCCACTAAGCCTCTAAATGGGTTGAAGCTGTCTGTGCATAAACCTAACCTAACATTGCGTGGCTCGTGAGCAAAAGCAGTATAGGTATGATTGAAATGAGCCCAAGCTTCACCGTCGGCGGGATGACTGATTATATCATCTACATGACGTACTCTTTCCGTGTGCCATATCATATGCCGAGCTATCTTTGACGACATATACATCCGCTGCAATCTGGGCGTGAGAGGGAAGTATCGCAGTGACTTGTAAGGCACATCCTTCTGCTTTGAATTGTCCCCTCTCTTAGGTTTAAATCTATCATGCTGACAAATATATTTTTTTTGTTTTTGTAAAACCCCAGCCAAGTGGAGGATGATGGAGACCAACATCGCACCACTAGGAGGATGATATTATTGATAAAGAGTAAAGAATTATTACAAGAGGTGAATGCTAGGGATGCCTAGCTTATCCAAACGGGCTACACCTTTGATATTCTGAGGCAGCTCATGATGAAAATAGAAAGAATTACACTTAGTGGAGCATGCTAAAGATGCTAACAGATCAGTAACACTGTTGGCTTCTCTATAGATGTGGTTAATTGAATGATGCGGGGGAAGGAGGCTCCAAATCTCTATGACAAAATGGAGAATCACCCAAGGACATTGAGTTACTTTTGTAATAGCCTGCACCAAAATGTTGGAGTCACAATCAATAAGAATCATGTCACTAGTGATGGTAAGAGCGTATTTGATGCCATCCAAGAGTGCCCGAGCTTCAGCAATAAGGCTGCTAGACTGGCTATAGTAGTGAGAAAAGGCAAGTAAAACCGATCCATGGGAATCATGCTGACAAATATCACCTGATCTTTTATATACATTATCTTCATAATATAGCATATAGTGATTAGGGCATGCATCTATTTTTTGGTATCCAAGCCCTAACTCATTGACCATCTTCTTTGCATGGTAAAAATTTTCAGGCAGCTTCTCATCTCGAGGTAGCATACTCTTGATAAGGAGGAGCATATGGTCAAAACAACTCTCACTAAGGTGAAATTCAGATTTCAAATTCAACAACTGTGAGACAGCAGACAACCGAGTGTGATTTTCATAACCATCCCACAATGGCTCATCAGCATCCCGAAGTAACTGATAAAATCCTTCAGCCGACTTATTTGGTGGTTCTTCGTTGTACACGTGTTCCCCTTATGCATTAAAGTTAGGGCCAGTAGCATCGATTACCATGTCTGCATAGGTAATTGTGCCGGCAACATTGCCGGGCTCATACGACCAGAAGTCCTCACCAAGACACACCCAATTCATATAACCTTTCGTGAACCCTTTCCTGTATAAATGAACTTGCACATCCCATAGCGAATGAAATCCCTTATTTTTACAACGTAAACAATGACATCAGATGTTACCACACTAGTCCACTACTGTTGGATGCCCCAATACAAACTGAATAAAACTATCAACTCCATCCTTAAACTCCTCTGACACCACTCCGTCAACTACTCTGCGATTCATCCATGAACGATCAATTCTAGCTTTATTTACCTAACAAATTAAAAAATTCATATCAATATGTCTTATCACTACATCTAAGAAAATATCGATACCATCTCCCCTAAATATTGATTATTTTCCACACTTGTACATCCTATTTGGTCACATATACATCCATATCCACATCCACGTTCACTTCCATATTCACACACCGAGGTTAACATCGACATCATTTTCTGGAAAAAATCATTATCATACTTGCATTCACATACACATTTTCTCACATATCGGCATCCACACCTGTCTACAAATTTAATTCACATCCAAGCATACTAATCACATATATCATAACAAAAGTCTTGAACGGGCAAAAATGAAAAAAAAAGGGTCATATCCACATTTACGCACACACATTTATATCCACATCCCTCTTCCCACCCTCCCAATAAAAATAGTTGAAATTTCATCTGATGTTGTAAGAGTACACCAGGTGATAAGGAGAAAAGATTCGTCTTGTAGATCGGGCATGAAGGTTAAAATTCTCAAAGGAACAGTTGATTTTCTTAAAAGTAATCTCTATGCAACTCTTGAGTACATATTACTTGAGGGGGTAATATGTACTCAAGAGTTGCATAGAGATTACTTTTAAGAAAACCAATTGTTCCTTTGAGAATTTTAACCTTCATGCCTGATCTACAAGACTAACCTTTTCTCCTTATCACCTAGTGTACTCTTACAACATCAAATGAAATTCCAAGCCCCTTTTTTTATTGGATGGATAATCAACAAGGACAGGTTCGTCCTCGCCGCCATCTATTTCTTCGTCCTATTGATCATGCATTTGCAGAGCCCACTCTTGGTATGGCCTTCCCAGTTGCACAATGTTTACTAGTTTTCCATCCTCAAATATTTCAACAATTGCATCAGTCTCTCTTTAACGAGCCTTATCTCCAAAATCCTTCATTGCCACAGTAAAAGGGTCAAGATGTTGCAACTCAGTCGTGATAGTATGGATAACAGAATCTACCAAAATATCAACGAGAACATGATTGTCAGGTGGTGAATCCAAAAGGGAAGGAGCCATTTGCTGACAACTGAGAATGTAATTACATCAGGATATTCTGCACCAACTGGTTTTAGTTTTGGTGGCAACGGAGCCCCTCCCCCTCCTTGTGTCTCTGTGTGTGTGAGTGAGAGTGAGAGAGGGCGGGAGCAGGGAGGGGGGAGGGGGCCAACGGGAGAGGGGGAGTGGGGAATATCTACGGTGGGGGGGTGTCCGCCGGAAAGAATTTGACCGCGCCATTGCCGGAGCTCACCGCCATTGCTGCGCCCTCGCTGTAGGTGCGGCCTCCGCTCGCCCCTCACCGGTGTCCCTGGGTAGCTCTGCAGCGCCCACCCGCCCTCGCCACTCCGCCGCCCGCCGGTGAGAGATTGAGAGGGGGGTGCGATCGTGAGAGAGGAAAGGGATGCAGTGGTTGAAGGAGGAGGAAGGGGGAAGGACTAAGAAGGATAGGAGATGGGTCGTCTGCCTTTTCTTATCTCTTTTTATTTGGCGCCATATTTTCATTTGGCGCCATGTTTTCATTCATTCATTCATGATTTTTTGTCATTCATTCATTTCTTCGAATAGGATAAAATCTCTCTCAGTAAAAAATATCATTACATCTAAAAAAAATATTATTTAATATTTTGAGATCTATAATTTAGAAATTTTTAACTTTTTTTATGGCCGATAAGTCGATTCCTATAAAAAGAAGAGAGAGCATGTTGAAAAGCCTAGCTACCTTGAAAGCAGGGTTTGCCGTCTCGACTGACCTGGCTGTCCCGGTCACGGCCCGGGACGGGTCGGGTCGGTCACGTCTCGCTCCGTCTCAGTCCATCTCGTAAAATGTTAAAATAAAAAAACTCTTTATATATATATAATATATATATATAAATACAACAAAATAAAAAAGACGCTATATATATATAATATATATAAAATAAAATATTAAAATAATGAAGCGTCTCGGTCACGACCCACGACCCGGGCGTCCCGCCCACCACTTGGGTCGGGTCGGGATGTGGGGGTCGAGGCATCCCGGAGCGGGACGTCAAACCCTAGTTGAAAGGCCCACATCGGGGTGCGAAAAGGTACTCAGAGGCGTATCTGTCACCTGTTGACCATTTCCTTATTGTTCCGTGCCCCCCTCAAACTAATGTGTTTTGAATTTGCCGTCACGTCTATAATGAATTTTCGGGAGCTAGGGCTCCTCGCGGGGAATGCCACGTGGAAGCACTCAGGATAATAATCAAATATCATTGTATCTTTGATGTGACACCACCTTGGAGGTGATAGCCACTAGACCGATGCACCTTGGACCTAGACTCGCAAGCAATCCAACGTACCTGGTGATATCACTTAAGCGGACTCACCCGCGTAACGCACACATGTGCCCGTGGGCAACCCGGTGATGATGGAGAGGGTCTGGGGCGGGACCTTGATGCTCCAGGAGATTTGGCTAGCTTGAGGCTGAATCCCTAAGGGCCCGGGATGCCCAATTTCACGGGCAGCTAGCACACCAAGGGCGTGGGTTGTAGGGTCTCTCTCACAACTCGCTCTGCGGTGGTCGCTCAATTTGATGACAATTTGGGACCGGGCACTCTCTCACTGTCGACGGCACTAAGATTTAATATTAATTAAGCAAAGGAAACCAGCAAAAAGAAGTGTTCAGTAGCTCACCTGGTCGGCGTGAAGACACCGACCCCGACCGAAGACGAGGGCTACCCGCACGCCGCGTCGACGACGCTTCGGCCGAAGACCTACTAGTACATCCACTACTCCCTCGCAGAGGGGTTGGACTAGACGTGGGGAAGTCCAATTACAACCAAACATTACCTCCATGCAGGGAGGGGCTGTGAGCCGGCAAGGCGGGGTGGGGAAGCTAAGTCAGAAACCGAATTGCCGAGCTCCACCGGTTCTGCCAGCTTCAGGAATAGCTTGACAGGCAGTCGATGACAGCGCCGCCACGGGCTCTGACGAGCTCAGAAGAGGTCGAGACTGGTGCCGAAACTTTCTGAGTTGACCCAGGAGGATGTCTGAATTTTTGGATAATTTCCTGATGACGTCGCTGGCAAGGGCAGGGTCTGGAACAGGACTGATCTACTCTGGTTCTGGTTGTTCCCAGACTGCTACTGCTGGAAGGCGAGGGTGCCACGAACACTCCCGGGGTCTAAATAATGCGGGACCAGAACCGCTGCAATCGTGGACGAGTCCTCCTCGAGCCGGGACCAACAGGATCATCGTTGGAGGTTGGAGCTGACCATGATGAATGGATCAGTGGAAGGAGGTCGGACCAAGTTATAGGGAGCTGACCTTGCGCACCTCGGGGAGAAAAACTGGAATTCTTGACTCCGAGCTCCAAAAATTGTTCTACTTCTTGGAGATGGCAGCGGACTTGCAGGAGAAGCCCTCAGCCAAATGGCACCTCAAGAAGCCCAGGGCGCTGGTCGTGGGAGCCTCTAAAAGTCGCTGTTGGCTGTCTGCCTGAGAGGAAATGCGCAGTCTGATGAAGATGACTCCTCCGAGCAGCACCGAAGCTGAACGATGACGAGACCACCTCGCCTACAAAGCAGCCTTGCCAAGCTTTTCAGCAGTATAAGATAAACCACCTGAAGATGCGCAGTGAAGATGTGGTAGCCTCTGCAACTCGACCCTTGACTGCTACCGGCGAACTGGGATGAATAGGGTGGTGATAGGTGATGGGAAATGAGGTAGATGGGATGGGAAATGGGGTGGATGGGTGTGGGGGCGACCCCTGGCTGTGTGGGGGTCTGGTAGGGGGCGATCCAAGGTGTGGGAGGGGCAGAATGGGGGCTGGAAGGTGGTCTAGCAGGTGGAGGAAGGGGGAGCTACGAATTTGGGTTGGGAAGGAGAGATCTCTCTTAAGGTTGGAATGTGACTTAATGGGGGTTGTTAATGGGGGTCTTGTGGATTGGAAGGGTTGTGTTGGGAAAGGGAAGGGGTGCTTGGGGAGTGGGGAATTCTCCCTTGGGAGATGAGAGAGGTGCTTGGGGAAGGAGAGTGGGTGGTTGGTGGTTGGAGGGTGGAGTGGGGATAGGTGGAGGCTACCTTGGGGTTGGGATAGAGTTAAGAGGGGTTGTAGATAGTTGGGGAAGCTCTTGAATGAGGGGAGGGGAGTTAGAAAGTAGGTGGGAGAGGGGAGAGAGAGGGGGGGGGGGCGTAGCCCCTTTGAGAGAGAGAGAGAGAGAAATATCAAGAGAGAGAGAAGAAAACTCCATAAAGGAATTATCTATTATATTGATCATCAAAGGTTACAAATGAGAGAGGGGAGGGGGCTATTTATAGACTACATACATTTCCTAGGACCAAATTGACCCTGACTAAACAATTAATGACCAAAGCAGTCCAAGGGAGGGCGCCCATGGGCCTAGCCCACTTAATTGGGCCCATTAACCAACCTAATCAACCTAATGACATTCAACTTAGGTAAATGATTCTCAAACCTAGGTACTGGACTCAAATAAAGGGAAAATTACATAGTTTATGACTCAAATAAAATATAAAAATTACATGACTAGACTTAGAAAAATATGACAAACACAATGACGCATGCCGACGAACAATCCGAGCCTTGAAAATGTGGAGGGGCAAGGGATGCCCCCATCATACCCCCGGGGTGGGGAAAACTCGACCCCATCGAGTATGGGTCCACCGGGGAAGTAGTACACCAAATGCAGCTCCGGGTGAGCCACGATCTACAAACTCAACTCCGCGTCCCTAGTCGGGGGACGGATCTCTAGCCTCTCAAGGTAGCTCAAGCACACCCTCTTGCCGGCGATGGTACCCTACTCCTAGTATTGCCTCCGTGTACTTACGTCAGGCTCTCAAGTTGATTTGTGGAGGCTCTCCGAAGGTGTCACTCTCAAAGGTAGGTAGAGGCTCGAGGTATTCACTAGGATCCACCGCGGTGCCCATATAGGGTGCCGGATCCGCCACACAAAAAATGGGGTAAATATCAAAACCCATTAGTAAGTCCAACCCGTAAGCCGGGTTGCCAAAGCCACTCGGAACTTGGCAAGATCCAAGTCCTCATGCCCTGAAATTGGAGGTGACCCTAGGGTAGAGCCACTCCAATGTCACCATCACCAAGTTGCCTACTTGGAATCCCAAGTGGCGCTTACGAGCTATTGCCCGCTCTTTGTGATCCTCACCGCTCGTTGCTAGATGCTTGCGTGAATGCGTATGACATGCACTACGATGCGGTGTGGGTGTGAAAAGTATGGTGTGCAAAGGTGGACCAGGGCAGCCAAATGTAGACCGATCATTATTTGATGACATGAAGACTTTGACGGACTTAAGAGGGTCGGGGCATCCATAGGTGAACCTATCATGCATGGGTGTGATGAGTGTCGGAGGACCCGGACATCCATGAATGCTCCTAACATGCTTAAGACTCATGATGAATGAAGGTGGGCCATTACATCCGATTATGGACCAGTCATACTTCCTACTTGACATGTGGGTGATATGAATGAATGGACCCGACTTATGAATCATGCCAAGTGGTGCGGTACGCCAAGGTTCATGCATTCTTATCCCAAAGATGACTTTCATGTGCATGGGTGTGGGGTGGCCCTTGAGCTTCCACTTGAAAGGGTCGAAGGGATCATGAACGGTGGTCATCATGGGAAGAGGCACTTCCTTGTTCCCTAGGTGTAGATCTTCCTTGGTCATGGCTACCCTTGTGTCGCCCAGGACTTTGGAGAGGTGGGCGTGGTCAAACATGGTGGGTGAGGGTAGGGAATAGTGGGTGGTGAGTAAGGCGGGTGGGTCACATGGGCATCTAGGCTCCCATAGGAAGGGGTCGAAGGGATCATGGAATGGGTTTCCTAGAGAGATGTACTCGAAGTCCTCAAGGTCCTCAAAAGATGATGAGGCATCCTCCTCCATTGGGATAATTGGGCCGGTGATTTGTGTGGGATGGTCGGTCATGAATGGAGGGCTTGCCGTTCTACCCGAGATAAGCAACTCCAATTTACGGATAGTATTGAGCTCATCGGGTGTAGGGAGGAATAGAAGGAGGTCGCTAGTGTAGCAACACACAGTGTAAACCGCGGTGATAGACCCGACACATAGGTGTTGGAGGTCAAGGCTCCTAGGTCGGTCGGTCACTGTGGTCAACATGCCAGTCAATGCCATTTGCCATGCTAAGCCCTTAAGAAGATCCTCTAAAGTCTCCACATGGTAGGATGATTGGATGGTGGTGCGATAGGAGAAGGGCACTATAGGGAGGTTTTGCTCTATAAGAAGGCAAACATGGGCTGTGATCTCTCTAATTGAGCTTTCCCTTAGCCAATTAACAAGGGGTTCCCCTAAGATGAGCTCGGCCCCATCTAGAGATGGTGGTGGAGGGTGGAGACCACCGTGCGAGGCTTCTCCTTCAACTTGGACATGGGTGATCTTCATGATGGGGATAGGGTTTGGAGGGGCATTTGTCCCCACGTGGCCGAGTGTGTGGGCCACTTTTTCTAATGCCAATGGGGTAGGAGGATCTATCGTGGGTGGTTTGGTGACAGCCAGTGCAGAGCGCACCCGGGGTGGTGAGCGAGGTCAGACTTGGGTTGGGGTTGGGAGTGGAAGTAGTGAAGGCCTAGGTTGGGGTAAGATTGGGGTTGGAAGTGGAAGGTGGGTTGGGTGAAGAGGTTTGGGTTGATTGGTTTTGGGAGGTGTGTCTCTTATGGGGGGCGATGGAGGGGTAGTGGTGGGGCCGAAGGGGGCTTGTGGGGTATGGGTTTGGTGAGGGATTTTGGGTTTGGGGGTGGTGGCTGTTATGGGCCTCGGTGGAGGGGTGGACACGGAGTCCACTTGGGCTTGTGGGGCTATGGTTGTGGTGAGGACTTGGAGGTAGGGTGTAAATGTAGTGGCTGGGGTAGGAGAGGTGGGAGGCGGTGGGGATTGGGTGATTGTGGTCTTGGGTTGGCCGGGTGGGTGTGAATTCTAAGAAAATCCACTCAAGGAGAAGAAGATCAAAAGATGATAATAATAATAGGGAGGGAAAGAAGAAAGCACGTGGTGCTAATAAGGAGAGTGATCGCCAGAGGGGTTACCTCAATAAGAAAAAGATGACCGCGAATACCTGGTGAAAATAAGACGCGGGATGGATGTGAGTTCCTTCCTCCACCTTCTATCGGCCGGCCGACGAAGGGGGTTCTTCCTTTTGATTACCTTAAACAAAGAACAAACAAATAAAAGAAAAGTGGATCAGCCGAGAGTGAGTGTAGTATCAATCCAAATAAATAGTATGATGATGAAAGAAGAATATAGCATGCGCACCTTTTTATTTGGTTTTTGAAACCCCTAGAGAATTAGGGAGAGGAGAGGAGATGCAATACTAATGCAAAAGAAGAAAACGATGGACGTTGATGATACGATGAAGACAAACACAAACAAAGGAGAGAGAACCCTGTTGTTCCTGTAAACAGTAAAGGGGAAAACCACCGGAGCAGCAGGAAGCAGAGGGAAGATGACGAAGAGATCACGCGGATGAAAAGAGAAACTCTTCTCTGCGCTTTCTCTGATTAACGACTAATGACTCCAACGACCTTGCTAACACCGTAACCTCTGTGACAACAGCCCTGCTTCTAACCTCTCTGTATGTCTATCTAACCTTACCTTACCTCGCTGTGTCCTCTGTAACTTCGCGCGAGATCAACCAGGGGACTCTTTTATAGGGTCTCGATCACAGATAAACACAGATTTGGGAAGATAAGAATAGGCAGTGATCATCAATGGCAAGGACTCTAGTTCCTAGATCAAGCAAAGTGACCAAGAAAGGCAGGGAACTCTTCAGGAAAGGCGAGTTTAAGAAGGACACGAAAGGGTGAGACACGACCTACCGAAGGGCGTCAATTCAACAATTGACGACCTGCCGCAAGGGCGTTAAATCAAAACACGACCAGGATCAGGGCGTCACTTCCTGGATTCAATTTTGGCAACAAAACCTTCTTAATTTGAAAAATTGTGAAAGACGCCTAAGGAAGAGGCGTTGATTAAAAACACGCCCTGAGGAAGGACGTTAATCATTGATTTTCAATCATAGTGGGACTCGCATAACACCAGGAATTGACGCCCTTAACACAAGTCAACCTTTCTTAAAGACACGCCTCAAGAAAGGCCGTTACTTAAATAACGCCCCCAATGAAGTCGTTAATCACCAAAAATGCAAGAATAAATCACAAAAACACACAAAAATAGAAAAACTTTATATTATAGAAATATTGAAGTTCACTTTGGGGCATTATCATAGTGACATGAGATTTGATCATTATAGCGTCAATTTTGGCGTGTCTACAGCTGCCCCGTCTTGGTGTCTGCTTTGGAAGGGAGTGAGACGAAATGGAGAGAAAGTGCAACAAGCGGAATGAAGTTGAACGAACTGATAAGTAGATGCCAAGGTGTGATGTGACACGCCTTAGATACTAAGCATTGGAAATCTTTCCAGGATTCAAAGTGAAACAAACTCCGGGTGATTCCGAGAAAGCATCGATTTGCTGGATAAAGGAGACTAAACTAAGTAAATAAAATGTGCACACGGGCACGACAGGGAGACACCATTGGAGAGCGGTTACCAGCCAATGTGGACGTGTTACAACCAAGGTGGATTTGTAAAAAAATAAAGGGAATTGAGATGAAGACCCAGCAAAGGAACATTTTCAAGGAACTAGCCTGAGCGGCTTCAGAGAGAATAAAGTACTCGATTTGGAATAGAATATCTCATGTCAACTCAATCAAGAGCGAGTGACCTTCATTATTACCATAATATGAAGATTTTCAGCATGAAGCTCATAGTCCTACATGATGCATGCTGGGCTAAAAGGAAAATTAAAACAAACTAAAAATATAGAAAATAATCAAGGATAATATTGTTAAGCCATCTAGATTTGGTCAAGAATCCAGATCTCTGAACTGACACTAAGCCGAAGCCCGCTTTTCCGCGTATTAACTCAGAAAGTGGAACCATCGTCCCAAACCTCGAATGACTCAACGGCCTATCCGTGTGATCAAGACTCTCCTGGAATTATCACTGTTTTTGATGAAGGGGAACTCAAATTCCAGGTTCATCAGAACCACAAGGTCCTTGATATGCTATAATAGCGTAGATACCATATAGTAACAATGCTTACAGGAAAGAGATACAAGAAAAGAATGTTGTTACTCCGACACATAACCCATGCTCCTCGAACTCTGCAATCTTCTGTACTTAAAAACTCATTAGTTCTCTCAAAGTAAAGCAAGATATGATCATAAGTGCTTAACCAAAATAACTACAATTAAAAGATAGCACTTAAGTTCATCAAAGCATATGCAAGTCAACAAAATAACGACTGGAGTTCATGGCGTCAAAATATGAAAGGCGCCGGACATCAGGGCGTCAAAACATAAAACATGCCCTTCATTAAGACGTTAAATGCACCGAAAGTCCAAGTAGAAGACGACCCAGGAGGAGGCGCTAACTAAAACATGACCTCTGTCAAGTCGTTAATTAAACAATTGACGCCCCAACAGAAGACGTTAATTAACAACACGCTTCCGTTTCCAAATCGAAAGCTAAACCCAGTCCTAATGGCAATCAACCTTCCAACTCCGAACAGCCCTTAAGACCCCTCAGACCTCTATAAAAAGGAAGGAACTTCCTTAGATCAATCAAAGCAATCCTGATTCCCTGTTTCTTCTGCTCCTTCTGTGCGCCCGCAGACACTGCAATCATTCAAACTCTTCGTGCAGACCGAAGATGGAGAGAGCTATCAAGAGATCCAAGACTTCTGCTCCCAAGCTGACTGAAATCAACGGGCATATAAGCAGTAGAATTATGATGAACTAGGTAAGGAATTACTCTCTGTTCATATCTTACAGCATACCATACTGTTCTGCTTCTTTCAAACTACTTATTCATCCTTCTGTCTGTAATCTCACCTTCTTCTCTTTTCTTTTCCTTTTTTCTGTTTTCCACAGGAATATCCAAATGTGCCAGGAGCCAGGAGATTCACAAAGATCAAGTGGCTACCTCTTCTTCTCTCCAAGTTCTCTTCAGATATGAGGGTGTACTTAGCAAGATGGCACCTTCTTGGTCTAGTTACCCATGCCAAACACTATGATCAAATTCACCTCGATTGGGCTGCCATAGGAGCTCTAATTGAAATATGGCACCCTTCCACTCATACCTTTCTTTTCTCGACTTTTGAAGCCACAATCTTGTTAGAAGAACTAGAGATGCTCTTGGGCCTAAAGAAGATGAAGCAAGGTGATGAGAAAAAGATGGCCATCATGCCAAAGCAAATTTCTTCACATGAGCTACTAACCAGTTTAATTCCCAGCCCAAACTTAGTGAACCAAATCAAAGCTCCAAGGGAATCAATCTCCTAAAGCTTGCTTCTTGGGTTTACAAGAGATCCGATCAAGCTAAAGAAGACGAAGAGATAGAGCGGGTGGTAAAAGCTTTCGTGGTGTGCTTGGCGGGGACAATCCTATTTCCATCCACGGAAGACTTTCTAGAGGAGGCCCAATTAAGCGCAATAGTGAGCCTATGGGAAGGAGAGAGAGCGGGAGCGGCAATTCTAGCCTATCTCTATAGCGGGCTCACCTCGGCATCAATGGGAAGACCCATCTATGAATGCATGCTAGCACTCTCAAGTTGGGTAGATCTCCACTTCAAATTCGATCCATGTGAGGAGACCCAACAACCTTCTAGAATCTTTTCGAAAAGCCCACTCTCTTACATGACCGGCTCATTAGGAATAAGTAACAGGGTGATGAACCGGATACCTCAAATCAAAAAGAGAGTGGAATGGAGAGAACATCTCAAGGTAATGCCAAAGAATCTTTTCACTTGCGCCCCGGGAATACTCAAGAACTCCGTGCAAGATTCTCCCCCGGCACGGACCTTTGACTCATAGGCGCTTTAGAATTCATTTTGTATAACTCACATCGGTGCCTTCCTCAACTTGGGCTTCCACGACAAATGCTTGAAGATCCATCTCATCTCCCTCCGATCAAAACACGGGATCTCGGCAACAAGGAAGATGGAGAAGAGTGCACAACTATCCAAGCTCTGTGGAAAATCAACAAGGCTCGTCATCTTGTGGAAAACTTAGAAGAAGACAGAGATCAATGGGGAAGTCTTATGTAATAGCTTTAAGAAGCTTGAGGCCCAAAGTGGCTCATTGAAGTAGTGTAATCATTTCTTCCAATAAATCAATGATAATATTCTGATTGAGCCATAACACATTGATTCTGATCAAATCTTCCAATAACCTGCGGTTCTGTTGCAAATAACGACTCAGCCAACGTCATTAATTCCATAAATGACGCCTCAGAGTACGTCGTCTTTAACGATTGATCTCTCATAATTGACGCCTTCACCTGTGGGCGTTAACTGAATAACGTCTTAAGACAAGGCGTTAATTCGATTTATATTTCAAAAAGTATTCGTTAAAATTCCAAAAGTAACGCCTTCAGCAAAGCCACGTTTTATATAAATAACACCTCAGACATAGTCGTTACTCAGAAATAGTAATCATTACTCCCATCACATCAATCAACCCCTAATGAATGTATCTGACGACGGTTATCATTCCCCATGCAAACAAAAAATAACGCCTCAAGAAATGTCGTCAATTATCAAAAAACGCCCTTGTGTCAACCGTTAATTCCATAAGACACGACCTTCCTCAAGTCGTTAATTCTTTTTGACCATTCAACTTAACTTTCCCTCCTTCCTTCTTCTTCCTTCGTTCTCTTTCCCTCTTTCTATCTTCTCTCCTACTGCAACCCTAACCGAACCCAACCCCATCCTCTCATTCTCTTTCTCTATCTCTCTCCCTTCTACACCCTAGCCATGGCCGGTGGACTCAAGCGGCAGAGGGTTTCGGCCCTAGAGGTGGTGGACTTGGGCGAAGATGCCCACGAGGAAGACGCCGTCGCGGCGGTCGAGGAAGATCCGATGGCGATGGCCGGCGACAAGGAAGAACACGGCGACGAGGCCGTGGGAAATGAAGAAGATGAAGGTGAAGGAAGAGGAAACGAGGAAGAAGAAGAAGGTGGTGAGGACGAAGAAGGGGAAGAGGAAGAGGAAGGAGATGAAGACACAACGATGGTGGCCGTGCCTCGCCGTGGCCAACTCCGGTGGCCACGTTAGCCAAGGCCCGAACTCCGGGGAGAGTTGACAGGACCCAAACGCCATAAGGTAAACCCTTAAACCCAAATCTCTATTTTTTTTGAAATTTATTTTATTTTTACCCCAATTTCCATAGCCCTCGGGCTAGAAAGCCGGCAACTCAGAAAGAAGACACCCCCAGGGGTGTCGTGAATTAAAGAAACGACGCCCATACCTGGGTCGTCAATTCAAATTATTTTCTGAAAAATAATTATCCTCATGAAAACACGCCCTGCAGCATGTCGTCCATTATCATTTTTTTATATCAATCATGCTGTTATTTTCCATGCCTTTGTTCAATTATATATTTTTCCCATGATTTATATTGCATGCTGTTTTTATTTAATTTTCACAACCCTGGAAAACAACGCCTCCCATCGGGGCGTCAATTCAACATATAACGACCATAGGGATGGTCGTCCATTTCATTAATTCCAGAATAAATTACTAAAACCCAAAATCCATTTAAAAAAAACGTCCCATTCAGAGGCGTTACTTAGACAAATGACGACCCTGGAACGGGCGTCAATTGGAAAACCTTTTTAGGAATTTAGAAATTAACCTCAAAACCACGCCTCCCACCGGGGCGTCTCTTAGATAAACAACGACCTAGGGTAGGTCGTTACTTCAAAGCTCACTTAGAAACCATGCCCTCCTCAGGGGCGCCAATTAAACAAATCACGACCTGGGGATGGTCGTCAATTAAATCAAACATCAAAATCTCAACCAAGGCAATTAAGTGAATTTCAACAAGAATAATTGAACAATTAAACCAAAATTTCTTTCTTTATGCGTGCAGGGGTTGATGAGGACACGGATCTCCTGGGTCATGATCCGAGCAGTATATTACGGCCTCCCCGAGTTCCAGAGAGCCAGGGTAGATGCTATGGGGTTCGGGGCCTTCCTATCCATAGAGCCAGTTAGACCCGACCTACCACTTATCCAGGTTCTGAGGGAGAGATGGGATAGGACTAGCCGGGCATTCCTGATGCCTTGGGGGCATATGGTTCTTACCCTAGAGGATGTAGCTAGGATCACGGGACTTAGGGTAGACGGGGAGGCAGTGAGCGGGATCACCTTACCAGACTATACCGAGCTTGCCCAGAGGCTGCTAGGGCTAGAGATGGTCTACGAGACACCTAACGAGTGTAGGACTATCTTCCGCACCGACCTGACTACAGTGATGGGCTTAGGGGATGCTAGGCATAGGTCAGGGGAGTCCTTAGAGCGATTCTCACAGAGATTGATCGATGGGGCTAGGGCAGTCTATTGCCAGGACGCAGCCAACAGGGAGAGAGCAGACCGAGACTTGAGGAGGTTCCTACTGCTGCTGCTCGGGAGGCTATTGCTCGGCACGAAGGGCGACATCATCAACTGTCGATTCCTAGGGATCCTCGAGGACTTAGAGGGAGTCGGCAGATACGCCTGAGGAGCGGCGCTGCTGGCGCACCTACTAGCCGACCTGTCCACGGGGACAGGACGAGAGACGACTGTCAGTGGCTTCTCACCTTTTCTTCAGGTATGCACTTATATATTTTTTATTTTATCTTCTTTCTCTTTTTCTTTTTCTTCTTTTTTTTATGCATGTGAATGCCTCACTAATGCAATGCATGGATGCAGGTTTGGAGCCACCTATACATGCCCATGGGGCGTGCTGACCCACGGCCAGGAGGTGAGGGTGCTTTCCCTCTAGCACGGCGCTGGCTGCCAGTGGTTTTCGGTGCCCCACTCGGCTACGAGTTATGGGTGCTACAGAGAGAGTTCCGAGACTTCCCTCCCTCGCTGGTATGCATGAATGTTATTTTTTTTATGTTTATTTGAATTTATTATGATGATGATAGAATGATGTTGATGACGTGCATGTTTATGGATGCAGGTGCGATGGAGGCCCTACGAGGGTATGACTGATGAGGGCCAGCCATGGGTCGTAGCAGGGCGACCTCGTTTTGGGCATGAGCTTTGGGTTCATTGCTTGAGTGAGATCGAGCCGTTACGGCTTAGACTGGTGATGAGGACCCTGGGCCTACACCAGGAGTGGATAGAGGTCGGGGAGCCGCGAGGGATCGGGAAGAAGACACGCGGTCGCACGAAGGTGATCGACTGGAGGGTGCGGTTCGAGGACCAGTACGCCGACTGGCGGCGAGGCAGGACCCGAGTCACCTCCCAGGCGACTGACAGCTCCGAGTACCTCCGGCGCTACTGGAAGGTATATGCCGGCCGACCCCAGATGAGTCCTAGGGGTATGTATGAATGCACTTATTTCTAAATGCTTATGCTTATGTATATCTATCATGCGACTAATATGAAATGGATGCAGGATGCACGAGACATAGCAGCGATGGATGCTCAGGCCCACCTACACAGCCTGGAGGACCAGCTAGCTGCTACACGAGCAGACCTTGAGACCCTGGTGAGTGTTTAAATTATTTCTACATGTAAATGAAATTTTTTTTTTGTTGAATTATTGATGATTAGCCACTGACGATCTTAATGAATGCAGCGTGCCCAGCAGGGAGCAGCAGGGAGAGATACAGGAGAGGCCTCTAGCTCGAGGGGACCTAGTGCAGAGGTGACCGCACTAGCAGAGCAGCTAGCGGGAGCGGTCACACGGGCCGAGGCTGCAGAGCGCGACCTCGCCTCACGGGAAAATCCCAAAACTCAAACCTCATTCAATTATTGAGTCTATATTTCAATGTGCACTGATGAAATTCATTTTTCAGACTGAGGAGCTTCGAGCCGCTCTCACTTGCGTCTGCGAGGGACAGCAGGCGATGACTGCCCAGGTGAGTTTTACTTTCCGTCACTGCATTGCTTATTTCATGAATTATTGAACTGTGGAACTGATGATTTGTTTACCTATTTGCAGACCAGACAGTTACAGGTGGCACGTACCCAGGCTGCCCTGGCCGGGACAGAGTTGGCGATCCGCGAGCAGCGGATTACAAAGCTGGAGCGGTCCCTGAGGCGACAGGAGGAGCTGCCTCAGAACGTGGCAGAGTTGCGGGTTGCCCTCGAGCTGGAGCGATGAAAGCGTGCGCGAGAGCGGGAGGAGCACTTGGCGGACCGTGCCCGTCACCACGAGCTACAGCAGACAGACCGTGCCCGGTACCAGGAGCAGATGGTGGCACGTGATCGTGAGCTGACAGACCTGAGGACGCAGCTGATCCTTTCTCAGGAGCGGCTACGAGTTGCTGAGGAGCGCCTCCAGCGAGGGCGTGAGCGAGCTCGTGCTGCGGGGTACTCCTTCACTAGCTCCACTTTTGTTGCGGGTTCTTCTCTTCGAGAGAGGAGCGAGGCAGGGGGCCAGGCTTGAGTTCCAGCTTCTTCTCGGGGGCCCATGCCCCCTCCACCAGTGCCTCCTCGGGACGGCGAGGACGAGGTAGAGAGTAGGAGAGAGCAGGGTGGAGGCGAGAGCTGAGAGACTTACTTGTACTCCTCCACCCTCACACATGTACTCAGATATTCATGATGTATAGATATATGAGATTGACATTTTTGATACCTGAGCACTTGTGTAGTTGTGTACTTGTGGTTGTGTACTTCGCTTCTTTTCCACGTTCTTTGTGTTCACTTTACTTTACCCTGTACTTGTAGCTGTGATTCACACTTGAATAAACAGGTTAATTCATCTGTTCGACTTGGTCCCTTGCTCAATAAGCAAGGGGTGCCTTTTCTTTTGACCTGGATAGCGGGTCAAGGGGCCAAGCCTTTAATCAAATAAGGCAAATGAGATAACCAATAAAGGGAGATGCAACACGCCAGCAAACAATAATCAAGATGCCCTATGCAATAATGCAAACACGCACATGAAGAATAAACCCCATTTCCTCTTTTCTTTTCTTTTCTTTTTATATTTTATATTTTTTTCTTTTATTTTCAAAAGACGCGCCTTAGATTAGGTCGTTATTCAAACAAAAAATGCCCTAGGTAACGACGTGAATTTGAAAAACGTTTTTTGAATTTTGTTGAAAAGATGACCATATATGTGGGCGTTATTTTAAAAGAGACGACCTTAAGAAAGGCGTGAATTCAATAAAAGGCGCCTTAAGCAAAGTCGTTAATTCTTTTTTCTTGGGTTGACAAAGCCACCCGGGCTCTTAATCCTACACAGTCACCATTTAAAATTCATTGGTCTTTCTTGATTAATCAAAAGGGGGCGACGTGATAATAGTTAACTTATACCCGAGATTTCGCATAGTGCAATCTCCTAGGTCAGTCTCGACCATTCTGCTGGTTTATGACTTACCACAAAGAAAACGAAGATATAAGGAAGCCCATAAGAGATTCTGAGAAGCTCTAGATAAAAGCACTTCCCCTACCCTATGCCTGTTGGGGTTCGGTCTTTGGCATAGGGAAATTTTATCGCCTTTTGCCTCTTTTATATTGCATGCATACGCCCAAGATTTTCCTTGCGGGGACTTTGCCCTCTTGACATGCTTTTCTTTTAATGATTTGGCTTTCACTTTGGAACTGATTTGCATTACTGAAAAATAAACCTAATTGTACTTGGGCTTTTGTGGCATTTGTTCCCTTTTGGGCCCTGACTTCCACCTACTAGGGCGGCAGATAGGCTTGGTGGATCTACCCCGAGGCTTCCTTTCCTCCCTTATGGGCCGAAGAGAAAAAGAATGGGCATCGTCTTCACCTTTAGTCAGGTTTTTGACTTCCCATCGGATTTTGCACCACTTGAGTTCACGGTTTAAGTGTGTAATGTGTGCGGGTGTCGACCCCATTTTGAGTTTAACAAGACTGATGAATGAATTCTGAATTTTGACCTTTCAGACCTTGAGCCCTTGTGTGCCACGGCAACCCTTTTCAATATATATATTTTTTGGATTTTGGAAAATTATATATATATTTTTTTTGGTTTTTGGATTAAGGGTAATATTTTTTTTTGGTTTTTGGATTAAGGGTAATATTTCTTAAGGTACAGACCATTCCAAGGGTGAGTTAGCTCTTGTCCTTCAGCATTAATCAGTTTATAAGCATTGCCAGGATAAACATCTTTTATAACAAACGGTCCTTCCCAGTTTGGTTGGAGTTTTGAGCGGGGTCCACCAGGTTTTACAAAAATTCTCTTGATTACCATCTCACCGACTTTGAATTTTCTCTCAATTACTTTCTTTTGATAAAAACGTGAGAGTCTATTTTGATAAACACGCGCATGCTCAGCGGCGACCAGACGCTTCTCATCTAGGAGTTCCAATTGAGCAAGGAGCGAATCGCGACGCTCATCAATAGAGAGTTCCTTGTCCAATTGTACTCGCAGAGATGGAATAAGAATCTCATAAGGGACTACTGCCTCCATTCCATAAGTAAGGGTGAAAGGGGTTTGCCCAGTAGGGGTACAAATGGAAGTGCGATAGGCCCAGAGAGCTTCAACCAGCTTGTCTGGCCAATCCGAAAATTTATTAGCCTCACACGTCTTTTTAACGATTTTGATCAAAGTTTTATTAGTGGCCTCTGCCTGGCCATTGCCTTGCGGATAATAGGGAGAAGAATGATGCAATGCAATGTTATACCTGTTGCAGAGATCCTTGAGCTCTTGGGAGATGAATTGAGGTCCGTTGTCAATGACGATGGTACTCGGGATGCCGAACCTTGCGATGATGTTCTTCATTATGAACTTGCAGACAGTTGATGTTTTGATCTCCACGAATGCTTCCACTTCCGCCCACTTGGTGAAGTATTCCGTTGCCGTCAGGATGAACGACTTTTGTTTGGTCAGGAGGTTCGAATCACCAAGAGGTCCAATGATATCAAAAGCCCACATGGAGAAAGGCCATGGGGAGGACATAGGATGGAGTGAAGAAGCAGGAGAATGAATTTTATCGGCGTGTAGTTGGCACTTAACACACCTTCGAACATAGATGGAGCAATCCTCTTCTAGAGTTGGCCAATAGAAGCCTAGCCTAAGGATCTTCTTAGCTAACATCTGGCTGTTCACATGACCACCACACACTCCTGAATGCGCCTCTTCCACTACCTTCCAAGACTCATCATCGTCGAGGCATCTTAATAAAACACCTGTGAGCCCTCTTCTGTAGAGCACACCTCCAACCAAAACATAACGCTGAGCCACTCTTCTAATTGCTTTCTTCTCTTCCACAGTGGCTTCCTCGGGATAGGACTGATCATTGCAATATCTGGCAATCTCATAATACCAAGGTTTCTCTTCATCAGCCAATTCTTCTTCCCAATCTAACAACATGACCTCTTTGCCTTTAAGAGACTCACTCCGTCTGGCCTTCTCGAGCACCTTATCCCTAATATCGAGGAATGCACGATCCTTAATAGCTGGAGTGTCACGCTGATGAATGAGAGGAACATGAAAATCACGCTCAGGAGGGAAGACTAGAGCAGAGGCCAAAGAGGCAAGAGCGTCGGCTAGGATGTTCTGGCTTTGAGGGACATGGACGAAGATCAATTTGGTAAAGAGTTTGGCATAAGCTGAAGCAAGTTCCTGGTAGGGCTTGAGTTTAGGATTGATAGTGCGGCACTTGACAAGCACCTGGCGCAGAATGAGCTGACTATCACCAACAATCCGTAATTGGGTAACACCATATCTATGGGTGGTTTGAAGGCCGACCAAAAGAGCCTCATACTCAGCTATGTTGTTTGTGATAGGGAAAGTGAGCTGAGCAGCAAATGGGATGGTGACCCCTTCTGGCGTTAAAAGAACCATGCCGATCCCTCTTCCTTGGGAATTTAGAGCTCCATCAAAATGTAACATCCACATAGGATCGTAGGGTTGATTAATGGACATTAGTTCTTCGTCTGGAAACTTCGAATTGACAGGATCAAATCGGGGGAGAGGGTGGTGAGCAAGATGTTCGGTAATGGCGTAACCTTTGATTACTTTCTGTTGAATGTAAGTGATGTCGAATTGAGAAAGGAAACTTTGCCAACGTGCTAATCGATCAGTGAGGACAGATTTTTCAAGAAGGAATTTAATCGGATTCATGCGAGCAATGAGGTGAACCTCGCGAGCTAAGAAATAGTGTTTTAACTTCTGAACTACCCAGACTAAAGCAGCGCAAGTCTTCTCCATGGCTGAGTACCTCTGCTCACAAGGGTTGAGAAGTTTAGACAAGTAGTATGCTGCCCTCTCCTTTCCTTCTTCATCCACGTGAGCTAAGACAGCACCTACAGAGTCATCCAGGACAGAAACATAGAGGATAAGCGGTTTGCCTGGAATCGGCGGCCTCAGGACAGGAGGATTGGCCAGATAATCCTTCAATCCGTCAAAAGCTGCCTGACACTTGTCATCCCAATTAAACTTGGCCCCCGGCTTAGTAAGCTCGTAAAACGGCCTGCATCGTTGTGAGTGCTGGGAGACGAAGCGGCGGATAAATTGCAACCTCCCGATTAATCCTCGAACTTCCTTCAAATTCTTGGGAGGAGGCATATCCCTGATGGCCTTCGCCTTATTGGGATCAACTTCAATTCCCCTTTTGCTGACAATAAATCCAAGCAACTTCCCTGATGAAACGCCAAATACACACTTCTTGGGGTTCATTTTCAATTGATACTCTCGTGATCTCTGCAAGACTTTAGCTAGAACCCCAGGATGCTCAATCCTTGTCCTTGATTTTACTACCAGGTCATCCACATACACCTTGATATAAATATGAATCATGTCATAAAAAATTGCCATCATAGCCCTCTGATAGGTGGCTCCAGCATTCTTGAGTCCAAAAGGCATGACCACATAACAATATGTACCCCATGGTGTAGTGAATGATGTTTTCTCTTGATCTTCCTCAGCCAAACGAATTTGATTGTAACCTGAAAAATCATCCATGAAAGAGAGAGTCTCAAATCCTGATGTATTATCAATCAGAACATCAATATGAGGGAGGGGAAAGTCATCTTTAGGACACGCACGGTTGAGGTCCCGGAAGTCTATGCAAATTCGAACCTTTCCATCTTTCTTCATGACCGGGACGATGTTAGCCACCCAGTTGGGATAGAGGACAACTCTAACAAATCTAGCCTTATGGAGCTTGTCGACCTCTTCTTTCATCTTTAAAGCCATGTTAGGGTGGAAACGTCTCAACCGTTGCTTGACCGGGACAGATCCTGGCTTAAGTGTAAGTCGATGTTCAACAAGCGCAGGGTCTAATCCAGGCATATCCTCATAACTCCACGCAAACGTGTCCTTGTATTCTTGAAGCACCAAAATAAGCGCCTCCACTTCGGAGGGCGGCAAATTCTTGCTAATGAGGACAATCTTAGGGTCTTCTTCCGTACCTAAATTTATTTCTTTGGTAGGCTCTTCTACTGAGGTTGATGGTTCATCAAATCTTCTCGTGCCACTGGCAAAGACATCAGCCTCGTCCTCATATTCTTCATAACTTTCATCCCCCTCTTCAATAGGGTCTTCATCATTCATGATTTCATAGACACCAAAACCCTCATAAGAAATATTAGTACCCTCATATTCCAACTCTGGCAGGATGATCGGATTTTCCAAAAATTTGGGAAGAGCTAAACAAGCCTGACACCTTCTGGCTAACTCCAACAGAAATCTACGCGGAATCTGCTTACCCTTGGATTTCTTATGAAAATCTACCCCATGAATTTTATTAGAAGAAGAAGAACAACTATCTTGATTAGAATAAGCTGAAAAAGAGGAAGGAGGTGGAAAAGTGGATACAGGAGGTGATACAGAAGGAGACCCCTCACCAGAGGGGAAGAAAGGATTTATCAATGAATTATGGAAGAGTGGCCCCTGGCTTGGGACACACTCGGAAAAGAGATAAGAAGTCTCCTCAACGGAGATAGAGGATTGAAGAGTTGGGATTTTGACGTTTTTTTTTTCATTTTTATTTTTATCTTCATTTTTATTTTCCTTTTCTAGAAGAAAGCAGTGTGAAGGGAGAATAGCAGGAGGAGTGGAGATTGAAAGCTTGGAGAAAGATTGAATCAGAGATGACCCGCGCGGGGGTGTGATGGAGAGTTTGGAGAATTGCTCGAGGGGCAAGGGAGGAATCGGGAGAGAAATCTGTAGTGAATCTCGCGAAAAGCTGACCATAATTGACGGCGGTCTCGGCACGCGAGAGAACAATTGAGAATGTAGGGAAGCTAGAAGAGACGGATGCATGGAAGTGAGAGAGAAAAGGCCGGCCCACAGTCTGTCTATTGTAAATCCTTCTTCATACGGAACATCTGGCTCTCCAGTGTCCGTATAATCACTCAGCAACTGCCTCTTATCTGTAATCACAGTCGGCTTTTCAATCAATTCATGTATTAGTGGCGGCCATTCCGGATCAGTCGGCTCAAAGCAATAGTAATATCATACATATCAAACCATCTGTACCAATCACACTCTGGATCATCTATCTTTCTTCTTTTATCAGGCCTTAGAGATTCCAGGGCTTTATAAGTGGCCAATGGTGCAATATGGCGAGCAAACTGTCTTGCATGAACATCTTGACAGTCTAGAATGGAGGTGATTATTGTAGTCTGCTCATTATTCTGAACGCCACCCGTGACAAAATGTGTCTTCAATGTCCAAGTAAGCGGCTGGCGATCTGTCTTCAAGGTGGATGTCATAACTGCCCATGGTTCATCTTCATTTTTGCCCGGCCCTTTGTAGCCCAGGCCGCCTCGTGTAATCAATTTCTGAGGCTTAATAGGCCTAGTCCTGCCTTGACAACTGGCACCCAGACCTTTGCCATTTTGATACCCCATTTTCATTAGAATTTTCCAACCAGGGGTGTTTATCATGCTTTTCTTCTTCTTCCCCTTGGAAGGCAAGGGTGTCATAGCAATTGTCGTGACTGTCTCGGGCGACATTGGCCGTGGGTGAGGGAGGTCTAGCATTGATAGCAACGGCTTGTTGGCAGGCCAAATAGAAGGAACTGATGAAGCGAAGTGTATATCTTCCTCTGGCAGAATTGGCATACTGGTAACCTTGATAATGCGGCCCTTGTGTGGAAACTTAAGGCACTGATGGTTTGTAGAGAGCACTGTATCGAGCTGTTGAATGTAGGGGCGGCCCAGAATGCCATTAAATGTTGGATCCATGTCCAAAATGTGGAAATCGACCGTGATTGCGGCCGGACCCAAACTAACTTTTAATGTGATCATGCCTAGAGGAGGCTTCTTTGTATTGTCATATGCTGTGACTGTTATGGTAGATGGACGAATCAGATTTTCAGAAATGCCGCACATCTTCAAAGTGCTCGGTGGCAATACATTGATAGATGCCCCAGTGTCCACTAGACATTGTTTCACCGCCACCTTATTAATATCAACCGTGATACATAGGGCATATTTCCTTGCTGAGAGTGGTGCCAGTTCATGCTCATGAAAAGTAATCGCCGGTTGACTGCTAGCGGGCGTTAATACTGTGGTTATCCGCTCGACCGGAATGTCTTCGTTGACCATGACCTTCTGCAAGTATTCTTTCAGGGCCATCTGATGAGTGACTGACCTCTTGATCAGTTCTAAAGTGGAAATTCTTGCTGGAGTTCGGTCAAGATGCTTTAACAAATCATACTGAGTGCCGGGCACGGACTCTTGCTCCTGTTCTTGTTCATTAGGCCCCTGCATGGGCTCTTGCTCTCTTTGGGGAAAGATGCGCTGGAACATCCGTCCACTGCGGAGCGGTGCCACGTTCTGCCGAGCCTCTGTCGGGGCAAGTAAAGGAGGAGGGTTGGAAGAAGAAGAGGGTGTATTGGCGTTAAGAAGTGGTGGAGGGGTGTTTGAAGAAGGAGCTCCCGTAAGAGGTGTTGGTGAGGAGTTCAAGGGAGAAGCCCCTGCAGGAGGCGTAGGAGTAGGAAGGGGTGCCCGAGTGTGAGAAGAGTTAGTGGGCGGAATGAGGAGGGATTTGGGTATAAAAGATGGGGGATCCGCTGGTGGGGGGATCCTTGCCGATGAAGGAGTAGAGATGGTGGATGTAACGGGTATTGGTGGTGGGCGGATAAGGAGTGGTCTAGACGGCGAAGGTGAAGGGTTGGTAGTGGGTGGCGGGGTTTGCTACGTGGTAGGGTGCGGAGGCGGTAAGCGGGTAAGGAGAGATCGGGTTGGCAAGGATGGAGAATTGGTGGGAGCAGGTGGATTAACGGGGCGTAGAAGAGCCTGGCTCAATTGGGGAGTAGAAGAAGAAGGAAGCGTGCGCAAAAGGCGCGGAGGTTGATTTAGATTATGATTAAATGCCCCGACAGAGGCGTTTTCTTCATGCCATCCCTGTCCTCTCTCCACCTCATGGAGAGATGTGACAGGGTTCACGTGCTGATTTGGCGGGTGCTCCGACAGTGGGTTGTGGAAAATCCCCATATCTTGCTGAGGTGCCGGAGCTTGCTGTTGTACTTGTGGAGCTAGTTGCTGCGGCTACTGAGCCTGCTATTACCGAGGAGGCCTTCTTTCTTTCATAGTGGCGATAAACTGTCTCATCTCGTCCCAATTGATGCCACCCTGGTCATTTAAATCATAAATGTAGTCCTTGAAGTGGAAGCAACGATCAATATTATGACCAGGGGAGCGGTGGAAGACACAGTAGCGAGACGTGTCAACATTAGCGGGCCACGCTGCCCTTTCCTTTGGTAGCATGAGCAAGTTGGCGGCCATTAAGGCATTGAAAATATCTGGGAGACTTTCTGGCAGTGGAGGATAATGGGCCCTTTTGGGGCCAAGTGGTCTCCTTTGCTGTTGTTGTTGTGGTCCATAATTAGTGGGTGGCGGTACTTGGTGGTATTGTTGCGAAGTTGAAGGGTCAGCGCGGGGCGCTTGGTTTTGTGGTGGAGCAAAGGAAGGTTGAGGAGTAAATTGGTGTTGTGGGGGTGAACTAAAGAGGGTGCCTTGTGATGGAGGTGGCGGAGGTCGTGGGTTAGATTGGCGAAAAGGTGTGGGGTTGCCGACCGCGCCAACCTGCTCATTTATGACGGTGCCCTCAGTCGTGGGCCCGCTGCTGTTGACATTCGTATTCTTTTTAACCAACCTTGGTTTTGGCTCAAACATGCCCATGATGGGCGAATCTTTCATTTGGGTCTGGATGTAACGAGCTCTTTCATAAAGCTCCTCCATGGTGGTCAATCTGTTCATAGCCAGTATATGCCGGAACTGAGGGGTCGCATTGGATATAATCATCTTAACCTGTTCCGGTTCTGATAAGGTATCTTTCAACTTCTCGGCCATTGACCGCCATCTATCAGTAAATATGATGAAGTCCTCCTCGGGCTTCATTTTCTCTGCAACCAAATCTGTAACTGAAAGGGAGGGTCCAACCCGGTCCCTATATTTCTGCAAGAATTTCCTTTGAACCACATCGAAATCACTAGCATCTGCCGGATCCAAGGAGTAGAACCATTCGAGGGCTGGCCCCTCTAAAGATCTTCTAAATAAATAAGCCAATGAGGCTTTGTTGCCCTGCCAAAAGGACGTTTCATACATAAAATCCTTCAGATGAATAAAGGGATTACCAGTTCCATTGTATCGCCGAACGTTCGGCATCTCAGAAGGTGGTAAGTGAAAAACTGGCAATGTAGGAAGAGAGATTTCTGGGGCATTCTTGGCAGCAGTAACCTTGTTGAGTTTTTCTTCCATGATAGCCAATTTCTGAAGGAGCAAAGCATTAGTGTCTGACTCGACCGGGGCCGAATTTGGAATTAAGGTATTTGGCATAGGCGTCCTTAGAATTTGGGGAGGTTGAAAGAATTGGGGCCTAGCCGCTGAGTAGCTCGCCTGTTGGGCCGGCATGGCCGCACCAGGTGTAGGTGGACAAGAGGGGGGTTTGTGCAAGACCGCTTGGTCATTAGTGAGGTGATGGCCACTCTCGGCCGGAGGGGGATTGGAGGATGAAGAGGGAACGGGCTTCCCTTTCAAAGCAGCCTGAACTGCCTGCCGCTGGGAGTCATCTAATGGAGATAGGGCAGTAATCAAATCGGTAACATTGAAAGATGGGGAGGGGTTCCTCGAAGTGTTGGAGGGTAAAGCCTGAGAAGAGAACACAACCTCTTGAGTAGTGGTATCAACCACATGAACTTGAGGATAATGAGAATGAGGAGGAGGGTAATTCCCTTCATGATAGATAGAATCTTGGGGAGCCTCATATGATTGACCAAAAACGTTCTCCTCCACATCATCATAGGAATATCCGTAGCTTGCCATGTTGATAATCTTACCTGAACGGAGTTGCATGCTTAAAAAGAGAGAAAACTTTATGAAGGAATTATCACACAATCGATCACCCAATCGAAACAAGCTTAAGCAAATCAACCCAACCAAATTTATGCAATCAAGTTGAGATGAGCGCAAGATTTTAGTGTTATGTTTGAGATTAGAGTGAGTTAAATTGTAGAATAATTCACTCCTCTTTACAAAGTGAAACCTAGTTTGGATCCAATTGTAGCCTCCGTGTCAACTAGGTTCTTTCTCTTTTCTCACCAACGATAGGTTCTTCTAAACTCCGGATACTTCAAGGGTACAACCAGCCTAGCGTCCGTGAGGGAATCCACGTGTGCGGGGACTTACGGAGGTCTTGGAAAAGGGATTTCCGGTCCAAAGAGACGGAATGCTCAATGGAGGGTTGTCCCGATTCCAAGAAAGGTGTGTGGAATCCTAGTGTACAGAGAGGAGGTCTCTCAACTAAATACCACATAATGCAGTATAAGATAAGCCAATCACAACAATATAATCAAATAATCAATGTAAACATGAATCTAGCATGAATAGACAGAAACAGTAAGGCTCTGTAAACACACAGGAAAGAGGCGACCTGGAGGCAGTCGCTACTAACAAAAGAGACGACAGCGTGGCTGTCGTGAAACGCTGTGAGGGGCTCACAGGCAATGAAAAAATGCGCCTTGATGTGGGGCGCTAAATATGATAAAGACGCCTCTGACAGAGGGCGTCAACTATAAGTGGTGCGCACGATCGAAGAAAAACGCGCCTTGGTGTGAGGCGCTGCCAAATAAGAAGACGCCCGAGAGGAGGGCGCAAATTCACAGAAGCAGCAGATATGATGAAAGACGCCTTCGTGGAAGACGTTAAACAGGAAACAGACGCCCTGGATGAAGGCGTTAAATAAAAAGGCGCCTTTGTGAAAGGCGTTAATTCAAAAATAGCAATAGATTAATCACAAGCTGGCTGATCCCGGGGAGTGTGCAGTGTGCATAGTGGAGGGTGCCCGTGGGGCACAAAGGAGGGGTACCGTGGGTACCACAGGGAAAGGGCACGCGTGGGTGTCAAAGGGGAAAGGGCACACGTGGGTGCCAAAAGGAGATGGTAATCAAAAGAAAAACAGTGGAAGTCCCACCGTTATCGCCAATTTGTGAATTCTAAGAAAATCCACTCAAGGAGAAGAAGATCAAAAGATGATAATAATAATAGGGAGGGAAAGAAGAAAGCACGTGGTGCTAATAAGGAGAGTGATTGCCAGAGGGGTTACCTCAATAAGAAAAAGATGACCGCGAATACCTGGTGAAAATAAGACGCGGGATGGATGTGAGTTCCTTCCTCCACCTTCTATCGACCGGCCGACGAAGGGGGTTCTTCCTTTTGATTACCTTAAACAAAGAACAAACAAATAAAAGAAAAGTGGATCAGCCGAGAGTGAGTGTAGTATCAATCCAAATAAATAGTATGATGATGAAAGAAGAATATAGCATGCGCACCTTTTTGTTTGGTTTTTGAAACCCCTAGAGAATTAGGGAGAGGAGAGGAGAGGAGATGCAATACTAATGCAAAAGAAGAAAACGATGGACGTTAATGATACGATGAAGACAAACATAAACAAAGGAGAGAGAACCCTGCTGTTCCTGTAAACAGTAAAGGGGAAAACCACCGGAGCAGCAGGAAGCAGAGGGAAGATGACGAAGAGATCACGCGGATGAAAAGAGAAACTCTTCTCTGCGCTTTCTCTGATTAACGACTAATGACTCCAGCGACCTTGCTAACACCGTAACCTCTGTGACAATAGCCCTGCTTCTAACCTCTCTGTATGTCTATCTAACCTTACCTTACCTCGCTGTGTCCTCTGTAACCTCGCGCGAGATCAACCAGGGGACTCTTTTATAGGGTCTCGATCACAGATAGACACAGATTTGGGAAGATAAGAATAGGCAGTGATCATCAATGGCAAGGACTCTAGTTCCTAGATCGAGCAAAGTGACCAAGAAAGGCAGGGAACTCTTCAGGAAAGGCGAGTTTAAGAAGGACACGAAAGGGTGAGACACGACCTACCGAAGGGCGTCAATTCAACAATTGACGACCTGCCGTAAGGGCGTTAAATCAAAACATGACCAGGATCAGGGCGTCACTTCCTGGATTCAATTTTGGCAACAAAACCTTCTTAATTTGAAAAATTGTGAAAGACGCCTGAGGAAGAGGCGTTGATTAAAAACACGCCCTGAGGAAGGACGTTAATCATTGATTTTCAATCATAGTGGGACTCGCATAACACCAGGAATTGACGCCCTTAACACAAGTCGTCCTTTCTTAAAGACACGCCTCAAGAAAGGCCGTTACTTAAATAACGCCCCCAATGAAGTCGTTAATCACAAAAAATGCAAGAATAAATCATAAAAACACACAAAAATAGAAAAACTTTATATTATAGAAATATTGAAGTTCACTTTGGGGCATTATCATAGTGACATGAGATTTGATCATTATAGCGTCAATTTTGGCGTGTCTACAGTGGGGATGGAGGAGTTGAAGTGCTCCTTGGGCTATGGTGATCCGGGTAGGAGGGGGAAACATATCTAGCCCTAAGTTGATCCTTCTTGTCCCCCCATGTGGCGAGGGGAGCTTCCCTTCTAATCATCCTTAAACCTTCAATTTTCAACCAATGGGTTTGAGCCCTTTTGGTTAGTTGCATTTTGGCAAATCGAACATTCCTATCCTCGGACATGGGATTCCACTTGAAGTAATGGTCCATTGAAGCCTCCCAATATAAATAGCCATTAGGATGAGTTCCATCAAAGGTGGGAGGTGGGGAGATGTCCTTCTATCGTTTGCCATTGGGGTGGGCCTATTGTCTCCTAGTTGGTCGAGTCGACCTGATAGGCTATCAAGCCGCTCATTGGCGCCATAGGTCAAGGCTCCCATTAGGTAGTTGACACAGCCGTGGAGGCCAAGTGTGTTGGTGGTTGATTTCTCTTGGAGGTTTGGACTCATGGAGAGGGCCGATGGGTAAGGTCAGTATGAGGCGGCCATGCTAGTGGGCAAGAGCGATGCACTGGGAGACTCTAAATGCATATGCGCGCCCTAGGACCAACTTGTAGAGACAAGTTGAGAACTTGCTATGATACCACTTGATGTGACACCACCTTGGGGGTGATAGCCACTAGACCGATGCACCTTGGACCTAGACTCGCAAGCAATCCAATGTACCCGTCGATATCACTTAAGCGGACTCACCCGTGTAACGCACACATGTGTCCGTGGGCAACCCGGTGATGATGGAGAGGGTCCGAGGCGGGACCTTGATGCTCCGGGGGATTTGGCTAGCTTGAGGCTGAACCCATAAAGGCTCGGGATGCCCAATTTCATAGGCGGATAGCATGCCAAGGGTGTGGGTGGTAGGGTCTCTCTCACAACTCGCGCTGCGGTGGTCGCTCAATTTGTTGACAATTTGGGACCGGGCACTCTCTCACCGCCGACAGCTCTAAGATGCAATACTAATTAAGCAAAGGAAACCAGCAAAGAGAAGTGTTCAGTAGCTCACCTGGTCGGCGTGAAGACGCCGACCCCAACCGAAGACGAGGGCGAGCGGGGAAGCGTGGGCTACCCGCACGCCGCGCCGATGACGCTTCGGCCAAAGACCTGCTAGTACATGCACTACTCCCTCGCAAAGGGGTTGGACTAGGGGTGGGGAAGTCCAATTACAACCAAACACTACCTCCACGTAGGGAGGGGCTGTGACCCAGCCAGGCGGGGTGGGGAAGCTAAGTTAGAAACCGAATTGCCAAGCTCCGCCGGTTCTGCCAGCTTCAGAAAAAGCATGACAGGCAGTCGATGACGGCGCCGCCATGGGCTCTGCCAAGCTCAGAAGAGGTCTAGACCAGTGCCGAAACTTTTTGAGTTGACCCAGGAGGATGTCTGAATTTTTGGATAATTTCCTGATGACGTTGCTGGCTGGGGCAGGGTTTGGAATAGGACTGATCTACTCTGGTTCTGGTTGTTCCCAGACTGCTGCTGCGGGAAGGCGAGGGTGCCACGAACACTCCCAGGGTCCAAATAATGCGGGACCAGAACCGCTGCAATCGTGGACAAGTCCTCTTCGAGTCGGGACCAACGGGATGGTCGTTGGAGGTGACCGCGATGACTGGATCAGTGGAATAAGGTCAGACCAAGTTCTAGGGAGCCGACCTTGCGCACCTCGGGGAGAAAAACTGGAATTCTTGACTCCGAGCTTCAAAAATTGTTCTGCTTCTTGGAGATGGCAGGGGACTTGTAGTAGAAGCCCTCAGCCAAATGGCTCCTCAAGAATCCCAGGGCGCTGGTCATGGGAGCCTCTGAAAGTCGATGCTGGCTGTCTGCTTGGGAGGAAATGCGCAGTCTGACGAAGATGACTCCTCCGAGCAGCTCCGAAGTCGAACGATGACGAGACAACCTCTCCTACGAAGCAGCCTCGCCAATATTTTCAGCAGTATAAGGTACACCACCTGAAGATGCGTAGTGAAGATGTGGCAGCCTCTGCAACTCGACCCTTGACTATTTCCTGCGAACTGGGATGAATAGGGTGGTGATAGGTGATGGGAAATGGGGTAGATGGGATGGGAAATGGGGTGGATGGGTGTGGGGGCGAGACCTGGCTGTGTGGGGGTCTGGTAGGGGGCGATCCAAGGTGTGGGAGGGTCAGAATGGGGGCTAGAAGGTGGTCTAACAGGTGGAGGAAGGGGGAGCTACGAATTTGGGTTGGGAAGGAAAGAGGGAAGGAGAGATCTCTCTCAAGGTTAGAATGTGACATAATGGGGGTTGTTAACGGGGGTCTTGGGGATGGGAAGGGTTGTGTTGGGGATGGGAAGGGGTGCTTGGGGAGTGGGGAATTCTTCCTTGGGAGATGAGAGAGGTGCTTGGGGAAGGAGAGTGGGTGGTTGGTGGTTGGAGGGTGGAGTGGGGATAGGTGGAGGCTACCTTGGGGTTGGGATAGAGTTAAGAAGGGTTGTAGGTAGTTGGTGAGGCTCTTGAATGAGGGGAGGGGGGGAGTTAGAAAGTAGGTGGGAGAGGGGAGAGAGAGGGGGGGGGGGCGTAGCCCCTTTGAGAGAGAGAGATAAGAGAGAGAGAGAAATATCAAGAGAGAGAGAAGAAAACTCCACAAAGGAATTATCTATTATATTGATAATCAAAGGTTACAAATGAGAGAGGGGAGGGGCCTATTTATAGACTCCATACTTTTCCTAGGATCAAATTGACCCTGACTAAACAACTAATGACCAAAGCAGTCCAAGGGAGGGCGCCGCTGGGCCTAGCCCACTGAATTGGGCCCATTAACCAACCTAATCAACCTAATGACATTCAACTTAAGTAAATGACTCTCAAACCTAGGTCCCGGACTCAAATAAAGGAAAAATTACATAGTTTATGACTCAAAAAAAATATAAAAATTACATGACTAGACTCAGAAAAATATGACAAACACAATGACGCATGCCGACGAACAATCCGAGCCTTGAAAATGTGGAGGGGTAAGGGATGCCCCCATCAATCTTTTATCGGTATTACTCACGATAGGGCGTGCCAATCACGTGTATGACAATGTGTTTAGGTTCCAAGACTGGGATGGTATGGATTAACCGAAGGTGCGCTCCTTCTGATCACTAAGCATACGATGGTGGGCATCGGGTTGGGACTGGAAACCCGCCGTGCCATAAAGGTCGATCACGGCAATAAGAGGGGAAAATGTTTGATTAATCGCCAAGCAATGGGGCTACATGGCCGATAAGTCGATTCCTATAAAAAGAAGAGACATCGTGTTGAAAAGCCTAGCTACCTTGAAAGGCCCACATCGGGGTGCGAAAAGGTACTCAGAGGCGTATCAGTCACATGTTGACCATTTCCTTATTGTTCCGTGCCCCCGTCAAACTCATGTGTTTTGAATTTACCGTCACGTCTATAATGAATTTTCGGGAGCTAGTGCTCCTCGCGGGGAATGCCACGTGGAAGCACTCTGGATAATAATCAAATATCATTGTATCTTTTATCGGTTTTACTCACGATTGGGCGTGCCAATCACGTGTGTGACAATGTGTTCAGGTTCCAAGACTGGGATGGTCTGGACTAACCGAAGGTGTGCTCCTTCTGATCACTAAGCAGACGATGGTGGGTATCAGGTCGGGACTGGCGACCCACCGTGCCATAAAGGTCGATCACGGCAATAAGATGGGAAAACGTTTGATTAATCGCCAAGCAATGGGGCAGCATTGTCGGTAAGTTGATTCCTATAAAAAGAAGAGATAGCGTGTTGAAAAGCCTAGCTGCCTTGAAAGGCCCACATTGGGGTGCGAAAAGGTACTCTGAGGCGTATCGATCACATGTTGACCATTTCCTTATTGTTCCATGCCCCCGTAAAACTCATGTGTTTTGAATTTACCGTCATGTCTATAATGAATTTTTGGGATCTAGGGCTCCTCGCGGGGAATGCCACGTGGAAGCACTCAGGATAATAATCAAATATCATTGTATCTTTTATCAGTTTTACTCACGATAGGGCATGCCAGTCATGTGTGTGACAATGTGTTCAGGTTTCAAGACTGGGATGGTCTGGGCTGACCGAAGGTGCGCTCCTTCTGATCACTAAGCAGACGATGGTGGGCATCGGGTCGGGACTGGCGACCCGCCGTGCCATAAAAGTCGATCACGGTGATAAGAGGGGAAAACATTTGATTAATCGCCAAGCAATGGGGCTGCATGGCCGATAAGTCGATTCCTATAAAAAGAAGAGACAACATGTTGAAAAGCCTAGCTACCTTGAAAGGCCCACATCGGGGTGCGAAAAGGTATTCAGAGGCGTATCGGTCACATGTTGACCATTTCCTTATTGTTATGTGCCCCCCTCAAACTCATGTGTTTTGAATTTACCGTCACGTCTATAATGAATTTTCGGGAGCTAGTGCTCCTCACGGAGAATGCCACGTGGAAGCACTCGAATCTTGTGCCAACGTCATCCTTGAGTCACGTGCACATCATTCGGGGCAGGTGTGGCTGTCCCTGCCGAACCGGTTGTCCCGGCCATGGCTCGAGACGGGATTAGACATTGCGTACCGATACGGAAAACTATAATATATATATATATATATATATATATATATATATATATATATATAATGGAATAAACTATTTGAAATGACATGTTGTATCATTTGGTTTATTGTTCTGTCGTTTGAATGGGTTTCTCCGGGTTCGAATCTTAGCTTCATCTTAAGGTTTCCTTAAGTTTTTTTAATATAACTTATTCAAAAATGTAAATGAAAACACGACAGAACTTTGTTTTGAACCCGACACCTCACTATTAACAATGATACACTTGCGAACCCATTTTGTAGACTTAACAGCTATTTATCAGACTTAAAATCTATTTGTCACCCTTACGGCTGATAGTCGCCGCCTTGGCATTTTCCCTGCTGTAACATTTTTCCCTACTGCAACATTCCCTGCTGCCTTGAAAATTTTCACCGTTGTTTCCACATTTATCACTCTTAACATCCATTTGTCACCTTTATATATCTCTTTGTCACTGCTAAATCTTCATTTGTCATCCTTAGGAGAGTGTTTGTTACCTTTAGTCTTCTTCTGTTGTTCTTCCACGTTTGTCATTTTCTGTGTCCACTGTCGCTAGCTGAAGCTTGACCGGGCTTTGACTGGACTTGAGAAGTTACAAAAGCTTGACTTTGTCTGGAGTATTGGTGCATTGGGTCAACATAAAGTTGAAGTTGAGTAGATCCTTCCTTCTCCTGGCATTGACTTTGACGATTGTGGTCAGCCATCGCTTGTTCTTCAGATTGCTTTAGAGCCCTTGGGACCACTGTTCACATTTATCTTCTTGTGAGCACTGTAGGTCCTTTGTCTTCTAGTGAGTACGTCTCTCTCTCCTCCACTTCCTCTTTCTTCTGTTATTTTTCACCTTTACCTTCCTTCTCACTTGTTACCAATGTAAAGTTATTTGTTACTCTAGTTGAGCATTTGTCACATTTGTCACCCATACTCACCTAATTATCACCACAGTCCACAAGATGTCGCCATTACTCTTACACTATCTTGAAAGTCGCGCGTCAGCCTTGTCTCTATTGAGCCCTATTTGTCACCGTTAGCAGGGTATTTTTCACCCTTGCTAACACATTTGTCACCCGTGTACACACATTTGTTGCCCTTAAGCTCCAATTGGTCCACGTGGAAAACGGGACACTTTGGCCACGCGTGGGTGTTGTTCGCGTATTGCCGTCGATCCAACATCGTAGACCACATCAATAGAAATGATGACGCTGAACTGGATCCTCGAAATTAAAAATCCCCTATTCCTTATTTACCCTTCCCGCCATGTCTTGGCTCTTACGAAACCTACCAGAAGTCGGTTCATCTCTCCATCGTGCTCAACGTCTCGTCTTCCTTGCAGTGTCATTTGTGACCTCTCCGTCATTTGCTATTCGAGAACTCTAGAATTGCGAGCTCTCTTTCGTCACTGACAGCCATGGAGTCGAAGGAGACACCCATGCAGCGCTCCATCTACCGTAAACTGGATGTCCCACCTGCATCTCAGGAAATTGTACTGGTTCCTACGGCCGAAGAAGAAACGTCTGAAGAACCTAGGGTTTCTAAGGCCTCCACTTCAGAATGATAAGTTAAAGGTAGTGTGGTTCCTTATCTCCCTTACATAGCTATTTGCCCCCCTTATCGACCTATTTATTTGTCACGCTTATATCTACCTATTTGTGTCATATTTAGACCTACATGTCTCCAAATTTCATACATTTGTCACCCTTAAGCACCTATTTGCCACACCTAAACTCCCTTGTCTATCTATTTGTCACCCTTGTCTTACTCTTAATATTTTTTGTATTTCTTGATCAGTCAATTAGCTAAATTTCTTGTTTACATAGTTTTTTGAATCTAGTGAACACAAAGGTCATCTCTGCCCGGTGTTCTATGGACATTTACATGAAGGATAGGGATCAGATGGCATTTCGGGAATGCCACAAGTCATTGATGAGGACCACACCCTTTGGTCCATATGTTGACAATGCTTCTCCCGTCACCTTCACCATGACACTATTGGAGGAGATTATTTGTGCCCATAGTGGAGAAAATTACTTCCGTATGGGTAGTAAGGAGGTCGCATTCAGTGTGGAAGATGTGGGTATAATTTTAGGATTACCTTGCTCCGGTCAGCTGGTTCAACATTATGGATCAGCGAAACAAAAGTCGAAGTTGCACCATCGATTTGGATTTGCAGCAACATTTGATCGGAAGAAAGTGTACTCTCTCATCCAGCAAATTGTTGGGTCTGATGAAGAGCAGGATGTGGCCGACACTGTCAGACTGTAGATTGTACTCTTACTGTCCACTTTCCTTTGCCCACGGTCGACGTATTCTTGTCCACAACAGATGATGTCATGCTTAGATGACATTGATAGAGTTTCAAATTACAATTGGGCAGCCGCCGTGCAACAGGTAATGATGCACAAGTTTGAGCAATTAGTGTTGGCGGTCCAAAAACGACGGTCAGGTACAATCGACCGTGCTAAGAGAAGAGTCGGGGATGCATCCCAGGCCCATACATTTGTATTTGGTTGTTCTGTCACACTTGTTGTAAGTTTTTTTATTTTTATTGTGTAATAATTAATGTGTCAATCATTAATTCTATTGCATTGTAAAATAACTTGATATATTTCATATTACAGGTTTGGTTTTTTGAGCACACGCGGGTGCGGCAGCCACTAAGGTAGGTGGCATTCCCCCGACTATTTAGGTGGGGGCCATTTCTAGATAGGAAATTAAAATTCTCCATTGGATCCCTGCGAGGCAAACATGTATTATCAGTACTAAAAACTTCTTCTTTGTCATTCAACATTAATGAATAACCTAAGTGATGTGATTTGAAATGCAGGTGATCGAAGGGCTCCTTGTTGAGCCAAGTGAAAGGGACACGGTGTATGGTGGTCAGATGATGACCCGACCCAGTGCTCAGGAGACGTCCTCATCAGCTCCATACATGCATGTGCTACATGATATTGCCGCTACATTGAAGATCCAGCAGCGGCTACTTGAGGAAATGAGGGCCTTCTTTCTGACTAGGGTGCAAGGGGCTCACATTACCGCTAATGTAGCACCTCCTAGGCCAGTCCAATAGGTGACGGATGATGCCATGCCACCTCCGGTAGCCCCTGTCAAGGAAGTGCAAGGGGCTGAAAATGTTGAGCAAAGTATATGTCAAACGTCTGAAATGGACATTGCCGCCGATGTCCCACCTCCAAGGCCCCTTCAACAAAGTACAGATGATACTGTGCCATCTAAGGCAGCCCTTGAAGAGGATGTGTAAGGTGATATCCAAGCTCAGATGGAGGCGACCAATGGACATGGTGACCATCGTCAAGGTGTCTTTTCTCAGTCCCTTCATCAACGGGACGAGAAGCCCGTGAGGAAATGGTGGGCACCTACAAAGAAAACAGGACGGGGGAAGAAGAAGGTAAGTTTGCGTTGTTCCTACTTCTTACAGTATAGAATCTAAGATTAGTATATTGGCATAAATGTAGAAGGGAGATGAAGCTGACCCTTACAGAAAGCTCATACAGAGTATTGATTGGACTTGCAAAGGTCGGCTGAAACTGACAGATAACATGATTGTGAATGAATTCATTGATGCTTGTGCCTTGGGGGATATTGAGTAAGTTGTCCTCTTATAGTTTCTGTAATTATCCTGATTCGCCTTACTCTGACTACCATGAAAATTTTGTCCAATATAGTGGCCCCATTTTTGTCCTACAGAACGGGATTGTTTTGAAACGTCGTCATGTCATTGATCTTATTATACAGCCAGATGATAGATGATATGATACTTTCTTTCATTAATTGTGAAATTTTATGCCTCGCCCTACCCTGAACTTGTGTTTCTACTACTAATAGAATCATGATTATTAATTTGCAAGTGATTGACGCCACGATGTACCGCCTCCACTCACGATGCAATGAATCTGACATCTTTCATCAGTGAGTTTGTTTTTCCACCATTTTGGTGAATCACATAAACAGCATGACAACGACCAACTACGAAAAATCCAACGAATTGTTGGAGTGCGCCTATGAGAATGTTGAATTATCAGAACTGCAGAAGAACAAATATTTATTCTTCATGTTACACTCTGGAAATCACTGGCATCTACTTGTTGTTGACACAGAGAATCACCGCTTTGTCTCATACAATTCCATGAGAGGCATGGCCATCCATGATGCCACTACAAGAAATTGGGTACCTTTTCTTATCCATGTACCTGAAATCAAAGATATTTATAATGTCTTTTAATTATTCCTTAATAATTTAAAATATTTCATTTGCAGGTTGCAGTTGTATGGGGGTTTCTGAAGGTCTATGGGACATTCGAGGGAGTTGAGAAATGGGATCTTGTATTTGACAATGAATGTCCCCAATAGGTAGATGGAAGCCTCAACTGTGCCATTTATGTACTGAAATGTGTTGATGAATTGTCAAGAGGGAGACATCATGGACATTTAATGAGGGTGATTGTAATATGATTAGAGCCTGGTTTGGGGCCAACCTCATTACCTTTGGAAATACAAGAGCTTAAACAATTTTACGTCTCAAACCTCAGAATGTGGCATACCTATCTTGATTGATATTTATTTTGTCATACATGTTGATCTTCAAAGTTCCATATGTTTTAATGTTGTTAATGTGTATGCTTGATAATGTTAATTCATGAATATCAATGAGTTTTCTAAAGACAGATTCAAGTTTGGTTAAGGAACTGGGCTAAAGTGTTAAAAGATGAAGGCTTTACTTGCACAAGTGTCGACTAAAGTCGACCGTGGAGCCAACTCCAGTTCAGACTGCTGAAGAGAAAAACTCAAGTGACCCACTAGATGAAAAGAGCTTTGGCTACGTTTTAAGGGTGACAAATAGGTGGTCAATGGTGAAAAATAGGCCTTACTGGCGTAAAAGAGGCGACAAAGGGTGAATAATAGATGATCAGGCTGAAATGTGAAAATATCCTTGTCCCATGAGAGAGAATATATCTCTAACAAGGAAGTCTCAGATCACGTGCAAAGCCTGACCTTCGAGTTGAGCGTGTACCATACACACCGAGCCTATGATTCAACCTTTAAGCCCATTTGTCAGCCTTAGTGGCTAATTTACACGCTTATCGTCCATTTGTGAGTCATACGGGCTATTTGTCACCCTTACTGTATATTTATCACTCTTATCTTACCACATGACCAGTCGTTGCCTTCTTTTCTCTCCATTAGCTGCTTGTCTTTGACCTGGATCACTGTAGCTGACTAATCTATTCATTAACCATTGACTTTGACTGGGACCTCATGACTATAGTCAAGAAAAAGTTGAGCTTTCTGGAGTCCTCTTTGACTGGCGTTGACCTTGATGAGTCAACATTGATTGTCTTGGCAGTGACTAAGTCCCTTTGTTCTTCTTCTGATTGCTCTAGAAACTCTTGATACAGTGTTCATATTTTTGTCCTCTTGTGAACTTGACTCCTCCTTTTAGCTCCTTCTGCTTTTCATTCATTAGCTCTAGGATCTATTTTTCACCCTTACAAGTATATTTGTCTACTCTCCAGATCTAGTTATTGCCACTGATAGATATTTTTCACCCTTATCCAGTGTATTTGCTTACACCCTCTCTTGTCCAATCACCTCTGCAATACGCTCCGATCGAGCGACGATCGTTCGGCTAGGTTTCCCGACGTTCCCCTTTTTTATGCTCCCGAGGGGCTATGTTACCACCTCCATTGCAACGATGTGTTAAATCGACACATCGATCCTACTCGTGACCCTACAGTGACTCCCGCTCTTCCATTTTAAGTTCTTAAGGCTCCTCCGCGATGTCATCTGCACATAGCGGTGGCTTCCCCAGCAGAAGAGCCCGTCTCCTCTGCGTCCTCCTCGGTCCCTTGTCGTCACTGGTTCCTGCTGAGATGCCCTCTTCCTTTTTTTAATCATCTTCCATGTTTATGCATTTTACATGCCTTTCATATGTTCGTATATGATATGCTCTAGGTAGTTTTATATTAAACGGATGCAGTGGTTGTTTTGTTCTTAACCTCTGCACAAGTATTATTTTTCGTTGGACCTCTACCATGCTTTGTGTATGCTCTGTACACTGTATTGGGCCTAACATCTACCTTGCTTTGATAAGAGCACACAGAAATGGACTTCTATATTGTTATTACTTGCCAGGAAAGCATGTAAATACGTTCAAATTTTATTCCACCACATTAAGGCATACTATTGCTTACAATTTAATTAAAAAGTTATAAATTTTACCATCTTCATTTTTTCACATATATCACAAAAGTTTTATATGTATCAAACCTCGGATGTGCACTATACATTGTAGAATGCAAATTATGGAACTACATGTTTGGCTTATTGTTACCAGTTTTCTACATTGTTAAAAGATCTCTACATGCTTATTTAGTGTGTAAATATTGGAATGTCTGACGTACATTGATTTTTTTAATGAGATCTGGGTAAGGTTGTTATGCAAATGAATATTCTATTTTTATTAATCCTGCCAACCACATTGTCATTATTTTATTCTGAAAATGCATGTTTCATCCCAAGAGTTACTGCTATGACCGTGTATCGTCTCTGCCTATAGTCTGATGTACAACCTACCTTTTGTTACCTCTAGTTGTATTAACTACATTTCTTAGTAATTTCCCCTTCACATCCCAAGCAATGAATTGTTGAGGCTCTTACGAGGCCAGCGTACTACTCCCCTGTACATGGCCGATGACACTCCTTCCATGCATGCATGCATTGACATACTCAAGTCAGCTCCAAATCTCGATCGTGACATGTATCTTAAAGCAGTGGATTTATTCAAAGATTCAATAAATAGAAAACTATTCATGGAGCTATCTGAAGAACACAGGGTTGATTGGGTGTTAATTCATATGACATAAACCTTGTTCATGCACTTGAACTAGCAGACTTAAATCCCCTACCCCACTATATCATGCTTCATGCATTATAACCTTAAACCTACATGCTTTCTGATGTACAAACTTGCTCTTATGGATTGGACTTCATATTAAATTTGTTGGAATTATTATTTCTGTCATACCTATTGTCTTTTATAACACCTTACATGCAGGGAATTGAGGTTCAGAAAATGGGAAGGTATAAATGCTATGTAGTGTGGGTTGGTCGCGAACCCGGTGTATATTATAGTTGGCCCGAATACTTTGTCCAAGTGAATGGATACCCTGGAGCTCGTTATAAGGGTTTTCACTTGGTAGAGAAAACACATGCTGCTATAAATGGGGTTGGCAATAGCAGCCATACGTATATTGATCATCCTCAACTACTGGAAAGGCCCATGCCTACATATCATGCAAGTCCTGGGCCTGACTACGATTCAAGGAACCAGGCACTACGCCAACAGACTACACAAATATCAAATGTGCCTTGTATTATTGTTGTTCCATTATGTACTCTAGTAGTGTTGCTCCTCTTCATAATAGTTTCTTTGTTATTACTGTTGTTGTAGGTAAGGAAGTGTACTACGCTTGGTCTGCATAGGGAAATAATGTACTGGACATTTTACTCATTGTCAACGACTTGGTTATTTCATCTTTGATGTCTTGGTGATGGATGTGCTTTGTGTGATATGTAGACTTTGATTAGATTGTAATGAAATTTGTAATGGGGGACGATGAAATGTTCAACGACATTGAGGAGGCTATTTTAGACCAACTGGAAGATGAGGAGATAGCACCACCTATCCGGAGACGGATGCACTCATCAAAGTACACAGGTCAAATGTGGGTGACATCAATTGTCAATGGACATGAAGAGATAAGTTAAAAAGTCTTCAGAATGCACCCTACTATGTTTACAAGGTTGAGGGACATGTTGGTAGGTCGTGGGTTATTAAAGGATTCCAAATATGTGACTGCTGCTAAACAAACAGGGCCTAATAGTATTTGGGGGTGAAATTGGACTATGATATGTGCTACGCATTATTATGTGTTTCATGAACTTGCTCAATTTCTTACCTTGTTATAATGTAGTGTGTCTGTTGTATTTGGACTACCTTGTATCCACCTACTTGTGTTCTGACCGACTTTCCTTCATTCGTGACTTTTGTCATGTTTACATAATCACCTTGTGGTATTGTCCATTTCGCAGGGGCATACCCTCACATCTCTTGGTTTTCATGCTCTGTTTAGAGCGTTGGATGGCAACATCACAACCTTTGGTTTTTATTTTTTATGATTTTTATATTTATTTTATTATATTTATATTATTATATTTCTTATTTATCACTGTTAGACAGAAAGAAGAACACGTTTTAAAGTTTTGGAGCCAACAAGTCAGATAAACCAAAATCAAGTGCGACGGCTGACACCGCATAGTGGTGACAAATAGGCTTCAAGGTTGACAAATGTGGTTGCTCAATTTTAACTGGCTGCTCACTCTTTCCGCTTCTTATGATCTCCCTTTCTTCTCTTTCTGCTCTATCTTCTCCTATCAGATGGATCTGCTCCGCTCTCCTTCTCTCATCCCCTATTGAATAGACGATCCACATGTCCGATCTTGAGGGCGCAATGTAACCACGTGGCTGATCGTTCTTTAGTCTTGAAGCCTATTTGTCAGCCTTGAAGCCTATTTGTCATCACTTATGACTATTTGTCACCACTATGGGGTGTTAGCCGTTACAATATCTCTCTCCGGCCTCTCGTCTACTTCATGTCTAAGAGAAATAGCATGTGGCTGATGTATCCAGACGAAAGGAACCTCGGTCCAAGCGATCTCATGACCGACAAAAAGGAAGGACCGAGAGTCAGCAAAGTTGGGGGAGATGGAACGATCTTCGCGGTCTCGTCGCTTCGATTTCCACAAAGTTGGGGAGGTACGAAGACTCTTTTGCCCTCTGGGAGTTTCGTCTCCTTCTTATAAATAGAGACTCTGTGGGGAACCCTAAGGACATCCTGAGTTCCTTTGACAGTCAAAGACACTCTTGTGAATATGTCATCGTCTGAGAAGTCAGATTCTTCGTCAGAGCATATTCCCGCCAAACAGCTGTGCTTCCGAAAGGAAGCCCTGCCGGTGCCGGACCAGCCATCAGGGGACAGCAGCGGCGGTGATATTTCGGAGGAATACAAGCAAGGGTACCTGCAAGGGTGGCAGGACACCTTGGCGAAGGTGGACCGCCTGTTTTGTTACAAGGGGGTGTTGAGCCTCCAACCTGACAGGTTCTGTCCCAAAGAGGACGAGTAACAGCTTGTACCCTCTTCCCCAATCAATATAATTTCTTTTTCTGCAACCTTTCTTTGCATGATGGATGCTTGATCTTTGTGTGATGTGGTTGCCGTCAAATGAAGGATACCATCCATCACAGGTAGGGGTTACCTTTACGAAGGAGAGTTCTTCCCCTATAAGTAGCAGGGTTTGTCGATGGTTCTAATATTAGTAGGGCTTATCTTCATGCTCATAGTTCATCATTAGGATCTATTTGTCACCCTTCATGCATTTGCCCACCACTGTTGGTCTATTTGTCACCACTAATAGGTATTTTTCACTCTTAGCATGTAGGAGCCGTCGCCTTTGCCCCTGGGAGCCGTCGCCTTTGCCGTTAAGAGCCTTTTATCACCCCTCATGCGCATTTGTCACCCCTGTCAACCTATTTGTCACCACTAATGTGCAATTGTTACCTCTGTCAACTTATTTGTCACCAATAATATGCATTCATCACCCTTATCATTCATTTTACTCTACTACTCTCACATACGGAAGGTGAACCCCAAAGAGAAAATTAATATAATAATAATAAAATTCATAAATAAATATAATAATTTGTCACGAAGGTAAGAAAATAACAAATAAACTATGAAAATGATATTCAATTAATATAATAATTATAAAAATAACAAAAAAAACCATAAAATGATAATCAATAAATACGATAATACTAAAATAATTGTGAAATGATACAAAATCATAAAATTCATAACCAATAAATACAATAATAATAAAATAATTATGAAAATGACTACAAAATCATAACAAAATATCATTAATAAATACAACATTAACAAAAAGGTAAAAATGATAGAAAAAATATATATCATAAATGACAAGAAACTCATAAATATCACCCTCATTTGTCAACTTATTTGTCACCACGGAACGTTTATGACATATTTGGCATGGAGTCGACTCAGCCCACCTCTGTCATCTATATGTTACCCCATTTTAAATGACCCATTTGTCATCCATAGTAACTCATTTTGTCACCTATATGAGCTATTTGCCACCTTTAGTAACTCATTTATCACCCATTTATCACCCTTACCAACACATTTGTCACCCTTAGTAACTCATTTGTCACCCATATGATCCATTTGTCACCGTTAGTAACCCATTTGTCACCCTTAGTAACTCATTTGAACCCATATGATCCATTTGTCACCCTTCCTTACCATATATTTGTCACCCTTATCATCCAATAACTATAAAATAGTTACAAAAATGATGAAAAATCATAAAAGTGATAATTAATAAATATAATAATTTAATAATATTTATTAATAACAAAGTTTTCGACGTATTTCCTACGTTATATATTATCTATCGAAACTATTCATAAATTTAATTAATAATAGGAAGTGTGGAAAATTATGTAATCATTTTTCGACAGACAAAAGACCAGTTGGAAATATATCGAAATATTTCGACGGATAATGGTTTGTTGGCATAACGTCGGAAAGTTTCCGACCAATGTTCAACCTTAAACTTATCCGTCGGAAACTGTTCACACATTTTAACCCGCAGTTATTTATTTTCGATGAAACTTGTTTTTGTCGAAAATACGTCTGACTATTTCGACGTATTTATGACGAATGTTCGACCTTCATTTATCCGTCGAAAATTGTTCATACATTTTAACCTGCAATTATTTATTTTTGACGAAACTTATTTTTTTAAAAAAATACGTCCAAAATATTCGACGTAGTTTCGACGTTAATTTTTTTTGTCAAAAATTTCTGACGTCTTTCCGACAAAATAATTATGTCAAAAAATAGTCAGTAATTATCAACGAATTTCTGACATAATATATTTCTGTCAGAAAGTCGAATCATTCCGACGTATTTTCGACGAAAACTTTTTAGTCAGAAAATACCGTCAGTATTTCCCATTTTTCTTGTAGTGAAAAGATTAATGTGCAGTAGTTCTAAAGGCCGAGTGGTAGAAACAATGTTCTTATTTTTGAAAGAGATGCGAGTTTGCTTACCTTTTGTGCAAGCCTCACAGATTTTATCACTTTCAAATTTTAACTTCGACAAACCATTCACCAAGTCATGTCTAGACAATTTGGAGATTACTCCAAAACTAGCATGACCTAGTCTTCGGTGCCATAGCCATGCATTATCATGGTTGTTTGCTACCAAACACACATCATCACCAGAAACATCATCAAGATCAATAGTATATACATTGTTATACCTTTTGCCAATGAACCTGATTTCACTAGTACTTTTATTCATGACGAGGCAATGTGATTCATCAAAGATAATCTTAAAACCTTTGTCGCACAATTGGCTTATGCTCAAAAGATTATGATTCAAACCTTTTACCAAAAGTACATTTTCAATCAGGGTTTCAGAATTCTTACCTATGTTGCCAATTCTAATTATTTTACCTTTTTCCTTTTCACCAAAGGCAACCGAGCCTCCATCCTTGTCTTGCAAAGTAGAGAACACCTTCTTGTCCCCTGTCATATGCCTTGAGTAACCGCTATCCAGATACCATTTGCTCCCCCTGGCTTCAAGGCATGTCTACAAGAAACAAAATTCTCATCCAATTGATTTTGGTACCCAAACTAATTTGGGTCTACGAGAGTTAGTCTAATTCTGCATATATCTTTTTCTGGTCCAAGCAGCATGATTTCTTTGTGTGTTTTGTTTGTACCAACAATCAGCAATAACATGACCAAATCTACCACAATGAAAGCAATTGACATTTGAAAATCTTCTTTGGTATCTGTGTGGTTTAAATTGAACATGTTTTGGCTTGGTGTGTGAGCATGATGCACAATCATTTTCTTTTTCATGCACGTAAGATGTAGTAATCTTATGCTCAAAGGATTTTTTGTTCTGGGGTATGTACCCAAATCCTTCTTTCCGGAAGATAACTTTAACTCCCAACACATTGTCTAGGTTTTGTTTCCCTTTAATAAACCTAGAGAGAGTGAACTGTAAGTCATTCACCTCCTTATTCAAACTCACATTTTTATTCTCAAGTTCTGAAATTGAGGATGTTAGAACTTCTTTTTTATTTTTTAGAAAATTTTTCAATTTCAGACATTTTACACATCAATTCCTCTTTGGTTTTCTCAATATCTGAAATTATTTGAAGCAAGCTTTCTTTTTATTCTGTCAATTCAAACCATTCTTGTTCGAGTTTTACAAACTTAACAGAAGAGCCCTCATTTTCCAAATCTTCAATTTTCTTTTTGAGGGATTTATTTTCAGATCTGATTTTCTTGTATTTTGTATACAACTTTTCATATTTCGACTCCCATTGCTCATTTGAAATAAAATCAGGATCAGAATTTACCTCGACTAAGTCATCCTCATGTGCCATGAGGCACATGCTTTCCATGAGCTCCCCGAGCTCTTCTTCGGACTGCTCTTCCTCCTCATCACTCCAGAAGGCGACCATAGCTTTGGGCTTTTTGAACTTGTCCTTCTTAAACTTTCTCTTCAATTCTGGGCACTCTCCTCTCATGTGCCCGAGCTTCTTGCACTCATAGCATATAACGCTATTTGGCTTGCTTGGCTCCCCCTTAGTCTGGGCTGGCCTTCTTTGCCCCCTTTTGAAGTTTCCTTAGAAATTTCTTTTTCTTCTTAGGAATTTCTTCACTTGGCGTGTCCACATGGCCAAGTTCTTTTCCTCATCACTTCCTTCGGTAGACTCCTCTTCTTGGGAGTCATCATCAGGTTGGTGGGCTTTCAAGGCCACCATTTTCTTCTTCTTCATTTCCTCCTCAACAGTTCTCTTCATGTTTATCTCATAGGTCATGAGTGACCCTATGAGCTCGTCCAAGGAAAGTATGGGTAGGTTCTTTGAATCTTCAAGAACCGTGGCTTTTGTGTGCCACGCAGGTGGAAGGAATCTCAATACCTTCCTTACAAGTTCAGAGTTTGTGTACTTCTTCCCAAGGCCTTTGAGACCATTGGTAATCTCTGTTAATCTCGCGAACATTTCTGAGTTCGCCTCTTCACGCTTCATTTTAAACAGCTCGTAGTCTCTAACCAACATATTGGCTTTGGTCTCCTTGACCTCGGAGGTTCCTTCATAAATAAGCCGCAGCTTGTCCCACATTTCTTTTGCCGAGCTGCACATGGAAACATGAGAGAATTCATTAGGATGAATGGCACATAACATGATATTCATTGTATTAAAATTAATAGTGGATTTCTTAATTTCTTCAGGTGTCCATTTATCCTCTTCATCAGGAAGGTCATAAGGACCCTTGTCCACAACCCTCCAGACCTCATACTCCCGAGCCCTTAAAAAAATATGCATTCTATTTTTCCAGTAGGAGTAATTCGAGCCATCAAAGAATGGAGGACGATTGATGGAGTGACCCTCAGACATCATCCCCTTGTTGGCCATTGATCTGGATTGAACTCTAGATCGTTAGATATGAAGGATAGAGTCTTAGCTCTAATACTAATTGAAGTCCCGCGATCAATGACACCCAAGAGAGGAGGGGTGAATTGGGTGATTACAAATTTTAGAAAACTTTTACCAGAATTAAAAAGATATGATGAAACAACCTTTTAGAAACTTAGATCTGATGAAATAACAAATAGATCAATCAAAACCTATCACACATAACAGATCCTTGGTACTATGGCGGAGATATAAATATGAAGATTCTGCTCACGCAAGGTATTATCTTCCGGACAAGAATGGCTTTGTCAATCCGAACCTACCTTTTGATATACCAAAGATCTAATGTAGAAATGACAAATTATGCTAGATCTCAACATAAAATGCAAGAGAGTGATAAAGTGTATGCTAGCACAGAACATGGGTAGGAGAAAAGGATCAAACAACACAAAGGACATCAATTTTTAGGTGGTTTAGATGCAACGACGGTAACCTACGTCCACCCCTCACAAACTATGAGGATTCACACACTATCTTGTAATGGATTACAAGATCAAAACACACACACACACACTCGTGAAGAGTTCGGAACTCCCACGAAGGTGCACAAGCACAGAATCACACAGAAATGTGAAGGAAAGCCACACACACACACACACACGGATCTAAGTAGATCCACACAAACAGATGTTTAGAGATTACAAACACAAGACACTTGAAGCTCGAGGAATTTAGAAGAAGAAACACAAAAGAAAAACTCTGATTTAAGCTCCCCTTGAGTAGATGATGCAGATTTTGAATAAAGCTTGTATCTCTTCTTGATTTGGGGTTGATTGGCTTCAGATTGATCTTGGAAAGTTTGGAGTTGGATGAAGAATCTCTGGACGAAGCACTGTTCACGGAGGTACAGTAGCAGTCTTCTTTCTTCCTTTGATAGCCTCCTTGATCTCCCTTGAGTGATTAGGGTTTCTTACCCCAAAGAGATATTTTTATAACACTTGAATGGTCAAGGGACATGCCAAGACACAGATCCACAATTTTAGGCACGTCTGGAGACTTTGAGATTAAAAAATCATAAATAGATGATTTTCCCTTGTGAGGAAAACAAAGTCAAAAATAGTGGCTTCGAGGGGTTCGGTCGACCGGTCCTAGGTTGGCGGTTGACCAAACTCTGTAAATTTATAGAGTTATGAGTGCTGGAAGAATAGGTCGACCGCACCATCTGAGATGGTCGACTGGACTCTGAAAATTCTACAAAAATAACAGTGTTAGCCCACAAATCATATCCTTATATAAAAGACTTTGTGTCCACATTTAGTTCCATTCAATTTGAGTTTGTTTTGGTTTATTCTTGGCATCTTGAAGCAAGATAAAGTTGAGCATTTAGCTTGTCATGAAAATGACTTTGTGAGCCCAAATGAGCTCTTATTTCTGTAATAATGAATGCTATCAAACTGTTTGCCATTCCGAGATTTTGTTATCATCAAAATCACTCGGGGAGACTCAACAGTTTAGTTTAGTTTGATTTGTTTTAGGAAAAAAAAGCCCCCAAACTGAACCAAACCGAACCATGAACACCCCTAGGGGAGGATGAGCATATGTTCAAAATTTATTGATTTTTGTATTATTATAAAAATGATAATTGTTACTGTGTTTCGTTTCTTGTATATTTTTTGTTTTGCTTGTGATGGATATATTTTATGATTTTTTATTTAAACAGGTTTTTATATAAATTTTTATGTATTTTTTTAAAAATAGTAGAGTAGAGTTTCCGACGGATTTTCTGACGGAACCGTCAGAATTTTCAGACGGAATCACAGACGGAACAACTCCATCGGAAAAACAATCGGAATATATTTGTCACCCTTCTTCGTTATTTGTCACCATTGTTTGGTATTTATCACCTTTACAATTTTTCGATGAAAATCTACCATTGTTCGGTATTTATCACCTTTACAATTTTTTGATGGAAAAGATTTCCTTTGGAAACACCGTCGGTACTTTTTGAAGAATTAAGTCCGTCGAAAAAACCGTCGGAAGCTATTTGTCACCCTTGTTCGTTATTTGTCACCCTTGTTCGTTATTTGTTACCTTCACATTTTTCGATGGAAAAATTATTCTGACGGAATCACAGACGAAATATGTACTTCGCCGGAAACATATGTAGTTTTAATTTTTTTAATCTTATTATTTTAGACAGAATTTTCGTCGAAAATGTTGCACTGCCATTCTTGACCGACGGAATTTTCGTCTGCCATTTTTCCGTCGTAATATTCAAACGAATTTTCGATGGAATTCCTATCCGTCGGAAATTTATGACGAGGAATATTCGACGGACGTTATCCGTCGGGAATCCTTCAGAAAATACGTCGGAGCCCATTTTTTCAACAGATTTCCGACGGATCGTGTCCGTAGGAAATCCTGCCTTTTCTTGTAGTGATACTAAATCATGTCTAAGGTGGTGACGTGATTCAGAAGTGCTCTAGAAATATGTGAAACAGTAAAAACGGAGGCCAATATTTGCAGGTTAAATTCTAGTTCATTTAGTGTAAAGGAATTTATAGAATAGGATCCTAGATGGAATGTAGAGTTAGGGTCATTGATCATGCACAAGATTTAAGAATTTTATACAATTTTATGAGTTCATTCCCTTATTAATTTTAGTCCAGACAGGCAGAAACATGATTTTAAAAACAACATACAATTTTGAAATGATCGAAATCGCGTGAAAAGGCTGGACTCAGATCAACCTGAACGCGGTTGCTAGGTTGGATGTGTTTCTAATGAACACGGCCAGTTGTGATGCTACGTTTTGAATGTAGCCTCTGTAAGGGGTGCATTCTTAGTCCGAACCAGAAAAATTGTGAAAATATGATATCTTGACTTTAGAATCCAAATTGACATTAAATATAAGATCATGATGCACAAAACTTGCATAAAATCAAAGTACTCATGCAAATGAATATGTATGGGGATGTAATTAGGTTTAGCCTGAGAGAAAACCTACAGATTTGAAGATCAAAGGAAGAAGAGGAAAAATGAGAAGAGCACTTCTCCAAGCTCCAAATCTCTCTCTACTCACACCCAGCAACTTCAATTTGAGTTTGGTTGGGGTGAAATCATGCCCTATTTATAGGCTAGAGCCTCCAATTAAATTATAAGGGGTTTAATCAAGAATCCCAATTTCACCCACCATACTTTGATGAAGAATTCAAATTTTGGCATTGTCTTCGGTGCAATAATTTTTGATTTCTCACCTAATAACGTATGCAATGACGTTTTTAACTTATTAGGATTAGATTAGAGCTAATAGTTAATCATTTTTAATTTAATTTCTACAATGTCGCTACAGTTTTTCTACAGTATTACTACATTACCGATGACTTTGTCTTCTCAAAATCGAGCCACGAATCTCGTCGTTCGCATTATCACGTGGGATTATGGTTTGTGTTAATGTATTCTATACTTTATAAACTTAAAGGAGATTATTTTATATTTTTTATTTTCATCTTTCATCATTTCTTTTCATATATATATATGTATATGTATATGTGATTCAGAGTTGCTACATCCTCCCCCACTTAAAAAAAAATTGGTCCTCCAAATTCAAATGATCTATTTACAGAAATAAAAGAAACACTAAAATACTAACCTAAAAATAATTATGAATACTTCTTCTTAATTGTATCCTCCAATTCACAAGTGGGTTCTTCTTGTCCATACATTCTCCATTGAATTTTTACCATTGATATACCTCTATTCCTTAACTGATGTAATTTTTGATCTAATATCTTGATGGGTTTCTCCTCATATGACAAGTCATTTTGCAGTATCAGATCATCATATTGGATCACATGAGAGGGATCATAGACATACCTCATCATTGATACATGGAAGACGTCATGCACTCTTGCTAATTGTGGAGGTAATGCCAACCTGTATGTGGTAACGCGGAAACGTACATCGCTATTACACTCGTGTTAACGATCTTAAATCGGTCTCGCAACAAAGTGATAAATAAATACGTAGCACGACGGTGAGTGCGGATCAAATCCACAGAGAGGATAAGATTTTTAGAGTTAAAACCTTGAGTTTCTGATATGGGCAAAATGTTTGTGTTTCTTTCAAAGTTGCAAAATCATGGAAATAAACATATCTAGCAAACACCATGCATAGAAAGAGAAAGAAGGTGATAGATAAAAAGAGAGAGCGAGAGGGAGAGAGGGAGAACAAGATCAAGATGAGGAAAATGATTACTTCTATTGTATTAAAGAAAATCTCTATAAAGTGGCGAGACAAGATTACAACTATAATGAAAATAAAAATGCTACACACTATGAATGAAGAATACACAACAAGAATAATTCTAAGAGCCTAGACCCGAGGTTGATGTAGCGGTGGTGGTGATGGCACCATCCCTCCTTGGCCTTGGATTTCGAACCACCTGGTGGATGATGTCGTCTACGTCGGAGTAGATGTTGCCTTTCCCTTGGAGCCGCCTTTGGAGGAGATTGTATAGAGGGGAGAGAGAGAGATCTAGGGTGAGAAAGAGAGAGGAAGATGTGGAGAAGATAAAGCTAACTAAGGAGATCTAGGAGATGGTAAGGGTGATGGTAAGCGCGCAGTAGAAGAAGTGGGAGCAAGGAAGGGGGTGACCTAGCTAGAAGAAAGGAAAGAAGTAGAGAGAGAGAGAGATGAGGGCGCACTAGGGAAATGAAGAAGAGAAGAGAAAGGAGAGGTGAGGACGCACTAGGGAGAGGGATAATAGAGATAGGGGCGCAAGTGGGAGAGGGAGAAAGAGAAAAATCCACTTCAAAAAGAAGAACTCCCTTTTCTCTCCATGCAATGGGCTTTTTATAGAACAAATGGGTTCAGTGGAGGGCTAGTATTGAATTAGATGAGAATGGATGGTGATGATAGAAAGGGAATGAGGTGAAAGAGGGGAGAAAGAGGCTGACCACCCCCCTCTTCTAGGGTTTGTGGTGCCCCCCTTTTCCTTTCCTATTTTGGTGGAGATTCCCTCCATTCTCTCCCTTGATTCTCTCCTCCATTAACTCTCATTTAAATCCTTGCTTTATCTTCTCCTCCCACAAAAAATAGATGGTGGCTGCCTTTGACTTGACCTAGAAATAATGGGGGCTCTCTAGGGCTTCCCTCCAATGGTCTTGTTATAGTTTTGCCCCTCGCTTATCTCCCATTGTCCTGAGTGTCCTGTACACACATAATTTCAATTTAGTCCATAAAAACTTATTACATTGTGTATATAAATTAAGAATGCTCATAATTATGCAATGAGAAGTTAATGCACATGGCCCTCAATCTCTCCTTTGTTGATTCATAATACCAAAATAAGTTAATTTTTGTGAAAGGCCCAATTTATGTATGAAGTTGAGGTTAACTATAAAATCGACACAATTATCTAATTATATGCACTTAAAATGATGTGTGACATGAATTATTATAGAAGAATGGACATTTATTGATAAGTGCTCATTTGTTGATGTTTATCCAAATCACACACATCATTTTTGGGCTTTAATAAAGTTAATTATGTAATTTATACATGATAATCTCAGTCTAACACAAAATGGAACTTTTACTGTAATTAATGAGTCTTGAGACTTGTTTAAAATAAATAAAAATTATATAATTAAATTTTGATAAAATTATTTCATAAGAAATTTTGTGATGATTGTTTTCTACATAAAACTAATTCATTTTGTGTTGAGCGGCCTAGACATAAAATTATTTGATTGTTAAAATTATTTTGCTAGAGGGGCGTACTTATAATTTTTTGTATATTTTTTGTAAACCTTGTGAACATTGGCAGGCGTACGAGGGTGATGGGGGCATCTCTCCCCCCATATATTTTCAAAGCCCCGGTTGCCCGCCAGCATGGTTCCATTACATCCGTCACATTTTTCTAAGTCAATTCATGTAACTTTCATATTTTCTTTGAGTCATAATTATGTAATTTTCCTTTTATTTGAGTCTTGTACCTAGGTTAATGAGTCATTTACCTAGGTTAAGTGTCATTATGTTGATAGATTAGTTTATGGGCCCAATTCATTGGGCTTGGCCCAAGGGCACCCCCCTTCCCTTGGTTATTTGTCATTGTGTTAAGAGTCAAGGTCTTTTGTAGAAATGTGGGTTGCCTATATATAGGAACCCATTTCCTCCATTTGAACTAATGAATCAATGAGTGAAAAACTTGCCATTTTGAAAGTTTACACTTCTTATCTAGTGGAGAGATTCCATTTTTTGGGTGAGAGACCCTAGGGGAGAGATTCCCCACCCATCCCTCTCTTAATCTCTCTTTTTCATTCCCCTTTCTCTCTCCTCCACACCCAATTTCGAAAATTTTCTCTCTCCTCCCTTCCCAACCACCACTCTCCCACCTACCCCCATTAAAGGCCACTCCCCTTCCCCACACACCCCATTACTCCACCCCCTAGTCCCAAGAGAGCATCCACCAATCCTAGCTCCACCTCCCAACCCCCAACTACCCCACCCACTTCCCCAAGCACCCTTCCCACTACCCAAAGCAGCCCTCCACCTTCCCAAGGCACCTCTTTCCATCCCCAAGACCACCATTGATCACCCCACATTAAAGAAAATTCAAACTCACATGCCCTCCACCCACTTGTGCCCCCCCCACCTTCCTCCTTCTCCCTCCAAGCCCAAATTCGTAGCTCCTCCTCCCACCACCTGTTAGACCACCTTTCAGACCCTATTCTTCCCCTCCCACACCTTGGAACACCCCCTCCTAGACCCCCTCACAGACAGGGTTCTCCCCACACTCATCCACCTCTATTTCCCCCCCCCATATACCCCATTTCCCCCCACCATCTTCAACCTCCAGTTTTCAGTTCACTGGCAGCAGAAGAGTATCAGTTTACAGAGGCGACCCTGACCACATCCCAGACAATCTGAAGGCCCAAGAGGTATCCACGGAAGCGTCTACCTGTCTTCTTCGCAACGGCAGTGGTCTCGTCCCCTTCCAAGCTCCGAGCTGACCGGGAGATCCGTTCTCCCACAACTACGCAGAGCTGCCCCTGCTGAGCACCTGAGCCGTATTAGAAGCTCTGCCACAACAAACCTTAGAAGATTCAGGCCCCAAGTTCTTCTGAAAAGTTGTTTCTCTTCTTGTCTACTTTCAGAATCAAGAAGCGGAACTTTGATCGACGTCCTTGGGCTAGAGTTATCATTTTTCTCCCTCGGGTACGCAGTTCTGCTTCCCACAGCCTGCACCGACCTGTCATCAGTTTTCAAAGTCCTCTGGTCTTCTCTGGCATCGTTTGGCTTCTCCGTTAGTTTTGCTGCGAAGAGGACTTGTCCACGATTCCAAAAACTCTAGCGGTGCTTGATTATGAGTTCGGGAGATGACGGGGCATCCTCTGCAACCTACTGTTGGCCGCCAAAAGCTGCCAGTCCAAGAATCTGCCTCCCTGCTCGGGCCTCCACCCAGACCAGCGTCGGTGCCAGAAGAAATCAACAAAATTTGGACGAATTCCCTGGCCTCCTACGAAGATTTTCCAGGTGATTTCATCCCCAACAAAATTCAGCATCAGTCGCAGCAACCATTTCTTCGATCATCTATCAGCACCCACAGAACGTGGACAGAACCGGCGACCTCCCATCTTCGGTGTTCCTCTCTCAAGTTCCCCTCCCCGCTTGGCCAGCTGAAGGCCCCTCCCTATGTGGAGGTAGTTTTAGTTGTAATATCACTTAACCCCCACCCCAAGATCCCCCTCCTGCGAGAGGTGTAGTATTGTAATCATTTGGGTAGGTCAAGCTACCCCGACGCGGTGTGTGGGGATCCACCCGCCTCCCCGCTCGCCCTCGTCTCCGAGCGGGACCGGTTTCTTCAAACCGATCGAGTAAGTGCTCCAAACTTTGCTCTAATTTGTGCTTGTTCTTTCAATATTAGTTCATAAACTCCGCTGGCCATGAATGAGAGCCCGATCCTTTAGCTCCTTTGCTATAAGTGATCACCGTGGGAAAAGAGTGGAACCCGTGCCCTCGGCACGACGTCGGCTCCCTTGAATTGGGCTGCCATTACCCTTGGAAATCAACTTAGGCCTTGCTGGCCCTCTACCAGCAAGGGCCCAGCCCACACAACCTCCACTTGGCATTGCCAAGTTACCCCGGGTCTTGGTGAGCATCGGGTGAGCGGTCGCCGACATCGGTCCGTTTGATTGCGATTGTGCTTGTTTGCTTAAGTCCTAGGTTGTGTCACATCAATTGGTATCAGAGCAAGTTTTAGACTTATCTCTAGTAAGTCTAGTCCTTGGGCACATTTGCATTCATCAACATGGGTACCTCTCTATGGTCACATTCATCCCACTCGACCCCCCATAAGGGACCGATCAACCCTCCATTTGACATAATCTCTTTTGAGGATCTCCTCTTCGATGGATCATGCTATAGTGCCTACCTAAAGTGGGAGGTCACCATGGAAAAACACTTTGAGAGAACTATGGTTTATGGACCCGCAAGAGTCCGCGTTGCCATGGGACAATTTCGGGGTCAAGCCAAGGAAAAATGGAGGAACATAGTGGGCTTAAGGGACGTTAGGAAACAAGAACCCATTTCCTCATGGGATGATATGAAGAAAGAACTTAGAAAAATCTACATCCCCAAATATTCCCACCCGTTCTACTCTAACACCCCTAGCCCGAGGTGCACTACCACTCCTCCATCCCCATCCGACCAACTTGATATCACCTTTAGGCCTCCTCCCCCACCACTCCCAACAAATCACTTCTCAACCATCATAACTATACTTCGCGACCAAGTCCTCTCCCTTGAGGCCCAAATAAACCAAGCATCCACCTCTACACCAAATCCCCTAAGGGTCCCCGCACTTCAACCAAAACCCCCTTCCACAATCCCTCACCAAACCCATACCCCACATCTCCCCTTGGTCCCCACCACTACCCCTCCATCATCCCCAAAAAGAGGTACCCCCCTCAAAACCCATCAACCCAAATCTCGTCACCCAACCCACCTTCCACTTCCAACCCCAATCCTACCCCAACCTAGGCCTCCACTACTTCCACTCCCAAACCCCACCCTACCAATCCAAGTTTCCCTTTACCCTCCACCCCGGGAGCACCACACACCAACCCTCATCACCCCAAAAGACCCTCTCACCTCCTTGGTAGAAGAACTCATACTCGATTCAATAGTTGAGAACACTCTAAACCCACTCCCCACCTTGGAGGAAACCCAAGTCCAAGTTGAAAAAGAAACATCACACGATGGTCTTCCCCTTACATCACCCTCTCTAGTTGGGACCAAGCTCATCTTAGGAGAACCCCTTGTTAGTTGGCTAAAGGAGAGCCCAATAAGAGAGATCATGGACCACAATTTTCCACCCATGAAGGAAAACCATCCCATAGTGCCCATCTCCTCTTATCACACCATAATCCAAAACTCCTACCAAGTGGAAACCTTAGAGGACCTTCTCAAGGGCATAGCATGGCAATTAGAGATGATTAGCATGTTGACCCCTATGGTCGAACAACCTAGGAGCCTTAACCTCCTACACCTATGCATAGGGTCTATCACCTCAGTTTGCACCATTGGTTGCTACACTAGCGACCTCCTTTTATTCCTCTCTACACCCGATTAGCCCAACCTTCTCCTCGATTTAGAGCTTCTTATCTCGGGTAGAAAGCCAAGCCCTCCACTCATGGCCGACCCACTTGCCAAGAACATTGGCCCAACTATCATGGAGAAGGATGACTTAGCACCTTTTGATGATCTTGAGGATGTGGAGTTCCTCCCTCTAGGTAACCCATTTTATGATCCATATGATCCGTTCCAATGGGAGTCAAGAGACTCGTGTGACCCAAACACTTTATCCACCACCCACCTTTCCCTACACCAACTCACCATGTTTGACCCAATCCACTCCATCCTAGACTTGGGTTACACCATGGGAGCCATGACCTTGGGCCACATATCTCTAGGTAATGAGGTTGTGCTCCACCCCATGATGACCACATTCTTAGATCTGTTCGATACTTTCCAATGGGAGTTCAAAGGTTGTCCCACACCTATACACATGGAAGTCACCCTTAGAAAAAATATGCATGTGTCTAGGCTTACCACACCACTTGGCATGAACACCATGAGGGGTCCATTCATTCATACCACCCACATGTCAAGTAGAAAGCATGATTGGCCCATATTCGGATGTATTGGTCCACCTTCATTTATCATGGGTCTTAAGCATGTCAAAAGCATCTACGGATGTCCGGGTCCCCCTACATTCATCACCACTTTGCATGATAGGTTCACCTACGGGTGCCCCGGCCCACCTAGGCCCTGATAGTAATGTATGCCCTTTAAGCCAATCACATGTGATGTGATGGGACATATATTGTACAATCTTATTCAATGAAAAATGGCATTTTCTTCATTATATTATTAGCACGTTATTCTGAGCATATTTATAATATGATGAAGTCCCTGAATGTGGGCTATGATGTCTGGATCATGATGAGATCATGATAATGAGATCAGACATCTAGATGTTCATATTCTAAATGTTCCTGGTCGTAGGATCTTCGAAGAGGGACTTTGAAGATCCGGATAGACCAGTGCACGTGTTGTTTACTTATGAGATGAGGGTGGTTGATCTCATAACCACTGGTGTGGAGACACCTAGGCACACATGCAGGTGCTCATTACTGAATGAGTCCACTGAACTGACCCGTGCTAGAACACCTGAATGGTAATCATGTTGACTGTCAATCAGGAGGTTCTATTGTATCAGTAACACAGTTGGATCTTAGACCTGAGTCACTAAAGTGTTTTGCATAAATTCCGCTGAGCGTTTGATTGTTGACTTATGAACCTAAGTGTTGTGGTTCTTCATAGTTAACTATTCGGACTCAGTGGGATTCATGTGGAAACACTTAAGTAGGCAACAAGGGATCGTTCACTCTCCACATGTATTAGAAGAGAGAATACTCTATGGACACGTACTTAGAAATCCCTGGCCAGGGTATGTGGCTTCACTGAGAAAAGGGGTTTTCTAGTGAGCTATACTGGTAAGTACGAAGGTCCGTTAGATCAGTGTGGTTTAGGGCTTGACAGTTTGACCATGCCCTTACTCTGATTGGAGTATTGTATGAACGAGGGTCTATAGCTATGTGGAATCTGATGACGGAAAGGTCCTGTTGGGTTGCATCCCTCCCATAGTCATTTGGGATCACGAGGTATTGCTTGGTGCCATTCGTGATCGGAAAGCCAATTAACCTCGTTAAGAGTTAACGGGTTATATTGAAATTGAGTTGTGAATGGTTCTTAACTCAATGGGCTAAGAAACCAAATGGACTAATGGGCCTAGAGGGTCACACACATAAGAATGGTTTATCAGACGGTAGAGGACGGGATTTATAGACGTTGTCTGGGTTTTTGTGAAAAACCGCCGGAGTCTATAAATCATCCTGTTGGAAACCCTAATCCCAAGCTAATTAGGGTTTTTCTGTTGGCCGTCCTCCTCCCTCTCCCTCTCCCTTGGGATTTGCGCCCCCCTCTCCATCCCGGTGAAGATCGGTGGATGGTGACGACGAGAAGCGGGCGTCAAGTGGAGATTGCACGGGGAATCCCGTCTCCTCCGACCGTTCATGTGGATACGTCTAGAGGCCGGACACTTGGACGGCTCACGACCCGACGTGCCTTCGCTCGATCGTCTTCGGGCATTTGGGATTTAATCAATCCCGCAAAGGTATAGAATCGTTCTACCTTCGTCGGGATTCGATCCGGTTTTATTCTATTCTATTTTGATCGCCAGCAACGATATGCATCTTTAGGGTTTCGTTGTTTCCGCTGCTACTCTGATCGAAACCCAACAGTGGTATCAGAGCCAGGTTGCTGGCCCGATCAAAATCGGATTTTTATATTATTTATGTTCTTCACGTTCATGCATTCGGCTCAATATTGGGGTGTTCGGTTGGGTCCCGATTTGAAGGTTTTGTAGTCAAATGATCCCATGGCATTGTTGCTGATGCTCAGAGGATCAAAACGCACATAATATTGCGTTGTTTGACCCCTTGATGAGGGCGAATCGGGCTCGCCTGCCCGGCCGCGACCGGGGTTCGCACAGGGTGGTTAGGACCGTTTTTGGCCTCGAATCTCCGATGTTTGAGATCCATGGGGGCTGGCAATTGTTGCTGGTCGATCCCCATGGGATCCCATGGCGTCCCGGGGTGCGCGGCGGCCGTTGGCAGCGGCTCCGGCGAAGTTCGCGGCGAGCTCTTCGGGCGCCGGCGTGTTCTTCGCAGCCCTCTTCTCCGGCGACGGCGAAGGGGGCGGTGGCCGGCGGACATCCGGGCGGGACCCCAGGGGTCGTCCGCGGTGGCAGGCGGCGGCGGTCGGCCCGCCTGCGGCGAGCACCGGGGGTTAGGGTTTTTACCCTGGCCCCCCTTCCCCTTCCGCGTTCGGGCGGGGGAGACGACCCCCGCGGGTCTTCCCCGGGCGGATCCGGGCCGCGCCCGGATCCGCGCCGGATCCGCGCCCGGACCGGCCCGCGCCCGGATCCGCGCCCGGATCCGCGCCCGAACCCCCCATATTATATTTTTTTTGATTTTTTATTCATTTTAAACCGTTTAAAATGCATAAAATTTCAGAAAAAATTTCGGAAAAATTCTGAAAAATATTTTAATGGATCCTAAAATTGTTTTAGCAATCTATTAACTTATTTTTTATTATTTGGCCCATGATTAAGTAAATAATGGAATACTTAAAATGGTTTTAAGTATTTGTCATTATTTAATTAATTAGTGTTAATTACTATAAGAATGTGATTCTTATGAGGTTAATTAACTGATAATTAGCATTGAGCCCATGCAGTGAATGGTGAAGTCCGTTGTCTAAAGTTGTTTAGACTTGTTTGTTAGCATGTTTTGGCTAAATTGTTTAGTTAACATATTATTATGCGCGATTTCAAAACTAATTAATATTATTTTGAAATCTATATTATATCCCGCTGTAATTATATGATAATTACCTATTTGATGCCTGTGATGGTCATGTGTGTGGATGGATGGTCATGGACTTAGCTTACATGCGATGTTTTTTCCTTTATGGTGAATGGTGTAATTTTTGGGGCCTACGTGCCTCCCTCTCTCTCTCATTTAATCCGGGCATGTACATTCTATCTCCCTTTTTTGTATTGTACTCCCCTTGACTATGTCAAGGTTTCTTATTATTATCTGATGTATATTTGTGGGCCTGCGAGCCCAATTTCATATATGCTTGTAATAATGAGAAGCGGATCAAATGAAGACTGTGGAGGAGATTTACACCGGTGGACCCTGGAGGTTCTTCGCATCATTGGGAGCTTTTGTTGCTCGATGTTGTATCTTCTTCACCATATTAGGATTTACATTACCAACTGGCTCTGGTAATGTTGCTAGGTTGAAAGTCCATGATCATCCATCAGTGCGTAGGCATATATGCGATATATGTGGATGTGCTACTCTATATATATATATAGATAATTTAGGGTATATTTATGATACTCCAACTTATCTTATATATGTAGCACACTTATTGATGAGACAAAATTTAACAAATCCCCTATTATTAAAATTAGGTTGATAAACGTGAAACATTAAGAATGATTCACGTAGCCTTCCGTTGTTATAGTCTAAAGTGAGCCGTTCTTAGATTGTGGTGGTTTGTTGTGCTACCACAAGACTATCACAGCAAGGGGACGGAGACTTTAGGCTAAGGTTTAGACCACACCTTGGGATGGGGGGCTGGCATGACTTTGTTGTGCTACCACAAGAGTTATGTCATAAACCCATTCCCATAACGTAACAACGGGTTGACCTAACCAACACATGTGATTTGTTGTGCTACCACAAGATCTCAATGTGTTTGGAGGCTAAATTACTGAGAATTACAAGGAGTTGTAATTGGCAAGAGTTGCCTACCCATTAAGTATGGAGTAGTTTGTTGTGCTGCCACAAGACTACTTCCATAATGTTAATGGGATCTTAGTACCCACTAGGACACAATCGCAGTGTCCCGTATTTGCATATAAGGGGTTATGCAAATTCGTCGAAAATTAGTGGGAGTATTAATTAGGATAAAGTCCATATCTTAATTAAATATCATGAGTGTCTGCAATATTATTCTTATTTTGTTTCATTTCCTCTTGTAGACCGAAATGGCGAATCATCCATTGAGAGGCATACTGGATGCCAACAGGCTGACTGGTCCTAACTATGTCGATTGGCTCAGGAATCTGAGAATTGTTCTCACTGCTGAAAAGATAGCTTATGTCCTTGAGCAGCCTGTTCCCCCTGTTCCTGCTGAGGGCGCCGATGAGGCCGAAATGATTCTTTATGAAAAGCATAAAGATGATGCCACTCTGGCCCAGTGTTACATGCTGGCCTCTATGACTAATGAGTTGCAGAGGCAGCATGAAAAGATGGATGCTAGATCCATGCTTTTCCATCTAGAAGAGCTTTTTGGAGCTCAAAGTAGAACAGAAAGATATGAGATATCTAAGAATCTGTTCGGGGCCAAGATGTCTGAGGGAACATCAGTACAGACTCATGTTCTCAAAATGATTGAGTGGATTGAGAGGCTGAAAGAATTAGGCTTTGAGATGAATAAAGATTTATGCATTGACCTAATTCTTCAGTCCCTCCCAAATTCATTCTCCCAGTTCATAGTGAACTTCAACATGAATAAGATTGAATGCTCTCTTGCAGAGCTTCTTAACATGTTGAAGACTGCTGAGGGGACAATGAATAATGGAAAATCTTCTGTGCTGCTTGTTGGTAAGACCAACAAGAAAAGAAAGAATCAGACTGTTTTTAAGAAAAATAAGAAGAAGAAACAGGATAAGCAGGGGAAGGCAGCTAAGAAGGAAGAGGCTAAGAAAGATAAGGGCCAATGCTTCCACTGCCATAAGGATGGCCACTGGAAGAGGAACTGCAAGTTATATCTTGCAGAGAAGGCAAAACAGAAGCTTGGAGAAGCTTCAGGTATGTTCATGATAGTTGACCTAAACTTGTCTTTTAGATCCACGTCATGGGTATTAGATACTGGATGTGCATCTCATATCTGCAATGATTTGCAGGTGCTGACAAGCAGTAGGCGACTGAACAAAGGAGAGGTTGACTTGCGATTGGGAAATGGAGCAAAAGTTGCTGCACTCGCAGTCGGGAAGGTGAACCTCCAGATGCCTACAGGAGCTACACTAGAGCTTGTGGACTGTTATTATGTTCCTTCCATAATAAAGAACATTATTTCCATTTCGTGCTTAATTAAATCTGGATTTGTTGTAAGCTTTGGAAACAATGGATGCTCTTTATTATTAGATGGTAAATTGTTTGCCAGTGGGAGCCTAATGAATGGTTTATATGTTTTAGATATGGTATCTCCTGTGATGTGTGTGGAAGCACCTCTTAAAAGAAAGAGGGGCAATGTGAATCAAGCCTACCTTTGGCACTGCAAACTTGGTCATATTAATGAAGAAAGATTAAAGAAGTTGTGTAAGAATGGATATATTGATCCATTTGATTATGAATCATACACAACTTGTGAATCTTGTCTCATGGGTAAAATGACCAAATCTCCATTTAGTGGACATGGAGTTAGAGCGAATGAGTTATTAGAACTCATACACTCTGATGTGTGTGGACCTATGTCCACACATGCCAAAGGAGGATATTCATACTTCATTACATTCACTGATGATTTCTCAAGGTACGGATATGTGTACTTAATGAAGTACAAATCTGAAGCTTTTGAGAAATTCGTTGAATTCAGAAATGAAGTAGAGAAACAAACTGGAAAGAATATTAAAACTCTTCGATCAGATCGGGGAGGTGAATATTTGAGTACAGAGTTCACACAATATTTGAAGGACAATGGAATATTGTCACAATGGACACCTCCTTATACACCTCAGTTGAATGGTGTAGCAGAAAGGAGGAATCGCACTCTATTAGATATGGTGCGATCCATGATGTGTTTTGCCGGTTTACCCTTATCTCTCTGGGGCTATGCCTTAGAGACTGCTGCGCACTTATTAAATAAAGTACCATCGAAGTCAGTTGACTCCACTCCATATGAGATATGGAAAGAAAAGAAACCAAATCTTAAATCTGTTAAGGTTTGGGGTTGCCCTGCCCATGTTAAGAAACATGACTCAGATAAACTGAAATCAAGAACTGAGAAGTGTAGGTTTGTGGGATATCCTAAGGAAACTTATGGATATTACTTCTACCAGCCTAGCGATCAAAGAGTGTTTGTCGCTAAACATGCTGTGTTCCTTGAGGAAGAGTATATCCTTGAAGGAAACAGTGGGAGCATGGTAGAACTGGAAGAAGTTCTAGAGCCACAACCCATCAGTGTGCCTTCTCAGGTTCCAGAGCAATCAGGTTCACAAACTGTTCGTAGGTCTGGGCGGATACCTATTCAGCCAGATAGATATGTGGGACATATTACTGGTAAGGTATCACATAATGAGGATGATGATCCTAAGACCTACGAGGAGGCAATGAGTGTCATTGACTCTGGGAATTGGCAAGAGGCCATGATATCAGAAATGGATTCCATGTACTCCAACCAAGTTTGGAACTTGGTAGATCCACCAGAAGGTATTGTACCTATTGGATGTAAATGGATCTTTAAAAGAAAGATTGGAGCAGATGGAAAGGTTGATACCTTTAAAGCAAGGCTTGTAGCGAAAGGTTATCGTCAAAGACAAGGTGTTGACTATGACGAAACCTTCTCTCCTGTAGCCATGCTGAAATCCATCAGGATATTACTTGCCATTGCTGCATACTATGATTATGAAATTTGGCAAATGGATGTGAAAACGGCATTCCTCAATGGAAGACTTGAGGAAGAAGTGTACATGACACAGCCTGAGGGATTCATATCCAAAGAATATCCAAACAGAGTATGCAGGCTTTTGAGATCCATTTATGGACTCAAACAAGCATCCCGCAGTTGGAACATAAGATTTGATGAGGCAATCAAATCTTGTGACTTCGTTAAGAACGAAGATGAGCCATGTGTATATAAGAAGATCAGTGGGAGTGCAATTACGTTCTTGGTACTGTATGTAGATGACATACTACTCATTGGGAATGATGTAGGTATGTTATCATCAGTCAAAGTCTGGCTGTCAAAACATTTCTCTATGAAAGATTTGGGAAATGCATCCTACATATTGGGGATCCGGATCTATAGAGATAGATCAATGAGGATGCTAGGCTTATCCCAATCTATGTACATTGACACCATTGTCAAAAGGTTTGGCATGGAGGACTCCAAGAGAGGTCTAATACCAGTTAGACATGGAGTCTATCTCTCCAAGGAGATGTCCCCTAAAACTCCAAAGGAGAGAGAATACATGAGTAGAGTTCCCTATGCTTCTGCCATAGGATCTATCATGTATGCGATGTTATGTACCAGACCTGATATAGCCTATGCTCTAAGTGTTACGAGCAGGTATCAGGCAGATCCAGGTGAGCAACACTGGATAGCTGTGAAATGCATCCTTAAGTACTTAAGAAGGACTAAGGATTTATTTCTGGTCTATGGAGGTGAAGACTTGAAACTAAGAGGGTACACTGACTCTAGTTTCCAGTCGGACAAAGATGACAGCAAATCAACCTCTGGGTTTATCTTTACTCTCAATGGTGGAGCAGTGAGTTGGAAGAGTTCCAAACAAGAAACCACTGCTGATTCAACTACTGAAGCTGAGTACATTGCTGCTGCCGAAGCTACAAAGGAGGCGGTTTGGATGAAGAAGTTCATCGGCCAGTTGGGAGTTGTCCCAAGTATCTCTGATCCAGTCCCCTTGTTTTGTGACAACAATGGGGCAATTGCACAAGCAAAAGAGCCGAGGTCTCATCAGAAGTCTAAGCACATTCTGCGGCGTTATCACTTGATCAGAGAAATTATAGCTAGAGGAGATGTGATCATAGATAGAGTATCTTCAGCTGATAATATTGCAGATCCACTTACCAAGCCTTTATCTCTAAATGTGTTTGAGCGTCACCTAAGGCTGATGGGGATCAAGCATATGGGTGATTGGCTTTAAGTGCAAGTGGGAGATTGATAGTAATGTATGCCCTTTAAGCCAATCACATGTGATGTGATGGGACATATATTGTACAATCTTATTCAATGAAAAATGGCATTTTCTTCATTATATTATTAGCACGTTATTCTGAGCATATTTATAATATGATGAAGTCCCTGAATGTGGGCTATGATGTCTGGATCATGATGAGATCATGATAATGAGATCAGACATCTAGATGTTCATATTCTAAATGTTCCTGGTCGTAGGATCTTCGAAGAGGGACTTTGAAGATCCGGATAGACCAGTGCACGTGTTGTTTACTTATGAGATGAGGGTGGTTGATCTCATAACCACTGGTGTGGAGACACCTAGGCACACATGCAGGTGCTCATTACTGAATGAGTCCACTGAACTGACCCGTGCTAGAACACCTGAATGGTAATCATGTTGACTGTCAATCAGGAGGTTCTATTGTATCAGTAACACAGTTGGATCTTAGACCTGAGTCACTAAAGTGTTTTGCATAAATTCCGCTGAGCGTTTGATTGTTGACTTATGAACCTAAGTGTTGTGGTTCTTCATAGTTAACTATTCGGACTCAGTGGGATTCATGTGGAAACACTTAAGTAGGCAACAAGGGATCGTTCACTCTCCACATGTATTAGAAGAGAGAATACTCTATGGACACGTACTTAGAAATCCCTGGCCAGGGTATGTGGCTTCACTGAGAAAAGGGGTTTTCTAGTGAGCTATACTGGTAAGTACGAAGGTCCGTTAGATCAGTGTGGTTTAGGGCTTGACAGTTTGACCATGCCCTTACTCTGATTGGAGTATTGTATGAACGAGGGTCTATAGCTGTGTGGAATCTGATGACGGAAAGGTCCTGTTGGGTTGCATCCCTCCCATAGTCATTTGGGATCACGAGGTATTGCTTGGTGCCATTCGTGATCGGAAAGCCAATTAACCTCGTTAAGAGTTAACGGGTTATATTGAAATTGAGTTGTGAATGGTTCTTAACTCAATGGGCTAAGAAACCAAATGGACTAATGGGCCTAGAGGGTCACACACATAAGAATGGTTTATCAGACGGTAGAGGACGGGATTTATAGACGTTGTCTGGGTTTTTGTGAAAAACCGCCGGAGTCTATAAATCATCCTGTTGGAAACCCTAATCCCAAGCTAATTAGGGTTTTTCTGTTGGCCGTCCTCCTCCCTCTCCCTCTCCCTTGGGATTTGCGCCCCCCTCTCCATCCCGGTGAAGATCGGTGGATGGTGACGACGAGAAGCGGGCGTCAAGTGGAGATTGCACGGGGAATCCCGTCTCCTCCGACCGTTCGTGTGGATACGTCTAGAGGCCGGACACTTGGACGGCTCACGACCCGACGTGCCTTCGCTCAATCGTCTTCGGGCATTTGGGATTTAATCAATCCCGCAAAGGTATAGAATCGTTCTACCTTCGTCGGGATTCGATCCGGTTTTATTCTATTCTATTTTGATCGCCAGCAACGATATGCATCTTTAGGGTTTCGTTGTTTCCGCTGCTACTCTGATCGAAACCCAACAGGCCCACCAAAGTCTACATGACAACATTGCATGATAAGTCCACATATGGTTGCCCCGGCCCTCCAAATTCCATCAAACTTTTCTTGGCATCAAAGCATGATTGGTCTACTTTTGGTTGCCCAGGTCCACCCATCACCCCTAGAATGTCAGCATTCACAAAATTACATGAAAACTTTAGCAAGTACATAAGCAAAAAGAATTAGACTCATAAAAGTCAAGCAAACTCTCATCGACGGCACCAAGAATTCCACGTGGGTAACTTTGTGATGGTGAGGATGAGGAGGCTCCCCCCGAGAGCCATCTCTAAGTTGAGGCATCATGGGGCTGGTCCCTTCCGGGTTTTGAGATGCCTTGGCACTAATGCCTATGAGTTAGATCTTCCCGATGAGTATGGAGTAAGTCCCACATTCAATGTAGCCGATCTAGTGCCATATAAGGGGCCCCCGGTGGTACCCAGTGAGAATATTGAGCCTATTCCTTTTGTTGAGAGAGCACCCACCCGAGAGGAGAGATCACCAGCCAAGAGAGCCCAGCATAAGCGCATTGAATGAATATTGGGTGAATAGGTCACTACCACCAGGAGCAAGGTATACGAGCGTTATCTCGGCAGGTGGATGGATCGGTCTCTTTCGGAAGACTTGTGGGCGATACCACTTCTACACCCTCCGAGGAGGGAAGGACTCTTACTCGACGGAGTCAAATTCTCCGCACCCCGGGAGTATGATGGGGGCATCTCTCCCCCATATATTTTCAAAGCCCCGGTTGCCCGCTAGCATGGTTCCATTACATCCGTCACATTTTTCTAAGTCAATTCATGTAACTTTCATATTTTCTTTGAGTCATAATTATGTAATTTTCCTTTTATTTGAGTCTTGTACCTAGGTTAATGAGTCATTTACCTAGGTTAAGTGTCATTATGTTGATAGATTAGTTTATGGTCCCAATTCATTGGGCTTGGCCCAAGGGCACCCCCCCTTCCCTTGGTTATTTGTCATTGTGTTAAGAGTCAAGGTCTTTTGTAGAAATGTGGGTTGCCTATATATAGGACCCCATTTCCTCCATTTGAACTAATGAATCAATGAATGAAAAACTTGCCATTTTGAGAGTTTACACTTCTTATCTAGTGGAGAGATTCCATTTTTTGGGTGAGAGACCCTAGGGGAGAGATTCCCCACCCATCCCTCTCTTAATCTCTCTTTTTCATTCCCCTTTCTCTCTCCTCCACACCCAATTTTGAAAATTTTCTCTCTCCTCCCTTCCCAACCACCACTCTCCCACCTACCCCCATTAAAGGCCACTCCCCTTCCCCACACACCCCATTACTCCACCCCCTAGTCCCAAGAGAGCTTCCACCAACCCTAGCTCCACATCCCAACCCCCAACTACCCCACCCACTTCCCCAAGCACCCTTCCCACTACCCAAAGCAGCCCTCCACCTTCCCAAGGCACCTCTTCCCATCCCCAAGACCACCATTGATCACCCCAAATTAAAGGAAATTCAAACTCACATGCCATCCACCCACTTGTGCCCCCCCCACCTTCCTCCTTCTCCCTCCAAGCCCAAATTTGTAGCTCCTCCTCCCACCACCTGTTAGACCACCTTCCAGACCCTATTCTTCCCCTCCCACACCTTGGAACACCCCCTCCTAGACCCCCTCACAGCCAGGGTTCTCTCCACACTCATCCACCTCTATTTCCTGCCCCATATACCCCATTTCCCCCCACCATCTTCAACCTCCAGTTTTCAATTCGCTGGTAGCAGAAGAGTATCAGTTTACAGAGGCAACCCCGACCACATCCCAGAGAATCTGAAGGCCCAAGAGGTATCCACAGAAGCGTCTACCTGTCTTATTCGCAACGGCAGTGGTCTCGTCCCCTTCCGAGCTCCGAGATGACTGGGAGATCCGTTCTCCCACAACTGCGCAGAGCTGCCCCTGCTGAGCACCTGAGCTATATTAGAAGCTCTGCCGCGACGAACCTTGGAAGATTCAGGCCACAAGTTCTTCTACAAAGTTGTTCCTCTTCCTGTCTACTTTAAGAATCAAGAAGCGGAACTTTGATCGATGTCCTTGGGCCAGAGTTATCATTTTTCTCCCTCGGGTACGCAGTTCTACTTCCCACAGCCTGCACCGACCTGTCATCAATTTTCAGAGTCCTCTAGTCTTCTCCGGCATCGTTTGGCTTCGCCGTCAGTTTTGCTGCGAAGAGGACTCGTCCACAGTTCTAAAAACTTTGGCAGTGCTTGATTCTGAGTTCGGGAGCTGACAGGGCATCCTCTGCAACCTGCTGTTGGCCGCCAGAAGCTGCCAGTCCAAGAATCTGCCTCCTTGCTCGGGCCTCCACCCAGACCAGCGTCGGCGCCAGAAGAAATCAACAAAATTTGGACGACTTCCCTGGCCTCCTACGAATATTTTCCATGTGGTTTCATCCCCCAAAAAAATCAGAATCAGTCGCAGCAACCATTTTTTCGATCATCTGTCAGCACCCACAGAACGTGGACAGAACCGGCGACCTCCCATCTTCGGTGTTCCTCTCTCAAGTTCCCCTCCCCGCTTGGCCGGCTGAAGGCCCCTCCCTATGTGGAGGTAGTTTTAGTTGTAATATCACTTAACCCCCACCCCAAGATCGCCCTCCTGCGAGAGGTGTAGTATTGTAATCATTTGGGCAGGTCAAGCTACCCCGACGCGGCGTGTGGGGATCCACCCGCCTCCCCACTCGCCCTCGTCTCCGAGCGGGACCGGTTTCTTCAAACCGATCGAGTAAGTGCTTCAAACTTTACTCTAATTTGTGCTTGTTCTTTCAATATTAGTTCATAAACTCCGCTGGCCGTGAATGAGAGCCCGATCCTTAAGCTCCTTTGCTATAAGTGATCACCGTGGGAAAAGAGTGGAACCCATGCCCTCGGCACGACGTCGGCTCCCTTGAATTGGGCTGCCATTACCCTTGGAAATCAAATTAGGCCTTGCTGGCCCTCTACCAGCAAGGGCCCAGCCCACACAACCTCCACTTGGCATTGCCAAGTTACCCCGGGTCATGGTGAGCATCGGGTGAGCGGTCGCCGACATCGGTCCGTTTGATTGCGATTGTGCTTGTTTGCTTAAGTCCTAGGTTGTGTCACATCAGAGGGTCGGCGAGTGGCATTCATAGGTGGGCACGCGTGCAGTAGTGTTCCCAAGTAGGTGTGCGTGCAGGGCAGATAGCAGGTGCAGGAGCACCTCCTCTCGTGTGCGGACGTGGGCAGCGATAGCAGCGGCCGGGCACGACAGCATGGGCGAGTAGAGGCGTGTGCACATCTGGGCAGCAGCATGGGTGAGTGGTCAGGCGTGAAAGTGGATGGTCTCTCTCGGCTGGGCACGGCAGCAACGGCAACAGCACATCAGCGACGTGGGAGCATGCAGGCGGCATGAGCCTCCTCCATGCGGATGTGGGCGAGCGGACATGGGCAAGGCAGCGAGCGGTAGGGGCATTTCCTTTTCCCTAAAAAACCTCTCCTCTCTTCCCCCTCCCTTCACATACTTCTCTCCTCCTTCCCCTCTCCCCTTCTTCTCTTCCTCTTCTCCCTTCTCTTCCACCCCCTTTCATAGGTCTCCTTCTTCTCCTCTCCCTCTTCTCTTTCTTCTCCTCTGAACTCCCCCTCCTTCTTCTCCTTCTGCCCTTCATTTTCTCCCCTCCTTCTTCTTCTTTCTCTTCTCCTCCTACTCCTCCCCACTTCTCCTTCTTATTCTTCTTCTTTCTCCTCCTTCCCTTTCTCTCTCTTTCTTCTCTCCCCCCCTCTTCCTTTCGCTAGCAGAGCCCCTGTTCGGAACAGGGGCGCCAGCCAACCCCTTCTCTTCTTCCTCCATTCTCTTCTAATCTCTCTCTCTCTTATCCTCCCCCCTCTACTAGTTGATCTCGTTCACTCTCTCTTCTCTTCTCTTCCCTCTCCCTCTCTCCCTCTTTCTCTCCTCTACACACACGGTCTGCTCCCTCCCTCGTCTCTCTCCATTCTCACTCCCTTCTCTCTTCTGTCGACCGGCCGCACCCCACGGCTCCGCCAGCCACTTCTTCTCCCCACCATTTTCTCCTCTCATCCCCCACTCTCCCTCTTTCTCTTGTCTGCACGCACCCCCCTCTGCAGCATCTCTCCCTCTCTCTGTTATCCTCTCTTCTCACCCCCCATCGTTCCCTCTCGCATCTCTTCCTCTCCCTCTCGTCTCTCTTCTCATCTCCCTCTATCGACCGCCCCCCATCCGCTCTCTTCTCACTCCCATCTCTTCTCTTCTCTTCCCTCTCTCGTCTCTGCTCCCCCTCTCTATTCTCTCTCTGCCTCCCTCTTCTCACACACGCACACATTGTGCACCATTTTATTTTTATTTGTTTTTTTCTTTTTTTCTTTCTTTTATTTAATTACCTCCCCCTCCACCTCTATCTCTTTCTCTCGCTTAATTTCTCTCATTCTTCTCTCTCTAACCCCTCTAAAGACGGCGCACGACGGGCGTCATCGGCTCTGGGTTGATTGGAGATCAAAAGCTCAAGGAAGGGATGTCACCTCGACACCACGACTGCGATATCCTTGCCCCTCGTTCCTCCTCGGTGTTATTTAGGATTTTTTTATTTTTTTAGTTGTATTTTTTATTTTCGCACTTCATGTTGTAAACATTATTATTTAATTAATGAAAATCATGTGTCTTTATTTTTCTCTCTGTAGATCTCTCTCTCTCCTTTCTTCTTCTTCCTCTCTCTCGCTTCCTTTCTCTCTCTAAAACTTTTCAAATTCCATTAAATAGATTTATTTAATGTTATTTTTTATTTTGAGTTGCATATAACCATCTAAATTCGTGTTCCGCTTGGAACACAACATTTTCAATTCATAAATCAACACCTCTCCGTGGATTCGACTCGGACTCGCCATTGTGCTACATTATTAATTTTTATTGTGAGTTCGGTAATTATTTGAGATTGGTCGCCGCGTATGTTTTAACGACGAATCTCGCGTTGCATCAATATTTTGGCTCCATTACCTAGGAGGTTTATGATTTTTGAATTGACTATCTTGTGTTCTTGTATATTAAATCGGCACTAACAAATTTTCTTTTGTTTACTTGTAGGAAAAAAATAAAAAAAATATCTACCAATACAGTAAGCCTTCTCTTCCCTATTCCCCATCTTTTTAGTCTTTTTAGTTAAGAATGAGGGACCGTGCTCCAAGTAAGTACCTTAAGTTCCCCTCGTTTCGTTTGATTTTATTTCTTTAGTTTTATATTTTCTTGGTTAGATAGGTTCAAAAAAAAAGAAAAAAATCACTTGAACTTAAATAAAAGGCTTCATTCTAAGATTATAAATCACAAATCATGTTTTAGGTCATTCATCATGTAGGTTGCATTAATCCTGTTCCTTATTTTTATTTTAGAAAATAATAGTTCATGTATTTACATTTTAAACCTCTTGTTTGCAATTGTTTGTTACATTACACTCCTCTAAAACACTCTAAGGGCGCTATCCCTAGATAATATAAGGTGGAGATTTCATCACCCTTCCTTATCCCACAAATCACAACCATCTTAGTATTTCTTGCATTACCTAAGCCTTAATAAAATTCAGTAGACATTGGCCCTAGGATCACACTGTGCTTTTGGTGCAACGTGAGCCTGTCCTCGTTTTTGGAAACCGGTGTCTAAGACTAGAGGTCAGTGGCAAACACTATAAGCGGGCAAGTGATTTTTTAATTAAGACCCTACGAAAGTAGGGGGAGCCTCCACTTACCCCACCTCTTACCTGACTGGTGAAAGAATTTGAGCGCAGATTTAAGTTATGTCTTAATCACTTTGTGAAACTCAACTCGTAGATCTAGGGTATACTTAGGTCTTTAGGTTGTTTGTGTGCCAACTTGTTTATCTTTGTATAAAAAAATCAAATAAAAAATAAACATTATTGGTTTCTAATAAAAAATACTCAAATCTAAAATAAGGGAAAAGGAAGAGAGGGAAAACAAAAAAAGAAAGAAAAATAATAAAAAAGCATAAAAAACAAAAAACACATAAAATAAAAAGAAGAAATAAAACACAAAAGGGAAGTCAATAAAGAAAAAATAAAAGTAAAAAAATTAACATAATAATAATAAAAATTGAAAAATTGAAAAAAATTAAAAAAAAATATTTTTGAGGTCTTATTTATTTCAATTAACATCAATGGCCATCCATTAGGGAGGGAAACTCATGCCTATGAAGGAACACTTTATTCCTTCTACTTATAAACCCTCAACCTGTATTGAACTACCTGATATTCTTGTATATCATTATGAGATTGGCCCTAGTATCATCCAGATGCTCCCATCTTTTTATGGAAATCTCAATGAAAATTCTTATAGGTATCTAGATGATTTTCTAGAAATTTTCTCCCTAGTTAAAATCTAGAACTTTAGTGATGATGCCCATAGGTTGATCTTATTTTCGTTCTCATTGAAAGATAAAGTAAAATGTTGGTTAAGGAGTTTTGGAAAGACCATTAGGACTTGGGAAGTTATGTAATTAGTATTTTTGAAAAGATTTTACCCTATAGTCCGGACCAACATTATGAGAAGGGTGATTGTAGGCTTTACTCAACTTTCGGGAGAGCAGATTCATGAATCTTGGGAAAGGCTGAAGGATTTGTTACATCAATGTTCACATCATGGGTTGCCCAAATGGCAAGTTATGTATGTATTTTATGAGGGTTTATCTGATTATGATAGACCAATGGTGGACACATATTGTGAAGGGGCATTTATGAACAAGAGTGAAGATGAGGCTTATGATCTATTTGAAATTTTGAGTGAACATTAGATGAATCGTGCCTCAATCTCATCTCATAAATAATTAGTAGGACCTTTCAGACAGGTTGGGCATTGTGAGATAGAAAATTGGGTAGGGCCTGACTCTAAGATAGACGTTAATGCCATTGTCCAACCCTCATCAAGTCTATATGAAAGCTCAACCCAAACTTCCAAGGAAGCCTACGATTTCTATGCCAGTCTCATTCACCATGTGAGTGAGTGTCCTACTATAGCCCGACTCCCGCTAGTCATCCAAGCTCAAGCCCAATATGCCCTAGGATTCTCTTAGCTCGAGTGTGATACTTTTTCAGATGATTATAATCTAGGTTGGAGTAATCACCCAAATTTCTCTTGGATGAATCAAATAATCCAAGCCCATTTGTCTAAACTTTCACCCTAGGAAGTCCATGAACGGTCCATATGTAATCAACTTCAGCTCAACTCATCTCACCCTAACTTCAACAGCAACATCGATATTGGGGGGGATTCACCCGACCACTACTCCGAACCTCAAATCATGTACTCTCGATTTACTTACCATGACCCTCATTCAATATTACACCAACCTCCTCAACACGTGACTGATAATGATGATAATCTTATGTCTATCATTTTGGCTCAAGATGTCAATAGTGGGAGTGAGGGGGAATGCACTAGCAACACCATGATGAAGGAATGGAAGGAATTAGGAGGTGGATTGAAGGATAATGATGATCATATTGATATCATCACCCCATTCTATGAATGTTTTGAGACTGAGAATATCAATGTGATGAATAGTGACCCAAACAACTCAATTAAGGATATACATGAAGAGGAGGATTGCTTTGTGGTTAATAGTCTTGATGATTTAATGAAGATGAATTCTGAATATCCTCCTCCTTTTGAAGAACATGATGAAGGGGCCTTGTTGGAAAAGTTTACATTTAATCTACCCACCCCATTATTGGATAATTTGATTGATAATATTCAATCGATTGATGAGTTTGATGAATGGACCTTATTAGAGAATTTCACATTTGATCTGACCCCTGAGCCCTGTCCCATAAAGTCTAAATCATTAGATGAATTAGATTCTGAGCTCATGCTTCCTTCCAATTTGATTCCCCTGAAAGTTAAGCCTCTCCAATATGACATTCTAGGACCTGAGGGGGATATGCCAACTATATTCATCTTTGATTTGACTTCCCATCAGGAAGACCAGTTGATTAGTGCTCTTAATGCACATGAGGCTATGAATGAGGGGAATGTGACAAATAATGTCGATCTTATTTATAAGCCACCGGTGCCTGAACAAGTTACTGTGGAGGAAGTAGTCAATAAAGGGATAGTCAGGTGGGTAGATACAGGACAAGGGGACCAATGGGTAGATACTGGGCAAAGGTTCCACCTCGATCTTAAAAGATTAATGGCCATTGATCATTACATGACCCCTAAAGAAGAGAACAAGCTCACACATATTGTTAATGTTAAAATCAATAATGTACGAGACCAGCATATTTCTAGACCCAGTGCATACATGCTTACTCTTGTCTTCAAATGGCATAAATAATGGAATTTAAAAGAAGATAAGATAACGTGGTGGCTCATTCTTAATGCAACTCATTGGTTATGGAGCTTTATTGCGTCTGACTGAAGACGTTAAACTTAGCACTTATTAGGAGACAACCCAACGTTTCATCTTTAATATTTTAATAAGTCATTTTAATTTTTTGTTTGTGGGAGTCAGGAGTAGTACCAGGAGGATGTCCGGCGAGAACCACATTTGCACACCCCAGGTTGTACCTTTCCTTCCCAAGCATTCATGTGTACATTGTTCTATTCGTATATTGTTCATATCATCAAAGACAATGTTATTTAAGTTGGGGGGTAAGGGTAATCAATGTGAAAATCTCATACAACCTAATGCCACATTTTGATTTAAAAAACCCAACTTAGTTTTCATGATTCATGCTCTCATGAAAGAGACTCTGGAATGGAGAAGACTGTGGAGATGGATAATGGAATAATTTTTTAGTGTCTAGTCATGGGAACTAAGCTAGAGTCTCTTAAAGTCCCTTAGCACTAAAAAAAAAATAACTTGCACACTAATGAAGCAGGTAGGACAAGCCTTCTATCATATGTTATGGTGTCTGATACTCTGCCCTCCCTAATGAAGAGTTGGGTCTGAAAAAAAAACACATGAAAAATGTACCTGATCTTAGTAACTGGGCCTCTTCACCTAAGGCAAGTGTTGAGGTTCACGTCAAACGGTGAAGGGATGTGCAGCACCAAAAAAGAGAAAAAAAAAGAGAGAGACATGGAAAATGCCCTTGATCTTAGTAACCATACCTCTTCACCTAAGACAGGTGTTGAGATTCACGTCAAACGGTGAAGGGATGTGCAGCACCATGTGTTTAAAAATAAGGCAGAATGAAAGTTACCACGATCAAAGCTCTGATCTGGAGGGTGTAGAGTTGAAAGACACTTAACTAAAATGACAATGTGGAGGATGCAATTGTCCAACTGTGGATTTAGATTTCACGAGTACAAGTGTTATGAAACTTTGGGAGTGTTCTAAGAAAGTTATGAGAATCATGTTCTAATCCTATGGCTAGTATGCTTTAATAATTTCAAAATCCTAATCCGTAGTCGATTCCATGAAGGAGGATCTTGGCATGATGCATGAATTTTATAAACTATTGTTCTCCCTTATTTTAACCTATTTATATTGTTAAGGGACTAGCAATGAGTATGTTGGGGGGTGTGATAAGCGCTCATTTTTTGATATTTATTCATATCACACACGTCATTCTTGAGCTTTAACGAAGTTAATTATGTAATTTTTACATAATAATCTCAGTCTCACACAAAATAGAGCTTTTGCTATAATTAATGGGACTTGAGACTTGTTTAAAATAAATAAAAATTATATAATTAAATTTTGATAAAATTATTTCATAAGAAATTTTGTGATGACTGTTTTCTACATAAAACTAATTCATTTTATGTTGAGGGGCCCAGACATAAAATTATTTGATTGTTAAAATTATTTTGCTAGAGGGGCGTACTTATAATTTTTTGTATTTTTTTTGTAAACCTTGTGAACAGTGGCAGGCGTACGAGGGCCTGCGAGCGACGTTCGTAGGAGGGCGCGCGTGCAACATCATTCGCAGGAAGGTGTGCGTGCAGTGTAGATAGCAGGTGCAGGAGCACCTCCTCTCGCGTGCGGACGTGGGCAGCGATAGCAGCGGCTCGGGACGGCACCATGGGCGAGCAGAGGCGTGTGCACATCTGGGTGGCAGCATGGGTGAGTGGTCGGGCGTGCAAGTGGCTGGGGTCTCTTGGCTGGGCACGGCAGCAATGGTAGCAGCATAACAGTGGCGCGCGAGCATGTAGGCGGCGTGAGCCTCCTCCATGCGGATGTAAGCAGATGTGGGCGAGCGAGCATGGGCAAGGTAGCGAGTGGCAGGGGCGTTGCCTGTTCCCTACAAAACATCTCCTCTCTTCCCCCTCCCTTCACAGAATTCTCTCCTCCTTCCCCTCTCTCCTTCTTCTCTTCCTCTCCTCTCTTCTCTTCCGCCCCCCTTCGCAGGTCTCCTTCTTCTCCTCTCCCTCTTCTCTTTCTTCTCCTCCGAACTCCCCCTCCTTCTTCTCCTTCTGCCCCTCCTTTTCTCCCCTCCTTCTTCTTCTTTCTCTTCTCCTCCTACTCCTCCCCACTTCTCCTTCTTCTTCTTCTTTTTTCTCCTCCTTCCCTTTCTCTCTCTTTCTTCTCTCCCCCCCTCTTCCTTTCGCTAGCAACGCCCCTGTTTTGAACAGGGGCGCCGGCCAACCCCTTCTCATCTTCCTCCCTTCTCTTCGAATCTCTCTCTCTCCTGTCCTCCCCCCTCTGCTAGCCAATCTCGTTCACTATCTCTTCTCTTCTCTTCCCTCTCCCTCTCTCCCTCTTTCTCTCCTCTACACACACGGTCTGCTCCCTCCCCCGTCTCTCTCCATTCTCACTCCCTTCTCTCTTCTGTCGACCGGCCGCACCGCACGGCTCCGCCAGCCACTTCTTCTCCCCACCACTTTCTCTTCTCATCCCCCACTCTCCCTCTTTCTCCCGCCTGCACACACCACCCCCCTCTGCAGCATCTCTCCCTCTCTATATTCTCTCTTCTCACTCCCCAACTGTCCCTCTCGCATCTCTTCCTCTCCCTCTCGTCTCTCTTCTCATCTCCCTCTGTCGACTGCCCCCCCTCCTCTCTCTTCTCACTCCCATCTCTTCTCTTCTCTTCCCTCTCTCGTCTCTGCTCCCCTATTCTCTCTCTGCCTCCCTCTTCGTACACACGCACACACAGTGCACCATTTTATTTTTATTTGTTTTTTATTTTTTTTCTTTTATTTAATTACCTCCCCCCTCCCCCTCTATCTCTTTCTCTTTCAACTTTCTCTCTCTTTCTTCTCTCTCTAGCCCCTCCAAAGATGGCGCAAGACGGGCGTCATCGGCTCCGGGTTGAGTGGAGATCAAATGCTCAAGGAGGTGACGCCACCCCAACACCACGACCGCGATATCCTTGCCCCTCATTCCTCCTCAGTGTTATTTAGGATTTTTTTTTATTTTTGTAGTTGTACTTTTTATTTTCGCACTTCATGTTGTAAAAATTATTATTTAATTAATGAAAATCATGTCTTTATTTTTCTCTCTCTAGATCTCACTCTCCTCTTTCTTCTTCTTCCACTCTCTCGCTTCCTTGCTATCTCTAAAACTTTTCAAATTTCATTAGATAGATTTATTTAATGTTGTTTTTTATTTTGAGTTGCATATAACCATCTAAATTCGCATTCCGCTTAGAACACAAGATTTTCAATTCATAAATCAACACCTCTCCGTGGATTCGACTCGGACTCGCCATTATGCTACGTTATTAATTTTTATTGCGAGTTCGGTAATTATTTGAGATTGGTCGCCGCGTGTGTTTTAACGACAAACCTCACGTCGCATCACTTATCACACCCCCAACTTGAGCATTGCTAGTCCCTTAGTAATGTAAACAGTTAAAGAGTCAAGACTGGCAAGAACTCAAGTATCACATTTCATAGCAAGAACATTATCCATCATGATTGAAACTTTTGGAGTATTACAATTTCAGGTAGTATGTGCAAGAACATTATCCATCGTGATTCAAAGTTTTGAAATATTACAAGTTCAAGTAATATGTGCATGAACATTATCCATCATGATTCAAACTTTTGGAGTATTACAAGTTCAAGCAGTATGCATCGGGAACAAAGTTTATCAGTCCATGTGTTTAGATATTTCCTTAGGATACATTCAAAATGATATGTCCCTTTGTGTAAGAGTGATATAACTTGACTAATAGACACTGAACAACTGGATGAATGAGCTTTCTACCTATCACTTAAGGATAATTTTTAAGTCAACATACTTCCAATTAGATCTTTGACTATTGGTAGCTTCACACTGCCCCCCCCCTTTTTTAATACATGGTGCTATACATCCCTTCACCATTTGACGCGAACCTCAACTCTTGCCTTAGGAGCAGCAGGCCCGATTACTAAGATCATGGACATTTTCCATGTTTTTTTTGCAGGTAATTTTTTCCTCACAATTTCTCTTCAAAGAGTATGCAGAAAATCAATCATTCCTAAGTGTTAAGCAAAATTCCTATCATCCTTATGTTTGAAATCTACTAATCTCATTATTATGCGAATGTGTGCAAGTTCAATAAAATTTTAGGTGTATTTGGAGGAAAATACTAAAGACATAACTAACTAATTCACCCCTTTAACTTACTACTATCATGCATAAAACTCTAAGTCCTATCATTATTAGAAAAGTTTCTCATCATAAAATATGAACATGAAGCACTTGTTAAGACTTTTTTTTAATTACTTTTAAACAATTGACAGAATGTGAACAACTGGTAATTATCCTCCCCCCCAACTTAAGTGACATTATCCTCAATGGCATGAAAGGTATGAGATATGCATCCAAAAAAAGTTAGGGAACGAGAGATACAACCTGATGTAAGGGGGCAGCACTTCCTCCAAAATGGTGCTCCAGACTGTTGTGTAGTGGACAGCGGATCTAGAGGGGAGGGGTGAATAGATCAGCCCCACTTTTCGCAATGCGGCCCTCTATATAGCTAGTTAGAATGAATTGCCGCGGAATAGAAACTAGCTTCCAAGAACGCTATGATTCACTTAGCAAGATAAGCAAGATATATAATAATTCGATCCTAAGCATGCATCTAGAACGAATCAATCACACAAGCAAACCACACTAGATAGGATTTTTAAGGTGGTTCGGACTGAATCCTCAGCCCTACGTCCACCCCTCACCAAAACCCGGTGAGGCTTCACTTGTGCAGCGCACCAAACCGCAAATTGGAAACCACCGATTGCCTTCCTACTCACCACCTGGTAGGGATGTCAACCGCAAATTGGAACAACCTCCAATTGCCTTCCTACTAACCACCGGTAGGGATGAATCACACTTTCAATATTTAAACAATAATGAAAATAAAACAAATGTGAATGAGCTAAGACAAGAGATTGAGTTATGAGTGAAAATGAATTGGCCCTTGTATGAAATGTTGATCAGCAGCAAGGCTCCTCTTGGCTTCAACTCAATCTTCTTGATTCACCCTTGATTGGATGAATGTTCTTCACGGAGTACTGTTCACGTGAACAGTACCTCTTCCTTCAATTCTTCTCTCTTGATCTTCTCTTTGAATTTCTTTGAACGAATGAAGGAGATGATGAAGCTACCTTGAACCTTGATTGCTTCTTTAGCTTCTAGGAGTTTGAATGCTTGAAATATCACCTTGAATGAGGTGGAAAGAACTTGAATGGATGAAGATGATTTCCTTTAAAGAACTTGAATCAAACCAGCTTCCTTGGATCACTTTGATAGCCTTGCTTTGATGTAATCTTCCTTGAGGTTTGCTGGCTTTGATTTGAGCTTGATTCCCCTTTGATTAAATGAAGAACACCTTCACGAACTACTGTTCATGTGAACAGTAGCTCGTCTCCAAGCTCTCTTGCAACCTCCCTTGCAGCCACCCTAGATCTCACAAGAAGCCCCTTGAAGCATTAGGGTTTCTAACCCTCTTACAAGAGTTTTATAGACCTTGAATGGTCTATGGACACCCCCTAGACCAGATCCACAATTTGTGGGGGATTAGGTGTCTTTAGGATTAAACAAATCAATGTTGAATGGCCCTTTTCAAAGTTGGAAACAAAGTCAACAATTGATGGCTCGGGACTGGCGGTCGACCTAAGGCTCCTGGCGGTCGACCGCCAGTGAAACACCTGCAAACGGGCGATCCCTGGGAAATCCGGTCGACCGCCACTGGCTGGCGGTCGACCGCCACTGAAAGACGTGCAGACTTAGGAGTCCCTGGCTGGGGCGGTCGACCGCCCCTATGCTGGCGGTCGACCGCCAGCTGGGCAGGGCCCGGGTCAGCCCGGTTCGGTCCGTTGGCCGCACCAACTCCGTCGCTTGAGTCCGTTAGCCGCCCGTTCATGTCTGTGGCATCAACCTTGATTGTATTGAAGTTTTATTACTGAGTCTTCAATCCAAATTTTGTTCCGGGGGCTCCGCCCCCGGAAACCCTCGCGACCTGACCGCGCAGGTCGATCCGCGTGCGAGGGCGCAACATTCAGCGTTCACGTTCACCATTTCCACTTGATTCCTTGTCCATTCATTGGCGCACCTGTCATGAACAAAAACATCACGTATGTCCATCACATGAAGGTGAAAAACATCAATGACTAATAATGTTTAGCCATTATCAAAACCAAGAATACATTAGAACTCATATGACCATAGAATGATGTCGAATGACCCAAGTGACCATATGAACTCAAGTGACCATAGGGGCACAACACAGACTCCTAAAAAAACTCGCTAACAATTTAAAGATAATAAATATTGGGTTACCACCCAACAAGTATTAAGTTTAACGTCTTCAGCCAGACGCAATAAAGCTCATTGTGGATCAGACTAACCTGTCATGTCAATAATTGTCCCATATGATATTCTCTCAATGTAAGGTTTTAGCCTTTGTCCATTAACTTTAAATATATTCCCACTTTTAGGATCAATGATTTCAATAGCACCATGTAGAAATGTATTGACTATAATGAAAGGCCAATCCCACCTAGATCTAAGCTTCCCAGGAAACAATTTCAATTTGGAATTGAACAACCAGACCTTTTGGTTAGGCTCAAATGTCTTCCTAGAGATGTGTTTGTCATGAAAAGCTTTCATTTTGGCCTTATAGATCTTAGAGTTCTCATATGATTCCCTGCGTAGCTCATCTAACTCATTCAGTTGGAGGGCCCGATGTGCTCCTGCTTGAGCCAAATCTAGATTGAACTGTTCAATGGCCCAACAAGCTTTGTGCTCCAATTCAACTGGGAGGTGACAGGCTTTCCCATAGAACAGCCTAAACGGAGACATTCCAATGGGAGTTTTGAATGCAGTCTTATAGGCCCATAGTGCATCATCCAGTCTGTTAAACCAATCCTTGCGATCTGAGCTAATGGTCTTTTGCAAGAGTTTTGAATTGGTGATTGGTAAGGTGTTCCCACCTATTGGATATCTCCACTTGCCCACTAGTCTGATGATGGTAAGGTGTTCCCACTTTATGAGTGATTCCATATTTCCTTAGCAGAGTTTTGAATTGGTGATTGGTGGAATGACTACCTCCATCACTAATGATAGCCCTTGGGAACCCAAACCTAGAGAAAATATTTTTCTGGATGAACTTCAAGACTACCTTATGATCATTGGTCCTGGTTGCCACAACTTTAATCCACTTGGAGACATAGTCAACAGCCACTAAAATATACTCATGCCCAAAAGATGGTGGGAATGGCCCTATGAAATCAATACCCCAGACATCAAAATTATCAACTACCAAGATAGGGTTTAAAGGCATCATGTCCCTTTTTGAAATATTCCCCATGGTTTGACATTTTGGACAAGATTGACTAAAAGTATGAGCATCCCTAAAAAGAGTGGGCCAGTAAAAACCATTTTGGAAGACCTTCGCAGCAATTTTCCCCTCTGAAAAACGTCCCCTACAAGCAAGGCTATGACTAAAAGATGATTGCCCCTCTGGCTTGTGAGGGGTATGTACCATAGTTGACGAAAATATTCCCGCCTAGCAGAGTCCTATATTTGAGGGATTTTGTGCCTTCTACACATTTCTTTTATATGCTCGGGCATATCGTCCATTTCTTGGACTAATTCTAGAACCGCATCGGCCAAGGTGCCCAAGCCGAAGTCATCTTTGGGTGGTCCATATGGGACCATGCCCCCCTTGTAGAAGATGATAGGCTTATCCCTCTTGTTTTTATTCTTCCTTTTCCTCGGATAGGAAACTATGAAGGTTTTGAGTTGTTCCACCTTGTGCTCGTCTCTCTCAAACGAGATGATGGGGACATCAAAGCAAGATCACTAACTTTTTTATATTTACATTTATGCCCTTGTGTTAAATGGGTTTACAATTGTATGGCAACTATAAGCCAAAGTGTAAGTCCTTAGGTTTTAGTGGGTTTCTTTGCAAAAGGCCATGTGGCCCGGCGGTGTGGAAGCCGAGGAATCCACTCAAGGAGAAGAAAACGAACTAAACTACAGACTATCAAGCGACTAAAAATTAAGAAGGATTATGAAACGTGCCAATATGAGGAAAGAGCATACGTAGGATGCTAAAGGGATGTGATCGCCAGAGGGGTTACCTCAAAGAAACAAAATGATTGCGTGTACCTTGTATTGAGCGCGGAGATTGTGAATCCTCGAGAGCGGGAAATGGCAGGTTGCTTCTTCCTCCCCCTTCGGCCGACCGACGGAGAGGGCTTTCCTCAGGTACCCTTACAAAACAACGACAAACAAGTAACGGGTGGATCAGAAAGACGAAGGTGCATTATTCAAATTCTAACGACGCAAGTAACGAAATGATGGCAAGACACACACCTGGTTGGTGTTATCTTTTAAACCCCTCTCGGACACGAGTAGGAAGAAAATGCTTATGATGAATGGCAATTATTCCGACGTAGAAACGGGAAGAGACTCCCTCATAAAAGGGGGGGGGGTAGAAGATATGATATGATGAATGCAAGATAACTAGGAAAGAAGAGGAGAGAATGGCTAATTGGATGGTCGATGGCGAGATCCGGCGGAGCTTCGGCAGCGTAGGGATGACGAGGTAGCGCGGCGGGCGAAGGCGGCCTCTCTCCTGCGAGCACGGGCACCCGAGGATCCGGCAGGACCTCCCCTACAAAACACCCACGGGTTAGGAATAGAATCCAGTTGCCTCTCGGCGCTCTTTTTTCGACCTCTTGAACTGAGGGGGGTAGGCCTCTATTTATAGAGGTCGGGAGGATGGGGGCGTCTAGAGGCCTGGACGCCTCCATAACTTGGATTTTCTTCAAACGACAAACTGAGCGACGGTCAGTCGATGGCCGGGGGTCGCCCGTGAGCTGGTTAATGGAGGCGTCCAGGGGCCTGGACGCCTCCATAACTTGGATTTTCTTCAAACGACAGACTGAGCAATGGTCAGTCGATGGCCGGGGGTCGCCCGTGAGCTGGTTGATGGAGGCGTCACGGGGCCTGGACGCCTCCATAACTTAGATTTTCTTCAAACGACAAGCTGAGCAACGGTCAGTCGATGGCCGGGGGTCGCCCGTGAGCTAGTTGATGGAGGCGTCCAGGGGCCTGGACGCCTCCATAACTTGGATTTTCTTTAAACGACAAGCTGAGCAACGGTCAGTCGATGGCCGGGGGTCGCCCGTGAGCTGGTTGATGGAGGCATCCAGGGGCCTGGACGCCTCCATAACTTGGATTTTATTCAAACGATAGATTGAGCAATGGTCAGTCGAAGGCCGGGGGTCGCCCGTGAGCTGGTTGATGGAGGCGTCCAGGGGCCTGGACGCCTCCATGAAATTATATATATATTTTTTTCAATCTTATATATATATATTTTGTCATTATTTTATATTGATGGAGGCGTCCAGGTCCATGATGACCCCCGGATTCCCCCGAAAAGGGCGTCGGCAGTCGTCCGTTAGGCATTTTCCTGGTCCCGGCAACTTTTGATGCATCCGATTGATGTTGATGCCGTTCGAATGCCGTATGATTTCCACAACGAGGCGGTTTCCGGATGCCGAAAGAGCGTTACGCTACTCGCCCAGAAGACGAGAGAAGACTCAAAGATAGGAAACACTCAAGTGATTCAAAATGCGAAAGCCGCTGCGGGGCGTCGCGTGGTAATATGAGATTTTCTCAGGGGACGTCAGGAATAGCGTGTCTACAGCTGCCCCGCCTTGGCGTCTGCTTTGCAAGGAAGTGACACGTAATGGAATGGTATCTAAGTGGAGTGAAATGGAGTGAGAATGGACTGATAAGTTGATGCCAAGGTGTGATGAGACACGCTTTTGACATGACTGTTTGGAATCTTTCCTGTAGTTTCAATGAGGTGACCTTGAAGAAGGTCTTTCAAATTTGACGATTGTTTGGATGGAAATCAAATAAGGGAGGGTGAGATGTGCACTCAGGCACGAAAATAAAGGAGACCAACTTCTCGGTGTGGAAGTACCTGGGTCATAAACCTGCAGGTTTCACCTTTGGGGAGCGGGTACCAGCCAATGTGGAAGTGCTGCGGCCAAGATGGGTCAAACAAGGTAAAAAGCAAAGGAATATCTGAGGGTCTATCCAAACAAGGGTCTCGTTTGGAAGGGCAGCGTAGGGACATTTCAAGGAAACTCAATATTTCATTCAGAATGGAATATCTCATATTTGTAAGAATTGAAGCACAACAGCTTTCGCAATTGAATCACTTGAATGATCTTCCGCATAGACTCAAAGTCCTATATGAATGCATGCTGGGTTTAAAGAAAAATTTAAAACAAACTAGAATAGAAAATAGCCAAGGATAATATTGTCAACTCGTTAAGAATGGGTCAGGATACCGATCCAGTGAGTTGATACTGAGCTGGGACCCGTTTATCCACGCACCGACTCACTGAATGGAACTGTCATTCCCACGCTATCACAAATTAACGGCCTATCCGTACAACCCAAATTCTTCTGGAATCATCACTATTTTTGTTGAAGGGGAACTCAAATCCCAGATTCGTTCGGGTCGCAAGGTCCTTGACGTGTTCTAATAGCGTAAATATCATATAGTATGATACATGACACGGGGGACCGAACACTGAAGGATGGTATACAAGATAGGGCGAAAAACGTCCGTTGGTAAAACCTGCACAGACCATCATAGATTAAATATATCAGAAAGCAGCAGAAATATAACAGAATCGTGCCACAGTACAAGGATAAAACACTGACAACTTGACCACTCATGTGACACGTCCCGTCCCGTAGCACCTCTCCTTTCCTATAAGTACCTCCCTTAGGCTAGTTTATTCAAATGTACCAAGGGGAGTTTTGAAAGTTCAGGAAAAGGAGAAGAGGAGGGTCTAGGGATTTCAGGATGGAAGGAGAGTCTTCCTGCGTTATGAAGAGGGGCAGGCCTAGCAGTGAGATCAGGCGACTTTCCGACCTCGAGGGTCATCTGAGTGGGATGATCCAGTCGCATATGGTAAGTTGATTTATTTCAAATTTATTGCATGAACTCTCTTCTCACTTTCCTTCCTTTCTCTTCTTCTTTCCAGCCGCATCCACTCTTTCCGGGCCCGAGGAAGTTTTCCAAACTGCCATGGCTTTCAGAGCTAACTTCCAACATCTCCATTGGCATGAGGGCTATACTCTCGAAGTGGCATCTTCAGGGGCTCCTTATTCACGCCAAACACTACGAGAGAATCTGCATGGACTGGGCGGCTATGGGCGCATTAGTGGAGATATGGCATCCCCAGACCCACACTTTCATCTTCCCGACGTTCGAGGCGACCATTCTCCTCAATGAGGTGGAGCTTCTGCTTGGACTGAAGAAATTCAAGAGTGACGGTAAGACGAAGCCTATGCGGATGTTGACAAGGGTGACTTCCGAGAGCGTCCTTGGAAGCTTCATGCCGTCCGACGCAGTCAGAAAGGTCCGCACTCAAAAGGGAATTGACTTGCAAAGGCTCGCGGTATGGGTTGTGGATGCCTTGAAAGGGTCACCAGATGATGAACATTTGGAAGGAATTATGAAAGGGTTCACCATCTGTCTGGCGGGTGCTCTCTTGTTCCCTCATACCGACAACATAGTGGAAGAAACCCAACTGAGTGCTATCTGCGGGATCTGGAGTGGAAAGAGGGTGGGACCCGCCGTCCTTGCCTACCTTTACAGCGGTCTTACCGCCTCGAGCATGGGTAGGGCTTCTTTTGGTTACGCACTTGTTCTGAGTTGCTGGGTCGATTTGCACTTCAAATTCGACCACCGTGAGGGGATGCCAACTGTTTCAAAGCTTTTCCAACAAAGCCCCCTTTATCACATAGCCGATGTGTTAGGCTTCGGTGGCACTGTGGCGAACCGTGTTCCGTGACTGAAGAAACGGGAAGACTGGCGGTCTCACTTCCGAACCATGACACAAAGCTTCTTCACTTGCGCACTGGCATGTCTACTCTCACTTGAACTCCTCATGAGGTCTTCTCCCGAAGATGAACTCCAACTGATCGGCGCGACTGAGTTTGTCCTTTATAACGCGCATCGGTGCTACCTCCAGATCGGCATTCCACGCCACTCGTTCCCACTGCTGACCGGCATTGTCCCTTTGAAGAAGAGGGAGTTGGGCACGGAAGCGGACGTGAAGGAAGCGAAGGCCATTAAAGCACCCTGGAAGACAAGTGTTGCGGGAAAGGCCTTAGCGCATGTAGGGGAAGAATGCGAGCTGTGGAGGGCTTACATAACTGAACTGGGGAAGTTAAGGCCTAAAGCGCCTAAGCCCTTGATGTAGCCCGCTCTGCTTTCTGATGGAATAAAATCTGGCATTTGGCATTTTGGACCATTATTCCCTTAATTATTATTTTTTATGATTTTTATTTTTATTTTTGCCTTTTGTGTTTTCTCTTTTGTGTTCTGGTTTATTCATATTATGGTCATATATATATATACATTTTTATATGCTTAAATGGGGGCGTCCAGGGGTCTGGACGCCCCTAATTTTTTGAAAAATTTTTGAAAAATTTTTGTTCTTTTTGTGGGGGTGTCCAGGGGCCTGGACGCCCCTATCTTTTCTTTTTTATTTTTTATTTTTTTATTTTGTTTGATGTGGGGCGTCCAGGCGCCTGGACGCCCCTATATTTTCTTTTTCAATTTTTTTTAATTTTTTAGTTGTGGGAGCGTCCAGGCGCTTGGACGCCCCTATGTTTTTTTTGAATTTTTAATAAAATAAAAATGTGGGGGCGTCCAGGCGCCTGGATGCCCCAAATCCTGGTGATTTTCTATGTAAAGGGGGTCTCACCCCCTGTTCTCTTCTACTGTTCATTCTAACGACCCATTTCCAGTTCCGAATGGAGCGAGAAGGCCCGAACCAGGGTGGAGAGAGGCGAAAACGACGGGCTCGTAGTCTGAGGAGGTCGAGGGATCATGCCGAGGAGGCTGCCGTGGGAGAGGAGATTGCCGCGGAAGAGGAGATTGCCGAGGAAGAGGAGGCGCCTCCTTTGGCCGTGGAGGGTCCTGCGGGTGCTGGCGACGCGGGAGAGGATGAGCACGACCCGGTAAGCCCCTCAGAACTCCAATTTGTTGGTTTATTAGGCTAAGTAGGCGGGCGAAAGACGGTGTGGAGAAGGGCGGGGAGTGAAGGAAGGAGGCGTCCAATTTGTCATTATGTTTTTTCGTTTTGTTAAAATAAAATAAAGGAAAATAAAAAGAAGGCGTCCAGGGGGTTGGACGCCTTTAAATATATATATATATATATATATATATATATATTTAAAATAAATAAATAATAATAATAATAAATAAAAAAATAAGTAAATATTATGTACAATGTTGTTGTTTATTATTATCCATGATGCTGATGTGTTCCATTTTGTTTGTTTTTGTGGTGTGCAGGGCGTGATGAAGAGCCGGATCAGCTGGTCCCTGGTGGTGGCAGCGTACCGTGGGCTGCCGGACTTTCAGAGGGCGCGGGTGGACGCCATGGGTTTTGGAGCTTTTCTCAGGATCGAGCCCTTCCGGCTTGACCTTCCTCTTATTCAGGCGTTGAGGGAGCGGTGGCACACGCCGAGCCGGACGTTTCTGATGCCCTGGGGGCACATGGTGCCGACACTGGAGGACGTGGCTCGGATCACCGGGCTACGGGTTGACGGAGAGGCAGTCAGCGGGGTCACTTACCCCGATTACCGAGAGAGTGCCCTGGACCTGCTGTGGCTAGAGACGAGCGCGACTGATAGAGACAGCAGGGTAGTCGGCCGAGTGGAGATTATGGAGGCGCTCGGATTTGGTGACCCGCGCCAGCAGGTTAGCGAGACTGGAGCGGAGTTTCTGGCACGACTGGAGGGAGACGCTCGTGCAGCTTTCACCCAGGACCCGAGCGAGCGGGAGCTTGTGGATCTAGACCTCCGGAGGTTCCTCTTCTTCTTCCGGGGCCGCCTCCTGCTGGGGATGAAAGGTGATGGCATCCTTTGCCGCTTCCTTAGGATCCTGGCGGATCCGGACAGAGTGGGGAACTATGCGTGGGGAGCGGCTCTGCTTGCCCATTTGATCGCCGATCTCTCCCAGACTTCAGAGAGGGAGACGACAGTCAGCAGCTTCGCACCTTTTATCCAGGTAAACATTTTATTTATGGATTTTACCATAGCTAAATATGCAATTAGTCGGGCTAATGATGTATGATGGACGCAAGTGTGGAGCTACTACTACTTACCGATGGGAAGAGCCAGAAAGGGGAACATGAGAGCCGTGCCTCTGGCGCGACAGTGGAGGCCGGTCATGGTCGGGGCACCCCACGGCTACCAGCTGGCGTCGCTTCGTCGGGAGCTGAGCGAGTACCCCGAGGCTATGGTATGATGCGTATGATTTTTTGGTGTTTTTACGCATGTGACCTAATTGAGCGAAATAGCAACGAACATGATACATGTATGGTGATGCAGGTGGTGTGGAGGCCCTACCTGGGCATGGCCGATGCCGGCCAACCTTGGGTTGTAGCGGGTCGTCCCGTTTTGGGCGGGACGTGTGGGTCCATTGCCTGAACGAGATCGAGCCGCTTCGGCTTAGGCTGGTTATGAGGACGTTGGGATTAGCCCAGGAGTGGGTCGATGTAGACGAGCCGGTCCGCATCGGGCGGAAGACCAAGGGGAAGGAAAAGATCATGGACTGGCGTACGCGCTTCCCTGTACAGTACCAGGACTGGTAGCAGGGCGGGGTCCCAATGGTGTACCATGTACCGGACATCACCGATTACATGAGACGGTATCGAGCCACGTACGGGGAGCGTCTCTTCCTTGGTGGTGCGGCAGGGGTAAGAGTGAAATGAAAAATGTTTCCTTTTTCTATATGCATATGCATGTGACACTAATTTTCATGTGGTGTAGGATGCGTGTGACAACATGATTGCCGACCTGCGGACCCAACTGGCAGACGCAAGGCGGCAGTTAGTGGCCATCCGACAGGAGTTGGAGATCCTGGTGAGTCTATGCAATGCATTTTTTTTTGTTTTGTGACCTGGATTTCGATGCTTAGCCTCTGACTGTCGTTTGTTCCGTGTTTCAGAGGGCCTCTCAGGCAGCGACAACCGGGATGGCTGGTGGAGCGGGTTCCAGTTCGTGGGGCCCTCCTCCGGAGGTTTCTGCCCTTCAGGAGCAGTTGGCATACGCGGTGGCCCGGGCTGAGGAGGCCGAGCGTGACCGCGCGGCTCGAGTGAGTCCTACTTGACCCCGACTTCTTTCCAGTTGCACTTCTTCTTTCACTACTCTTCTACGGTGCATGTGGGTTTTAGTAGGTGGCCGAGATTCGAGAGGCCCTGGCCCGTGCTGTTCATGCCGAGCAGGAGCGCGACGCCTGGGTGGCAGAGCGTGACACCCAGATTGCGGAGCTGGCGGAGGAGCGACGACGGGAGGCTAAGGAGCTCCCTCGCGACGTGCGGGATTTGCGTTTTGCCCTCGAGCTGTCGAGGAGAGAGGCGATGCGGGAGAGAGAGGAGAGGGAGAGGGAGAGAGAGGACGGAGAGAGAGAGAGGGAGGACAGAGAGAGAGAGGGAGGACAGGAGGGCGGAGCGACAGCGAGAACGGGACGAGAGGAGGGCTCTGGAGGCCCAGCTGATGGAGCTCCGATTGAGTCTCGGCACGGCAGAGGGGAGGCTTCGGGAGAGTGAGGAGCGGTATCAGAGGGCGAAGGAGCGCGGGGCGCGACTTCGTCAGTCTGGTTCTTTCTCCATGGGTAGCTTTCTGGTTTCTTCGACCGAGGAGCATCGCCGAGCCTTCGAGGCTGGCGTGCCACCATAGGGCGAGGCGAGCACCGCCTCTCAGAGTTCGCGGAGGCCCCCTAGGGATCCCCGTCAGAGGAGGGAGGAGAGAGATGATTAGGAGGGTGGTAGCGAGAGTTAGAGAGTTGGTTGTACACTCCACCTTCCTCACTTTATGATGTATAACTGACTATTTGCTTATGTGTAATGAAACAGTTCCTTTTGTCGTATGCACTTTCCCTTTTCCACGCTTCTTCTCTTGCACCGAGTTGTTTCGAGGCACGTTTCACGAGACCTTGCCCTGAAAAGTAAGGAACTATGCCTTGCACGGAGAGATCATCCTTCTCCTTTTGTTTTGTTTTGTTTTTTTTTTGGCGTGTCCTGGCGCGAGGACGCGTTTTATCCTTCGAATTCAAATTTAAAGCGCCAGGCGGCCTTTCTTTCTTCGTGCCTTACCCGCAAAAGAGCCCGCCTCCTGTCGAGATTTACTCGCCCCTTTTCGTCTTCTTCCTCTCTCGATCGATGGAGTTCGGTGGGCCAGATCGCGGCGAGGGGAGAGAGGGGCGAGGGACTCCTCGCCCTAGGAGGGATGCGCCCGAGCATGGAGAGGCATCGACAGAAGTGGAAGGGCCTTTTAGAGCACTCGTGGGACCCGAGGGGCTCGATGGCGCGGAAGGAGGCGAAGGCGGCTGGGTGAGTGCTTCGGTTCCCACCTCTATGACTTGTTTTGAGTTTGGAGCGAGTGGTGTGGAAGTGGAAGGGGTTTGGCGAGGGTGGCACTCACATGATGGGCGCGTCCTCGACAGGGGACACGTTCTCGTTAACAGACGGGGGACCTCCCTCTTTGATGCAGGGCACGGTAAGAATCTCGGGCTTGGCTGACAAGTGGGCGAGCGCGGATGAGCCGAGCCGGGTCAGGAAGGAGAGTCGCGGCAAGGCGAAGCTCGAGGTCCGGCGCGTACATTCCCCTGGACAATAAGGGAGCGCACCGGTGCAGGGCAGTGGCGGCCTCCTGTAGCAGCGAAGGGGGGACCGAGCGGGGGCTCCTCAGCTTGGGAGATGGACGGAGGTGACAATATGGCCTTAAAATTTTTATTTTTTGCCATGAAATTCTAGAATTTAACCAACTGCCGTTGTCTATCTATTTTTTATGTACTCAGCAGGAAACGATGGTAGGGATGGCTGGCGGATCGTCCTCCAATCCTCAGGCTCTTTTTCTGGAGATCGCCTCCCTCCAGGAGCAACTTGCCAGTGCGGTGGCCCGCGTGGTTCGTGCTGAAGAGGAGCGTGATGCTTGGGCCACAGCAGTGGCAGAGCTACAGCGTCGAGGTGAGGGGAGGCCCTCTCCAGACATTCTGGAGTTGAGGGTCCTTCTCCAGGTGATGAGGAGGGAGGCAGAGAGAGAGAGAGAGAGGAGAGAAGGGCCGAGCGACAGCGAGACTAGGCCGAGAAGAAGGCCTTGGAGGCCCAAGTGAGGGAGCTCCAGCTAGGCCTTCAGGTTATGGTGTAGAGGTTAGGAGCGATGGAGACCGCTACGAGAGAGCGCGAGAGTTAGGGGCGCTACTTCGCCGGTCCGAACGCTTTTCTGCTGGTGGCTTCCTCGCCACGCCAGAGGAGGAGAAGCGAGCCCTAGCTGTGGAGCAGGTGCCACGAGGCGAGATGAGCGCTGCACGGGGGTCCAGGTGGCTTCCGATGGATCCTCACCTCGGGGGAGAGGAGAGGGACGCCTAGAGGGATGAGCATGAAGATGATGTCGAGAGTTGGCGAGTCAGTGGACCCGCCTCCTCTCTATGATTGTGATGTTTGTGACAACTTATGTAGACTTATGAGTGATTTGATTTTCTGTTGTTTGTTTATTTTCTTGCGCATCCCTTCTTCCCTATGCTTCTTTGTACTGTTCTCATGTGATGTGTCTGCCGACATCCTGCCCTAGACGGAGGATGGCATCTTGCTGCGACTATTCTTTCACGGGAATCTGTCGTCAAGGTCAATGATGACAGCTTAGGCCTCTTCTCCCGGATGATTTTTCAAACTTTGCGGATGGCCTCCACGTTATGACAGGGCGCCACAGGGAGCAGGTCATCATATTACACCGTCCGATCCATCACCTTGTGCGGGTGGTGAAGTGACTCATGGGACCACAGGGGAGGCGCCCTATTGTGAGGGCTATCGTTGGAGGCAATCTTGGCCCACACTTCTCCCATTTCTATATATACCTTCCTCTTTTGTTCTTCCAGGGGCATCGAGGGCTAACTTGAAGGGTACTAGGAGGAACTCAGAATTCCGGATGGAGGGCGAATCTTGCCACTCCTCGAAGAGAAGCAGATCTAGCGGTAGCAGTTCCAGGAAACTCTCGGACCTCGAAGGGTAGTTCAGCGAGAGGACCCAGTCACAACTCGTAAGCTGAGCTTTCCTGCCCCCCCCCCCTCTTTCCAATTCTTCCTTTCTTTCTTTCTTTCCTTCTTTCTTTCCTTTGACAAAACCTTCTCCATTCCTCGTGCATGCGCAGAGCGTGATGAAATCACATATTTCATGGGAATTAGTAATGGCAGCATACAGGGGTCTCCCGGATTTTCAGAAGGACAGGCTGGACGTGATGGGATTTGGCGCCTTTCTTCGGATTGAGCCGATCAAGCCCGACCCGGTCCTCATCCAAGCCTTGCGTGAAAGATGAGACTCAGTGAGTCGGGCATTCTTGATGCCCGGGGGCACATGGTGCCCAGTCTAGAAGATGTGGTCCGAATCACGAGCCTCAAAGTGGATAGTGAGGCAGTGACCGGCGTCACCTATGCGGATTACCGAGAAGGCGCCCAGAAGCTACTGGGGTTGGACTTAGACAGTCGGAAGCACAGATCAGTAGCTAGGGCGTCTATCATGGGGGCATTAGGGCTCACTGATACTCGTCGACGGGACGACGAGTCCTCGGAAGAATTTATGGAGAGGATGGAAAGGGGATGTCGTGCTGTGTATTGCACAGCTTTTGACAATTGGGAGAAATCTAATATGGATTTGAGGAGATTTTGCCTCTTTTTCCTGGGAAGATTGATACTGAGCTCGAAAGGAGACAGCATCCATTGTCGTTTCCTAGGACTGCTATCTGACCTCGAAAGAGTAGGACAGTACGTCTGGGGAGCTGCCATGCTAGCGCACTTGTTTACGGGCCTGTCCCAAGAGGCAGATCGTGAGATGACTGTGAGTGGGTTCACACCACTTATCCATGTATTTTTTATTTATTTTTATTATATATTTTTGTGTTTATTTGTAATAGTCCACTTGAGACATTGACGGCATATGATGATGTAGCTGTGGAGCTATTATTACCTCCCGATGGGGAGAGCTCGGCATTGGCGACCAGCGATGGTGCCGTTAGCCGGGCGGTGGCAACCGATCATGGGTGCAGCGCCTGTAACCTACCAGCTGATGGTGCTAAGGCGCGAGCTACAGGAATTCCCTGCAGCGATGGTGGGATTTTTTTTTGTTATATATATATATATATATATATATATATATTTAACCAGCTAAACGGGTATGTACAACCTCACCTAGGTAAACTGGAGACCCTACTCAGGCATGGTCGATGCCGATCAACCATGGGTTTTAACAAGTCGTGCCCGGTTCGGACGGGAATTATGGATACACTGCCTAAATGAAATCGAGCCACTTCGGCTACGATTGGTTATGAGGACGCTAGGGCTGGCCCAGGAATGGGTGGATACGACTGCGCCACCTCACTTTGGAAGAAAGACACGGGGACCGGCAACTTACGTTGATTGGCGTGTGCGATTCCCCGAACTGTATGAAGACTGGCAACGAGGTGGCACAATCATGGAATCACATGCGCAGGATAGTGAAGACTATCTGCGTCTGTATAAGACAATGTACGCAGAGCGGCTCCAACCCTGGGGACTTGTGGAGGTGGGTATCCTTTTTCCTCTTTTCTCCTTTCCTCCTCTCCTCTCTGTGGATGCTGACTCCTATGGTTGTAGGATGTCCGTGATACCATGATAGCGGACTTGCGATCATGCCTGGCAGAAACGGAGCAATAATTGGGCGACACCCGTGGAGCCTTGAGCGCTTCGGTAGGTGTATGTACAATGCGCACTCCTAATTAAAACTCTAGATTGATGGCGTTCGGCCGCTAATTTTCATCCCATGTGGTTATAGCGCGCTCAGCTCGACACGGCTTCGTCAGCGATGGGAGGAGGCGGCGTCTCTTCCAGCTTATGGATCCCCGCCTCAGAACTTGATTTGCTTCACGAGCAACTTGCTCGGACTACGCAGCGTGCCGCGGAGGCAGAAGGATTGCTCTCTATACATGTAAGAGTTTCAGTGTTGAGTTCTCCTTGTTTATACCTTGCCACATATCTGTGATAGTATATCTGGTAGGAAAAGGAGACGTGAGAGGTACTTGCCCATGCTGCAAAGAGAGAGGCTAGAATAGCAGAGCTGGAGGAGGAATTACGGCGTCGTCCTGATGACGATTCTTCCAGGGATGCCATGGAGCTGAGAATCACCCTTCAATTGAAGAGGGAAGACCGTGAGAGAGAACGTGCAGAGAAAGAGAGGGACAGAGAAAGAGGGAGAGCCGACAGATTAGCTGAAAGGGAGGAGCGAAGGGTCATGGAGGCCCAGTTGTTCGAACTCTGAACCAGCCTTGGCCTTGCTGAACAATGGCTGAGAGATGGTGAGGAGCGCTACCGAAGTGCACGAGAGCGTGTCTTTCGTGTCAGTAGCTCCTTTGCTGCTCCCACGGATCAGCGCCGGGGTGTGGGAATGGGAAGAGGTGTACAGAGCGGTAGAAGTACCGCTTTTCGTAGTTGGGTAGCACCCTTGAGGGCGTTTTGCCCTGAGAGTGGCGGGACAAGTAATGTAGAGAGAGAAGGTGGAACTTAATGTACAATTCCTTACTTAAGAATGGAATAAAAGGTATGATTTTGTTTGATTTTCATCTCACTCTTGCTATCTTGAATCCCTGCACGCATCACTGAAACAAACAGGTCAGTATCTCCGTTCTGACTTGGCCCCTTGCTCAATAAGCAGGTGTTCACTTCAACTGTCCTTGATAATGGGTCAAGGGGCCAAGCCTTTATTAACGAAGGTAAGGGAAAGATGCAATAATGATGAATGTGACAGACAAGCACACTAATGCAAGCGGAATTTAAAAGTGAAATGCTGCATACAAATGTAATCATGCGAAATGATTTTTTTATTTTATTTTTCTGGCATTTTTTTGTTGTTGTCTTTGTTATCATTCTAATTTTTTTTTGTTTTCCAAATATCTACGTTTTCACCTTTTTTATCATTTTTTGTCGCTAACGCCTGATGAGCACCCATACGGCACCTAACCTTCATGAGAACAGGGGTTTCTTACTAACCTCCCAGGTATCCTAAGTGCACATCTAGGTTGATTTAGGCCTCCAGACCCCTCGAATGATAATCCCGCCTGCTAAGACTTACCCTGATGACAATACCGCCATGCCATGCTTAGGCTCCCAGTTGCTTCCGACCACAGGGATTCACCCAAAAGGTGTTCGAGCTAAATGATTTTCCTGACCCGGGTCTGTTTCCTCACAACTCTAGATGGTATATGAAGGAACACCCTGAAACCCTAACGACCAACCGCGCGACGCTGACCGGGAATCAGACGCCGTCGCACCAAGAGGTGACGCGCTTGCATTGGCCTAAGCCCAAGGTTAAACAAGAAGACACCCAGATGGTAAACAGGGGTCTTGACCAGCCAAAAACATAGAGACTCCTTCGCAGCGATAGCTTCTGCTTTTCAAAGTAGGCAACCATATGTTTGTATTAAAATAAGGTCGTAAACCTTGGCAGGTTTCGCCCTTCAGACATTCCGTCGAGCTTTCACCTTTAAAGGAAGAAGGAAGAGCGTAGGGGATAAACCTCCTGAGAGGATCGACAAAACCGTTAACCCGTCGAGCCAATAAGGGCCCATTTAACTCTTTCCTTTCGGACAACTTCGGACCAAATACCGAGCATTTACATTCCATGGCCCCTTTTGTGGATTCAGACTTTTGCTTTGAGGGGTTTCATTTATCGCATCAGGCACGGTCCCGACCAGGCTTTTCTCTTGATTTTGATTTTATGTTTCTTTTTGCGAGGAAGATATAGTCGTTTGACGTTTGTGAGCTCCCTTTCGTATGCCTGCGGGGACACTGCCCTCTTCTCGTGCTCTGATCGATGCTCGAGGAAATGGATCCTACTCTTGCCCTTGGGGGTTTGAGTTTTGGTTTCTCATGCTCAGCGTTTTAAGGGCGCCGACTGTCTCATTTGGTCGAAGAGAAAAGAATAAAGATTACAGCTTCTGGAGATCTTTCGGATGAGGCCCCACCGTAGGTGATGCAACCAACTTTTTTTTAGATAAAATACATAAGTGAGTACATGTTGGCTTCCTTTGAGCGAGCATAGGCCGAGGTGGCCAGACAGGGATCTCCACGGTTCTGGCAAACCAAGACCAGGTGCCTACCAAGCCTTAATGGGCCCTATCCTAACATGAAGGTTGGATGCAGAGATTTAACTACACGGTGACCACCAGGCATCGGCATTTTAAATTTTTCATATTTTTAGTGATTTTTAATATTTTTGTTGTTTTTGCTGTTTTCTATCTTTTCATCATTTTTTGGTTTTTTTTTGACGTTTTGGCACTATGCTAAGGGTAGTACCTTTTAAGATAAAGCCCATTCCAAGGGTGGGATAACTCGGCCCCTTCGGCGTTGACTAGCTTGTAGGCGTTGCTAGGGTACACGGCTTGAATTATAAATGGTCCTTCCCAATTGGGTTGGAGCTTAGAACGCGGCCCTCCAGGTTTGACAAAAATTCATTTTACGACCATCTCACCGATTTTAAATTTTCTCTCAACGACTTTCTTTTGGTGAAAGCGAGCGAGTCTATTTTGATACACACGCACATGCTCGGCAGCGGCCAGTCGCTTCTCATCCAAGAGTTCCAACTGGGCGAGGAGTGAATTACGACGGTTGTCGAGGGAAAATTCCTCATCCAATTGTACCCTGAGAGAAGGGATCAGAGTATCGTACGGGACTACCGCTTCCATACCGTAAGTAAGGGCAAACGGAGTCTGCCCGGTGGGGGTACGGATTGAAGTGCGATAAGCCCATAGCGCTTCGATAAGCTTTTCTGGCCAGTCTGAAAACTTATTGGACTCGCATGTTTTCTTGATGATTTTGATCAATGTTTTATTGGTGGCCTCCGCTTGGCCATTACCTTGTGGGTAATAAGGCGATGAATGATGCAATGCAATTGCGTACCTTTTGCAGAGGTCCTGAAGGTCCTGAGAAATGAATTATGGCCCATTGTCAGTGACGATTGTGCTTGGGATGCCGAACCTGGCGAGGATGTTCTTCATGATGAACTTGCATACTGTTGACGCCTTGATTTCCGCGTAAGCTTCGGCTTCGGCCCATTTGGTGAAGTATTCCGTCACAGTAAGGATGAAAGATTTTTGTTTGGTGAGGGAATTGGGATCACCTAGGGGACCGATGATGTCGAATGCCCACATGGAGAAAGGCCATGGGGAGGATATTGGACGAAGTGAGGAAGATGGTGAATAGATTTTATCGGCGTGAAGTTGACACTTGACACACCTACGGACATAGACGGCACAATCCTCTTCCATAGTGGGCCAGTAAAAGCCTTGCCTAATGATCTTCTTGGCGAGCATCTGGCTATTCATGTGGCCACCGCACACACCCGAGTGTGCTTCTTCTACGCATTTCCAAACCTCATTATCGTCAAGACACCTTAACAGAACGCCAGTAAGGCTCCTCCTATAGAGTAGACCTCCAACCAATGTGTATTTCTGAGCCACCCTTCTTATGGCTTTCTTATCTTCTGTGGTGGCTCCTTCAGGATAAGACTGATCTTTACAACATTTGACAATTTCATAGAACCATGGTTTCTCATCGTCAGTCAGCTCTTCTTCGACTTCTGCCAGCATGATCTCCCTCTTCTCAAGAATTTCTCCCTTCTAGATCTTCTGTAGGACTCGTTCCTTGATCTTTAAGAGGTAAGTGTCCTGAAGGCAGGGACAAGACGCTTATAGAGAATGATGGATCTAAACCATGCACCTAAAGAAAATTTGAAGGATGACGCCAAGGAGGCGAGGGCATCGGCCAGAATGTTCTGTTCGCGAGCAACATGGACAAAGATCATCTTGGTGAACAATTTGGCGTTGGTGGAGACCAGCTCCTGATAGGGTTTGAGCTTGAGATCGAGGGTGCGATATTTGGTAAGCACCTGGTGGAGAACGAGTTGACTATCACCCACGACTCGCAACTCAGTGATATAGAAAGAACGGGCTAGTTCCAGGCCAGCTAGAAGAGCCTCGTATTCAGCGATGTTGTTGGTGACTGGGAACGCGAGCTGAAATGCCTCTGGGATGGTAATGCCTTCAGGCGTTAGAAGGACAATGCCGATACCCTTCCCTTGGGAATTTAGAGCTCCATCAAAATATAATGTCCACATTGGCTTGTCGGATTGGGCGATGGACATTAGTTCCTCATCTGGAAACTCTGATTGGACAGGGTCAAACTTGGGGAGAGGATGGTGGGCGAGATGCTCGGCTATGGCATAGTCTTTAATTGCCTTTTGCTGGATGTAGGTGATGTCGAAGTGGGAAAGAAAACTTTGCCAGCATGCTAGCCTATCAGTAAGGATGGGTTTCTCCAGAAGAAACTTGATAGGGTTCATGCGAGCAATCAAGTGGACCTCATGAGCCAAGAAGTAGTGCTTCAATTTCTGCACCACCCAAACGAGGGCAGCACATGTTTTCTCCATGACTGTGTACTTCTGCTCACAGGGATTGAGAAGTTTGGATAAGTAATAGGTTACCCGTTCCTTGCCTTCTTCATCAACTTGTGCGAGGACAGCTCCCACGGAGTCGTCCAAGACGGAGATGTAGAGGATCAGAGGTTTTTCTGGTTTGGGTGGAATGAGAACGGGTGGACTAGCCAGATATTCCTTTAACCCTTCAAAAGCTTTTTGGCATTTAGAATCCCAGTGGAATTCTACTCCTGGCTTGGTCAACTCATAGAAAGGTCTACACCTTTGTGAGTGCTGAGACACAAACCGATGAATAAACTGCAACCTCCCGATTAAATCTCGGACTTCCCTCAAATTCATGGGAGGTGGCATATCCCTGATGGCCTTAGCTTTGTCGGGATCTATCTCGATCCCTCTTTTACTCACAATGAAGCCCAGTAATTTGCCCGATGATACACCAAACACACACTTCTTCGGATTCATTTTTAATTGGAACTCCCTTGATCTCTGCAAGACCTTAGCCAAAACCCTTGGATGTTCCATCCTGGCCCTTGATTTCACCAATAGATCATCCACATACACCTCCAGATATATGTGCATCATGTCGTGAAATATGGCCATCATAGCTCTTTGGTAAGTAGCTCCAGCATTCTTTAACCCAAATGGCATGACCACGTAACAATATGTTTCCCAAGGTGTAGTGAATGATGTCTTCTCTTGATCCTCTTCTGCCAAACGAATTTGATTATATCCTGAAAATCCATCCATGAATGAGAGGGTCTCATACCCCGCTGTGTTGTCGATCAACACATCAATGTGAGGCAAGGGAAAATCATCCTTTGGACATGCGCGGTTAAGGTCCCGGAAGTCGATGCAAATCCTGACTTTCCCATCTTTCTTCATGACCGGGACAATGTTTGCCACCCATTGAGGATAAAGGACGACTCTAATAAACCTGACTTTATGGAGCTTGTCGACTTCTTCTTTCATTTTCAAAGCCATTTGATGGTGGAAATGCCTTAACCTTTGTTTTACCGAGACGGACCCTAGTTTTAGGGTTAAACGGTGTTCGACCAGGGTTGAATCCAGACCCGACATATCCTCGTAGCTCCATGCAAACGTGTCCTTATATTCCGTGAGAACTTCAATTAATGCCTCTTCTTCAGAGGGTGGTAGATTATCACTTATGAGGATGATCCTAGGGTCTTCCTTAGTTCCCAAGTTGACTTCTTTGGTGGACTCTTCTACGACGGTTGACGGCTCGTCGAATCTCCTTATTCCACTAGCATATGCGCCAGCCGCAACCTCATATTCTTCACCCTCATCTTCAATAGGGTATTCTTCATCTGTTATCTCATAGACTCCATACCCCTCATTAATTATGCAGTTGCCCTCACATTCTATTTCCGGTAGCTGGATGGGATTTTCTAGCAACTGAGGGACGGTAAGAAGGGCCTGACACCTGGCGGCTAAACCCAGAAGGAATCGACGAGGGATCTGCCTACCCTTGAATTTCTTCCTAGGTACTACCTTTGACTTATTATTCCTAGATTGACTGACATTATTTACAGAAGAAGAAAAAGATGAAGAGGATGGTGAAGAATATACAGGGGAAGACCCCTCAGAGGAGGGGTAGAAAAGGTCGCTCATCGGACCTTGGACGGGTGGTCCGCAGGGCGGGACGCACCCGTGGGAGATGTAGGAAGTTTCCTCAACGAAGATGTGTTGTTGAGGAGTTTAGAAATTGGCATTTTTTTTTCGTTTTCATTTTTGATGACAAAATAGTGGAAAGAGATCGGGGGAGAGGAAAAAGTGGTTATGGCTAGAGGATTAGGAGGCTCGTAGAGCAGATCACGATTGAAGACCTGGCGCGGTTTGAGAAACCCGCACAGGTATGTAAGTAGAGAGGGGGATCTGGGAAGATCATCAGACAACCGTCTGGCCCAGTGAGATGACAGCAACAAAGGTTGCGACGAGTGAATGGAGAAGATGACGGCTAATGAGTCGTCGATGGTGATGGTGGATGAAGATCCGCTGGTGACAGGGTCCTTCTAGCGAGGACGAGGATAGTTTGGGACCTTGGCAACAGTATTGATATTTTCTGGCATTCCGGAGATCAATGGCGGTCCTTCAAGCTGGGGAGACGAGAACATCCTTTCCAGTGCAATGGAAACGTCCCGTATATCATACCATTTGTCCCATTCGCATTCCGGGTCTTTGATCTTGCCTCTTCTGGTGACCCTCGGACATTTTTCGGCTGAATACACAACATGCGACCCCCCATGTGCTTCCTGCGGATAATCCCCCATCTGAATAACGGGCCCTTTGTTGAAGTGGTTTGATAGGGTCCATGTGAGGGGCTTCCAATCCGCCTTGAATGGTCCTTTGAAGCCTAGGCCAAACCTGCGATTCGGCCTAATCTCCTTTGGTGGTTTCAAACTACCTTGTAGCTGTGCACCCAGACCTTTGTCCTGTTGATAGCCGATGTTTCTCATAATATCCCAACCTTTGGAGTGAAAAGGGAGACATGGCGTTGTTGCCTTGATCGGCTTCTATGGTGCTAGCGAAATGTGAGATGAATCGCACACGTCCAGCAATGACAATATGGGCCAATGAGACGGCCAAACAGAGGGCAGAGAGGTGTTGATAGCATCCACCGTGTGAAGGACAGGTGTGCTGACTACTTTGATAATTCTTCCATTGTAAGGAAACTTCAAGCACTAATGGTTGGTGGAAGACACAGCATCTATGGCTTCAATGTAAGGGCGACCCAGTATGGCCTTGAATGTGGGGTCCATGTCAAGGACATGGAATTCCGTGGGGACTGACATAGGACCTAGCTCTGCCCTTAGAATAAGCATCCCTTGCGGCGGCCTTTTGCTATTGTCATAAGCCGTGACTGTGATTGAAGAAGGCCTTATCTATTCCTGTTCGACCCCACACAACTGAAGGGTGCTCATGGAGATCACATTTATGGACGCACCCGTGTCTACAAGGCATGGGTTTATGGATACCCCATTAATTTTTATTGAAACACACAATGCATATTTCTGAGCTTCCTTGGGAGCAAGCTCGTAGTTGTGGAACATGATGGCCAGTTGCGTGTCCGTTGGGGTCAGGACGACAGAAATCTTTTCTACAGGGAGGTCCTCATTCACCATGACCTTTTGAAGATACTCCATTAAGGCTGCATGATGGGATGTGGATCTCTGAAGCAGCTCCAAGATGGAGATACGAGCAGGCATCTTGTCCAAGTGTTTCAACAAATCATACTGTGTTCCAGTGATAGATCTTTCCGGTTGTTCTCCATCGTCCCTCTCTGGCTGAGACTGCTCGGGATTCTGACTGTTCTGGGGGAAAATCCTGTGGAAAATCCTTCCACTCCGGAGCACCATTGCCTGTGGCTTTTGTACCTCTATAGGGGTAGCAGTGGGTTTTAACAAAGGTTTGAGGGGTAGTGGTGGAGGGATGGTTGATGAAGCAGGGGTGATGATGGGAGCAGGGATTCTGATGAGGGGTTTGTTAGGTGGAGGCATGGTGGAGGTAGAGGGGATATCGCACGGGTTATGAAGGATAAGGGGTCTGGAAGGTGGAGGTGGAGGCAAAGTGGAAGTGGGTAAGGTTTGGAGCGGGTAATGGTGTTGAGATGGATGGTGGATGATGAGTGGTTTTGAAGGCATTGGCGGTGGTATGGTGGAGACAGGCGGGGTTACGTACGGTGGACGGGTGATAAGGGGCTTTGAAGGCATAGGGGCAAATGCAGAAGAGGTGGATGGTAAAGTGGGGGAGTGAGAGAAAATGAGAGGGTGTGAGGGTGTAATGAAGGGTGTCGGCTGATAGGTCATTGGGGTGCGAATGAGAGGGCGTGATGGCAGTGGAAATGGTAAAGGCGGTATTAACGTGGGTTAAGGTGCGAATGAGAGGGCGTGATGGAAATGGAAATGGTAAAGGTAACCCAAAAAAAGCAAAAGGAAGTCCCACCGTGATCGCCAATCTGTGGAAGCCGAGGAATCCACTCAAGGAGAAGAAAACGAACTAAACTACAGACTATCAAGCGACTAAAAATTAAGAAGGATTATGAAACGTGCCAATATGAGGAAAGAGCATACGTAGGATGCTAAAGGGATGTGATCGCCAGAGGGGTTACCTCAAAGAAACGAAATGATCGCGTGTACCTTGTATTGAGCGCGGAGATTGTGAATCCTCGAGAGCGGGAAATGGCAGGTTTCTTCTTCCTCCCCCTTCGGCCGGCCGACGGAGAGGGCTTTCCTCAGGTACCCTTGTAAAACAACGATAAACAAGTAACGGGTGGATCAGAAAGACGAAGGTGCAGTATTCAAATTCTAACGACGCAAGTAACGAAATGATGGCAAGACACACACCTGGTTGGTGTTGTCTTTTAAACCCCTCTCGGACACGAGTAGGAGGAAAATGCTTATGATGAATGGCAATTATTCCGACGTAGAAACGGGAAGAGACTCCCTCATAAAAGGGGGGGGGGGTAGAAGATATGATATGATGAATGCAAGATAACTAGGAAAGAAGAGGAGAGAATGGCTTATTGGATGGTCGTGGCGAGATCCGGTGGAGCTTCGGCAGCGTAGGGACGACGAGGTAGCGCGACGGGTGAAGGCGGCCTCTCTCCTGCGAGCACGGGCACCCGAGGATCCGGTAGGACCTCCCCTACAAAACACCCACGGGTTAGGAATAGAATCCGGCAGCCTCTCGGCGCTCTTTTTTCGACCTCTTGAACTGAGGGGGGTAGGCCTCTATTTATAGAGGTCGGGAGGATGGGGGCGTCCAGAGGCCTGGACGCCTCCATAACTTGGATTTTCTTCAAACGACAAACTGAGCGACGGTCAGTCGATGGCCTGGGGTCGCCCGTGAGCTGGTTGATGGAGGCGTCTAGGGGCCTGGACGCCTCCACAACTTGAATTTTCTTCAAACGACAGACTGAGCAACGATCAGTCGATGGCCGGGGGTCGCCCGTGAGCTGGTTGATGGAGGCGTCCAGGGGCCTGGACACCTCCATAACTTGGATTTTCTTCAAACGACAGGCTGAGCAACGGTCAGTCGATGGCCGGGGGTCGCCCGTGAGCTGGTTGATGGAAGCGTCCAGGGGCCTGGACGCCTCCATAACTTGGATTTTCTTCAAACGACAAGCTGAGCAACGGTCAGTCGATGGCCGGGGGTCGCCCGTGAGCTGGTTGATGGAGGCGTCCAGCGGCCTGGGCGCCTCCATAACTTGGATTTTATTCAAACGACAGACTGAGCAACGGTCAGTCGATGGCCGGGGGTCGCCCGTGAGCTGGTTGATGGAGGCGTCCAGGGGCCTGGACGCCACAATGAAATTATATATATATATTGTTCAATCTTATATATATATATTTTGTCATTATTTTGTATTGATGGATGCGTCCAGGGGCCTACACGCCTCCATGATGACCCCCAGATTCCCCCAAAAAGGGCGTCGGCAGTCGTCCGTTAGGCATTTTTCTGGTCCCGGCAACTTCTGATGCATCCGATTGATGTTGATGCCGTTCGAATGCCGCATGATTTCCACAACGAGGCAGTTTCCGGATGCCGAAGGAGCGTTACACTACTCGCCCAGAAGACGAGAGAAGACTCAAAGATAGGAAACATTCAAGTGATTCAAAATGCGAAAGCCGCTGCGGGGCGTCGCGTGGTAATATGAGATTTTCTCAGGGGACGTCAGGAATAGCGTGTCTACAGGCGGGATCTCACCTTCTTTTCCATTAGTCCACCTAGGCTCTAGGGCCCATGTGGGGCTGGTTAAAAGTCCAAGGTGGGCTTAGACCAAGACCTTTCAAAGTTGGACCAAGAAAAGTCCAAGATGCCCACTTGCCATTTATCCTTTTTTAATGTTGTTTTGACCGCATGGGAGAAGGGAAAAGGAATTAAATATTCTCATCCCCTAATTGCCCCTCCCTAACCCTAGATCTGAGGGTAGTGATGGTCATTTAGTTAGGTCTATAAAACTCATGTATTTTCATTATTTTGACAATTAATGTGAAGAAAATCAGGAATTTGCCTTGAGCAGCCCAAGGGCGCAGCCCCTCTCCCTCTCTTTGCCAAACCCTTGCAGTTGGATTGCTGTGAATTTCTTGAGGTGTGAGGCCTCCTCGCCATCCCCTCTCTGAGTGAGAAGCTCAGCACCGCCGCCGCCGTCGCCATCGAGCCACCGTCGCACCACCACCGCCACATCGTCGGACTTCTGTCCACCTCTGGACATAAGCTTGAAGCCCGATTTTTATCTCCCATCAAGAGATCTGATCGAGCTCAAAATTAGAGGGTGAGTTTCCTACGTTGTTCCCACTCTCCACAAAATGTTTCAGGCCAATCAGCCTACGTTTGCTATTTTTCCCAGTCATTTAGTTCCACCCCTAACAGTCTCTCAATCAGCAGATTTGCAAGATAGTCATCTATTAGTTTATTTTTCCCACCCCTCAAAACACGTCTAAAAAATCCCAAAAGCTTCATGCGTGATCCTCACTTACCACCCCATCACCCATAAAATTCCCAAGTCCTAGATCTACCATTTTCTTATTGGTCAAAATTCATTTTCAGGCAGATCCTTATATGTCATGACTGTCTGTAATCCGACCCAACAGAAACAGCTATGCCACAGTGATTTTCATTTCCAATCCGTTTGCTGGATGGTTGTGAAATTAATTTATGTTGTAGCCATTTGAGTTCTCTATCCAACTGCATGAATCTCGCCTTGATCTGCCTCTGGATCTGGGCGCAACAATTATTTTTGTAGAGGCGCGCAGATCTGTTCCGAGTCAGGCCAGCGAGAGCAGTCCGCCGTTCCTCGAAAAATACGTCAGCTCAGATTCGACCGCCGCCGAGTTTAGAGATCAAAGAGAAGGATTCCACTGGCGTCCCAGCCAATCGTCTCGATCAGAAGTTGACCGGAAGTCACCATCCCAGTAGCCGAGTTCGCTACTTATAACGGGAAAGTGAATCATCGCTGAGCCACTACTTAGTTGGCTCAAGACAGGCTTGGTCCTTAGACCACCTTACTATCCATCCGTGGACCCCGCACTACCATTAGTGCCTGTCAACTCATTTCACACCACTTTCTGATCTTGTCACCATGTAGATACATTGGAAGACCTTATTAAGGGATTAGACCGGCAGTTGAAGTTGACGCACATGTTGGCCCCAGGCTTCGACCGACCCAAAGTTTGTAGCTTCACCCATCTTGCTTTGGGGTCTATTACCTCTATGTGCACCGTGGGTCATGTCACCACGGAGGTTCTTTTATTCCTCTCCATGTCGGCCGAGCCTGATTTCATTCCACTTTTCTCGAGGGAAGAACCTTATCTTCTCCATGAGATCACCATCCCAGTTACCACAATGAATGAAGGTGACCATTTACACCTTCAAGGATTTCAAACATGGGACCGTGTCATGAGGGAACCCATCCCGAAGGGTCACACTTTCTTTGATCCCTTCGACCCCTCCCCAAGTGAACCTTATGACCCACCTCATCTATTCCACCTTGCCAAGGAGGTCCACAATCACACCTCTTCCATACAGGTTAGTCAACCTATGCTTCATCGGAAAGAGTTGCATACATCGCCATCATCTAGGGATGAAGAAGGTAAATTTGGCTCTCCTAGCCCTCCCAAACGTCCCCAGTCCAATAGGAAGTCCTTGCATGCATGGTTCACTTTAGGATGTCTATGAGTCCCCAATTTCGCCAACCTCCGGTTGCGTCTTGTGTATGCTAGTCACACATTCGGGTATCCTGGTCCACCATTGCATATGCATGGGTTTGCATAGCATTATGTTTGTCTAGGACATAGAGTGTGCCCTTTATTTGTACGGTTTGTTAGGAGTCTGCATACGTCGAGTCGAGTCGGTCTATTGCAAGCTCACGGTGTCAGTCCCTTTCGAGTGTGAGGCAAGTCGGATATCATGCGTACGTTGCAGACTTGCCTGACGAAAATGGGATCAGCTCTATCTATGTCTCGGATCCAGTCACCTATAGGGACTCAACGGTGATTCCTAGTGAGTCATTGAGCCGTCTCCTTCCTTTAAGAGTGACCTCACCCCAGAGTGTCCACCACCAGCCTCATTCCCACAGCAATGTGAGTATATAGAACATATACGGGATGAGCAAGTGACGATTACTAGGAGTGGAGTGTACCTCCGCGCTATCTTTTACAGTGACAGATCCGCAGGAGCCACGTGAACAGCAACACCCCTTACTCGATGGGGTCCCGGGGAGAATTGATGGGGACATCAAAGCAAGACCACTACCTTTTTTATTTACATTTATACCCTTGTGTTAAATGGGTTTGCAATTGTATGGCAACTATAAGCCAAAGTGTGAGTCCTTAGGTTTTAGTGAGTTTCTTTGCAAAAGGCCATGTGGCCCGGCTGGACCCCCACCTTCTTTCCCATTAGTCCACCTAGGCTCTAGGGCCCATGTGGGGTTGGTTCAAAGTCCAAGGTGGGCTTAGACCAAGACCTTTCAAAGTTGGACCAAGAAAAGTCCAAGATGCCCACTTGCCATTTATCCTTTTTTTATGTTGTTTTGACCACATGGGAGAAGGGAAAAAGAATTAAATATTCTCATCCCCTAATTTCCCCCCCTAACCCTAGATCTGAGGGTAGTGATGGTCATTTAGTTAGGTCTATAAAACTCATGTATTTTCATTATTTTGACAATTAATGTGAAGAAAATCAGGAATTTACCTTGAGCAGCCCAAGGGCGCAGCCCAAGGGCACAGCCCCTCTCCCTCTCTCTCCCAACCGCTTGCAGTTGGATTACTGTGAATTTCTTGAGGTATGAGGCCTCCTTATCATCCCCTCTCTGAGTGAGAAGCTCAGCACCGCCGCCGCCGCCATCATCGAGCCGCCGTCGCACCACCACCGCCACATCGTCAGAGTTCTATCCACCTCTGGATAGAAGCTTGAAGCCCGATTTTTATCTCCTAATCAAAAGATATGATCGAGCTCAAAATTGGAGGGTGAGTTTCCCACATTATTCCTACTCTCCACAAAAAGTTTCAGGCCAATCAGCCTACGTTGCTATTTTTCCCAGTCGTTTAGTTCCACCCTTGACAGTCTACCAATCAGCAGATCTTTGGGATAGTTGTCTGTTAGTTTATTTTTCCCACCCCTCAAAACACGTCAGAAAAATCTCAAAAAATTCATGCGTGATCCTCGCTTCCCACCCCATCACCCAACAATTCCCAAGTCCTAGATCTACCATTTTCCTGTTCGTCAAAATTCATTTTCAGGCAGATTCTTGTCTATCCTGACTGTCTGTAATCCGACCCAACAGAAACAACTATGCCATAGTGATTTTCATTTCCAATCCGTTTGCTGGATGGTTGTGAAATTAATTTATGTTGTATCCATTTTGGTTCTCTATCCAACGGCGCCAATCTCACCTCGATCCGCCTCCGGATCTGGGCGCAACATTTGTTTTCGTGGAGACACGCAGATCTGTTCCGAGTCAGGCCAGCAAGAGCAGTCCGCCGGATAATTCCTAAGAAAATACGCCGCCTCAGATTCGGCCGCCGCCGAGTTCAGAGATTGAAGAGAAGGATTCCACCAACGTCCCAGTCAATCATCTCGACCAGAGGTCGACCGGAAGCCGTCGTCCCAGCAGCCAAGTTTGCTTGTTGTCCAGCAAGTCAGAATAGTACCGAGTCGGACCAGCAGCCCCCCTCCGACCCGAAAGCCCTTCCGGCTTGATGCCCGTCAACCCAAGCTTGATACTCCCGGGTCCCACGTGTAGCCCTTTACCTCCCTGCGTGGAGTGGGTAGTAAAATCATTTCTGTAATTATTGATAATTATTTGTACCGGGAGTACGAGTCTTGGCCGGGGTCACCTTCCCCACCCCCGGAGCATGGAGGTATCATTTCCGCTCCCCTCTCTTGGCATTTTGCTTATTTAGTATGTGTTTTTATGCCGCTGGGAGAGCGAAACCCGTCCCGTGTCCCGATCCGGGCACGAAAGTGAGAGTTGACCACCCTAGCTCATTGCCGGTTTCTCAACCGCGCACATCCACACGCTTCCCTCGCCAGAGATGAGTCATGAGTTTACCTAGAGTTCAAGGTTCGCATCAAATTGGCATCGAGTCGCGTCCCGCATCACGAGAGTTGCAGGAACTTTGGTAACAGAGGGGATGGCTCGGCTAATAATATTAGCTTCAAAATTGACCTGCTGCCTCTCAGGACTAGTAGCCTTGACATCTAGATCTTGAAGGCTCAGTTTGTATAGCCTGACCCTGTCTTCATCGCCTGTGAAGAGCTCTGACCCATCTTCCTCCCCTTCTGAGGATAGTTTTTCTTTGCCCTTGTCTTTAGGCTTTACAGCGGGTGAGGCGGCAGGTTCTCCGAAATATAGGGAGGCATCCATCAAGTTGCACTCATTTGGCTTAAAAGGAGCCCGATCGGCGAAGACTATGTGTTGTTCACCATTCTTGGCGTACTTTATGCATTGATATAGAGTTAAGAGAATGGCCCAATTTTCATGTAACTAGTCTCCCTAATAGCACTTTATATGACGTGTTACAGTTTATGATGTAAAAGGTGGCTTTAGTGATGAAGTCATCTAAGACCACCTCCACGTCAACTTTGCCAAGACCCTCTTCTAAGTTTTGATTAAAATCGAAGATCTTCACGACATTTACCTTCTATAGATAGGGCATCAAGTACATGGACTTGAATGTCTTCAGGGGCATAATGTTGACAGCTGCATCGGCGTCTATCAAAACCCAATTTATTTCATGCACGTTGATTTCCCCCTGCATGTACGATGGGCAATTGTGACATGAAGATGATAGCAGCATGTCCTTGTCAAAAAATGTGGCACTTGTTGCGAGTGCTTCATAAGCTTGAGTCTACAATTAAACATCATGGACTTCATATACTTCATACTCCTGAAGGACTCTTATAAGAACTTCCCTTAACTCTTTACTCCAAGCAATAGCTTCCCAAATAGTAACATTTGTAGGGAACCGCTTCATGTGCTGGAGTATTTTACGATCCCCCCAAGCATATGCCTTCTCCAATGGAGGAATCATTTCGGCCAAAGGATTTTGTGGGCTACTAGGCTTTTCCTCTTCAGAGGGTTTCTCCACCTTTCTTGGCTCACTTGGCCCCTCTTGGAACAGTGGAGCCAGAGATTCCTTAGACGAGGGCAACGATTGGCTAGGGCTATCCTTGCTGGAAGGGCCAACTTGACTAGGGGGTTTATCCTACGCTACTGGGGATGCAAGTTCTCCCTCCTCGTTAGAGGGGTTGAATTCGAAAACCTTACCCCGTACTTCAACTATAGGGATAGGGCCTGGTTCTTCTCCTCAGAAGGTAATCACTTTATCCAGATCCATAGAACTAGGACTTTGGTTATCAGGCAAGTTTGAATTCTTTCCTCGCCCGTGGCCTCTATCTCAATCTCATCCTCTTCCTCTTCCTCGACCTCTTTCCTCGTGGAAGCATTGACGCATTGCCAACATGGCTTTTCGTTTAGGCCTACTCACAATGAATTTGGTCTCTTCAGAGTAGAGGTCTTAGGGTGGTGGAATAGACACCATGTTGCATGAGAAGCTTTTGAACATTTCATCTAGCTTCTCAAGAGTAATTTTTTCATCCTTATAGAATAAGGTCAACTCCTCAGGGACTGGGAGTTTCTCTCCCTCTTTAGTCCATTGATATACTTGGCGAAGCTAGCTCCTCAGGTGAGTCTTGTGCTCTATCTCCTCCCAAGGAATGTATTTATTTAACAAGACTGCCCGTGTAAGCTGAGAGGGAATATATTCCTCCAACTTGTCAATGAGTTTTTGCAGCTTTTGGAGGGGAGTCAGTTCCCGTGGGGCTTCCATGGTGGTAGCCTACTTTTTCAACCTCCTTTTAAGGTTCTTTCTTATGTTGTTTTCTTACTTCTTGGCCTAGGCCACCTCTTGTGAAGAAGGCACTTTTGGCTTTGGCTTTGTGAGGGGAGCATTCCCAAAGTCGCGCTTCTCGATCTGAGTCGGTGCCTTAGCAGCCTTGAGCCGACAACTGTTCTTAGGGGTTACCCTAGTCCAATTAGTTTCCTGTGCTTGTGCCTGAAATGTGGTGTTGATTGCCTGTTCAATTATCTCAGGTGGCAACTCTTAAAACTCGACCATATAAAGGCCAAGATTCCGGGATGTCGAAGCTGCTTCGAGCTTCTTGCTTGCTTGTTTCTCAATTTGTCCGAGACTCAAATTGGCTGACCCCATCTTGGTCTTGCCTTTCTGACTTTGCCTGGCATCAATCTTGGGGTGTTCCCACTTTACCTTGCCTTTTAGGCTCTATCTAGGGTTTGATTTGGCTTTTTCTCCCTGAGGCTTGCCTTCTTGGCCTTGCCCCATGGCCTTTCCGGAGCACTGCTTGGCACTTGGCCCAACACACTTGTTGACTTGACCCTTTGGGTCTACTGGGAGCTGAACTTGAAGTGTCGGCCATTCCAAGTTGTAGAAGAGAGGATCTTCTTTACATAGAATTTCTGTCTTCTTAGATGCACCTCTGAGGCGTTGCCTCACTACTGAGTTCTCCTGTGAGTCAATTTCCCCCTTTTGAATAAGGATCTTGATGTAATCTTGCACCTCTGGGCATTCCCTGATGCGGTGAGACACCCAGGCATGAAATTTGTAATAAAGTGGGTGGCTTTCTACCATTTCATTGTAATATGTTGACAGGTCATGCGCCATTATCCGACCGTCTTTTAGAAGCACATCAAAGATTTTTTCTGTGTCCCCCTTGACTAAGGAGCATTGATGAGAGGGATGCCAGCTTGGGTACCACAGTGTGGGTTTGGTTTGGATAGACTCGGCTCCTTCTGTCCCTGGATCGGGAAACGTGATGACGACTGAGGCATTCATCATGTTTATGAAGAAGTTTGATTTACTCTCCGATTGTAGAGGAGATGGCCCCTGGTGTGCTTCATCACCAGATGAGTCTGATGACTTTTCAGATAGCCATCCTCTAGACCTTGGCATGGTGTGGATGCCTACTCGCTCGCCCCCATTTTGCATATGTGGTGGGGTCGATTCCCTTACATTGATTATGATAGAGAATTAACATGACCAATGAAAACGCTTGCCTGGTTACCCGGGGTGGAACACCCACTTCCTTCCGCAATGAAGGAGTCATTGGGAAGCCTCACCGTCCTTGCAAGTATTGACTAGAGTTAAAAGAAATTAACATGACCAATTGTTGGTCCATGCACCTTAGAAATTGCAACAGCTCCCACTGTTCTTGTTGCAATCGCACAATCTCTTCCTCAATCCTCTGAATGCTCCTTCGGACTGTTAGACACTCTGGCATTAATGACAAAATGCCATCGGGTGTAGCATTGGGCTGCTAGTGTGAAGGTCTAGCCTCTAGTGCGTCGGTGTCTCCATAGGGAGTTGGAGTAGATTCGTTCACCATCGATCTCCTTCTTTTTGCTTCAGAGACCTTGTGCAACACATTGACATTAGCATTCTTTGCTGGCACAGCATGGGGTTGAGGTGGCTCTACTTTATGACTGTGCATGCCGATGATGCCATCTTGGATCAACTTCTCGACTATGTTTTTGAAAACATACAATCCCCTATGACATGACCCAACATGCGATGATACATGAAATAATTGGGTTCATTTGTCTTTCCCACGCCCACAAGCTTCGGAAGGTCTGGGAGGACTATCAGACGCTTCTTCATGCAGAGTCAAAAGAGCCCTTTGGTGTATTCCTTCTTGAAGGAATAAGGCATTTTCAGACGCTCCTCTAAGGGAATGCCCGATGTTTTGCCTGTAGACTTCTTGCCACCGGGATTTGGATTTCTTCCACTCTTGCCATTTGTCGGAGAGAAATCCACTGCATTCACCTCTTTGCCTCTAGTATTGCGGTCTTTTGACGACCTGCCTTTAGCTGAGATGTAGCTAGGATTATTAGTGAAGAACATCTCTATCTCGATAATGACTGAATTCATTTGGTTGAAACCTTTGGTATTGGTGCCAAGAAGTTTCTCGTTGATCTTCGTAGCCAAGTCTTTTTGGCATATAGTGATACCATCCTTCTGGGTAGGGGGATTATCACAACGTATGCTAAAGTCCCTTTAGAGCTTGATAAACTCTAGAGCCATCTCCCCTTTCTTCTGCCTCAGGAAGCATAGTTCGGCCAGGGAAACTGTAATGACCCAAGATCCGGATACCGGGACGTACCCGATAACATTCGAATCTTGGCGCGCCACCCACAAGCCGGAGGGCTCGAAAGGGTTATTGGAGTGTTGTGGTTATGCATTGAAATTCTAACAATAGTAGGAAAATAAATCTACAGAATTAATATCCAATTTTGACATGTATAAAATTACATTTTTATAACAATTAAACAACTACAGAGTCCAGTTCACAAGTACAGTCAAAGAAAAGGAACGTACACTACCTCAAGGCATACCCCCTCGAGGCATACCCCATCAACCTGGCGAGCTGGGAACTAACGAACCTCCGACTGGAACGCTCCACTCTGAGGAGAAACACCGCACCTGAAAAATAGGGGGTGAGCCTCATCTCATTGGCTCAGTAGGGGTCCTGCGGATCCCCACCACAACTAAAGCAGTAAATAGGAATAGTGTAGGAGCAACAAGTATGAAACAACAACTGTAGCAATAATGAAATAACATCGGCATAACATAACGATGGAGACTGGAACCAGAAGGCGGTAAATGGAGGAGACGCACACCAGACCTCTACGCTACCCCGACTCCCCCGGTTGGACAATCCGTCCTCATAGACGAAACCACTGACAAGGCCACACGGTCACACGCTAAACCAACACCCTCGGGAGAACCACCGAACACTAGAACCCCTCGATCCCGAGCTAGAACCAACGAAAGAACCACACCCAACACACAGGGTGACACCAACTCGTCTATCAGAAGGGCCGCGACAACACTGTCGGAACTCAACCTTCACTGGCATAGGGTCCGCCACTCGAAAAAATATAACATTGCCAGATGCGTCAACTAACGTCTTATACTGTGCCAAGGCCTTATATGCGCGCACACTACTCACATCCAGGTCTTGGGAGGAGCAGAAGAAACACTCACACACATCACACCCTCGGACTAGCTGGGATCCACCCTCTGCACCCAACGGTACGGCCGTGTCTAGCTACCTGACACGGGGTATGCGCCACTACACCCAACAACAACATACTCTTGTCCCAGCCAAGGTACATATGCTCAGATGATCTCGCCTCAACAGGAGCATTGTACACACAAGGCGCTCTTGCCCGGTCCAGTCACGACAAGCCCTCCAGGCAGTGGAAACTATAGGGCTCAACCCCCACGCTCTCGTGGGAAAACCGAGGACACGCGAACGTACGCGCCTAAACCACAGGGAACCTCAGGACAACACTGGTGGCTACGGATAACTATCTAAGGCAGAGGACGAGAATGCAAGAACCTCAACCCACAACTCCTACGAGTATACCTAACCGTGATCATAGCCCTCACGCGAAAATACCCTCCGCGGTCACGGAACTCTCGCGAGGGTGTGGACGTACTTTTGGGACATTGCTAATTTTTATTAGTTTATTCGTCCTTTTGTTCGTTTGTTCGGTTTATTAGTGCGAGGGCGTGCCAGTCACCTAGGTGACGATTTATGCGGGCTAGAAAGAAGCTGATGGTGCGCTCGATCTGACTAATCAGATGATTGTGTGGTTCGTGTCAAGACTGAGAACCCGTCGTACGATAAAGGCTACGACGTTAATTACATCCCCTCGGAGAGGAGAAAACCCTTGATTAATCATTGGAAAAGGGGGCCTACGGCCTGAGATTCATAATAACGGAAGCAAGAGCCAAAACCTCATATTGCATTTAAACAGACCCCGTGATGGGGCGTAAATGTTCATAGATGCGTGCATGTTGGTCACTGGCGGACCATTTCTTGTTCGGATGAAAGTCCGTGTTTGTAGCGTAAAAGACCGTGACAAACCGTACGAATGTTTGCCGTAGGTACGGCAAGTTTAATAAAAGTGCGGGATTAGATCCCGGTATATATGTCGGTCACTAACGGACCATTCATTGTTTGGACGAGAGTCCGCATTTGAAGCATCGAAGACAACGATGAAACCATACGGATGTCTGTCATATGTATGGCAAGTTTAATATGAGTGCGGGGTTGGATCCCGGTAAGGACGGGTCAAATTGATGAACTATTGGCCCGAGATGTTGATGTGAAACGGCCCACTAATGATGATATTGACCTCTAGACCTATGCATCCACAAGCATACAAGCTCTCAATTCGGCTCACCGTGCGACCTATCTCACGCGACGCACATGCGCTCCCGGTGGGTCCGAGTGATGCCGGCGAGGATCCGGGGTGGGACCCTAAGGTTTCCACCGGTTGGTGGGCTTATGGCTGACCCCTAATGGGCCTGGGATACCCAATTTATGGGCGGGCTAGCACGCTGGGGCGTGGGCTTGGGTGGCGCTCTCTCACTTGCCACGGTGGTGCGCTCGTGGTTTCACAAACAATCAAGTCCGGGCACTCAATTACCGCCAACGAGCTAAGGAAACGATACTAGCTAAGCAAAGTAAATGAGGACCAGGAGAGGGACCAGAAGCTCACCTGATCGGTGTGAAGACACCGATCCCGGCCGGAGACGATGGGCGCGCCGGGAGGCGTGGGTATGCACCCGAACGCCGCGGCGGGGTAGCTTGACCTGCTGGTTAGTTAATTACACAACTACGCCTCTCGCAGGAGGGGGGATCTCGGGGTGGGGGTTATGGAGTTTACACCAAACACTACCACCACGCAGGGTGGGGCCTTCAGCCGGCCAAGCGGGGTGGGGAAAATTGGTTAATTATCACACCGGCGGTCGATACCGAAACCTGTCCGGTTCTGGGATTCTGGACCAGCAGTCACTGATGTAGCCGTAGAACACTTTCTGGAATTTTGCCGGAGGCGCGGTCGGTGTCGTTGGCTTCGTAACAGAATAGGGGTGCGCCTCAAATTTTATGGATTTTCGTTCTGCACGAGCCGGGCTGCCACGATCGACCGAACGGGGTCCCTGTTCAGGACCTGCACAGGTTCAGCTTCTGAACAGCAGATTGCCGAGGACGCCACGAACGCTCCCGGGCTCTGTTTTGCAAACGGCCGGTGTCGATGGAAGCGTGGGGAAGTCTACTTTCCAACGGAGCCGGCCTCGCCACTGTCTGAAGTCCGTGTGGACAGGATGGTCCCGTTGAAGGGGGACAGGTCGGGGAAGACAGACAGGAGGCAGAACGAACGCCCGGCGGTATAAAAATGGTAACTTCCACTTACGGCGTTCAAACGATGCTCCGTCTTCGGCTTCTGAAAGCTGACAGGGGGAGGAAGAATTTTGATGAAGAGTTTGATGACCGATTCCTCCAGTCTTGGCCGCTGCACGAGGGTCGAACAGAGATGGCCTTCTGGTTGAGCCCCCAGTGCGCAGTCGCGGTAGAACGGAGCTAGCGGCCGGCCACGATCTTGGAACGGAGCGATTCCAACTCGCCTGCGGAGAAGACTCGTGGATGCACAAGTTTGCTGAAGCGCTTGGATGCCGAATCCTCCTGGAACGGGTTGGAAAATGCTCTGCAAGTTGGGGCCAGAAACTGCCTGCGGGCTGGAATGGATTTGTGGAGGGGAGGCTAAGGTGGTGGTGGTGTATGTGGGTGGAGATGGAGGGGGGTGCGACCCTAGGAGGGAGGGGAAGGGGATGGACGACCTAGGGAGGTGAAGGGGTCCCTTGGAGAGGGGAAAGGGGTCTTGGGTGGAGGAATATGGCTTGGGAAGGGTGGGGAGTGGCCTTGGGAAGGTGAAAGGGTGCCTGGGAAGATGAAAGGGTGCCTAGGAGAAGGGGTTTCCACCTAGGGGTTGGAGGGGGAATTGAATGAGTGTATAGGGAAGGGGGAGGGGTCTTAAAGAAGGGTGATTAGGGAGGAGAGAGAGGGGATTTCGAAATTTAGAGAGAGAGAGGGAGAAGTAGTGAGAGAGAGAGAGAGAACTATAGAGAGAGGGAGAGAGAATACTTGAGGGTTTAATTTTTCAATTCATCAAAAGTTGTTACAAATGGGAGAGGGGGGGGTCCTTATATAGAGTTGGACCATTTGCACAAAACCCCCTAACAAAGTGCATAAATGCAAAAGACCAAGAGACAGGGGGGGGCGCCCATGGGCCAAGCCCACTAACTGGGCCCAATGTCCTCAACTAAGGGTCCAAATGACTCAAGACTTGGATAATTAACTCTAAGACCTAGATAATGGACTCAAATAAAGGAAAATTACACATGATATGACTCAAATAAAGAAACTACATAAGCAACAAATAAAGATAGCCATGAGGACCACATCTCCAAGGGGTCACGAAGTCGGAGTCGCCTCGTGCCATAGGGAATGCCGGGAGATGTCCTCATCAAATCCCCCGGGGTGGGGAGAACTCGACCCCGTCGAGTAGGGGTCCAATCGGCTCTCGTACTGCACCAGCAGGTCCGGGTCTAGGCGCATCAAGTCCTCTCGGCTTACCCAAGCATCCTCGGTCGGGGAACGGCCTTTCCACCTCACGAGGTAGCGCTGGTAGACCCTGTTCCTGGTAAGTGTGCTCTGCTCATCCAGTATTGCCTCCACTTGCTCAAGTCGGCCTCTCAATCGGGGTGGTAGTTTCGCTCCGGGAGGGTCACTCACAAGGGGGGGTAAAGGCTCGAGATCCTGACTGGGTTCCACCGTGGGGCCCTTATAGCGAACCAGATCCGCCACATTGAAAGTGGGGTGAACCCCAAAGCCCTTAGGTAAGTCGAGCTCATAAGCATTGGTACCAACCCGTCTTAGAACCCGAAAGGGTCCCAAACCCCGTGTCCTCAATTTGGAGGCGGGCCCTGGGAGGAGCCGCTCCGTTCTCACCATCACATGGTCTCCCACTTGGTATTCATAGTGACGACGATGAGCATCGGCCTGCCTTTTGTAAGCCTCATTGCTTTTGCCTATATGCTTGCGGATGTTTTCATGTATCTTTGTGGATGTTGACTCACTAGGAGATAATGGGGGTCCTGGACAACCAAAAGTGGACCTATCATGCAGTGGTGCTACACAGACTTTGGTAGACCTAGGAGGCTTATGCGTCTTGTCAAAGGGGGTGGGGATGGAAGACCCGGAAAACCCATAAAGGGACCTATCATGCCATGCCATGTAGGCCCTAATAGACCTAGGTGGGCCAGGACAACCATAGATGGATCTATCATGCATGGTGGTGATAATTACCGGGGAACCCGAACTTCCTTGAATATTTCTCTCATGCCTAAGACTTGCGACGAACGAGGGTGGGCCATTACATCCGTACATAGACCACTCATACTTCTTACATGTCATGTGGGTGATTTGAATGAATGGACCCGACTCATGAATCATGTCAAGCGGTGTGGTGTGTCTAGACACATGCATTCCTTCCCAAATGGCATCCCTAATGTGTATGGCTTGGTGTGGGAGTTTCCTCTCATAGGGGTCAAATGGGTCTGGGAAAATAGAGTGGGCCTGGTCTATTAAGGTGGGTGAGGGTAGGAAAGGGTGGGTGGTGGGTAAGGGGGGTGGGTTGCATGGGGGTCTAGACTCCCATAGGAAGGGGTCAAAGGGGTCATGGTAAGGGTCCCCTAGGGAGAGGAACTCCAGGTCCTCATGTAGCGGTGAGTCATCCTTCTCTAAAGAAATAATTGGGCCGAAGTCTTTGGTGGGTGGATCAGCCAGGAAGGGATGGTTTGACACTCTACCCGAGATAAGCAATTCTAATTCATGGAGAGCAGCAGGCTCATCCGGTGTAGGGAGGATTAGAAGGAGGTCGCTAGTGTAGCAACCTACAGTGTAAGCTGTGGTGATGGATCCGACACATAGATGTAGGAGGTCAACGCTCCTAGGTTGGTCAGCCATTGTGGCCAACATGTCGGTCAACTCTATTTGCCATGCTAGGCCCTTAAGAAGGTCATCCCAACTCTCAACCTCATAGGAGGATTGGATAGTGGTGTGATAAGAGGAGAGAGGGACTATGGGGAGGTGTTGTTCCATGGGAGGGTAGGCATGGGCCATTATCTCTCTAATTGGGCTACCCATCAACCAGCTAACAAGGGTCTCTCCTAAAATAAGCTCGGTCCCATCTAGAGAGGGTGGTGTAGGGTGAAGGTTACCATGTGAGTTTTTTTCTTCAATTTGGACATGTGTGGTCTCCATGTTGGGAATTGGGTCCGGGGTGTTCACCACTTTGGGGTCGGGTATGGGTTCCTCCTCCAAAGAGGTGAGAGAGTATGTTCGGGGTGGGGTGGTGATGGTAGGTGCATGGCGCCCCCAAGGTGATGAGCAAGGTCGGAATTGGGTTGGGGTTGGAAGTGGAGGTAGTGGGAGTCTAGGTTGGGGTAGGTTTGTAGTTGGAAGTGGAAGGTGGGTTGGGTGAAGACAGTTGGATTGGTCGATCTTGGGTGGGGCATCCCTTATAGGGGATAATGGAGGGGTAGTAGTAGGGGCTACGGGGGTTTGGGGAGTATGGGTCTCATGGGGAATAGTGAGTTGCGGGGTGGTGACCGGTGCGGGCCTAGGTGGAGGGGTGGGCACGGGATCCACTTGGGTTTGAACGGTGAGGGTTATGGAAGTGAGTTTTAGTTGGGGAAGGTTGGTGGGGATTGGGTTTTCCTGACTTGACTCTTGGCATTGTGCCTCAAATTCTTCCTCCCATTCAAGGGGAGCTTCATGAACTTCAATCACTTTCTCAACTCTTTGGGGTGGAGGGGTTTGGTAGGGATTTGTGGGTTGGAGGGTGGTGGTCTTTGGGGGCCTAGGTGGAGGGGTGGGTAGTTGGGACAGTTGGGTTCTAAGGGAGAGGAGTTGGTGGCGAAATGTGGAGAGGGGATCGGTTAGGGGTGGTGGGGGCGGAGTCCTATGGATGGTCTTAAGTTGGCCGGGTTGGGATTGAGTAGTGGTGGTGCTCCTCGGGCTAGGGGTGTGTGAGTAGGAAGAGTAGGAAGGTTTTGGAATGTAGATTTTCCTAAGTTCTCTCGTCATCTCTTCCCACGAGTGAATGGGCTCTTGCCTCTCAATCCTTCTTATGGCCTCTATGTGTTCCAATTCTATCTTGGCTTGACCCCGAATTTGTCCCTTGGCCCTACAAACTCTTGTGTGTCCGTATACCCGATTCCTCTCAAAGTTCCTTTCCATTGCAGCCTCCCACTTGAGGTAATCACTAGCATGCGACCCATCAAAGGTAACACCCTCATCTCGAATAATGTCCCAAAGTATTGGGTTGATCGGATCCCGGTAGTGGGCCGAGTGGGATGGGTATGTGGTAGCCATGATTCATGAACTAGATGACAATGCGCCCTAGGACTAGACTTAGTAGAGACAAGTCTAAAACTTGCTCTGATACCACTTGATGTGAAACGGTCTACCTAGGATGATAATGACCCTTAGACCTATGCATCCACAAGCATACAAGCTCTCAATTCGGCTCACCGTGCGACCTATCTCACGCGACGCACATGCGCTCCCGGTGGGTCCGAGTGATGCCGGCGAGGATCCGGGGTGGGACCCTAAGGTTTCCACCGGTTGGTGGGCTTATGGCTGACCCCTAATGGGCCTGGGATACCCAATTTATGGGCGGGCTAGCACGCTGGGGCGTGGGCTTGGGTGGCGCTCTCTCACTTGCCACGGTGGTGCGCTCGTGGTTTCACAAACAATCAAGTCCGGGCACTCAATTACCGCCAACGAGCTAAGGAAACGATACTAGCTAAGCAAAGTAAATGAGGACCAGGAGAGGGACCAGAAGCTCACCTGATCGGTGTGAAGACACCGATCCCGGCCGGAGACGATGGGCGCGCCGGGAGGCGTGGGTATGCACCCGAACGCCGCGGCGGGGTAGCTTGACCTGCTGGTTAGTTAATTACACAACTACGCCTCTCGCAGGAGGGGGGATCTCGGGGTGGGGGTTATGGAGTTTACACCAAACACTACCACCACGCAGGGTGGGGCCTTCAGCCGGCCAAGCGGGGTGGGGAAAATTGGTTAATTATCACACCGGCGGTCGATACCGAAACCTGTCCGGTTCTGGGATTCTGGACCAGCAGTCACTGATGTAGCCGTAGAACACTTTCTGGAATTTTGCCGGAGGCGCGGTCGGTGTCGTTGGCTTCGTAACAGAATAGGGGTGCGCCTCAAATTTTATGGATTTTCGTTCTGCACGAGCCGGGCTGCCACGATCGACCGAACGGGGTCCCTGTTCAGGACCTGCACAGGTTCAGCTTCTGAACAGCAGATTGCCGAGGACGCCACGAACGCTCCCGGGCTCTGTTTTGCAAACGGCCGGTGTCGATGGAAGCGTGGGGAAGTCTACTTTCCAACGGAGCTGGCCTCGCCACTGTCTGAAGTCCGTGTGGACAGGATGGTCCCGTTGAAGGGGGACAGGTCGGGGAAGACAGACAGGAGGCAGAACGAACGCCCGGCGGTATAAAAATGGTAACTTCCACTTACGGCGTTCAAACGATGCTCCGTCTTCGGCTTCTGAATGCTGACAGGGGGAGGAAGAATTTTGATGAAGAGGTTGATGACCGATTCCTCCAGTCTTGGCCGCTGCACGAGGGTCGAACAGAGATGGCCTTCTGGTTGAGCTCCCAGTGCGCAGTCGCGGTAGAACGGAGCTAGCGGCCGGCCACGAACTCGGATCGACACGATTCCAAATCGCTTGCGAAGAGGACCCGTAGACCAACCACTTTGATGAAGAACTTGGACGCCGATTCTGCCTGGAACAGGTTGGAAAACGAGCTGCAACTTCGGACCAGGATCTGCTTGTGGGCGGGAGTTGTCTTGTGGAGGGGAGGCTAAGGTGGTGGTGGTGTATGTGGGTGGAGATGGAGGGGGGTGCGACCCTAGGAGGGAGGGGAAGGGGATGGACGACCTAGGGAGGTGAAGGGGTCCCTTGGAGAGGGGAAAGGGGTCTTGGGTGGAGGAATATGGCTTGGGAAGGGTGGGGAGTGGCCTTGGGAAGGTGAAAGGGTGCCTGGGAAGATGAAAGGGTGCCTAGGAGAAGGGGTTTCCACCTAGGGGTTGGAGGGGGAATTGAATGAGTGTATAGGGAAGGGGGAGGGGTCTTAAAGAAGGGTGATTAGGGAGGAGAGAGAGGGGATTTCGAAATTTAGAGAGAGAGAGGGAGAAGTAGTGAGAGAGAGAGAGAGAACTATAGAGAGAGGGAGAGAGAATACTTGTGGAGTTAAATTTTCAATTCATCAAAAGTTGTTACAAATGGGAGAGGGGGGGGTCCTTATATAGAGTTGGACCATTTGCACAAAACCCCCTAACAAAGTGCATAAATGCAAAAGACCAAGAGACAGGGGGGGGCGCCCATGGGCCAAGCCCACTAACTGGGCCCAATGTCCTCAACTAAGGGTCCAAATGACTCAAGACTTGGATAATTAACTCTAAGACCTAGATAATGGACTCAAATAAAGGAAAATTACACATGATATGACTCAAATAAAGAAACTACATAAGCAACAAATAAAGATAGCCATGAGGACCACATCTCCAAGGGGTCACGAAGTCGGAGTCGCCTCGTGCCATAGGGAATGCCGGGAGATGTCCTCATCAAATCCCCCGGGGTGGGGAGAACTCGACCCCGTCGAGTAGGGGTCCAATCGGCTCTCGTACTGCACCAGCAGGTCCGGGTCTAGGCGCATCAAGTCCTCTCGGCTTACCCAAGCATCCTCGGTCGGGGAACGGCCTTTCCACCTCACGAGGTAGCGCTGGTAGACCCTGTTCCTGGTAAGTGTGCTCTGCTCATCCAGTATTGCCTCCACTTGCTCAAGTCGGCCTCTCAATCGGGGTGGTAGTTTCGCTCCGGGAGGGTCACTCACAAGGGGGGGTAAAGGCTCGAGATCCTGACTGGGTTCCACCGTGGGGCCCTTATAGCGAACCAGATCCGCCACATTGAAAGTGGGGTGAACCCCAAAGCCCTTAGGTAAGTCGAGCTCATAAGCATTGGTACCAACCCGTCTTAGAACCCGAAAGGGTCCCAAACCCCGTGTCCTCAATTTGGAGGCGGGCCCTGGGAGGAGCCGCTCCGTTCTCACCATCACATGGTCTCCCACTTGGTATTCATAGTGACGACGATGAGCATCGGCCTGCCTTTTGTAAGCCTCATTGCTTTTGCCTATATGCTTGCGGATGTTTTCATGTATCTTTGTGGATGTTGACTCACTAGGAGATAATGGGGGTCCTGGACAACCAAAAGTGGACCTATCATGCAGTGGTGCTACACAGACTTTGGTAGACCTAGGAGGCTTATGCGTCTTGTCAAAGGGGGTGGGGATGGAAGACCCGGAAAACCCATAAAGGGACCTATCATGCCATGCCATGTAGGCCCTAATAGACCTAGGTGGGCCAGGACAACCATAGATGGATCTATCATGCATGGTGGTGATAATTACCGGGGAACCCGAACTTCCTTGAATATTTCTCTCATGCCTAAGACTTGCGACGAACGAGGGTGGGCCATTACATCCGTACATAGACCACTCATACTTCTTACATGTCATGTGGGTGATTTGAATGAATGGACCCGACTCATGAATCATGTCAAGCGGTGTGGTGTGTCTAGACACATGCATTCCTTCCCAAATGGCATCCCTAATGTGTATGGCTTGGTGTGGGAGTTTCCTCTCATAGGGGTCAAATGGGTCTGGGAAAATAGAGTGGGCCTGGTCTATTAAGGTGGGTGAGGGTAGGAAAGGGTGGGTGGTGGGTAAGGGGGGTGGGTTGCATGGGGGTCTAGACTCCCATAGGAAGGGGTCAAAGGGGTCATGGTAAGGGTCCCCTAGGGAGAGGAACTCCAGGTCCTCATGTAGCGGTGAGTCATCCTTCTCTAAAGAAATAATTGGGCCGAAGTCTTTGGTGGGTGGATCAGCCAGGAAGGGATGGTTTGACACTCTACCCGAGATAAGCAATTCTAATTCATGGAGAGCAGCAGGCTCATCCGGTGTAGGGAGGATTAGAAGGAGGTCGCTAGTGTAGCAACCTACAGTGTAAGCTGTGGTGATGGATCCGACACATAGATGTAGGAGGTCAACGCTCCTAGGTTGGTCAGCCATTGTGGCCAACATGTCGGTCAACTCTATTTGCCATGCTAGGCCCTTAAGAAGGTCATCCCAACTCTCAACCTCATAGGAGGATTGGATAGTGGTGTGATAAGAGGAGAGAGGGACTATGGGGAGGTGTTGTTCCATGGGAGGGTAGGCATGGGCCATTATCTCTCTAATTGGGCTACCCATCAACCAGCTAACAAGGGTCTCTCCTAAAATAAGCTCGGTCCCATCTAGAGAGGGTGGTGTAGGGTGAAGGTTACCATGTGAGTTTTTTTCTTCAATTTGGACATGTGTGGTCTCCATGTTGGGAATTGGGTCCGGGGTGTTCACCACTTTGGGGTCGGGTATGGGTTCCTCCTCCAAAGAGGTGAGAGAGTATGTTCGGGGTGGGGTGGTGATGGTAGGTGCATGGCGCCCCCAAGGTGATGAGCAAGGTCGGAATTGGGTTGGGGTTGGAAGTGGAGGTAGTGGGAGTCTAGGTTGGGGTAGGTTTGTAGTTGGAAGTGGAAGGTGGGTTGGGTGAAGACAGTTGGATTGGTCGATCTTGGGTGGGGCATCCCTTATAGGGGATAATGGAGGGGTAGTAGTAGGGGCTACGGGGGTTTGGGGAGTATGGGTCTCATGGGGAATAGTGAGTTGCGGGGTGGTGACCGGTGCGGGCCTAGGTGGAGGGGTGGGCACGGGATCCACTTGGGTTTGAACGGTGAGGGTTATGGAAGTGAGTTTTAGTTGGGGAAGGTTGGTGGGGATTGGGTTTTCCTGACTTGACTCTTGGCATTGTGCCTCAAATTCTTCCTCCCATTCAAGGGGAGCTTCATGAACTTCAATCACTTTCTCAACTCTTTGGGGTGGAGGGGTTTGGTAGGGATTTGTGGGTTGGAGGGTGGTGGTCTTTGGGGGCCTAGGTGGAGGGGTGGGTAGTTGGGACAGTTGGGTTCTAAGGGAGAGGAGTTGGTGGCGAAATGTGGAGAGGGGATCGGTTAGGGGTGGTGGGGGCGGAGTCCTATGGATGGTCTTAAGTTGGCCGGGTTGGGATTGAGTAGTGGTGGTGCTCCTCGGGCTAGGGGTGTGTGAGTAGGAAGAGTAGGAAGGTTTTGGAATGTAGATTTTCCTAAGTTCTCTCGTCATCTCTTCCCACGAGTGAATGGGCTCTTGCCTCTCAATCCTTCTTATGGCCTCTATGTGTTCCAATTCTATCTTGGCTTGACCCCGAATTTGTCCCTTGGCCCTACAAACTCTTGTGTGTCCGTATACCCGATTCCTCTCAAAGTTCCTTTCCATTGCAGCCTCCCACTTGAGGTAATCACTAGCATGCGACCCATCAAAGGTAACACCCTCATCTCGAATAATGTCCCAAAGTATTGGGTTGATCGGATCCCGGTAGTGGGCCGAGTGGGATGGGTATGTGGTAGCCATGATTCATGAACTAGATGACAATGCGCCCTAGGACTAGACTTAGTAGAGACAAGTCTAAAACTTGCTCTGATACCACTTGATGTGAAACGGTCTACCTAGGATGATAATGACCCTTAGACCTATGCATCCACAAGCATACAAGCTCTCAATTCGGCTCACCGTGCGACCTATCTCACGCGACGCACATGCGCTCCCGGTGGGTCCGAGTGATGCCGGCGAGGATCCGGGGTGGGACCCTAAGGTTTCCACCGGTTGGTGGGCTTATGGCTGACCCCTAATGGGCCTGGGATACCCAATTTATGGGCGGGCTAGCACGCTGGGGCGTGGGCTTGGGTGGCGCTCTCTCACTTGCCACGGTGGTGCGCTCGTGGTTTCACAAACAATCAAGTCCGGGCACTCAATTACCGCCAACGAGCTAAGGAAACGATACTAGCTAAGCAAAGTAAATGAGGACCAGGAGAGGGACCAGAAGCTCACCTGATCGGTGTGAAGACACCGATCCCGGCCGGAGACGATGGGCGCGCCGGGAGGCGTGGGTATGCACCCGAACGCCGCGGCGGGGTAGCTTGACCTGCTGGTTAGTTAATTACACAACTACGCCTCTCGCAGGAGGGGGGATCTCGGGGTGGGGGTTATGGAGTTTACACCAAACACTACCACCACGCAGGGTGGGGCCTTCAGCCGGCCAAGCGGGGTGGGGAAATTGGTTAATTATCACACCGGCGGTCGATACCGAAACCTGTCCGGTTCTGGGATTCTGGACCAGCAGTCACTGTTGTAGCCGTAGAACACTTTCTGGAATTTTGCCGGAGGCGCGGTCGGTGTCGTTGGCTTCGTAACAGAATAGGGGTGCACCTCAAATTTTATGGATTTTCGTTCTGCACGAGCCGGGCTGCCACGAACGACCAAACGGGGTCCCTGTTCAGGACCTGCACAGGTTCAGCTTCTGAACAGCAGATTGCCGAGGACGCCACGAACGCTCCCGGGCTCTGTTTTGCAAACGGCCGGCGTCGATGGAAGCGTGGGGAAGTCTACTTTCCAACGGAGCTGGCCTCGCCACTGTCTGAAGTCCGTGTGGACAGGATGGTCCCGTTGAAGGGGGACAGGTCGGGGAAGACAGACAGGAGGCAGAACGAACGCCCGGCGGTATAAAAATGGTAACTTCCACTTACGGCGTTCAAACGATGCTCCGTCTTCGGCTTCTGAATGCTGACAGGGGGAGGAAGAATTTTGATGAAGAGGTTGATGACCGATTCCTCCAGTCTTGGCCGCTGCACGAGGGTCGAACAGAGATGGCCTTCTGGTTGAGCTCCCAGTGCGCAGTCGCGGTAGAACGGAGCTAGCGGCCGGCCACGAACTCGGATCGACACGATTCCAAATCGCTTGCGAAGAGGACCCGTAGACCAACCACTTTGATGAAGAACTTGGACGCCGATTCTGCCTGGAACAGGTTGGAAAACGAGCTGCAACTTCGGACCAGGATCTGCTTGTGGGCGGGAGTTGTCTTGTGGAGGGGAGGCTAAGGTGGTGGTGGTGTATGTGGGTGGAGATGGAGGGGGGTGCGACCCTAGGAGGGAGGGGAAGGGGATGGACGACCTAGGGAGGTGAAGGGGTCCCTTGGAGAGGGGAAAGGGGTCTTGGGTGGAGGAATATGGCTTGGGAAGGGTGGGGAGTGGCCTTGGGAAGGTGAAAGGGTGCCTGGGAAGATGAAAGGGTGCCTAGGAGAAGGGGTTTCCACCTAGGGGTTGGAGGGGGAATTGAATGAGTGTATAGGGAAGGGGGAGGGGTCTTAAAGAAGGGTGATTAGGGAGGAGAGAGAGGGGATTTCGAAATTTAGAGAGAGAGAGGGAGAAGTAGTGAGAGAGAGAGAGAGAACTATAGAGAGAGAGGGAGAGACAATATTTGTGGAGTAAAATTTTCAATTCATCAAAAGTTGTTACAAATGGGAGAGGGGGGGGTCCTTATATAGAGTTGGACCATTTGCACAAAACCCCCTAACAAAGTGCATAAATGCAAAAGACCAAGAGACAGGGGGGGGCGCCCATGGGCCAAGCCCACTAACTGGGCCCAATGTCCTCAACTAAGGGTCCAAATGACTCAAGACTTGGATAATTAACTCTAAGACCTAGATAATGGACTCAAATAAAGGAAAATTACACATGATATGACTCAAATAAAGAAACTACATAAGCAACAAATAAAGATAGCCATGAGGACCACATCTCCAAGGGGTCACGAAGTCGGAGTCGCCTCGTGCCATAGGGAATGCCGGGAGATGTCCTCATCAGATGTGTTCGGCTCATGACCATGTCGGGGATTCCGAGGTCCACTTTTGATACCATGGAGCATCATTGCTTTTCTCTTCACGCACAGCCCAGGTGAAGAGAATTGTTAAGTGTGAAGCCTGAACTAGCCCATGTGCGCCCTCGAACGCGGATCGACCTGCGCGGTCAAGTCGCGGGGTCAAGGGGGCAGCGCCCCTTGCGGGGGTTTCTAGGGGCGGAGCCCCCAGAACAAAAATTTGATTATGACTGGGGCTATACGGCATGGAGTGCATGGCGGAGGTTAATACGGCATGGAAAGGTGAAAGAGAGCGCTTAAAACGGCACGCCCTTAATCCGGCGCGCCCCAAAGGCTTAAAACGGCGCGCCCTGAATCCGACGCGCCCCAAAGTCACATGAAGGTTAATCCGGCGCGCTAAGACCACACCGATTTAGGGCCCAAAGGTTTGGAATGGATTATGAGTGTGGGGCTAAAATGGCGCGGGGGGGTACCGTGCTGGAAAATGGCGCGCCGGTTTAGAGGCGCGCCGGATTAGGGCAGGTTCGGTTGATTTGGGTTTAAAATGAAAGTACACGTGATTTTCTTGGAACTTTGGTGTTAATTAAGAAGAGTGCAGAGTTTATTCAGGTCCCAAATGCCCTACAGACATGGCCATTCCAGACTTATGCGAGGTTCTTACACGAGCATAGTCAAAAATAGACTAAGTGTTCAGTCAAAAATTGGGCAGCACCGCCCCATGACCAGAGGGTTGTAGGGGCGAAATGGAGACAGTCCCACAGCATCTGGGGTACGCTCCTTAAAATCGGAAGTGCCAAACTGTGACCGGCAGACTTCAATGGAGGGAAACCCCGAGGGCTAGCCTACGAGGGGCATCAACACTCCACGAGTTGAGGATACGATTGAAAGGGACGAATGTTTGCCCAGCAGGGCCATGAATGTTCACCCTTGCTACGGGTTCCTCCGAAGGCCATGCTATGGAGAAGCATGCTTCAAAGCACCCTGGATGAGCAGAAGATGAGAGAGGGAAAGCAGAAACTAAACAAACAACCATCCTTGCCAAAAGACCTTCTGTTTATTCATCTACCAAAGAAGGGGGAAAGGGATTTTAATACAAGGGAGTTCATCTCAGAATGAGACGGAATACATTGCAGGGGGAAAACAAAAGATACACTGATGGGGGAGGGGAAAAGAGCACAAGCTCTTCCCCTTCGACTCACCTCTCGCGGGACTCTCCTCTCTTCACCTCTGGCTCTCTTCTCTCTTTTTCTTCTTCTCTTCTTTCTCTACTAGTTCCCTCTCGAGCTCCCGAGAGCTCTCTTCTGGTGGGTGGAAGAATGCCTCTCAAGCCGTGGTTCTCCTCTCACTTTTTCCTTTTTGTTCTCAGACCGTGCAGGATGCAGGGGAGGGTCATCTGGGAAAGAAAGCTCCCAGAAGCTTCTTCCTTTCTTTTCTCCCGACAAAGGAGTTGGTAGCAAGCTATTTCTGACTTCCCCGAGCTTGGCTGACGGATAATCGGGAGCTATCGGGAGACTTCTCTGCTTCACACAACTCTCGGTCCATCTGTCTGTGGGAAACAGGGGGCCGAAAGCAAGATGGGATAGCTTCAGGTTAAAACGGCGTGACATTGTGCGCGCCGGATTAACAACACAACGAGAATGGCTTGAATAGTAAGGTGTGAATAGTGATATGAATAGTGTCATGAATAGTGAGACGTGAATAGTGATGCGTGCCGGTTTAAGAAGCTATGCAAGGGAGCGTGCCGTATTAAGATCCAAAGAGGAAGGGGCGCGCCGGTTTAAGGAAGCCCAAGGGGGGGCGCGCCGGTTTAAGGGGGCCGCTGGTTTAGGTGATGGTCGCGCCAGTTTGGGCTTTATCTCATGGTTTCGGCTGTTCAGACGACCGCTTGTATTCCCGGAATGCTCCGGTTACAATGCACTACCTCTGGGGTGTTTGGTTTGAAGCCTTTGAGCCCCAGTTTAGGACTCAGAGCCATTTTTAGGACATGACGAACCCGTGTCTAAATTCTTGGGTGTTTTTTCTCAATTTGGGCTTCGGTATGGCCGGTTGGAGAGTCGTGGCCATATCTTCTGCTTGAGGGGCTTCCTTATCGGGTAGCGGACCACCATGCACGTTCTCATCCTGATCGGGTGAGGTATGGGGTTTATTCGGCATTTCCGTCTTCGACTTGCTCTCGGATGCGGAGACGTGCGTGCCGTATGATCTTCATCATCATTTTTTTGACGTCCACAGAGGGCAGTCGACACGGGTAGCCCAACTCCAGAATGACTGCCCACACTCCACCAATAGATAGGGATGGCCCACACTAATAACCTAGAACCAACAGAACACCCAGAACCACGCAGACACACATTTCGCAAGGCTACCCCTCCTACAAACACAGTGGAAAACCAAACCACGGAGTGTAGCACCCCTGGGCTGAAGGTGACTGGGCGGCCCAAGTACTGGCCACCCAGAGAGCTAGGCAGCAAGACTAGTGGCCGCCCAACAGGGTTGGGTTGGTCACCCACCCTGGGCAAGGCAGGGTCTGGGTGGCCAGACCTCTGGCCGCCCAAAGGACCTGGGCGGCCACCTCTTTGGCCGCCCAGACCATGGGCTACAGAACACAGAGAAGAAGGTAGGATAGGCCAACCCCTTGCCGCCTGAACCCCTGGGTGGCCCAACCCCTAGCCGCCCAGCAGACCTGGGCGGCCAGACCCATGGCCGCCCAGTCCTGGATGCGACGACCACCCCTGTGGCCTTCTCCTGCCTTTTTCACGGAAAAACACCCGAACTCCACATGAAGTCCGATCAGAAGCCCCATTCATCGCGAGACGAAGGGGAAAACATGGGGAATCCATTCCTAGGCCTTCCTACGACTAGAAAGCAGTGATCAAACCACAAAACAAGGCCTCGATCGGCCAAAAATTGCTGCTCAACCCCGACATGTATAAACCCACAAAACAAGAGAGACACACACTCTCGGCCTCACCGGGGCATGGAATCACGGGGAAATCATGCGGGGAGAGTAGGGATCCATCCCCCTACCTGAACTGAAGCTTTAACCTCACTGAAACCTCGAAACGGCGATCACCCACGTGGCCGGCTCCCTCGAACGCGACTGCCTCTGCCTCCCACTCCTCACGCCCTCGGCCTTGCCCTCGCCGCACGCCGCCACCACTGTCGCTTCGCCCCGAGCCTCCCCACCGCCATCGGCCGCCGGAAGTGGGAATGAGGAAGGGGAAAGAGAGACGGGAGGGAGTGAGGGAGAGGGTGAGTCGAGAAAGATGAGAGAACGGAGGGGGAGAGAGGGGCATAAAAAGGGGTTTTTATTTCTATTTTTATTATATTATTTTTTGAAAAACACGGGAACTTCATAAAAACCCTGAAAAAATAGATTCTAACCCAGAAAAATTCTTGGAAAAAGCAAAACCACTCCACGCGCCACCACGGACCCAGAATAATCCACAACGCACCAATAAAGGGTCTGAAAAACCAATATAAAAAAGTCTGAAACCCGCTCGGACATGATTCACAACGCGCAGAAACCCAATCCGAAAATCCAGGGCGTTATAGAAACCTTGCGTTCGGCTATTTAGAACTGTTTAAGGAATTTTCTTTACATGTTGGCCCAATCGACTATCGAATGAGCCTTCAACCTCCAGTACCATTAAAAGATGATGCCCGTCAGAGAAGTGGTGAAGTAGCGAAGGAGATAGGATTCATCCAACTCCAACTCTCCTATGTCGTCATATAGTAGGCCAAATGCTCCTATGGAGAAGTCTGTCCATTAAACTTCTGTAGTTTGGGAGGCTTTGGATAGTCCGACGGTAGCTTCTTGAACTGGTGGTGGAGAGATTATGGCACACTGTACAAGTCTACAATTGTGGAACCCTCTCCATGTAGAGCGAATTTGGCTTCTACAATCCGTCAATCATTTGTCGTTGGGCCGTCAAGTTTTCGGCCATAGGTATGCTAGAGGACCACACTTTGGTCTTACCAGGTGGGGCTTCAAATTCCACCATCACCGAGGCCTTTTTGCCATTGCTGTGGTATTGACATTGGCCAGAGTACCTCGAGAAGGACGCTCTACCACTTGTGTTGCCGCTGGAGGCTATGGCGGGGATTCTCTCTCTCATAGGATTTACTACAACATGGCTTTGAGCTCTTGATTCTCACGATGTAATTCTGCCAACGTAATATCTTGGGCATCTTCTTCTAGCTCATCCCTTTGTTCCTATTCTTCATGTTGGTGGGCGCTGCAAATTTCTTATGAGGCCTTGTTGGCCTGTGCCTGTCCCTGGTGGGTTGGCGAGGCGATGGTAGCACGATTTAGTTGCGCCACAGCTTGGGCCACAGTACAACCTCTTCTTAATGATGAGAGCGGCTCCTTTAGGTCATCTTGCTCTTCATTTGGCTACTTTCTAGCAGCCAAGGCGTAGCATGTGAACACCATGATGGCTACTTTCCTTGCTCACATGTACTATCCTCTTTCTCTTTGGAGGTTGTGTCTTAGGTCGGGTTAGTGCCCCTAATCTGTCAAGGCTGAGACCCGAGTTGAAGAGTCCCCTAGTACGTTCTAACTAATGTGGCACGACCAAGTGTGACACGAGATGACACGACGCCCCTAGGACCTATACTTGCAAGCACACCGACAAGTAGTAACGGGCTCGATTTGGTGAGTTCACTCACGCGGCGCGCACTCTCATCCGAAGGCAACTCGAGGATGACCGTGAGGGTCCGAGGTGGGACCTCATTATTCTGGGTTTGACTATGCTAGGGCTGATCCCCATAGGGCTTGGGACTCCCACGTTCATGGGCGGCCAGCATGCCGTGGGCGTGGGATAATTGGTGGCTCTCTTAACTCTCTCCGCGGCGGGGCGCACAAGCAAGTATAAGGGGATTGGGCACTCGCTCTCCATCCGACGGGCAGTAAGAGATGATACTAACTAAGCAAAGGAAAGACCAGTAAAGGGTAATTGAGCGCTCACTAGATCGGCTTGAAGAAACTGGTCCCGACTGGAGACGAGGCGAGTGGGGAACGTGTGGTACCCCGCACGTGTGTTGGAGAAGCTTGATCGGTCCTATTTCAGTACACTGTGCAACGCCTCTCGCTGGTGGGTTGACTTCGGAATGGGGAGTGGGAATTACAACCAACGTTACCTCTACGCGGGGAGGGGCTTTAAGCTGGCCAAGCGAGGGGAAAGGGGGTGACGACGAGAGCCAAACTTTCTGTCCGCACAACCTCACGCGCTGTCTGCCTAGTCTGGCACCAGCAAGTTGCCGATGGCGGTACTCCCTGCTCAGATGCCTGAAGGGGATGAGGTTGGAGCCGCTGGAAAGATGCTCGCCTTGAGAAGGTCCAGGAAGAAGGATCGGTTCGTTCGGAGGTAAGTAGTTCCGGGAATGGCAGTTCTTGTGAGAATGCGCTAGTGCTGTCACCTGCTGGCCAGAGATGTCTTTCTCGGGGCTGTACTCTCAACTGGGATGTCAAAATGAGCCGGGACCAGTTTTTCTTGAGAGAGGGGTGACCCAAGCTTAGCTCCACCGAATATCACCTTGATACTCACACGTTTGGCAAAATGGAAGCTTCTCATCACCAGCGGGGTGGAACTAGATGCAGAAGCAGAAACAGGAACCTGACTTACCATGGCTGCAGCTTACGGGCCTGGAGTCGGATTGAACCGAGGTGGATCTTGACCGGAAGAGGGTCACCTTGTGGATGCACTAGAACTGGAATGGCCCCGTTATGATGGGAGGGGAGCCGACACCGCCCGTTCTCATGAGGGTGCGCAGTCAGGGCTGCCTGCCGGACAGCGGTGCCTTACCGAGGATAGTAGTCTCAGCCATGACGCCGGAATGAGCCGAAACTGACGCCGACTCGAAGAGGAGGGCCCAAAGTTGGGTTCCACTAAAGGGGAAGAGCTTGGGCCACCGGATGGAGAAGTGGTGGCTTCTGCACTCCGACTAGCACAAAGCTCCCCCGAGGCAGCAGTAGCTCAAGAGCCGTTCGGTTGATGACGAGGGGGAGGAGAGAAAGGGATGGAATAGGGGGAAGGGGTCTCTTGGAGGGTTGGGGTCTGTGGGAGGTGGGGAAGGAGAGGGGGGGGGGCACAATAGGTTCTTGGGGAGGGGAGGCGGAATAGGGAGGGAGAGGGAGGGGCCGGTGTAGTAAGAGGGTGCTAATGGAGGGGGGCGATTTTGGCAAGGTAGGGGGGCAAGATGAAATTCAAAATTTGAATTGGGGATGGGAAGGGGAGTTAATTGGTGTCTAGGGAAGGGTGGATCTGCCTTGGGAAGGTGGAAGGGTGTCTTGGGAAGTGGGAGTCTCTCTTGGGAGATGAAAGATTGCTTGGGGAAGTGGGAAGTCTCCCTAGGGAGTGATGGGATCTTAAATGAAGGAGTTAATGGAGTGGGGGGGACCCAAGAGTTGGGTGAGGTGGCAGATGATGTGGTAGCTGATGTAGTCTTGGGGAGGTAATGTGGAGGATGAGGTGGCAGGTAGAGAGGGAAAGGTGGGGGGCGGCCTAGAGAGAGAAGGGGGGTAGAGAAAGAAAGGGGGCAAGAGAGGTGGAGAGTCACACTCCAACTAGAGGGGGAGGAAGAAGTCACTCAATGGTGGATTTTTAATTCTCAAGCATCATCCCCCCAAATGGAGGGGGTGGGGTCCTATTTATAGGCACCCAACTTTTACAAGACCAGACTGGCCTTGGCATTTGCCAAAATGACCACTGCTATCCTAAACAATAAATATGGGCCCAAACTAGGATACTAAGGCCCAATCAATACAAAACAAGGGAAATTGGACCCATGACCACATGACTCAATAAAGAAAAATACATAAATAAGACACAAAACAAAGATAACATGAGATAATTGCCGCCGAGCTTCCTCAAGGATGTGCGGGCAACCCTAGCCATAGGGAGTGGTGTGAGATGTCCCCATCAAATCCCCCGGGGTGAGAAGATCTCGACCCCGTCGAGTATGGGTCCACCTGGCTATGGTAGTGCTCCAAAATGTCCGGGTCCAGGCGCAGCAGGTCCTCCTGGCTCAGCTATGTGTCCTCAGCCGAAGGATGGTTCTTCCACCTCACAATATAGCGCTGGTGCACCATGTTCCTGGTGACGGTGCTCTGCTCGTCTAGTATCTTCTCCACTTGCTCGCGTCGGTCCCTCAGGCTGATAGGTGGACTCTCACCGGTGGTGCCTCTCGTAAGGGCATGTATAGGCTCAAGATTGTCACTAGGTTCCACTGCGGGGCCCTTATAGGGTGCTAGGTCCGCCACATTGAAAGTAGGATGCACCCCATAGCCCTCTGGTAGGTCTAGCTCATAAGCATTGTTGCCAACTCGTCTCAGAACTCGAAAAGGTCCAGACCCTTGTGCCCTCAGCTTGGAGGCGGCCCCGGGGAAGAGCCGCTCCGTCCTCACCATCACAGAGTCGCCTACTTGGAATTCTAAGTGGCGTCTGTGAGCATCTGCCCGCTTCTTGTAAGCCTCGTTACTCTTCCCTATGTGCTTGTGAATGTCATCATGCAACTCTTTGATGTGTTGTGCAAAGGACTCAGTAGAGATAGACACTCTAGCATGTGGGGGAAGGGGAATGAGATCATAAGGCTTCCTAGGCTTATAACCATGCACGACTTCAAATGGACTCTTGCCTGTTGACCTATTGACGAAATCATTGTAGGCAAATTTGGCTTGGGGTAAGAGAAGATCCCAATTCTCGGGGTGGTCCCCAACTAAGCAACGAAGTAGATTCCCAAGCCTTCGGTTGACGACCTCAGTTAGGCCATCGATTTGAGGGTGATAGACAGTAGAGAACTTGAGGAGGGTACCCATTAAGTGCCAGAGGGTTTTCCAGAAGTAGCTAGTGAATTTCACATCTCGGTCGGACACGATGGTTTTAGGCAGGCCATGGAGATGGACAATCTCATCAAAGAATAAGCGAGCTACCCTAGAGGCATCTGTGGTCTTGGAACATGGGATAAAGTGAGCCATTTTGGAAAACCTATCGACCACCACAAAGATAGAATCATGTTTACGAAGGGTCCTAGGTAGGCCGAGGACAAAGTCCATGCTCAAATCTTGCCAAGGTCAGTCTGGGATGGCAGGGGTGTGTAGAGACTGGTGTTTTGTCTCACCTGCTTGGCAGAGGCGCAAGTGCGACACTGACCAACAGTCTTGGCGACATCCTTCTTAAGGCTTGGCTAATAGAACTACTTTTCAACTAACTCAATGATTTTTTGGACCCCAAAGTGACGAGCAAGGCCACCACCATGTAGTTCCCAAACCAAAAAGTCCCGAAGTGAAGTTCGAGGTATACACAACCTAGCCCCCTTGAAGAGGTACCCGTCTTGGAGTAAATGTCCCTCATGTTCTTGGTTGGGCTGAGTGGATAAGGTGGTGTAGTGACTCCCAAAGTCGGGGCAACTTGGATACTCTTCTTTGACTCGCTCAAACCCCGTGACCTCCACTTGGATAGTGAAGAGTAAGGCTTCCCCTCTACTAAGCACATCGGTAGCATGATTCTCACTACCCGCTTTGTACTTTAAGACAAAAGTGTAGGCCTGAATGTACTCACCCCAGCGGGCATGACGGGCATTAAGTTTTTGTTGGGAGTTGAGGCACTTCAATGCCTCGTGGTCCGAAAAGATCACAAACTCCTTGGGCAATAGGTAGTGTCTCCAATGCCAAAGGGATTGAACCACAACGTAGAATTTCTTATTGTAGGTTGAGTACCTCATTCTAGCCTCGCAAAGTTTCTTACTAAAGTAGGCTATGGGATGGCCTTCTTGGCCAAGGATGCTTCCGATCCCTACCCTGGAGGTGTCACAAGTGACCTCGAAGACTTTGGAGAAGTCGGGGAGGCAAAGGACCGGGGCTTGGATCATCTTCTCTTTGAGTTCCTGAAATGCTTTGGAGGTTGCCCTAGTCCAAACAAAGGTCCCCTTCTTGAGGCAATCTGTGATAGGGGCGGTCACGGTGCTAAACCCACGGATGAACCTTCTATAAAAGGTGGCTAGCCCATGAAAGCTTCGAGCATCTTGGAGGGTCTTGGGCTTAGGCCAATCAAGGATGGCTTGGACCTTCTCAGGGTCTATGGATACCCCTTGGGCTGAGACAATGAATCCTAGGAAGACAAGTTGGTTGGTCATGAAGTGACACCTCCCGAAATTGGTGTAAAGGCTTTCTTTCCTAAGAGTGGTGCAAACTTGTCTGAGGTGATCAAGGTGGGCTTCCTCGGATTGGCTATAGATGAGGATATCGTCAAAGTAGACGACAAGGAAGACGCCGATGAAGGGGCGGAGGACCTCGGTCATGAGACACATGAAAGTGATTGGTGAGTTGGAAAGCCCGAAGGGCATGATAAGCCACTCATAGGGACCATCCTTGGTCTTAAAAGTGGTCTTCCACTCGTCACCGGCCCTAATCTGAACTCGATGGTAGCCACTTTTGAGGTCAATCTTAGAGAAAATTATGGCTCCAGCAAGAATACCTCTTGATAGTGATTTTATTGATGGCCCGACTATCCACACACATGCACCAAGTTCCATCCTTTTTGGGTGTGAGGAGGTCCGGGACGGATCATGGGCTCTTACTGATTCAGAGGAAACCTTTCTTGATGAGTTCCTTGATTTTCCTCTTAAGTTCGGCATGCTCTGTGGGGTTACGGTGATAGTGAGGGAGGTTGGGTAGGGTGCCTCCGGGGACAAGGTCGATGGCATGTTGCACATCGCACATGGGTGGCAGTCTATCCGGGAGCTCATCGAGGAACACATCGTGGAACTCTTCAAGGAGGTGTTGGATTTCCACCGGGTGTTGATCCTTTGGGGTGGATTCCCCGAGACAAATGACAATGGCGCACACTTGGGCCCCTTGATTGATTTCGTCCTCTAGCTCTTGCTTGGTGATGAGGTGTATGCTCCTAGTAGTCCCAAGGGTCAAGCTTGGGCTAGGACTTGAGGGGGTGGGGCTTGGCGAGGGAGTGGGTCGGGTTGGGATAGAGGTAGGAGCGGTGGGCCCTTCTAGGGAGGGTGATCCCTTTTTGGGAAGGGAATGGGGAGGTGAAGGGTTGAGTTGGATTCTCTTTCCTTCATGGGTGAAAATGCAAGTGTTTGTCCTCCCAAGGAAGGTGGCATCTACATCATATATCCAGGGCTGTCCTAGAAGTATGCTCCCTACTTCCATGGGTAGAATGTCACACCAAACTTAACCATGGTAGGATTGGAATGTGATGGGAAGAAGACAACGAGTGCTAATGGGTACGGATGTGGTATCAATCCAAGTTACCCGGTATGGGCTCGGGTGTGAGGGGATGGTTAGGCCTAGAAGCTTGACAGTGTCGGGTGACACCACATTCACACTATTCCCATTGCCTAAGATGACCTTCCGGTCATGGTCTCCTATCCGGATGAAGGTGTGGAAGATAGTGGTTCTTCGCCAATTTGACCTTGGGCTTGGGTGAGGGTGCACCTAACCACACCGAGGTGGGGGTCGGAAGATGGGAGGGGTTGCTCTTGGTTGTACTCAAGATATTGGGCCTCATACTCCTCCTCCAAATCGGGAGAGGCCTCGTGCACCTATACTTCTTTCTCAATCTCAACTTGGGATGATGGGTTAGTCTCCTCTATGAGCAAGCTAGACAATCCTTTGGTAGGACATTGGTTGACGAAGTGCCCATACCCGAGACATCTAAAGCATTGCTGCCCACTATTGTGGTTTGGCGTAACTCGAGTGGGAGGGGGAGACGCTCCCGGGTTGGCTCGGGTGGGGATGATGTTGGGAGGGCCACTCGGAGGCCTGGTTGGAGGGATCCCACTAGGAGGGATTGTTTAGATGGGCGGCATCCCATTGGGATTTGGAAGGAGGCCCCATTGAGGGGGTGATGTGTTGGTCCGAGGAGCCATGGGCTTGGGGTCCATCATCCGAGGGGAAGCAAATCGGGGGTAATGAGCAAATTTCTCGGCATCCCTTGCTATTTGATAGGGATGCTCTAAGGTGGTCACATCACGCATGAAGTGCTCCTTTTTGATGTGGAATTGGAGCCCATTCCTAAATCGGGATAGCGTGACGGCGTGGTCCTCTTGAACTTTGCAATTGAGAAGATAATAGTCAAACTTCTCGATGTACTCCGTCATGGTCTTCCCTTATTGGGTTAGGCTTTGCCACTCACCTAGGAGGGTTTGGTGGTAGGAGGGGGGGGACATATTTGATCCTAAGTTGCTCTTTCATGTCATCCCATGTGGCGATGGGAGCTTGTCTTCTAACTACCCTCAATCCCTCAACATTCAACCAACAGGGCTTGGCAAACTTAGTGAGTTTCATTTTGGCTAGCCAGATTCTCCTCTCTTCGGACATGGGGTACCAATCAAAGTATTGGTCCATGGAAGCCTCCCAATCTAGATATACACTAGGGTTGTGGGACCCATCAAAGGTGGGGGCTTTGACTTTCATGAGCTTCAAGAGGTGGTCATCCGGATTGTCCCGGGGGTACCTATCATTTCTACTAGGGCGTGGATCCTTTCCTTACTCGGGTGGATGGTCGAGATTTAAGTCTCCCCATGGCTGGTTTCTCGTGAGGGGTAGGTGCCCTCCTATCATTCGCCCTTGGTGGGGGCCCATTTCCCTTAAGTTGGCCGAGTTGGATAGTTATATCATCAAGCCGTCCTAAGACGGTGGTGAAGGCCTCCATGAGGAAGTTGATGCGGCCTTGGAGGCTGTTCTCATTGGCAGCGGGGTTTCCTTGGGGATTGGGATCCATTGGGGAAGTTGAAGAAGAGGGATCGGGCTAGTAATAGGTCCCTATATGTGTGGTCATGCAACAATGGGTTGGCTATGCACGGGTGTGAGACTACTTGCGACCTAGTGCAAGTGTGCCCTAGGACTAGACTTGTGAGAACAAGCCAACAACTTACTCTGATACCACTTGATGTGGCACGGGATGACACGACGCCCCTCGAACCTAAACTTGCAAGCACACCAACAAGTAGTAATGGACTAGATTTGGCGAGTTCACTCACGTAGCGTGCACTCTCATCCGAAGGCAACTTGGGGATGATCATGAGGGTCCGAGGTGGGACCTCGCTGTTCTGGGGTTTGACCATGCTAGGGCTGACCCCCTTAGGGCTTGGGACTCCCACGTTCGTGGGCGGCCAGCACGCCGTAGGCGTGGGATAATTGGTGGCTCTCTTAACTCTCTCCGTGGCGGGGCACACAAGCAAGTATAAGGGGATCGGGCACTCGCTCTCCGTCCGACGGGAAGTAAGAGATGGTACTAACTAAGCAAAGGAAAGACCAGTAAAGGGCAACCGAGCGCTCACTTGATCAGCTTGAAGAAATCGGTCCCGACCGGACACGAGGCGAGTGGGGAACGTTCGGTACCCCTCACGTGTGTCGAGGAAGCTTGATCGGTCCTATTTCAGCACACTGTGCGACACCTCTCGCTGGAGGGTCGACTTCGGAATGGGGAGTGGGAATTATAACCAACTTTACCTCCATGTAGGGAGGGGCTTTAAGCTGGGCAAGTGAGGGGAAAGGGGGGGTGACAACGAGAGCCAAACTTTCTGTCCGCACAGCCTCACATGATGTCTGCCTAGTCTGGCACCAGCAAGTTGCCGGTGGCGCTACTCCCTACTCAGAAGCCTGAAGGGGATGATGTCAGAGCCGCTGGAAATATGCGTGCCTTGGGAAGGTCCATGAAGAAGGATCGGTTCGTTCAGAGGTCAGTAGTGCTGGGAATGGTAGTTCTTACGAGACTACGCCAGCGCCGTCGCCTGCTGGCCAGAGACGTCTTGCTCAGGGCCGTTCTCCCAACTGGGAGGTCGAAATGAGTCGAGACTAGTTTTTATTAAGAGAGGGGTGACCCAACCTCAGCTCCACCAAATATCGCCTTGAGACTTGCCCGTATGGTGAAATGGCAACTTTTGATCACTGGCGAGGTGGAACTGGATGCAGAAGCAGAAATGGAGACCTGACTTACCACGGCTGTCGCTCACGGGCCCGATGTTGGATTGAACCGGGGCAGGTCTTGACTGAAAGAGGGGCACCTTGGGGACGCACCAGAACTTGAATGGCCCCATTTTGATGGGAGGGGAGCTAACACCACCCGTTCTCGTGAGGGCGCTCAGTCAGGGCCACCTTCTGGACAGCGGCGGCTTTCAGGGGATGGTACTCTCAGCCGCGATGCCGGAATGAGCCGAAATTGATGCCAACTCGAAGAGGAGGGCCCGAAGTTGGGCTCCACCAAATGGGCAGAGCTGGGGTCGCCGGATGGAGAAGTGGTGGCTTTTGCACTCTGATTAGCACAAAGCTCCCCCGAGGTAGTAGCATCTCGGGAGCCGTTCAGTTGATGATGAGGGGGAGGAGAGAAAGGGATGGAAGGTGGGGAGGGGTCTCTTGGAGGGTTGGGGTCTGTGGGAGGTGGGGAAGGAGAGGGGGGACGCAGTAGGTTGTTGGGGAGGGGAGGCGGAATAGGGAGGGAGAGGGAGGGGCGGGTGTAGTAAGAGGGTGCTATTGGAGGGGGGGTTTGGCAAGGAAGGGGGGCAAGATAAAATTTAAAATTTGAATTGGGGATGGAAAGGGGGGTTAATGGCTGTCTAGGGAAGTTTGGATCTACCATGGGAAGGTGGAAGGGTGTCTTGGGAAGTGGGAGTCTCTCTTGGGAGATGAAAGATTGCTTAGGGAAGTGGGAAGTCTCCCTAGGGAGTGGTGGGATCTTACCCAAGAGTTGGGTGAGGTGGTGGATGATGTGGCAGTTGATGTGGTCTAGGGGAGGTGACGTGGAGGATGAGGTGGCAGGTAGAGAGGGAAGGGTGGGGGCGGCCTAGAGAGAGAGGAGGAGTAGAGAGAGAAAGGGGGGAAGAGAGGTGGAGAGTCACACTCCAACTAGAGGGGGAGGAAGAATTCACTCAAAGGTGGATTTTTAATTCTCAAGCATCATCCCCCCAAATGGAGGGGGGTTGGTATTGTATCTCTGTGGTTTTGATGATGTCAAACACTATGACTCAACACGAGTCTGTGTGTGAATGTGCTTTTGATGATGTAATATGAGTTGATATTGCATTGGTCTTGATGCATTTGTTGAAGTCATCATGATCTCATGATCTCATTATATATAGAAGTATGTATGTTGAATTATGTAAGAATAGGTTCTGAAGATACATCAAGAAGTCAGTCGAGTTGATTTCAAGCTAGATGTGAAGCCATGGCAGTGATACATTCAGTGGAATACATGACGTGGTAAAAGCAGTTCAGCAAAAATCAACAGAAGCCATCGAAGAAAACTTCATGAAGAGAAAGTCTACCAGAGAAGACTGTGGAGTCAACTAGATTTATGACAGAATAAAGTTCAAAAAGAGTCGACACTAGAAGTCAACTCCAGCTCATTAGAGAATATGTCTGGGGAGAGAACTGTTGCAAAGGGGGAGAGAATTACTACGTTGATTTACTATGTTGGTTTGTCAAAGGAGGAGAGAATAGCTTGAGCTTGAAAGGAAGTTGGATAACAGATCAATGCTCCTAGAAACAAGGAAAAACTCTCAGAAGAACAAGTCAAGAGTACAAGTGTCGAAGCGCACAATGAAAAGTTAAGGTAGCATCGACGTTGCATAGAACTGCCTCGATGCAGTGATGATCAAGACAACCACATCCAGTGACCTGCATCGACGCAACAAGTAGCTACACCGACGCACCAAGGAAAAAGCCAGCACTCGAAGTTCCTGGCCAAAGGTTCCTTCCTCACACTGCCTCGATGCAGCAAATCACTGACTCGACACATCAAGTTCAAATATGATACTGCGTCGACGCATCTAGAAGCTACCTCAATGCACCTATCAGATGCATCGACGCACCAGGATGCTGCATGAAGATTCAGGATGATGCTGAAGATTCCTACCTCGACACGTTGAGATGTTCAACTGCCACATTGTATATCAGGTCGATGCATCAGAGTGATGCACTGACGCATTAAGTCAAGGAGTGGACCTTCAAAGGCAACTACATCAGAGCACCAAGTACAGCCTCGATGCACTCAGCTCGAAACCTGCACTTTGGAGCCAGCAACATCGAGGCATCAATGAGCTGCCTCGACCTTTCTTCTCTAAATGATGAAATATCAATGCTCCTCAGCCAAGCAAGTGGGCCGCTTAAAGAAGTCGCACCAGTACATATGCCTCGACCTATCTGCTACTGCATCGATGCATCAGCTTATGCAGAACATGCTGCCACTAGAGCTGCATCGACCGATCTTCCTAGCACGTAGAACCACCTATGTATTTCAGCCAAGCACGTGAGAAACTTTAAGAAGTCAAGTGCCTTCAAACGCTAGTGAATCATTTCTAATCCAAGGACAGGTGGCAATCTATGAAAAGCATTTTGAAGCAGATCATTCGAAAATGACACCTAGATCAATGATCAGGTGCCAGTGACCTGAAGCTCTTTTTGGCACGTAATCCAGAGCACGTGACTGAGCTCTAGAAGGGTAAAAAGTGACAGAATATTCTCATTGCCACGTGGACCAATGATTTATTTCTACTGTGGATTAATTTCTTTCTGAAAAAGGGCAAATTTCTCTCTATATATAGCAGTCGTTCCAATCAAAGGAAGGAGGCTGAAGCTGCTGTTGTGTTGCTATTGCGTATTCAGAAAGAGAGAGGGAGGCCATCAAAGAAGAAGGGAGTTCTTCGGAGAAAAGAAAGAGTGATCTCGGGAGTGAAAGAGAAGAAGAAAAGAGAAAGAGGAAGAAAGGAATCTGAGAGATGATCGTGAGAAGAAGAAGAAGAATAGCAGCCAAAGAAATTTGAAGATCTGAAGCCGTCATTAGTTCGTGGATCAAATCCAGAACTGAATTGCTCCTTGGAGCTACATTATGTTGTTTTTCTCTTTGTGTTTTTTCGTTTGTTATTTTCCATTTCATTAGTGTTCTTCTGATACCCTGTTCAGGGATTGGCTGGGTCATTCCCTTTGAGTGCTCTCAGAAGAAGGGAGAGTTGTTCTTCAGGGTTCCCTCTGTGCTATCATAGGAAGGGAGACTTGGGTCTCCGGTTGTGAGTGACTTGGTGTTACTCACTGTTTCCCTATGAGGATTTTGAGGAAGGGAGGTTGTTCTTCCGGTCTCTACTTGAAGTAGAGGAGTTCTGGTCTTGTGGGTTGCAAGATCAGGTCAGAGGGATTTGTCTCCCTCGGTCTCAAGCTATTTGGCAACAATTGTTGCAGACTGAGTCTGCATCTTGCATTGAGCAAGGGAAGCCTCACTCGGGTTAGAGTGAGGGGTTGACGTAGATCTGTGGGTAGCAGACCGAACCACCTAAAAGATCAATGTCCACTGTGGTTTGGCTTGTGTATTCATTCCTTATCTTCTACCTCCCATTCACAGGTTAGTCTATGAGCTGATACTATATTGCATTTCCCTTACACTAAGTGTTCGAAACTGTTTCTGAATGAACCGCAGGATGATCTAGTCAGTTTTGTTCTGATATATCAAAAGATGTGGTCTCACATCTTGCCTGAGGAGAGTTTCTAGACTCAACCCTCTGCCGAGTACCAGTGTGAATCATATTGATGAATGGCATTTGAAGTTATCTCAACATCTGATCAACTTATCCATCATCTATTAAGTGCTTGATAGTTTTTCGTATTAGTCTATACTGTTACCTATATCTAAGTTATGTATGCAGAGTTTGAGTATTTTGCTTAGTGGTTGAGATGCATATTCAGTGCGAGCTGTTGAGTATTTGATATTAGTACTAATCAAGCATCATTGTTGAATTGGATTCTAACTTGTGACTATGTTTAAATGATCAATTGCTTTGTGGATTTTTGCTTGATAGAACTGCTATGTACATGTGTGTGATAGCCGTGGATTTAATTGACTAAGCAAGGTTATTACTGCAAATGAATCTCTAGTGTTGCTTTAATCTGTTCTTGTTGAGTGCAATATTTCCAACGCTGGTTGCATGCACTTTTGCCATTCTAGCTCAGCTTGATTCGAAGTGATTGCTGTGTTCAATTGAGTATAAGTTTTATAAGGGATATATTCACCCCCCCTTCTAGATCCGAGCTGCGCACCTATCAATTGATATCAGAGCGGGTTCTCTGGTTGATCAGATCCAGCGATCTGTAGAGAAGATCTCACTTCTTTGGTGCTGTGTCAGTTTAATTTTAGCTCGATGGAGTGTCCACCGATTTTTGATGGCTCTAATTTTGATTTATGGTTTCGCAGCATGCATAAGTTTGCTAAGACTATTAATCCTAGTCTATGGAATCTTATCACACACGATCCACATAAATCGCCAAGGGACAGATCTCAGTGGACAGACACTCATAGATCTAGGAACATTGAAAATCTTAGAGCACTGAACTTAATGAAGGCTGCTGTTGATATTGCTCTGCTTCCTTGTTTTACAAAATGCAGATCTGCCAAAGACATCTTGGATAAACTAAAGTCTGCAAATGGAGAAAAGGAAGACAGTTGCATGATGGCTAATGGAAGCGATCAAAGCAGCTATCAATATGACGATGAGACTGACGATCAGGTAAATCCATTGAGAATTTCACTATAGAAGATTGGCAGGATGCATATGGTGATTTGCTTGAGTCTCATGAACAACTAAGAAAACAAAACAAAATAATGAAAAAGAAATTGCATGCTAGTGTTAGTAAAGATGGATCCGAAAATGACGAAGTTGAGCATCTGAAAGTTGAAAACAACAAACTCAAGAAATAATTGAAAATTCTTGACTGTGTGAATTCAGTACTTGAAGAAGTGAAATCTGAAAATGAAGAATTCAGAAAACACGTTGAAGAAGCTGAAGAAAAAGATGAAAATCTTGAGAGACAAAACAAATCAAATATTTAGAAATTTGAAGCTGTAAGGATGGTAAACATGGAACTTCAGAAAAGCTTGGAAGAATCTCCAACTAAATAGAACGCTTCACTTGACGATCAGTTTTTAATAAATGAGCTTGTACAAAATGAAAAACTGACAGAGGAGATTGAAAAACTAAAGGAGCTAAATTCAGCCACGTCAGACAGATTTATGAATCTCAAAAAAGTGGAATTTGTTTGCATAGATGAACCTAAAAAATTGCATAATCTGGAAAAACAAATTGAAGATTATGAGTCTATTAATGAAGTCTTGAGAATTAGAGTAGCTGAATTTGAAAAGGAGACCCTGAACTCAGAATTGTTGATTGCCTCTTTAGAAAATGAGATTCAGGACTTGAAAAATTCATTGTCCAAATTTGTAAGTGGCCAAGAAAATTTGGACAAACTGTTGGGAACAAAAGTTAATTTCAGAAAAAAGGGGTTGGGCTACAATACAGTTAATAAAAAATCTTTTCAAAATAAATTGAAGATATCTTTTGTCAAAGCATCCAATGTAGCCACCACCTCAAAGGTTAAATAACCCGCTGTCCAGAGAATTCAGAAACAAACTGAAAAAGTGATAAAGAATGATCACTTGCAGAAAAAGCCAAGAAACTTTCATGCTAGAACTGTGCATGTTGTACACAACTCGAACACACACACACATGCATACAAAAGAAAATGTCATGTCATTATTGTCATAAGATTGGTCATTTAATGCATGAGTGTAGATTTATGGAACAAGATGATCTGAATGCTTATACAATGCATTCTAGGAAATCTGATCTTAGAAACCATGCATTTCAGAAAAAGAAAATTCAATGTTTTTGTTGTGGCAAAATAGGCCACATTGCTGCTCATTGTTAGCATGTCCAAGGGAGAAAATTTAATTCTAAATCTGTTAAATTCCCTATAAAAGAAAATACTTTTGGTAGAAATAAATATGATTTTAAAAATAAATCTCTTGCATGTTTTGAGTGTGGGAAACTAGGCCACCGAGCCTCGGACTGCTGGTTGGCTGGTCACAAAAAATAAAATGTTCATGTTAAAAATAGAAGCATTCATGTTCATGCATATAAATTCCATGCTCATGCTAATATGCATAAAAAGAACATAAAGCCTTATGCCTCATGTCACTATTGTGGTCAGATTGGGCATTCTATGACTGCTTGCCATTTAATAGAGTTTGATGATTTGAAGGCCCAAAGGTTGTGGAGAGCATCCTTCAGAGATGCTGTTAAAACTTCAGAACCCAAGAAGACTTGGGTACCTAAAAATTAAAAATGAAGAAGTGTTTTACTGGTGTGTCTTGGGACCAAGAAATAAAGTAGGGTTCAATAAGTCAAGGCACCCATGGTTCGTAAAACCTCGTTTCTGCATTTTATTGGTCTAGATATTTGAGTCTTCAATAACTCCTTTCATATGGCTGCATATCATGCCTTATCTGTTAGTGAAAATCCAGTGCATACATGTTTACATCTGCATTTGACATTTCCACTATTTTTCATGAGTCTCTCAATGTATATGTTGAGTTATTTGAGCACACATTAAGTTAAGAATGAATGGCATTTCATAAGTCTGAAAATCTGTCAGATTAAACTCAGTTGTTCGTCTTGCTTAATTGGTTCCAACTGAGTGATTGATTGCAGAGGAATTCACAAACATGGCAAGTGATGAAAACTCTGTTTGTAGAGTGAAAATCTGAATTGCATGCTCATTGAACATTTGCTACATATACAATTTGCATTGTCATGTATGGTTGTGAAAAATTCATTTGCACTGTCATGTTCTGTCACGCCCCGAGCGCGGAAGATACTCAAGGTCGTGGCCAGCTAATATAGAACCATTCAATTAGAGCAGTATACATAAATTTTTTTTTGACAAAAGACAGAGTGCACAATTTATCTAAATCATAACGAAGATTAAATTCCCAAAATAATACCAATGTCCAAGGTGACAATTTTCTCAAATGGTGATAATTCTAATCCACAACATTTCTTATTCAAATCCAATACTAGGCTTAACAAGCTTCAATCAACTAGACTGACATATTTTGGAAATACAAAAGGGGACTCAAGAAAATCGAAAGACACGACTAGCTGACAATAGAGGATTGGTCACTCTAGCACTCTTCACTCGGTCTCATTCCCATTCATGTGGATGTCGCTATCCAAATTACATGAAAAAGGTTAGGAAGCAACTAGATGAGCGAATCGCTCAGTAGGACTTACATCTCAAGTTCGAGCAATCTTTAAGTGGTTTACATATTACATGTAATGCCGGTATAACTATGCATGATGTAAAAGTAAGAAAATCGGGTATAAAGGTATATCTATGCATGATGAACAAGTAAGAGATCAAGAACTGTATAGAGAGTGTATCGCATGATTTCGAGTACTTGACAAGCAGGATATCAAGAACTTATAGATGTTGATGCCACTTTTCAGGCAAGCAAGAACTCATGTACAAAAGCAAGTAGAATCATGTTCAAGCAAGTAATATTCATGTTCTAGCAAGTAATATCAAGTACGTGTCAATAGAATTGGCTATTTCAATCAAGCAAGTATCTTGTCCTTTTTCGGGCCACGCAAGTCAACTATTGCCTATTTTGAGTCACGCAAGTCAAGTCAAGCAAGTAGAGAGAGTACGTGTGGAATGTCTCAAGTCAAGCAAGTCAAGCAAGTGCTTTGGTGCAATGCTTAAACACCGTGGTCAATAAACTCTTATGGGCATAAGTACCTTCGAGCGCTCCTCCCAGGACCAGATCGGGCCCTATATGCACAGCATTTTAATGTATTTCTTTTGACATCCACTCTCATTTACAGCCAATATAGAATTTCAAGGGTTGACCATTGTAAGAACACAAGATAGATTGTCAGGGAATAGAGTTCGAAGGCATATATCATGCAAGAGATGAACTGGGGTTATGTCGGTATAAACCACGAGACAAATCAGGAAATCTGAACGGAATTGGCAGCTAACATGCTGCCTTACTAAATTGACGCCTGGGGGTTACCCAGTCTTTCAGGCTTTCAGGAAATGACGCCAGGGGGTCAGGCAGTCTCTCAGGGAATTGGCGCCTGGGGGTCAGGCTGTCTTTCAATCAATTGGCGCCTGTGGGTTGCCCAGTCTTTCAGAAATTTTATATATATATATATATATATATAGATGGAAAATGGTGCCCCTGCAGAGAGTCTCTATTTGAAGGACGACCCTCTGGAGGGTTACTATTCATGAAATTGGTGCCCCTGGCTAGGCCACCGATTCATTTGGCCCCTATTTACACGAGGTAGGTACGTTTAGGACTCATGACACTATTCATAATGTAGAAGTTTCACGAAATCGGGAACCAGGGATATGGATGGGCAGAGAAAATTATCGGGATCTCAAAAACATGTTCATGAAAAATTATTGTGGTTTAGTTTTATAGATATTAATTTTTGAAGATTGATCAATTTATTGGCCCTCAAGAAGTGGCGCCCCTACAGAGAGTCTTCATTTAAATGAAGACCCCCCTGGAGGGTCACTGTTCACATCAATTAGCGCCCCAGGGGCTGCCTTCTTTTCAGAAAATGGCACCCTAAGGGCTGCCATGTCTCAGGTAATATATATTCTTTTTTCTTTTTGTTAACCATAAGAAAATGGCGCCCCTCTGCAGTGTCACCATTTAAATGGCAACCCTGCAGAGGGTCCTCATTTCTTTAAATGGCGCCCCAGACATGGGCGCCCTTTTCTGTAGGCTCTCATATGCACCGGATAGGTACGTTTGAGACACAAGTCACTATTCATGAATTCTAAAGTTCTCGGAATCAAGAAATAAGGATATGGACAGGTAGAGAAAAATATCAGGATCATAGAAATATATTCATGTAAGAATTTCATGGTTTAGTTTAATAGATATAGATTTTTGAATGCGTTGATCATTATTGGCTGGAAAATGAATTGATGACACAATAAAGTGTCTTCAATTAAATGGCGCCCTAGCCTAGGGTGCCCTTTCAGGAAATGGCGCCCTGGTCAGGGGCGTCCTTTACCTGAGGGCTGGACTTTCTGGGTTTTTAAAACTTATATGTATCTATTGTAATACATGTTATATACTAGGGCTAAACGTGATATTTTAAGGCTGTAAAAACTGGTGTAATGAGATATATTTGAATCCCGTGAAATCAGTATAATAGACTATGTAAAAATTGGTGTAATATGCTATAGTTGTTCTAATTAAAACCCGTGTAACATGCTATAGGAACAGGCTGCATGGCATGACAGATGGATTATACTAGCATATTGTGTTACCATAGCTACAGGTTGGGCTAGATATTGAAAACACCTACCTTTTTGGAGTGCTTTATGTGGTTCAGATGAAAGAATAAGAAATCCAAGGAAGAAGCCACACGCTCTCCGCCCCGCAAAGCACCAGCAGCAGGACATAGAGTGTAGGAAAGACGCTCCTTCACGTCTTTCGAGGGAAAGAAGGGAAATATTCCCTTTTGTAAGTAGCACTGATAATGGCAGTAGCCTCTGCCTGTGCTACGGAGGGCAATAGTTATAGAAAATCTGGTTGCCAACACAAAGCATTGGTTTATTGCCTTGCGGGTCTGGTTGGGGAACAAGATCCTAAATCATTGATATCCATGGTCCGATGGTGCTTTGCCATCTAAATGAGGTTGTTCGTGTCTCAAGTATTCTAGAAGCACTTTGGAAATGGCGTCTTGGTATAGGGGCGCCCTTTAAATAGGTGATCCTATTCATGTAAATGACGCTTTTGCATGAGGGCATCCATTCTTCATGGCTTTAGACAAACACTGCAACCTTCACGTGTTGGTCTTGAAGGTGTATGCATATTTTGATATATATATATAGTGGGATGGTGGCCCAAGAGAAATGTCGCCTTGTATAGGGGCTGTATATTGGTGAATGGCGCCCTGGTAAGGGGTGCCCATTACCTTTGTGTTGGAAAAAAGAAAACCCCACTACGTACTATCCATGTGTGGGCATTAAGTGATGTTGGGATTTGTATATTTATATAGTAGCCCTCATAAGGTATGGTTCTTTTTATAAGGCCTTTATGTAGGATTGTTTATCTAAGAAGTTCAACTTCTCTATTGTTTTATCGGGGGTGCTACACCCTCCCCCACTTAAAAGAATTTGATCCCCAAATTCCACTGCATATACAGAGATAGGAAGGGTGCGGAGAACTTACAGACTAGAATAGCTCTGAAAATCTCCTTCGCATTAACTCTTCAGTTTCCCATGTAGCTTCTTGTTCTAAACATCGATTCCATTGGATTTTCACCATTGGGATCGTCTTGTTCCTCAGAACTCAGACTTCTCGATCGAGGATCTTCATTGGCTTTTGATCGTAGGTAAGGTCCTTCTGTATTACCATATCCGCGTGGTCAATGACATGGAAAGGATCGTGCACATACTTCTTCAGCATAGAAACATGGAATATGTTGTGCACTTCTGATAGTTGTGGAGGAAAGGCAATACGGTAAGCCACCTCGCCTACTCTTTCTAACACTTCGAATGGACCAATAAACCTTGGTGTTAGCTTGCCCTTAACACCGAATCTTCTAATACCTCGGTCGGGAGATACGTTGAGAAAAACATGATCTCCAACTTGAAATTCCAGATCTCTTCTTCTATTGTCAGCATGTGACTTCTGCCTGGATTGTGCTTTCTTGAGTCTTACTCGAATAAGGCGTATCTTCTCGGTTGAATCTCTTACCATATTTGGGCCTAATAGTTGCTTTTCACCGACTTCATCCCAACATATTGGACATCGGCAACTCCTGCCATACAGTGCCTCAAAAGGTGCCATTTGGATACTGGCTTGATAGCTATTATTATATGCAAACTCGGCTAGGGGTAAGTGGTCATGCCAGCTTCCGCCGAAGTCTATAATACATGCTCTTCACATATCTTCCACAACTTGATTTGTCCTTTCGGTCTGTCCATCTGTCTGGGGATGGAAAGTAGTATTGAAGTTGTGTTTTATTCCCAGAGATTATTGTAGACTCTTTCAGAAATGAGAGGTAAAGCGTGGATCTCGGTCAGATACAATTGACATAGGGACTCCATGCAATCTAACAATCTTCGTAATATACAGGGCAACAAGTACATCAGCCGACCATCGGCTTTTGATGGGCAAGAAATGAGCCGATTTAGTGAGGCGATCGATGATTACCCAAATTTCATCATGTCCGCCCCTAGACATGGGCAAGCCCATAATAAAATCCATGCCGATATCTTCCCACTTCCACTTCGGAATATCCAGCGGGTGCAGCTTTCCGGCGGGTTTTTGATGTTTCGCCTTCACTTGTTGGCAAGTCAGGCAGCGAGACACGAAGTCCGCTACCTCCCTTTTCACATTAGGCCACTAGAAAGTTCTTTTCAAGTTTTAGTACATCTTAGTAGATCCAGGGTTGATCGTGTACCTCGATTGATGAGCTTCTTCAAGAACCTTCTTCTTCAACTCAGGATAGTTGGGTACACATGTCCGTTCATGGAATAGCAATCTACCATTGAGTGCCAGCTTGAAATCAAGTCTCTCATCCAGCTTACCTTTTATCTCTACTAGTGCATGATCTTCTTCTTGTAGCTTCTTAATTTTAGGTAGCAAATCTAGATGTAGACTCATATGGTATAGAATAATACACCCCTTCTTCTCATCCATATTGATGTTGAGTTCAGAGAATTTCTCCAGCAACTTCCATTCATGAATCATACAGTTGGCCAATATTGCTCTCGGCTTTCGACTGAGGGCATCAGCAATGGAATTACCCTTACCAGGATGGTACTATTCAGTGAAGTCAAAATCCTTGAGATATTCGAGCCATCACCATTGCCGCATGTTTAGCTCCTTTTGGGAGAATAAATACTTGAGGCTTTTGTGATCAGAGTATACTGTGAATTGTTCTCCATAGAGGTAGTGTCTCCAGATCTTTAAGACAAATACCACCGCGGCCAGCTCTAAGTCATGCACCGGATAGTTCTATTCATGTTTCTTTAATTATCGGGAAGAGTACGCAATGACCCTTCTATTTTGCATCAATACACATCCGAGGCCAATACCAGAAGCATCGGTATTGTTGACACCCGTTTTATGACCGATAAGTTAGGTCATCTCCTTCTTCATTCTATATGATGCTCCGAGTTGTTCACCTTTATTGGGCGTTCTTGGTCAAATTGAGGTCCATTTCTTGAGTCATATCTCCTTGGTTGGGCCTGGTTCCTTATCCCTTTCCGCTGGACGAAGCTTAGCAAACTCTCATTTCATTTGCACTTTATTATCTCTAATGGTCCTTTGATGGGGCGTTACAGTGCTCTAACGCATCTACCATGGTGCGTTACATCCTTCCAGAGTCCTTAAGTTTAAAGGCTTCCTTTCAAGCTTATCTTTTGCCTATCCGTTGGGTGTGACAATTTATCATGTAGCCGTTACATTGGTTGTGATGCATCTACCCTTGACCGTTACCTTCTTGAAGAGTCCAACGTTCGCAAACTTCTCCCGTTGATCTTATCTTATAGTGGATAGAGTTGTGTGACGGTCCAAGACTGGAGCGTTACATTAGTGTGGCGGTCTATCGAGCAGCCGTTACATCCAACAGAGAGTCCTGACAAGCCTGGCCTTTGCTCAGCTATTTCGTGATCGGACTAAGAGTTTGGTTTGAGGGTTTCTCTCTCGATACTCATCCTAAGAAGCTTTCGTTTGATTCTGTGGACTCTGGGGAGTATTATCTTCAAGATTTATCCAAGTTTTCGATAAAATTCTAGTCATTATCCTCTTAATTCGAACCTAGACTTTGAGGGTCTATAAATAGAACCCTTGACTTCATGGCTTGAGGGGGAGACATCTGGAGTTTACGTCGAAGTGCTGCCGCATCCTTGAGCCAGAACCAACCAAGGAGAGTTGCTTCCCACGTCCATCAACTTCTAAAGTTCAGGGAGTATCATTTCCAAGGGTTTAGTTCAGTCAAGTTGTCATCTTAGTGTCTTTTCTCCCTTTCAAACATCATAGCATTGTCCCTCTCCATCTCCCACGTTCTTGCACTTGCTGCATTCATTCAAAACATCCTCCCATCTTTTAAAACGCCTCAGAGGGGTTAAAAAACCAACCTCCCTGGTATTTCCCTTTCCTTTTGCATGTTCTTAAATTTCTTGGATTTATTGATACTACTTTGTCTAAGTGCTAATCTGGGTTGTTTTTCTTGTGTTCTACACTCTCTTGCAGGTTTACAGAGTCCATATCACGGGGCCCAAGCTCTCTGGCTGGCTAGAAAGCTTGGAGATCAAAAGATTCCCAACTTCTTATTCTGCAGAAGCTCTGACGGTCTGGCACAGGCGCGTTAGAGTATTGTAGCGGTCTATCGTAAGACCGTCACACTTTCTGTGGCGCATCTTCCTTCGACCGTTACATCTGACGAAGCTACAGTTTCCTGGTTGTTTTCTCTCTCCCGTGGGCGGGTGCATCATCCTCCTATTCTAAGGTATTTATCATGTCTTTGACTTGTTTCTACCTTGGTGGCGATCACATCTTTCCTTAGTTTGGGCATTAGCTTTCTCTTTCATCATATCTCTTCTTTACTTTTTTTGTTCCACCTATACGGTGTGTTTTCCTTTATTCCTTATTCCACGCTCCGACGTGTGTTTGTCTTTCTTTGCTTTGCTTAGTCTTGATTGAGATAGCAGGCCCATGCTAGAGCTTGTGTTGGTTGCCTAGGTTCATGATTTACATGTCCATAGGTTGATTGATTTCATTACTTGGCTCATACTTTCATAGTTGGCATCATAGCCCATCTTGAAAAAGAAGGGACACATTAAAACCAACAATTTTTTGGCGATCACGGTGGGACATCTAGTGCCAATCATGCTTTGAATCTCTGTTAAACATGCTCCCCTTGTTTGCCCTTACTGCTCTGATTTTTCCCCAGATTTTCCCTCTATTTCTCTACTGTTTCTGGTTCTCTGGCTCCTCTGACGGTCTCCTGTGAATGCGTTACATTACTGTGACGGCCCGGTCTTAGACCGTCACACTCCTCTGACGCAGGTAGTCTAGACCGTCACATACTCCAGACAGGTATGCACCTCGAGGTGCAGTTTACTTCCGCAGTTTTTGCTGTGATTTTCATGCTTGGGTGCTATTCGGTCTCCTCGTTGGTTGGTTCACATATTCATATCATTGTGTGCATATTTGATTGCTAGATTTTAGGCTAGAATTTGCATGCACCCCGGTGCACATAGGTTCATGCATATTTTCATATATTAGATTGCATTCTCCTACCTTGGTGCGTGGACCTCTCGTCTCCATATTCCTTGGGGCCGACCAGGAAAACACATCAGGGACCTCCATAAGTCCCCGTGAGCCGTGGATTCCCACACGGACACCGGGCCGGTTGTACCTTTCCTACCCCGTGTCTAGGATTGCATAAGTGAAGGAGTGATTACATTTAGAGTCAACCAAGTCACCCATCCTTTCCTATTAGGAACCTATTGTGGAGAGCACATCGTAATCAAATCACTAAGGTTCTAAAGGAGCAAATCATAAAAATCTTGTTGCATCATCTAAAGTAACTTGGTTGGACGTGAGTGTTGTCATCTCGTTTTCACTTACATCTTTATTAAAGTCATCTAAGTTCGATCACTCATTGTGTGTTTGTTGTGTGTTGTTTGCTTTTGTTAAGGTCTTCCGTTGCATGTGGAGTTGTCTTCGTCCATTAGAGTCATCTTCTAGGGTCAATTCCTTCTCCAAAATCTACTCCAATCCGCTCTTCGAACCCATCATGGCTTCTTTCAATCCTCCCCGTTCCCAAGAGGAGTCTCTCCCTCAAGGGCTTCTTGAAAACCCTTCTAGGGTTATCTCATTCCCGTCTGGAGAGGGGTCTGCCCCTCTTCCATCCTCCGTCCCTATGGAGGGCGGCCAAACCACTCCTTCCTTCTCTTCTCCTTCTGCTGGCTCCATTCTCCAAATGATGGCCCAGTTGGATCCGGCCCAACTCCAGGCTGTCTATCAGGTCATGCAGGGGTCCAATACCCCACATCCCACGATTGCGCAAGGCCAATCTAATCTTTCCATCGACCAGTCTAGAGTTGGTGGGCCCTCCATCCAGCCCACTCCAATTGATCTTACTCCGGTCCAACCTCGGACCATCACCTTTTCTGGTATGGAAACGGGCCAATCTTCCGCTTCGGCCCAGCAATTTTCTGACAAGGGAAAGTCTACTCTCCCTCCTTTTATTCAGGTGGATCATCACATGTCCAGCCCATCAGTGCCACAAGTCCTTGTTGGCCCTTCAGATTTCTTGCGCCCTCAGAAAGGGGTTGCTCAAGTCCATTCTAATCCGGGTCAGTCTCCGGCCCAATATCCTTCTTGTGGGCTCCCTACCCTGGCCGTTTATCCTTCTGCTCCTTCTTATGGGCTTTCACCTCCTACAACAGTCCATCCTTCTACTCCTCAATTTCAACCTTCGTCTCTCACTACCCCTACTCCATCTAGGGAGCAGGAACTACTTGATAAGTGGGCCGCCATGCAACAACAGATTGATTTCCTCCAAAAATGGGTTGGCCCACAATCCTTGGCAGATGTTCCAGTCCCCAGCTTCCAAAACATCCGATTCCCTCCGCAATCCGAGCTCCCTAATTATAGCAAGTATGATGGGAACGGAAATCCCTTTATTCATGTGAGGGACTTTTTATATGAATCAACCCAATTTCAGTATGATGATCGCCTCATGGCGTATTTGTTCTGCTGATCATTGGATGGGGTTGCACTGGAATGGTTCTATTCTCTGCCGCTAGAGGATGCCGAGAGCTTTAAAATAATGAAAGACAAATTTATACAACGATTTCAAGACAAGGTCGGTCCAGAATATTCTTTCACAGACTTGGTGGCCGAGAAAATGAAGTCTGATGAGGAATTTGCTACCTATGCGGATAGATGGAGGCAGATGGCCGCCAGGGTTCCAGGCCATATTCCGGAGGAACAGAAGGTCAAGCTACTTATTTCTAATGCTACTCCGACCTTCTGAAACATCTTGGCGATGAATGATATAGCCAATATGCACCAACTCTATCGCCGGGCGCGGTTCATTCAAACACAGTTCAAAGACTCCCCCATCCACTCGCTCTTTGAGAACCAAAAGCCAAAATACCATAAGAAACCTCAAGGGCCTGTCACCGAGGGGGTCCAGACCAATGAACAAGTTCCAGCCGTTACCTCCCCCTTCCAAGCCGCACCTTTCCACTTTCCGCAAAACCCCCGCACTCCGCAAAACCCCGCTCCATAAAACTTCCCAATTATTCCACAAAACCCTCTGCCTACTTTCGCCACTCCACAAAACACCTTTACCGCTCCGCAACAACCTCCACAGCCTCCGCAATACCATAATATCCCTCCACCAAACGGCTACAACAACAACAACAAGCGCCCGGCTCCTAAAAGAGCATAGTACCCACCCCTGCCAGAAACCCTCATGAATATCTTCTCAGCTGTCATGTCAGTTAGTGCTATACAACTCCCTCTGGAACGGCCCAACTGGAACCAGGCCGTTGATCAGACAAAGTACTGTATGTTCCACAGGCAGCCAGGACATACTATTGAAGGGTGTTTTCAGTTCAGGGATTTGGTCTATGACCTCCATGAAGGACAAAGGATTGATTGGGCCAAAATGCATAGGGCCATTACGGAAATTAAAGAGAAAAGAAGGCAGCCGCTGAGGCATCAAGTGCAGCAACAACAGGCATCGCAGTCGCAGCAGTAGCCGCAACAGCAACAGCAGCTGGTTCAAGACTTGGGGATTCATCAGAACCCAATGCCGAACCACCTTCCCGCTCCACAACCTCAGCCACCGGCGCCAGCCCAGGTCAATGTAGTTCAACCCCCGGCCCCTGATGCCGTGTGGTCCTTTGATGATGACAGCTCTACGCCGCAAGTCATGGCCCTTCACCACAGCTTCTGCACTCCTTCCGCTCCTACCATCCTTACATACCAAAACCCTCCTCCGCCTGCTACACCGTTTGTCCTTTCATCTATTCCTACTCCATCGCCCGTCTATCACACATTACTCACCCCCGCTATCACCACACCTCCATCTAACCCTCCACTCATTACACCTCCACCTACCTTTATATCCCCACTTCCGCTCGCACCCGCTACCACCAACCCCTCACCCTTCATCCTTTCCACCACACCCTCTTCTGCACCATTCATCCACCCCACCGGGCCTACTAAGTCACTTATCTTGAGCCCATCCGAGGCCGTGGCAGCCTTTAACTTCACCCTGCGGAGCGGGCGCATATTTCACCATAATTATCCTTCCACCTCCAACCCCCAGTCTTCCCAACTGACTGTTGAGCAGGAAGAAGCCGAGCCGTTACCAGGAACCCAATACGATCTGTTGCATCACTTGGATCGGGTTCCCGCTAAGATATCCATGCTGGAGCTTATCAAAAGATCTACCTTTCACCAAGATGCTCTCAGGAACTTTCTTCAGAAGGTGATGGTTAGTGAAGACGTGGCAGCCGATAGTTTACCTATGGCACTGACGACTATTTCTAAAGGACCAGCTATAACCTTCTCTAAAACCGAGCTAGCACCACCAGAAGCACGGCAAATGCCGCTTTGCATCACTATTATCTTGCATAAAGTCAGCATTGATGCGGCATTAGTTGACACAGGGGCATCTATCAATATGTGCCCGCTCAACACTCTCAGGGCATGCAATCTGTCAGAAGAACTTCTACGCCCGACCCCCACTACTATAGCTGCTTATGACAATTCTCGGAGGGCATGTCACGGGATTGTTACAATTCAATCCGAGCTTGGGCCTCTCACCATGCCCATTGAATTCTATGTGCTGGACATCGACCCTATGTTCAAAGCGATCTTGGGTCATCCGTGGATCGACACTCTCAGTGCCGTGCCCTCCACCGCGCACCAATGTCTCAAGTTCCCTTTTCAAGGGAGGGTGGTTAAAGTAAAAAGCTTATCTACGGTCCAGTCTGTCAAAGTTATTTCAGAGAAGATTTTGCCCACATTATGGCCCAACAGCCGGCCCGTTATTTCTGTACTATATCTGGATTTCCCTTGAGCTTATGCACCACGCAACCGCTACACCCATCAATATCAAAGTGAAACCCCAGATCCGAGATTCCAAGGGTTGGGATATCATATTGAAGCTGGGTTATCAACCGGGGAGAGGCCTCGGTGCGTAGTTACAAGGGTGAACCAAGCCAGTGCCCAAAGGAAGAAAAATGAGTTGGAGAGGCCTCGGTTATCGAGAGTCCGCACTCTCAATGATGGGGGACTCAGGTTCACTTACATGGGATTACCGCCAACACTTTGTAAGAGGACCCCTCTAGCCGGGTACACTGAATCCACCACCAGCACAGTCATAAAAGAAAGATACAGCTTGCACAGTTGGTAGTCCACCTCTGCTACCAAAAGGGCTTGTTAATGATATGCCAGATTTCAGACAGTCATTTGCCATAATGTTCAGCGAGCCAGATGGGTATGGTCAGAAGGAGAATCAGAAGGTGCGGCTCGTTCAATGGAATCCGAATCCACCTAGCCATCTACAGAAGAAGGGGAGCTTGCCCATTATCATTTCTTGGTCTCCCTCACGTCTCACATCTCTATTTCAACAATTGGAATCCATTCCCCGTTCACCCCCGATTATGGTCGATCCGTATTTTACGGAAAGATCACCCGAAATCTTTTTTGTTCCATGTGCATGTGGGCACTGCCCACCCATTGATCTGTCAACTCTATTCACTCCTCCTTCCCCCACCGCCCAACTCCACGAAATATGATTTTCATCTTCTGACCCCTTCTTTGATTGCATCTTCCCCTCTCTATTGCCCATGCAACTTCCTCCTCCTCCATCCTGCTGTATGATTTCCACTGATCTCCAAAAAAATGCCAAATATGCAACGGAGATTTCAGTGGAAGATTACGCTATCTTGTCTTCATCCTCCTCTCAGGAGCGCGAGTCCCCTGTTCCTTCCTTTCCACTAGTTTTCCTTTCTCCTAGGATAGGTGTAGGGTCCATCGAGTCTAGGGAAGTAGGGTCGATTAGAACTAGAGAAGTAGGGTCCTCTTCTACGTTGTCCAATCCTTCCGAGCTTGAGCCATGCTCGCTTGCGCGTCATTCCAAATCCCTTCCTGATAGGTTCTTGCAGGATCTGGCTCAGTGATGTCATGCTCTTTTGAAGTGTCCAAAGTTTGTCGCTATGGCAATCATGATAGAAGATGAAGAGGAAATAGAAGGGGTGTGGAGCGATGACGGACTCGGTGTTTATGAAGTCTTGGATGAGAAAGACATGATTGACGATAAGGACAGCAACGCAGATGACACTGCCGATCTGTATGCGCAAGGATTAAAGAGATTCGATGAGCCATCGTCGGTAGTGGATGAACCTACGAAGGAAATAAATTTGGGAACTGAAGAAGACCCAAGGCCCATCATTATTGCCGCTAATCTCCCTCTGCAAGTGGAAGAAGATCTAGTCAAGGTTATAATGGAGTATAGTGATTCTTTTGCCTGGTCTTATGAGGACATGACAGGTCTTGACCCCTCTTTAGTAGAACACCGACTCGTGCTTAAACCAGGGGCAACACCCGTAAAACAGAGGTCAAGGAGATTTCACCCCCACATGGCCTTAAGGATTAAAGAAGAAGTTGATAAGTTATACAAGGCCAGGTTCATTAGAGTTGTTCTATATCCCCAGTGGGTGGCGAACATAGTCCCTGTTATCAAGAAGGATGGAAAGGTGCATATTTGCATCGATTTTAGGGATCTTAATAAAGCATGTCCCAAAGATGATTTCCCGCTGCCTTACATAGACGTCCTGGTTGATAACACCGCCGGGTACAAAGCTTTGTCATTCATGGACGGTTACTCAGGGTATAATCATATTCATCTCGCTCCAGAGGATCAAGAGAAAACTTCCTTCACCACGCCACGTACTGCTACGTGGTTATGCCGTTCGGTCTGAAGAACGCAGGTGCCACTTATCAGAGGGTAATGATGGCCATTTTACACGACATGATGCACATTTATATGGAGGCTTACGTGGATGACATCTTGGTGAAATCTGTTGTGCCCCTAGTTTTGATGATGACAACCATGAGATGTGAATGTTGAATTCAACTCAAAATGTTGAATTAAGTCTTGATTCAGTAACGCTTCCATTTGGTTCATCTTTGATGCAAGAAAGGAACAGGGTCGACGCTGGGAGTTCAAGGCATCCACGCATCAGTTGAAGAGGCAAAATCATAAGTCACTGATATAATCTCAGTGCGTCAACACCACACTATTGCAGCGTCGACGCATCAGCTTTAGAAGTAGAGGCACTCATAGATCTACTTCACTGCGTCAACGCCACAGTAGAGCAGCGTCGACACAGCAGTTAAAAAGGCAGAGTTATGGTTCACTGGAATAACCCAGTGCGTCAACGCTACAACATGATAGCGTCGACGCAACAGTTCACTCTGAATATGAAATTGGCTCTGGGACAGTTCAGTGGGTTGACGCAGTGACCCCATGCGTCAACGCATCCAACATTACATTCAAACCCATGTGAGGGATTTCAAGGCTACGTCAACCTCGTGAACTCAATGGGTTGACGCCATCTGAACTACTTACAAGATTAGTTGGGTGGACCCCAATCGTAAGTGACGTCAAAGGCCACATCAGCCAAAAGCGCTTGCGATCTGGTTTTCCCTCGTAATTCCAGAAGGCTCTATGCAGAGCGATCATTGGGCTAACCAGAAAATCTGGTTGGGGCCCACTAGACGTATATATTACATGGATCTGGAAGTGAGCGCGGCAACGAAAAACATCGAAGAAGGTTTTCAGAGAGTATAGTCGAACTAGAGAGAGAGTGAAGCCCTTGAGGAGAATCATGGAGTTCATCGTCTACCTGCTAGTACCTTGCTGCATACACTGACGATTAGAAGAAGATCCAGTGGCAGTGGATCAGTGCGAGTCCATCTACCCTTCAGAACGAGAAGGCCAGCTGATCGTTGAAACATCTTCCTCCAGCATCTGAGTTCGAGCTTGAGATCCAGCAGCATCACAGATCTGGAGATGTCCCTCCATCTTTGAGTGATTTCATTTATTGCTTCTATTTTTCAATTATAACACTGTTACATTGTGTCTCCCTCGTACTGGTTTGAGTAGAGGGAGGGGTTTGATCCAGCAGATTGTGCTTGGATCAAGGGTGATTGGGCGTGTTGCCTGCAAGCTGTTTGTCAGCAGTTTAGAGGATCTGTTCCTCTGGTTAAGCCAAGCTGTACTACTCAGCGTTGTTTGAGGAGGTAGATCCTCGGTGTAGCTAAGCTGTAAAGCTCAGCAGGGATCCTCACTGGTTTAGTGAGGGGTGGACATAGGTCTCCACAGGGAGACCGAACCACCATAAAAATCTGTGATCCTCTTGTGGTTTGCTTTCACATTTTATCCGCCTATCGTTAGATGTTTGATTAGGCTTGATCTTCATACTGTCTGTTTACTGAACTTCTAATTAGCATTCTACTTTCTAAAGCAAGTATGATCTTACATTAATTTTTAAAGGGTCAACATATTCACCCCTCCCCTCTAGTTTGACCTTCCACCTAATCCAACACGTGGTATCAGAGCTCGGCTCTCTTGTCAAGGGTCTCACAACCCAGAGAGATTTAGTGGAATGGAAAACAAGGGGCTCATGCCTGAAGGGTATGTAGTGAATAGGCCGCCCTTCTTTGATGGCACTAACTATGCTTACTGGAAAAATCGGATGCAGGTATTTCTGAGAGCTCAGGACCATGAGATTTGGAGAGTCGTGAGCAAGGGACCATATTAGTTAGAAGGAGATGAGGAACTGTGGGTGAAAGAGCAGATTCAGAAGTCCAACGTCAATTGGCAAGCTATGAACATCATGCAATGCTCATTGCATCCCATGGAATTTTCACGAGTATCCTCATGTGCCAGTGCCAAGGAAATGTGGAACAGACTTCAAGTCATCTATGAAGGTACGTCAGAGGTAAGAGAGACAAAAGCCAATATGTTAATTTCTGAATATGAAGCTTTTCGAATGAAGCCAGAGGAAAATATATCTGAAATGTATGCTAGACTAACCCTATTAGTGAATGGTCTTAGAGGTCTGGGAAAGATATACACTGATTACGAACGTGTCAGGAAAATTCTTAGATCCCTAACTCCAGTTTGGCACTCCAAGGCCACTGTTGTTGAGGAATCTAGGAACCTTCCTACCACTACCCCTGATGAGCTTATCGGATCTTTGATGGCTTATGAGCTAAACCTCAAAAGGATAGATGAGGATGTGAAAAAGAAAAAGCCTCTTGCATTGAAGGCAGGACCAAGTAGCAAGGAGAGCTCAGATGACAGTCACTCATCTACCTCAGATAATGACTCAGGTGAGATAGCAATGCTCACCAGGAAATTCAGGAAGTTTCTAAGGAAGGAAGGTAAATTTAGAAACAACAGAAGACCAGAGGTAAGAAAGAGTTCAAAATTCAAATAAAAAAACTCTAGGAAATCTGACAAGGTTGTCTGTTACCAATGCAGGAAATAAGGTCATATTAAATCTGAATGTCCAGAGAATGTGAAGAAAGTTCAACCGAAATGGAAGAACAAGAAGCCAAAGGCCATGATAAGTACGTGGAGTGACGAGGAGAAAGATGAAGATGAAGAAGAAAGCACTTCTGAAGAAGAGAGTGATGGTAAGCTGTGCTTCATGGCTAAAGGAGATGATAAGGATGAGGTAACTTCCTCTTCTGAAAACTTTTCTTGCAGTGATTGGGAAGAAGCATTTAATGAATTGCTAGATAAGTATGATCATGTAAAGAAAGAAAATAAATCACTCAAGAAAAAGAAAAATCTGACTAGTCAAGAAAATTTATTGAATGATAAAATCAGGTGCCTAGAAGCTGAAATTACTAGTTTAAGAAAATCTCTTGATGAAAGTAACCAATGTAGAGATCAATTAATAGAGATGAATAGAGAAAATGAATTCTTACTGAAAATTTAGGATGACCTGAAACTCAGAATGCAAAAATTAGAGAGTAATGTAAAGATTGCTGAAGAAAAATATGAAGCCATTCAAGGAGTAAATAAAGAACTCCAAGAAAATTTGAAGAAAATGGAAGATGAGAATTCAAGTAAACAAACTTCTCTCGAGAAATTAACTCAAGGTAAAAATAATCTTGAGGCCATCATGGGAATAAGAAGCAATTTTGGAAAAGAAGGACTTGGGTATAATCCAACCAAGAAGAAGGATCTAGGATCTAGATTTATAACTTTTGTTTCTGAACAAGGTACATCTGAGCAGAGTCAAATGGCTGAAAAGAAGTTTTGTGAGAAAAATCAAGAAGAAGTAAAACAGACAGATGAAATCAGAAAAGAAAAGGGCAAAGAGAAAATGTATGCTACCTTAAATGCCAATCACCATAAGAATGTGCCTAAGTTCGGAAGTAAACCCTCAGGTCAACCTATAGACCCTAGTTCATCAACCCAGCATCAAGGATATCGAAATTCAGGGAGTCATAGGACTGGTACACGACAGTCGCGTCAACGCACTGGGCATCCTGCGTCCACTCAACCCATTTCCCAGGGGTTCTACAGAAATAATGCTAGAACAAACCATTGGGCGCGTCAACGCAGTGTCCACACTGCGTCAACGCATACACCCTTTCCGGATGGGTATTTCTTCAGAAACATGAGAATGAGTCGACGCAGCCACTACAGTGCGTCGATGCACCCTATGTACCAGAACCCATATGACCGAAAGGTTAAGTGGATGAGTCAACACAATCATGTGATAGGGTCTACGCAGCGAACCTTCATCCCTTCAAGAACTCAACATTCTTCTAGAATTTCTCATCCTAGGTTCCCCAATGCTTCTTGGAGTCACAATAACTATTGGAATGAGAACAAGAATAAAACTTCATACTTCTCTAACAACAGAAATGGTTCAAAAAGGGAATTCCAAAGGGTACCTCAACCCAATCAGAAAATTTTCAAATCTATGACCCCCACATCTCAAAAACCCTCAAAACAACAGATTTGGATTCCCAAAAGTATGCTGTCTTACTTGACACAATCATATGGTCTGATGGGACCCAAGTGTATTTGGGTTCCAAAATCACTTGTTTGATGTGATTTGCAGGAGTGCCTTGCAGCTGTACACAATAGGTGGTACCTTGACAGCGGCTACTCAAGGCACATGACGGGCGATAAGGCAAAATTCTGTCTCCTAGTTGAGAAAGAAGGAGGACATGTCACGTTTGGGGGGAACAATAAAGGTAAAATAATTGGAAAAGGTAAAGTTGGCAAAACTCCCCTGAACTCTATTGATGATGTGTTACTTGTTGAAGGATTAGAATACAATCTTCTTAGTATAAGCCAACTGTGTGATAGGGGGCACAAAGTTGTGTTTGATTCCCATGCATGCACCATTATTGAAAAGCAGTCTGAAAGTGTTAAATTCTCTGGAAAAAGAATAAATAACATGTACATGGTAGATTTAGATGATCCTGCTCATAACAATCTTTGTCTAGCTGTGAATAAAAGTGAACTGGCTTGGTTATGGCATCGTAGACTAGGACATGCTAGCTACAGTGTCATGCATAAGTTAGCCAAATTCAGCATGGTGAATGGTTTGCCTGATGTATCATTTAAGAAAAATGACAAAATTTGTAATGCGTGCACTCAAGGCAAGCATACTAGGAAGTCATTTAAATCCAGAATTGAAAATCAATCTTCTAGACCTCTTGAACTTGTTTACATGGATCTGTTTGGACCCACTAGAACAGCAAGTTTGAGTGGCAATAAATATGGATTTGTTTTGGTAGATGACTTTTCTAGGTTTACTTGGGTGTTCTTTTTAACTCATAAGAATGATGCATTTGAAGAATTTCAGGCATTCTTCAGGAAAGTTCAGCAGGATGGTAAGTATACTATTTCATCTATCATGTCAGATCATGGAGGAGAATTTGAAAATTCAGAATTCGATGGTTTTTGCAGGGCAATGGGAATATCTCATAAGTTCTCATCTCCAAGAACTCCTGAACAGAATGGAGTGGTGGAAAGAAGAAACAGAACCCTTGTCGAGATGGCTAGAACTATGTTGATCGAAGGATAGCTCCCAAGGAAGCTCTGGGCAGAGGCTGTAAACACAGCTTGCTACATTGTAAACAGAGCAATGGTAAGACCTCTGTCCAAAAAGACTCCATATGAGTTGTTGAAAGGTAAGAAGCCATCTGTTATACATTTCAGAGTTTTTGGATCTAAATGCTTTGTTCAAAATAATCACAAACGGGACTTAGATAAATTTGAACCTAAGAGTGAACCAGCCATATTTCAAGGTTATTCAAATCACTCTAGGGCCTATAGAGTCCTAAATATCAAAACTCAATCTGTTGAAGAATCTCCACATATTGTCTTTGATGAAATGAATGTCAGGTCTGAAAATGAACTATCTTGCAGGGACAAAGATGATGGTGAATTTCTTGAAGAAAAGGAAGAACAACATACTCAAGAGGAAGAGCCAAGGTCAAATGAGAATCAAGCTGAATCAAGCACTAGAGGTAATGCAGATGACAATGAAGGTAACTCTCTGACCAATGTTAGAATGTTAAGGGACCACCCTCTATCAAGCATTATTGGTAATCTGCATGACCCTACCAGAACTAGATCTCATTTCAGAACAATTGAAGAAATGGATAATTTGGCTCTTATATCTCAAATTGAACCAAAAAATATAACTGAAGCCCTGAAAGATGAATGCTGGATAAATGCAATGCATGAGGAATTAAATCAATTCAAAAGAAATGAAGTGTGGCACCTTGTGCCAAGACCCAATGAACTTTCAGTAATTGGAACTAAGTGGGTCTTTAGAAACAAACAAAATGAAAATGGAATTGTGATAAGAAATAAAGCAAGATTGGTTGCACAAGGATATAACCAAGAATTTGGCATTAATTTTAAAGAATCCTTTGCACCGGTAGCTAGATTAGAAGCTATCAGATTATTACTTGCATATGCATGCTGTCATGGAATAAAACTACATCAAATGGATGTAAAAGTGCATTTCTTAATGGTTTAATAAAAGAAGAGGTGTATGTTGAACAACCCCCTGGCTTTGAATCTATAGACTACCCTGACCATATTTACAGATTAGACAAAGCTCTCTATGGGCTTAAACATGCACCTCGAGCATGGTATGATAGACTCAGCTCATACCTTACAGAGAAAGGATATTCAAGAGGTAAAGTGGACCAAACCCTATTCACCAAGGTGAGAAATAATAACATTATTCTGGTTCAAATCTACGTTGATGATATAGTCTTTGGTCCACTAAACCAAGCATGTGTGAGGAATTTGCAAATTTGATGACCACAGAATTTGAGATGAGTCATTGGTGAGCTTCAATTTTTTCTAGGTCTACAAATCACCCAAAGCAAGGATGGATGCTTCATCAACCAGGCAAAGTACATTTCTGAATTATTGAAGAAATATCAAATGGAGAATCTTAAGGCAATCATCACTCCCATGAGCACCAACACAAATTTGGATGCAGATCTGAAAGGTAAAATTGTAGATGCAAAGACTTATCGAGGTATGATCGGATCACTCCTCTATTTTACTGCATCTAGGCCAGACATCCAATTTTGTGTATGCATGTGTGCTCGTTTTCAGTCTGATCCTAAAGAATCCCACTTAATTTCTGTCAAGCGTATCTTTCGATACCTTGCTGGAACTCGAGACTTAGAGATTTGGTATCCTACATCTTGCACTTTTGATCTAGTATCATACTCAGATGCAGACTATGCTGGATGCAAACTTGATAGGAAAAGCACAAGTGGCTATTGCCAATTTTTGGGAGGGTGTTTGGTTTCTTGGGCATCCAAGAAACAACACTCAGTGGCACTATCCACTGCAGAGGTAGAATATGTCGCTGCAGGGAGTTGTGGCACTCAAGTGTTGTGGATCAAACACCAACTCTAAGATTATCAAACTGATCTTGGATGTGTCCCAATATTGTGTGATAACACAAGTGCCATTAACTTGGCAAAGAACCCAATCCAGCACTCTAGGACCAAACATATAGAAATAAGGCATCACTTCTTGCGAGATGAAGTTAATAAAGGAAGCTTTAAATTAATTTTTGTAGACTCGGAACATCAAATTGCTGACATTTTCACCAAGCCTCTGAATAATGAAAGATTTTCTTGTCTTAGGAGAGAGCTTGGATTGTGCAACCCTCATCTTGATGCCTAAATTGATTGCTTAATTTCTTCTTTGAAATTTGTCTGATTAACTTTGCCTAGGAATAAATTGATTACATGTCTTGCTTGAGTTGAAAATGCATGATTTCTAAATAAGTCACAGATTTAGGGGGAGTTTAATTTTGAGCATATTTGTTTAATAACACATGACAAATAAAAAGCCATCATGTCAACAATTGCATCTTCATTCATATTTTCAGTCATGCATAAATGGAGGGAGAGTTTGCATCAGATTTTACTTGCTAAGGAGTGCAATTCTGTCCCTTTAGATTCAGTTATCTGGGTATCTGAAGAATGGTTTATAAGGCTGAGTTAACGCTGTTTCAAGACTGAGTCAACGCACTGAAAGAAACATTCTGGAAACAGGCTAAAAATTGATCTGACTAGTTGAGTGAGTTAACGCTGTCACCTGGTTGAGTTGACGCACTGTCAGAAACCAAGTGCAAATCAGTTCTGGAATCAACTGGATTACTTTAGATGGGTTAACGCAGCACTGGAGTTGGGTTCTTTCATATCTCATAATCTTGAAATCTTCTTGTACCTCAGCTTGTCAGACTCTTGGAGTCTTCTCAAAACCTCTCATCAATCATGTTTCTTCCATACTCAGTTCTTCAGTTTGTAGTGATGTACCTCTCAATCTTCAGTATGAGGGAAATTTCTTGAGCTCCGAAATGTGAATTGATGTCATAAATTCAGGGGGAGCTAAAGTGATAATCCCTTTATAAGAGTTGGTGATTTTCATTGACTGGCTATATGCAGTATTAATGGTTGGAGTTCTCTAAATCTTTTGATCCTTGAATGATAAAATTCATGAACACAAAAGTGATGTGCATATGGAATAGTTTCTGAACTATTTAATAAAACTGAGAACTCATCCTTTCTTGAACTATGATGATCAAAAGTAAAGAGACCTTTGTGCGAATGAATTTAATATCTGTATTGACTTTAAACTCAGCATAGGGTTAATAAGAGCTGAAGAAACAGACCCTATATATAAATATACATGTAATAAATTACATATAATACATTGTAGAGCAATGGTAAGCTTTCACTGAGAAACTGTCTCCATGCACCAAAGAAGTGCTAATGAGCATGTCATGATGTGGGCTGTTACCTCTATTTTAAAAGAAAAATAATTCATTGCAGAGCAATGGTAACTTTCCACTGAGAAACTACCTTCATGCACCAATGAAGTGCTAAAAGGCATGTCATGATGTGAGTTGCCAACTCTGTTTCAGTGGTGCAGAATAGTTAGCTATGCTGAGTAACCGGGGACTCTGGTGTCTGATAAACATGTGCACCCGTGTCAAAAGGCTAGCTACACTTGACTGCAAATGATGAAAAATGAATAATGACAATGTTCATATGGGGTTGACCTGTAGCTCAAAAATAAAATCCTTTAGAGTTCATCCTCAATTCGAGTTAAATTCACTACTATAAGGGTCTCTTGAAATTGAACATTCTAGGGAAAAGATTTGAGAAAGTTCCAAGTGTGCAAATTGTTCTATCCTTATTCCATAATCTTGCTCTTCTTGTTCAAAAATTTATCTCAAATTCTTAAGATTGTTTTACTCCACATCATTAAATGAATTAGGGGCTCTCATCATTTCTCATCATATCTCTCATAAGGGAACTTGAATTTTATCGATTAAAAATCCCTGAATGTAATTTCATCCTTTCACAATTTCAATGTCTTTAGAATGCCTAAATACAATGGGTCATCACTATTTCCTGTCTACTTCAAACTACATCCATGATTCACTTTGGTGGCGTCGACGCAGTGCCTTACTGCGTCAACGCAGTCATGCAATAACTTCCAATTCTTCCCAGTCCGGTTCAGCACAGTGAACCGGTTCGCCTTTTCGATTTGAACTTGAGTCGTCTCACTCTTTAAAACCCCGCAGCGTAAACGCTGCCGTCTCCTCAGCTCTTTCCAAAACCTAGTGGGCTTCTACCTCTCCGCATCTTCTCTCCTGTTCCCGTTTGATTCTCGCTGCCATGGCGCCTCCGGAACAAGTGAAGAAGGGGAAGAACAAGAAGGGTCTAAAGAGAAGAGATCCCATCCTTGCTACGGGCAGGATTGAGCCTCGAACCAAATTTCAAGAGAAGACGCCGTCTCAGTCAGTTCCACCACAACGGAAAGGAAAAGAGAAAAGCTCGCCGGCAACGACAAGGGCAGCAACGCAGAAGGGCAAAGACAAGGGCGTGGCAGATCCTTCAGAGGAGATACCGTCTCCTTCAGCTCCAAGGAAACGGAAAGGCAAAGAGATTGAGTTATCTCTTCGGAAACGCCGTCTTCATCCCAGCCTGCCAACCAAAAAGAGAAAGCTCTCTACCGTAAGGGTAGAGGAGCAGGTTACATCTTCAGGTGCTGCGAAGGGGAAGAAAGGTGTCGCCAGTTCACATGCAAGGTCTTCTGATCCCTCTCTCACCATCAATGTGGAAGAACCTCTGAAAGTCCTTATTCCACGGTATATTGTTGCTACCGACGTTGAGATGCTTGAAGTTTTTCCGCAACTATTCCCTACTTTGGATTATCAGGGTTGGTGGTCTTTCGTTACAAATCATAAGATTTATTACCCCACCCTAGTTCGGGAATTTTATCACAATTTGAAGTATGAACCTCAAATCCCCAAAATTTCTTCAACTGTCAGGAATGTTAGTTTCGAATTGACAAACAAACTGTTTGCCAGAGCTTGGAAAATACCAATGAATGGGGTTCAGCTACACAATTTTTAGTTTGATGAACATGTAGCTTATGCTCTTCTGACTGACAAACCCAGTGATCCTACTGACGTCCGGGAGACCTTTTTATCTAGTCTTAAAGCAAATAGGTTCCCTCCATTCAATAGACTGCTCCACCATATTTGCACATCGATGATAACACCTCAGAGCAGTGGTAGGGAACGGGTCACTGAGATGCAGAGATTTTTATTGTATTGCATGCTGAAAAAGATAAACATTTCATTGTCAGATGTAATCATTCAGACTATGGGATCTTGCTTAACACAATCTAGGACACTCCCATATGCTGCTCCATTGACTGCCATATTTCGAAAAGTTGGAGTAGATTTTGGAGATGAGAAGAAACTGAATATTCTTAAAGGGAACATATACTCCCTTTCCTACATTCAGAAATTCATGGGATTTAAAGTCATAAATGGACAGCCAGTCAGGGTTCTGCCAAGTCAGAAACCTGTATCAGCCTCAGTGGAAACTGGTCAAGAAGTAAGAACTGACACAAAATCAGCAAGAGGCTAGTCTACACAGAATGGAAAGACCAGAGGCTAGGGAAGATAGACCTGAAGCTAGTTCACCTAGAATGGACTACCAAGACTTCAGCAATATCCATGATGATTACAATGTATAAGTTGATACTCCTGTGTTTCCTGTTGCTTCCAGATAGCTTGTCATAGTACAAGGTCCTCTTCCAGAACCCTCTCCACCAAGGGGACCTGCATCTACTTCTGAGGAGATTCCAGCTAACTCTCAGAATGATTTTTCTGGCATCAATCCTACGCTCATTCAATTTTTGGAAATGAAATTCAAGAGCATTGACTCTTCCATAATGCACCTAAGTTCAACAACGGATATGAGGCTGTCACACCTTGAACAGAAATTAGACAGCAGATGGGAAAAGTTTACACGTGATAAATTCAAGTCAGACAAGAAGCTTCATGAATTTATGGAATCTCTTCTTCAAGCTTGTCAGAAAGCTGGTTCAGTCATGCGTAACTTACAAAGCTTGCATCAACAATGTTTGAACAGGATACAGAGTGTACAGACATACAACTATGATGTCAGGGAAAACCAATCCAAGTTGAACTTGAAATATTCCACCCTGATTGACAAGAACAATGAGTTCAGTGAAAAGGTTCAAACCTAGTTTGAAAAGATTACATCTTTTGGTCAGGACATTGCTAAACTATTTGAATGAACCACTCTAGTCGGTGATGAGGTTGTGGATGTGTTGCATATTCTAAAAGAAAACTTCGCACCCATAATTGAAGATCAGCGTGATGTGTACTGCCCTTCACCAACAGAAGCATCCTCCTCTGCACCTGAATGGGGATCTCAGCAGAAAGCTCAGGTGGACAATCTTTTTGATATATTACACAACTGGTTTGATGGTATTTCTACCAAGGTCAAAGAATACCACAAGTTTGTGGTGCACAGAGATCAGCTGCTTTCTGAACGGATGGACACTATGGCAGCATCCATGGCTCAGCTTCACCAACAGTTGGATATTGTGTCTGCAACTGTACTTCAGTCTTCCTCATCTACTCCCCTTCCTGATGATGTCAAAGGGGCAGAGAAATGAACTCAAGTTGGAGTCTAGTCTAGGACTGCATTGCATCTGCATCAAATGTGTTGACTGACTGTAGTTTCCTTTTTCTATCTTTTTGTTTGATGTAAAACCTTGAGCTTAACTGAATAACAAAAACTGATGTTTTAGCCTCTGAAGTGAACTCTTTGTTTGATCTGAACTTTCTTGTTTGATCTGAATGATACATTCTTATTTAGATGCAATGGCATTCACCTCATAGTTGCCATCATCAAAAAGGGGGAGATTGTTGTGCCCCTAGTTTTGATGATGACAACCATGAAATGTGAATGTTGAATTCAACTCAAAATGTTGAATTAAGTCTTGATTCAGTAACGCTTCCATTTGGTTCATCTTTGATGCAAGAAAGGAACAGGGTCGACGTTGGGAGTTCAAGGCGTCCACGCATCAGTTGAAGAGGCAAAATCATAAGTCACTAATATAATCTTAGTGCATCAACGCCACACTATTGCAGCGTCGACGCGTCAGCTTTAGAAGCAGAGGCACACATAGATCTACTTCACTGCGTCAACGCCACAGTAGAGCAGCGTCGACGCAGTAGTTAAAAAGGCAGAGTTATGTTTCACTGGAATAACCCAGTGCGTCAACACTACAGCATGATAGCGTCGACGCAACAGTTCACTCTGAATATGAAATTGGCTCTGGGACAGTTCAGTGTGTTGACGCAGTGACCCCATGCGTCAACGCATCCAGCATTACATTTAAAGCCATGTGAGGGATTTCAAGGTTGTGTCAACCTCGTGAGCTCAATGGGTTGATGCCATCTGAACTACTTACGAGATTAGTTGGGTGGACCCCAATCGTAAGTGATGTCAAAGGCCGCATCAGCCAAAAGCGCTTGCGATATGGTTTCCCTCGCGATTCCAGAAGGCTCTATGCAGAGCGATCATTGGGCTAACCAGAAAATCTGGTTGGGGCCCACTAGACGTATAAATTACATGAATCTGGAAGTGAGCGCGGCAACGAAAAACATTGAAGAAGGTTTTCGGAGAGTATAGTCGAACTAGAGAGAGAGTGAAGCCCTTGAGGAGAATCGTGGAGTTCATCGTCTACCTGCTGGTACCTGGCTGCATACACTGACGATTAGAAGAAGATCCAGTGGCAGTGGATCAATGCGAGTCTATCTACCCTTTAGAACGAGAAGGCCAGCTGATCGTTGAAACATCTTCCTCCAACATCTGAGTTCGAGCTTGAGATCCAACAGCATCACAGATCTGGAGATGTCCCTCCATCTTTGAGTGATTTCATTTATTGCTTCTGTTTTTCAATTATAACACTGTTATATTGTGTCTCCCGTACTGGTTTGAGTAGAGGGAGGGGTTTGATCCAGAAGATTATGCTTGGATCAAGGGCGATTGGGCGTGTTGCCTGCAAGCTGTTCATCAGCGGTTTAGAGGATTTGTTCCTCTGGTTAAGCCAAGCTGTACTGCTCAGCGTTGTTTGAGGAGGTAGTTCCTCGGTGTAGCTAAGCTATAAAGCTCAGCAGGGATCCTCACTGGTTTAGTGAGGGGTGGACGTAGGTCTCCACAGGGAGACCGAACCACCATAAAAATCTGTGGTCCTCTTGTGGTTTGCTTTCTCATTTTATCCACCTATCGTTAGATGTTTGATTAGGCTCGATCTTTATACTGTCTGTTTACTGAACTTCTAATTAGCATTCTACTTTCTAAAGCAAGTGTGATCTTGCATTAATTTTTAAAGGAACCTATTCACCGCTCCCCTCTAGTTTGACCTTCCACCTAATCCAACAAAATCAAGAACCAAAGAAGAACACCCCTCTATTCTGGCTAAGGTGCTGCAGAGAGCTAGGGAGTACATGCTGAAAATGAATCCGAAGAAGTGTGTTTTTAGAGTCTCTTCAGGGAAGTTGTTAGGCTTTATAGTTAGCAAACGGGGGATCCATATTGATCCTAATAAAGCAAAGGCCGTCATGGACATGCCTCCGCCAAAGAATATTACGGAACTTCGAGGGCTGATTGGTAGATTGCAATTCATCAGAAGATTCATATCCCAACATTCTCAGAGGTGCCTCCCGTTTTATGAATTGCTAAAGGCGGGAGTCAAATTTGAATGGAATAAAGATTGTCAAAAAGCATATGACGACCTAAAGGAATATCTATCCAATCCCCTGGTTTTGCAACCTCCTGTCCTTGGGAAACCCTTAATCCTATGCATCTCGGTCATTGAGGACTCCCTAGGGGCGATTTTAGCACAAGTAGACGATGAAGGGAGAGAGCGGGCAGCTTATTACCTCTCCAGGTTGTTCAACCCGGCCGAGGCCAAATACACCGCTATGGAGAATACTTGTGCCACCTTAGTGTGGGTAGCTCAGAAGCTCAAACACTACTTCCTTGCCTACCCAGTTAGGCTGATCTCTAGAATGGACCCAATCCGCTATCTCTTAGAAAACCCTGTCCTCTCTAGTAGGTTAGCTCGCTGGCAGAGCTTCCTATCTCAGTTCGATATCACGTTTTTCGTTCAGAAGGAGGTCAAAGGATACGCCATCGCTGAGCATCTTGCCCATCTCCCGATTCCCTGCACAGATTCTATTCAGGATGACTTTCCTGATGAGCATCTTTATGTCCTGACTCATCATCCCTTCTGGTCTCTGCACTTCGACGGTGCACTCAATTCTCAGGGTCGAGGGATAGGCGCTGTTCTGCTCACTCCGGAAGGAGTGACGATTCCTTTTGCTTATCAACTTCAATTTCCTACTACCAATAATATCGCCGAGTATGAGGCTCTCCTAGTTGGATTGAAGCACGCCTACCTTCTAGGCGCGCATTACTTGAATATCATAGGGGACTCTCAGCTCGTCCTGCGGCAAGTTCTGTCCACTTACCGCACCCGTGACCCTAAGCTCAAACCATATCAAGATTTGGTCACGCTCCTTGCTAGGCAATTCCGCAAGTTGATCTACATCCATACTCCCCGGTCTCAGAACATTCTAGCCGATGCTTTAGCATCCCTCGCTTCATCTCTATCTTTCCCTCTCAGTCGGAGTACTGAGACTATCGTCGTTCAGAGATTGGACGCACCCTCTCTTCAGGATCCCTGGTTTGCTAACCTTAGGAAGACTATAGAGGTGAGGGCTGAGAAGGAAGAGTTGAAGGAAGTATCTTTGACAGAGTCAGAGAAGATCCTGGAAGAGGAAGAGTTGCTCTGGTATCATGAAATTAAGTTGTTTTGTAAAGATGGATCGTTCCCGGAAGGGGCAAATATCGAGCAGCGCAAGTCAATAAAAAGAGCCGCCTCAAGGTATACTATCATTGCTGGAGAACTATACAGGCCCGCTACTAACGGGATGCTCATGAGATGTTTGGACGATGATGAAGCTTGGAAGGTGGTCGAAGCAGCCCATTCTAGTGAGTGTGGAGGTCATGTTAATGGCCAGGCTCTAGCGAAGAAGATCCTTAGGCAGGGCTATTATTGGCCCACTCTAGAGGAAGATTGCTCCCTCTATGTCCGGATGTGTCTTAAATGCCAACTCCATGCTGATAAAATTCATGCTCCGGCTTCATCTCTTCATCCTCTATCTGCTCCTTGGCCGTTCTCTATGTGGGCTTTCGAGGTTGTCAGCCCGCTCGGTGATCCCAATTTTCAGATCAAGCAAAAATCCTTCATCCTTACCGCCACTGAGTACATCACCCAGTGGGCTGAAGCTGAAGCGTACGCAGAGATTAAAGCTACCATGGTGTGCCACTTCATCATGAGGAACATTATCTCGCGGTTCGGAGTGCCAAGCAGCATCGTCACCGACAACGGACCCCAGTTCATCTCTCAAGAGCTCAAGGACCTATGTAAGAAGTCCAATATTACATTGCATCACTCATCTCCATATTACCCACAAGGCAACGGTCAGGCCGAAGCCACTAACAAAACCCTTCTTAAAATCATAAAGAAAACATGTGAATCTCATAAGTTTTCTGATTGGCCAGAAAGATTAGTGGAAGCTCTATGGGCTTACCGCACCTCCGTTCGTACTCCTACGAGGCAAGCTCCCTATGCTCTCACTTACGGGATGGAGGCGGTGCTCCCACATGAGATTTTGATCCCTTCCCTAAGGGTATAGCTCGATAAGGAACTTAATCTCGATGAACGTCGAGAGGCGTTGCTCGTCCAGCTGGAACTCTTAGACGAGAAGAGGATGAATGCGGCTGATCACGTATCCGTTTATCAAAAGAGAGTTTCGCGTTATTTTCAAAAGAAGGTAATTGAGCGTAAATTACAAAAAGGTGATATGGTTTTGAAACGCAAATTCATTCGGTCTATAGGTCCTAGGTCTTAATTGCAACCTAACTGGGAAGGGCCGTTCGTTGTAAAGGAGGCTTATCCAGAGAATGCTTACCGCTTAGTGAACGTAGAAGGTGAGGAGCTCTCTCATGCTTGGAATGGGTTGTACCTTAAGCGTTTCTTTCCTTAGAATCTAAACCAATGCCACCCCGGTAGCGAGGTGTCCGTTCCCTTCCTTGCGAGAAAGAGGACCCCGAGTACGGCAATCACACACTACACGACGTCCCTAGTCAAGTTTCCCACTTTGTAGACACCGTTTCTCCTTGGCCATGCCTTGGGGGGGAAGTCAAAGGTCCCTGTCTGTGACGACCTAGAGTGCCGGATACCGATATACCGATAACATCGATACACCGATACCAGGAACTGGGGAAGCCACCCAAGAGGCTGATGAGGCCCCTGAAGGGTTAGTGAAGTTCGTTGAGGGGATGCATAACGAATTGCAATCACAAGCGTGCATATTAGAATTAGTTTAACAGAAGTGCGGAAGCAATTTAAAATAGCCAGAGTGCTAAATATATAAACTAGTCCAGAGGCACCAAAAGTGCAGTCCAAAAGTACAACTACATGGGGCATACCCCGGCAAAAGTACACAAGAGAGCCCAACAAGGCAACTCGTCTACTGTTGGCAGCTACGCACGGTCTCCGGGCACACGGGAAACGCCGGGAGACGGCGGGCGCGGCTCACCTGAAAGAAGAAGGGTGAGTCACAGCCAGACTCAGTAGGGGTCACGCGGATCCCTACCTCGCACTAAACAAGCATACATGCAAAAATAAAGGCAATTAGAGCATTTAATCAAATTAACAGGCAATGGCATGAATAACTAATCACAATAAAGCTGTAAAATCTATCTAAACAGATATAATAGCTAATACATGCCAATAACGAGTAAGTCTAAACGACTGAAACTAAATCTACCAGTAGAATATGCCTTAACTAATCCAAGCAGCAGGGAGTAGGACAACCACCGGGAACAGAAACCAGATGCGTCCACTGACGACTTATACTGTGTCTCAAGCACTCGCAGTCGGTAACACGACAAGCTGAGCGCGTAAACAGTACCAAACCAAGTGACCAGTCAGAGTGACATTCGTCAATGTCAGTTCACAGCCTCTGACCACGTGTACACACACTGACTCTCGCCTGAGCCAGGCCCTCTAGCTAGATTTCTCCCTTGGTAGGACGCTACCATTGGCGAGGAGCCCACGGTACTAGCTTAAAAACCGTGTAATGGGAAACACCCCTCCGCTATCCCCAAGCGGGTCGGTACTCAAAGACCTCAGGGCTACAACAATGGTTCCATTGCAAGGAAAGAAAAGCTACTCTATTGGTATTTAAAAACATGCCATTATGTTATAAAATAACTCAACATGGCATATAAACATTTCGGGAAGCATTAAAGAATAGGCCGGCAGCTTTTGAAACTAACAGGTGTGTGGCGGTCTGTTGCCACCGCGTTACAGGTGTGTGACGGTCGGGGAAGGGTGCGTTACATCGGCTATGACGCATCCGCCCCTGGCCGTTACAGCCACCGAAGCTCTAGCTCAAACAGATCAAACAGGGTGTAACGCGCTCGCAGTGGCGTGTTACATCACCCTGATGGCCGCCCGACAGGCCGTCAGGCCCACCCGAGACCAAAACTAACGCTAACAGTTTTTAAACGCTCAGAAAACGGTGTAACGCGCTCGCCCAGGCGCATTACAGCCTCCTGACAGTCGCCCTACAGGCCGTCAGGCCAACCGCCTCAACGGGTCAACAGAATTCAACGGAAATGTAACGGTCGGGAGCCTGACCGTTACAGTCACTGTGACGCACCTCCAAAGGGCCGTTACAGTGACGTAACGCGTCCCCTATGGACCGTTACGGATGTGACGGTTCCTGGAAGGACCATCACATCGTCTGGGTTGCGGACGGGTTATGTTTGAAAACGGGTTCCCTCCCAGGCGATCGGAATCGCCGGGTAATGATGAAAACCTGTAAAACCTGTCAAACCACACGTCCTAAACAACATAATACCAACAAAATAACAACATACAACAACTACAATGGCTTAAACATGAAGAACGAAGCTTAAACCCTAAACATGGAAAATAACCAATATGCATGCTACATGAGTTTAAAAAAGAAACCAAGCTATAGGAAATGATCCTAGCGAGTTCAGGATTCCATCCCCCTACCTCGTGCGAGCCGAAACAGCCGATTAGGCCACATGCAAGAGGAGGGTACCGCCGAAACTCCACGCTCCGTCTCGTCTCTACGGGCCATGAACCGCGCCAAGGTGGGCGTCAACGCGTTCCTCTCGACGCGAGGATTCCACCGGCGTGCTCTGTGCCTCAAACCGACGTCGTCTCGCCTGAATTCCCTAGGAGAGGGGGAGAGGCGATCGGACAAGAGAGAGAGAGAGAGAGAGAGAGAGAGGGTGAATGAGAGATCGACGAGGGGAGAGAGAGGGTGAGGGATTAAAGGGAAAAAAATAAAGTTAATATATATAATATATTTATTATATATAAAAACCTTATTATTTCCATAAAACCTTAATTAAATCCGAAAAAATACCAGAAAAATTCCTAAAAATCCAGGAAAATAGCCAAAAATTCCAGAATGAGTTCTAGGTCCGAACCACTAAGGATCCATTAAGGCACGGGCCTCACAGTCCCTCCCTCCTAATAAAAATTTCACCCTCGAAATGTACAACAAAGGATAAGGAGGAAACTGAGAAACGGAATTATACCTCACTGGAATAAGAAAGGAAAAAGCTGACGCATCTCATCTTCACGCTCCCAAGTAGACTCATTACTAGAGTGACGCTGCCAAGCAACTCTTACCAGAGGGATAACCTTATTTCTCAACCGCTGCTCACGACGGTCTTCAACTCTAATAGGAAACTCTGGCGTAGACAAATCATTAGTCACTTCGGGCCAAACTGAATCATCGAGAACATGGGATACATCAGGTACATACTTCCTCAGCTGAGAGACATGAAACACATCATGAATAGCTTGCATAGCCGCTGGTAGTTGCAGACGATAAGCTACCTGACCCACAGCTTCAACAATAGGAAACGGGCCAACATAACGCGGACTAAGCTTTCCACGCTTCCCAAACCTGGAAACGCCTTTCATCGGAGATACCTTAACAAAAACCATATCTCCTGGCTCAAATTGCAGTGGGCGTCTGCGATGATCTGCATAACTTTTCTGTTGACTCTGAGCCGTCAACAATCTCTGCCGAATCAGACGAACCACATCAGAACACTGCTGCACCATGTCGGGTCCTGTCAACAGTCGATCCCCAACATCAAACCAGTTCAGAGGAGTACGACAAGGATGACCATATAGTGCCTCATAAGGAGCCATACCAATACCGGAGTGAAAACTGTTATTATAAGCAAATTCAACAAGTGGCAAATATTGACTCCACGAACCCTGCCAGTCAAGGCAACACGATCTCATCATATCTTCCAGGGTCTGAATAGTCCTCTCCGACTGTCCATCTGACTGCGGATGATACGCTGAACTGAAGGCTAACTCAGTACCCAAGGCTTTCTGAAAACTGCGCCAAAAGCCGGAGGTAAAACGTGGATCACGAACTGACACAAGTGAAATTGGAATTCCATTCAGTGGCACAATCTTCTGAACATAAAGCTCGGCCAACCTCTACACATTCCAAGCAACCTTTATTGGCAACAATCTGACAGTCTTAGTCAATCTGTCGACAAGCAACCAGATACCATCAAAACCTTGAGAAGTCCGAGGTAAACCCACCACAAGATCTGTAGTAACATGGTCCCATTTCTACATTGGAATCTCTAATGGCTGAAGCAATCCACCTGGCTTTTGATGTTCGGCTTTAACCTGTTGACAAGTCAAGCACTTAGAAACAAATACAGCCACATCTCTCTTCATACCTGGCCACCAGAACTGCTTCTTCAAATTTTGATACATCTTGGTGACACCTCGGTGAATAGCAAAACGGGATCCATGGGCTTCACTCAGAACCTCATGCTTCAATTCATCCTCTGCAGGAACATACAATCTACCACGGAAACTGACAACCAGCTCGTCATCAAATTCAACACCATATCTTGATATAACACGAGCCAAAACAGAATCAGCTTGCTGAGCTTCTTGAATCTGCTGATATAAAGAAGAACCCAAGGTCAAGGTAGCACAAACCGCTGTCCTCGGGTCGGCAGGAATATCCACGCTAATCGCCTCGCTCGGAAGCTATTCCCAAAGTTTCCATTCATGAAGCAACAAATGACTGACTTGTACCTTCCTGCTCAGAGCATCAGCCACAACATTCATCTTACCCGGCTGATAGGAGAGTGTAAAGTCAAAATCTTTCATGTATTCCATCCATCGCCTCTGCCTGAGATTCAGATCTTTCTGGGAGAATATATACTGTAAACTCTGATGATCAGTAAAAATCTGAAACTTTTCACCATACAGATAATGTCTCCAGATCTATAAGGCAAAAATAACTGCAGCTAGCTCCAGATCATGCGTAGGATAATTTTCTTCATGCTGTTTCAATTGCCGAGATGCATAAGCAATAACCTGACCATGTTGCATCAGCACTGCACCCAAACCCACTCGAGAAGCATCTGTGCAAACAACAAATCCACCTAAGCCGGAAGGCAAAATCAACACTGGAGAAGAAGTCAAGAGCCTTTTCAATTCAACAAAGCTCTCCTCACACTGATCTGACCAGACCAACGGCAGATCTTTACGAGTCAGTCTAGTCATAGGTGCTGCAATCTTTGTAAAATCCTGGATGAATCTTCGATAATACCCAACCAAACCTAAAAAGCTTCTTATCTCTGTTACAGTTCTTGGTCTCTGCCAATTCAGAACAGCTTCAATCTTTACAGGGTCCACTGCTACTCCATCACCAGAAATCACGTGGCCAAGAAAATGAATTTCCCGAAGCCAGAATTCACATTTACTGAACTTCGCATAAAGCTCGTGATCTCTTAGAGTCTGTAGAACGATCCTCAAATGCTGCACATGATCTTCGTCAGAAGCAGAATAAATCAGAATATCATCAACAAAGATCACCACGAATTGGTCCAGAAATGGACGAAAGATACGCTGCATTAGGTCCATGAAAGCTGCTGGGGCATTAGTCAAACCAAATGGCATTACCGGAAATTCATAATGACCATATCGAGTACTGAAAGCTGTCTTCTCCACATCAGATTCCCGGATCTGCAATTGAAAGTAGCCCGACCGGAGGTCAATCCGTGAAAAGACAGTAGCAGACTGTAACTGGTCAAACAAATCATCAATCCTGGGAAGCGGGTATTTATTCTTGATAGTCACCTAATTCAACTATCTGTAATCAATACAAAGTCTCAGGCTTCCATCTTTCTTTTTCACAAATAGCACTGGAGCACTCCACTGAGAAAAACTGGGGCGAATATAGCCTTTTTCCAGCAATTCAAGTAGTTGTGCTCGCAGTTCTTTAAGTTCAGCTGGAGCCATTCGGTACGGTACCTTTGCTAACGGGGCTGTACCAGGAATCAGTTCAATCACCATTTCAATCTCTCGCTCTGGAGGCAAGCCTGGCAACTCGTCAGGAAACACATCAGGGAACTCACAGACAACAGGAATATCACTGACGTCCTGTCGTGGTTTCTCAACAGCAACCACAGAAGCTAAAAATCCCTGGCAACCTGCACTAAGCAACCTATAGGCTCGAATAGCAGAAATAACCATGCGAGAAGAACGGGATCGAATACCTTGGAAATAAAACGCCGATTTCCCCTGTGGCTGAAAATAAACCTTCTTTGATCTGCAATCAACCACAGCTCCATACTGCTCCAACCAATCCATACCCAGAATGATGTCATAATCTGCCAACTGCAACGCATACAATCTTGCCGGCAACTGACGATTATTAATCATGACAGGTGATTCTTCCAAACACAGAGGCGTGATCATAAAATCTCCAGAAGGCAACTCAACAAACAGTTCACAAGTTATCTCTGATGTCGGCTCCTCAATGCATGCAATGAAATCCTCAGAGATAAAAGAGTGAGAAGCACCAGAATCAAATAAGACACGAGCTGAATGACCATAAAGCATAATCGTACCTTCCACCAGATGGGATGCAACCGCTTCAGCTCGAGAAATATGGGAAACCTTGCCCTTCTGCTTCTTAGATGCGGCTGAAGACTGCAGGGAAGACGCTGAAGCTTGCTGATAAAATTGTTGCTGAGGTTGAGGTACAGAAGGAGGTCTAAATTACGACTACTGAGGCTGAGAGAATAGAGGAGCCTGCATCGGCTTCGGCCTCAACGGGCAATCTCGAACAACGTGACCAGGCTGGTCACACCGAAAACAAACAACTGGAAGAGAACACGGCTGACCCTTATGGTGACCACCGCATCTCCGACAAGTCCACAGCTAACTGACAGCGGAACTCTGACAACTCTGGGAAGGAGGCGCTATCGGCTGCTGAACAGTACCCATACCAGGAGATTCTTGCTGAAAGAACTTCTTCTTCTTCTTGAACCTTTTAAACTTGGTCTTGGAAGGGGAAGAAGCACTGCTAACATCTGACGCGACTGAGGGGACTCCTACCACTGGCGGTCGGTAAGTCTGGTGAAACTGCATCGCCGGCTGAACCAACCCCGTTTGTGGATACCCTCCAGGTCTCGCCATCTCCAGCTCAAGTGCCACAGCTACCTGGCACACACCATCTAAATTAGCAACACGACTCGCGATCAAGGGTAACTTCAACTCTGGCCTTAACCCTTGCAAGAACTGCTGAGTCTTCAAAGCTTTATTAGCCAGCACATGGGGTGCATACTGACCCAATTCCATAAATTTATTCCGATATTGAAGCACGGTCATATCGCCTTGGAATAATTCCATGAACTGGTACATCTTCGCCATCTGCAAGCAGGCAGGAGTATAGGCACGCTCGAAAGCTGCAACAAACTCTGCCCAAGTGATCTGCCGAAGGGGCCTAGAATGAAATGCAATCTGCCACTCGGCTTTCCACCACGTAATGGCTGTACCTTGGAGTTGAAATGCGGCAAGCATAACCTTCTCATCTTCCGCACACTCCATTGACATGAACACGCGCTCAATCGCATCCAGCCACTGCCTCGCTACCTCTGGATCAGGCTGTCCGTCGAAAGCAGGCGGATTGAACATAAGAAATTCCTTCAAAGCCTTGCCTCGACTACCAGGCACTTCAACCTGAGGAGCAACAACTGACGCTGGGGAGGAACTATAGGAACAGCAGGAACTGCAGGAGGTTGAGCAGAACCACTCTCCTCTCTAGGCGCATGCCTAGGAACTCGATGAGGTCTTCCTCGACGAGGTGGCATCTTGCACCGCCGAAAAATAGAAAGCAACAGTAATTCCATCAATCATACGGAAAACAATCTAAGCCAGCAATAGACAACACGAAGGACTAACTCTGGACAAGTGCAAATTCCAATTCCTTACACAAATCCTCAACTCCGCTCTGATACCAGCTGTGACGACCCAGAGCGCCGGATACCGATATACCGATAACATCGATACACCGATACCAGGAACTGGGGAAGCCACCCAAGAGGCTGATGAGGCCCATGAAGGGTTAGTGAAGTTCGTTGAGGGGATGCATAACGAATTGCAATCACAAGCGCACATATTAGAATTAGTTTAACAGAAGTGCGGAAGCAATTTAAAATAGCCAGAGTGCTAAATATATAAACTAGTCCAGATGATGTGACACAAAATGTAGCGGAGACTTTGATTCCTTGGACCTAATTCGCAATCACAATTACAAGGCGCCGAGAATATGTTAAAGCTACCAACGCACCGTGCGCACACGATTCCCGTGGTGACCCGGTGATGCCGAGTCGAGGTGATGGAGATAGCCCCTGACTGGTTAGAGGACCAGCACCACTTTAGTTAGCCCTCCCGAAGGTTTGAAAGCCCACAAACAAGGGCGGCCGGATGCCTTAAGGGCACGGGGTCACTCGCTCACTTATGGCCACGGTGACCACACTGAAAGGTGGCGCTGGGATCGGGCACTCGCTCTCCTACCGGCCGATATGTTTCGCGGATATTAAATAAACAGGTATAAGGAAGCAAGGGCAGGAGGCTCACCTGGTTGGTTTGAGGAAACCAACCCCGGTCGGAGACGAGGGCGGGCGGGGAAGTGTGGGTTCCCCGCACACTGCGCCGATGAAGCTTCGAACCTGTTTAAGTGTACACTCACTACACCTCACGCAGGAGGGTGATCTCGGGGGTGGGAATTGATGGGTTACAACAAACACTACCTCCCGCAGGGAGGGGCGGTTAGCCGGCCAGGCGAGAGGGGGAGAGATAAGCTTAGTAGCCCACGAGGAGGGACCGCTTCCGAATTGGTCCGCTGGCTGTGGATGTTGATAGGCAGTCAGTGTAGTCCCTGTAGTTCTCGGTCAGGAATTTTTCCGATGACGAGCCCAGGGGGGATCTTCTCGTAACAGGAACCCAAACGCCTCTGATTTATATCAATTTATTCTGACGTCGTCGATGGCTGCAGTGGAGGTCTGAGTAGAGCAACATATTCTGGGGCGGGTGGCTCCCTGTTTCTGTCTGCAACTTGCAGAAGTTGCCCCGGCTGCTCCTGGATGCCGAATCATGAACCATTGGAGTCTCTGAAACCGTGGACAAAGCCTCTACACAGAAAAACTGACAGCAACACCTTCTGAGGTCGGGGTGGACAGGGGGACGCCGACGAGTGGGAACTGGTCGCTGCAGACTGCAGGAGGCAGACCTGCGCGACTGAGGGAGAAAATTCGGAACTCTGGCTCCCGGTTGCCAAAAGAGGTACCGTCTCTTGCTACTGATCGGGGACAGGGGGAGGAAGAACTTTGATGAAGAACCTTCGGTCTGATTCCTTCGCCGTTGGTCGTGAAGTTGCTTCCAACCGGGCTCAGACTCTCTGCAGAGGATGTCTGGCGCAGTTGGGGGAGAACAGCTCTCCCGGTCGGCCACGAACTTGGAACTGGACGATTCCACCTCGCTTGCGAAGTAGACTCGTAGACCTTTCCTTCGGTGTAGGCCACGCCCCCAGCAGGACCAGGATGGAGTCGTGGACGGTGCTGCAACTTGGTGCTGGTCTGCAGGTCTTCTCTGCACACGGGTTGGAGATTGAATGGTGGGCAGGATGGCTCCTTGGTGGAGGAATAGGGTACAAGGGTGCCCTGGTGATGATGGGGGATCTTGTGGGGAGATGGGATGAGGAGTAATGGAGGTGGAGGGGAGGGCGGAGCTAGCATGGAAAGGAGGTGGGAGTACTGGCTGCGATTTGGTCAAGAGGGGGGGGTGGGGTTGTGCTAGATGGAGGGGTGCGCACCAAGTGGAGGAGGGGAGAGGGCTTGGATCGCACTAGGGCTTTGAATGGAGTGTGGGGAAGGGGAGTGGTTGCTTAGGGGAGGGGGAAGGTTGCCTTGGTGGTGGGAAATTGTATGGGGAAGGGGAAGGGTTGTCTAGGAAAGGTGAAAGGTTGCTTGGGAAGTGGAGGGAATTGAAGGGAATTAAGGCCTTGGGAATATGAAAGGGTGGAGGGGGTGAGGTGCCAGCTGAGGTGGCAGGGGGAGGGGAAGGTGAAGGGGCTGTTACGCCCAAGGGAGTGTAGGAGAGAGAAGTGGGGTTCGCCCTTTGAAGAAAGAGAGAGAGGGAGAGTTAGAGAGAGAGGGAGAGATGCACTTAAGTGGCTCAAATTTGCTTAATACTTCATTACTTCAAAAGAGGGGGTTTGGGGTCCTATATATAGGAAAACCCAATTTACAAAAAGTCCTCATGAAATGGACAAATGACGGAAGACCAAGGGGTGGGGAGAGGGGCGCCCATGGGCCAGACCAAAGAAATGGCCCAATAAGACCTACTAGCCCCATTAGCCCACTAGCCTACATACAAACATAAGTAAATAACATGATAACCTAGTAACATGACTCAAAACATAGGGAAATACATCAAAATGACTCAAGAAAATAGGAAAATGTAATAGGATGATAAGCACCAATGTTCCGTCTGAAGAAGGGCTGCTCCCTAGCTGCCTCCGGGAGGGAGAGAAGTGCCAAGCCAGAGGGTATATGGTGTGATGCCCTCATCAATTCTCCCGGGCGGCGAAGAGCTCGACTCTGTCGAGTAAGGCCCTCCCTGCTGCGGTACTGCTCTAAGAGATCGGGGGACAGCTGCTGGAGATCCTCCCGACTCACCCAGGTATCGTCCGAGGGTGGTCGTCCCTTCCACCTGACCAGGTAGCGCTCATACGCCTTGCTCCTTGTGATGGTAACCTATTCATCTAATATCTGCTCCACTTCATCGTGCCGGTTTCTCAAATGGGGTTGAGCTCTCTGGGGTGTGGGGGCGCTCTCAAAGGAGGGAGTAGGCTGGATTTCCGCACCGGGTATCACCGTGGGGCCCTTGTAGGGCACCAGGTCAACCACATTGAATGTGGGGCATACTCCGTACTCTTTAGGGAGGTCCAACACGTAAGCATTGGTGCCAAGGCGTCTCAGCACCTGGAAGGGGCCAGCTCCACGCGACCTCAACTTCGAAAGATTCCCAGGGAACAACCTCTCAGTTCTCACCATCACAAAATCACCAATCTGGAATTCTTGGTGGCGGCGGTGGGAGTCAGTAGACTTCTTGTAAATCTCGTTGCTCTTGTTGATGTTTTTGCGAATGTTTCCATGCAACTCTGTGAATGTTGATTCACTAGTGGATAATGGGGGTCCTGGACAATCAAATGGGGACCTAGCATGCAGTGGCGCTACATAGACTTCGATGGACCTAGGAGGACCGGGACATCCATAGATGAGACTATCATGCAAAGGGGTGTTTGATGCCGGGGGTCCGGAACATCCATGAATGCTTTCTTCATGTTTTGACTTCACTTGGATTGACCTAGGGGGGCCTGGACATCCAGATGTAAACCTATCATGCTTAGGAGTCATGTGGACCTTGATGCACTTAGGTGGTCCGGGGCAGCCACAAGTGGCCCTATCATGAATGAGATGGATGAAGAGTGGGGGAGGACCCGCTTGTTCAAATGTAATCCTGTCGTGCACTGGACCTAGTGTGTATGTGACACAAATGACATGACTAGCCTTACCACATGATGCAGAATGTTGTGACATATGTATTTCTATCAAGATGGTCCCATCTTTGGGTGGGGGATGATTTGGGGGTTTCCACTCATGGGGGTCGAAGGGCCAAGAACGTGGACATCATGGGATGGGTCAATTCCTCCTTTCCTAGGTAGATGTCACCCATGGTCATGGCTCTCATAGTGTGGGCTAAGTTTTGGAATGGGTGGGTTAGGTTCGACATGGCGGGTGAGGGTAGGAGGGAGTGGGTGGTGGGTGATGAATACTCGGAAGCCCATAGGGAGTGGCCACAAGGCTCGAGATGGGTCAAGGGGTGGGTGAAGTGGAGGTGGGTTTTAATCCAAGTGATCATCCTAGTACACGTAGGGAAGTGAGAATCATGAACCTGGTGGGACCTACTGTAAAGCTCCTCGCAAAGGGACGAGGGGTGGGGAAGGATGTAGGAGGGCAAGGAGGTGGGTTGGCAAAGAAGGGCTAGTGGGAAGGGATCATGTGGATCTAGGGGGACTTGGGTTGAGGGGATTGAGGCTTCTTCCCATCCTAGACCTGGAGCTCTCCAAAGCATACACTCCCTAGTGTGGGCCAGGCACTCGTCTCCTAATGGGGTAAGAACTAAAGTGGATTCCCTAGGTTGAGTGCCCTTTTCTTGTGGTAGGGGGGTGGTGTGAAACTCATCGGGCTCAGGTAGAAACAATACAAGCTCACTTATGCAAGGACCCTTGGTGTAAATGGAGATGATGGACCTGATAGAGGGGTGTGAGAAACTAAGGTACCCTGTATCACTCACTCCTAAGGCCAACATGTTTGTCACCTCTATTTGCCTTAGTATGCCTTTAATCAAGTCCCTCATAGCTCCCACAAAGTAAAACGAAGGATAGGTTGTGTGGAATGGTAGGGTGGCCACGATTGGGTTATGGTTATCCATGGTGGGGCGCATGATGTGGAGGATGAGGTCTTGTTTAAGCCACTCAATGAGGGGTTCCCCAAGAATCACAATTCTCATGGAGGGAGGGGTGGGAGGGGGGTTTGTGGGCTGGATTGGGATACTTCCGTTTGGACTTGGCATGGGTGTCTTTGGGAGATGGTCTAGGTTGGGACGGGGTCCCAGGTTAATGGAATCATTCGGTCGTGGAGTGGACCTAGAAGACCTAGAGAATTGTATCATTCTTGAGGATTGGTTATCTAGGTCATCCCAGGGGTGTCTCTCCTTACGCCCATAGTGTTGGGACCCCTCATAGTAAGGATCATAGCCTAACCTTTCCTTACCAATCTCATTCCGGGGAGGCAAGACTCTAAGGCCATTGCTCCTAAGTGGGGGAGACTTGGACTGACTGGGAGAGAAAGGAGGAGTGGGAGTGCTCTTTGGGCTATGGGTGCTTGAGTTGGAAGAGTGGGGAGGTTTTGGAATGAGGATATTCCTAAGTTCTACCTTCATCTCTTCCCATGAGTGAATGGGCTCTTGTCTCTCAATTTCCCTTCGAATCTCAAGCTTTCTCCATTCCGTCTCGCCGAAGGGACCAAGGGTCTTCTTGGCGATGCACACTTTTCTTTCCTCGGTCATGTAGTAGTGGTGGAAGTATCTATCCATGGAGGTCTCCCATTTCCTATATGTGTGAGGGTTTCGGGACCCATCGAAGCGGGGTAACTCCAGCCCGATAATGAAGTAGTCATCGGGGTGCCTAGTGAGGTACATGGTTTGGATGATCGGATGACCTCAATGCAATATGCCCTAGGAACTAGGCTTGTAGAGACAAGTCTAAAACTTGCTCTGATACCACTTGATGTGACACAAAATGCAGCGGAGACTTTGATTCCTTGGACCTAATTCGCAATCACAATTACAAGGCGCCGAGAATATGTTAAAGCTACCAACGCACCGTGCGCACACGATTCCCGTGGTGACCCGGTGATGCCGAGTCGAGGTGATGGAGATAGCCCCTGACTGGTTAGAGGACCAGCACCACTTTAGTTAGCCCTCCGGAAGGTTTGAAAGCCCACAAACAAGGGCGGTCGGATGCCTTAAGGGCACGGGGTCACTCGCTCACTTATGGCCACGGTGACCACACTGAAAGGTGGCGCCGGGATCGGGCACTCGCTCTCCTACCGGCCGATATGTTTCGCGGATATTAAATAAACAGGTATAAGGAGGCAAGGGCAGGAGGCTCACCTGGTTGGTTTGAGGAAACCAACCCCGGTCGGAGACGAGGGCGGGCGGGGAAGTGTGGGTTCCCCGCACACTGCGCCGATGAAGCTTCGAACCTGTTTAAGTGTACACTCACTACACCTCACGCAGGAGGGTGATCTCGGGGGTGGGAATTGATGGGTTACAACAAACACTACCTCCCACAGGGAGGGGCGGTAAGCCGGCCAGGCGAGAGGGGGAGAGATAAGCTTAGTAGCCCACGAGGAGGGACCGCTTCCGAATTGGTCCGCTGGCTGTGGATGTTGATAGGCAGTCGATGTAGTCCCTGTAGTTCTCGGTCAGGAATTTTTCCGATGACGAAACTAGGGGGGATCTTCTCGTAACAGGAACCCAAACGCCTCTGATTTATATCAATTTATTCTGACGTCGTCGATGGCTACAGTGGAGGTCTGAGTAGAGCAACAGATTCTGGGGCGGGTGGCTCCCTGTTTCTGTCTGCAACTTGAAGAAGTTGCCTCGGCTGCTCCTGGACGCCGAATCATGAACCGTCAAAGTTGCTGAAACCGTGGACAAAGCCTCTACACAGAAAAACTGACAGCAACACCTTCTGAGGTCAGGGTGGACCGGGGGACGCCCACGAGTGGGAACTGGTCGCTGCAGACTGCAGGAGGCAGACCTGCGCGACTGAGGGAGAAAATTCGGAACTCTGGCTCCCGTTTGCCAAAAGAGGTCCCATCTCTTGCTCCTGATCAGGGACAGGGGGAGGAAGAACTTTGATGAAGAACCTTCGGTCTGATTCCTTCGCCGTTGGTCGTGAAGTTGCTTCCAACCGGGCTCAGGCTCTCTGCAGAGGATGTCTGGTGCAGTTGGGGAAGAACAGCTCTCCCGGTCGGCCACGAACTTGGAACTGGACGATTCCACCTCGCTTGCGAAGTAGACTCGTAGACCTTTTCGTCGGTGTAGGCCATGCCCCCAGCAGGACCAGGATGGAGTCGTGGACGGTGCTGCAACTTGGTGCTGGTCTGCAGGTCTTCTCTGCACACGGGTTGGAGATTGAATGGTGGGCAGGATGGCTCCTTGGTGGAGGAATAGGGTACAATGATGCCTTGGTGATGATGGGGGATCTTGTGGGGAGATGGGATGAGGGGTAATGGAGGTGGAGGGGAGGGCGGAGCTAGCAGGGAAAGGAGGTGGGAGTACTGGCTGCGATTTGGTCAAGAGGGGGGGTGGGGTGGGGTTGTGCTAGATGGAGGGGTGCGCACCAAGTGGAGGAGGGGAGAGGGCTTGGATCGCACTAGGGCTTTGAATGGAGTGTGGGGAAGGGGAGTGGTTGCTTAGGGGAGGGGGAAGGTTGCCTTGGTGGTGGGAAATTGTATGGGGAAGGGGAAGGGTTGTCTAGGAAAGGTGAAAGGTTGCTTGGGAAGTGGAGGGAATTGAAGGGAATTAAGGCCTTGGGAATATGAAAGGGTGGAGGGGGTGAGGTGGCAGCTGAGGTGGCAGGGGGAGGGGAAGGTGAAGGGGCTGTTGCGCCCAAGGGAGGGGAGGAGAGAGAAGTGGGGTTCGCCCCTTGAAGAAAGAGAGAGAGGGAGAGTTAGAGAGAGAGGGAGAGATGCACTTAAGTGGCTCAAATTTGCTTAATACTTCATTACTTCAAAAGAGGGGGTTTGGGGTCCTATATATAGGAAAACCCAATTTACAAAAAGTCCTCATGAAATGGACAAATGACGGAAGACCAAGGGGTGGGGAGAGGGGCGCCCATGGGCCAGACCAAAGAAATGGCCCAATAAGACCTACTAGCCCCATTAGCCCACTAGCCTACATACAAACATAAGTAAATAACATGATAACCTAGTAACATGACTCAAAACATAGGGAAATACATCAAAATGACTCAAGAAAATAGGAAAATGTAATAGGATGATAAGCACCAATGTTCCGTCTGAAGAAGGGCTGCTCCCTAGCTGCCTCCGGGAGGGAGAGAAGTGCCAAGCCAGAGGGTATGTGGTGTGATGCCCTCATCACCAGAGGCACCAAAAGTGCAGTCCAAAAGTACAACTACACGGGGCATACCCCGTCAAAAGTACACAAGAGAGCCCAACAAGGCAACTCGTCTACTGCTGGCAGCTAGGCACGGTCTCCGGGCACACGGGAAACGCCGGGAGACGGCGGGCGCGGCTCACCTGAAAGAAGAAGGGTGAGTCACAGCCAGACTCAGTAGGGGTCACGCGGATCCCTACCTCGCACTAAACAAGCATACATGCAAAAATAAAGGTAATTAGAGCATGCATTTAATCAAATTAACAGGCAATGGCATGAATAACTAATCACAATAAAGCTATAAAATCTATCTAAACAGATATAACAGCTAATACATGCCAATAACGAGTAAGTCTAAACGAATGAAACTAAATCTACCAGTAGAATATGCCTCAACTAATCCAAGCAGCAGGAAGTAGGACAACCACCGGGAACAGAAATCAGATGCGTCCACTGACGACTTATACTACGTCTCAAGCACTCGCAGTCGGCAACACGACAAGCTGAGCGCGTAAACAGTACCAAACCAAGTGACCAGTCAGAGTGACATTCGTCAATGTCTGTCCACAGCCTCTGACCACGTGTACACACACTGACTCTCGCCTGAGCCAGGCCCTCTAGCTAGATTTCTCCCTTGGTAGGACGCTACCATTGGCGGGGAGCCCACGGTACTAGCTTAAAAATCGTGTAATGGGAAACACCCCTCCGCTATCCCCAAGCGGGTCGGTACTCAAAGACCTCAGGGCTACAACAGTGGTTCCTTTGCAAGGAAAGAAAAGCTACTCTATTGGTATTTAAAAACATGCCATTATATTATAAAATAACTCAACATGGCATATAAACATTTCGGGAAGCATTAAAGAATAGGCCGGCAGCTTTTGAAACTAACAGGCGTGTGGCGGTCTGCTGCCACCGCGTTACAGGTGTGTGACGGTCGGGGAAGGGTGCGTTACATCGGCTGTGACGCGTCCGCCCCTGGCCGTTATAGCCACCGAAGCTCCAGCTCAAATAGATCAAACGGGGTGTAACGCGCTCGCGGTGGCGCGTTACATCACCCTGACGGTCGGCCGACAGGCCGTCAGGCCCACCCGAGACCAAAACTAACTCTAACAGTTTTTAAACGCTCAGAAAACGGTGTAACGCACTGGCCCAGGCGCGTTACAGCCTCCTGACGGCCGCCCGATAGGCCGTCAGGTCAACCGCCTCAACGGGTCAACGGAATTCAACGGAAATGTAACGGTCGGGAGCCTGACCGTTACACTCACTGTGACACGCCTCCAAAGGGCTGTTACAGTGATGTAATGCATCCCCTATGGACCGTTACGGATGTGACGATTCCTGGAAGGACCGTCACATCGTCTGGGTTACGGACGGGTTATGTTTGAAAATGGGTTCCCTCCCAGGCGACCGGAATCGCTGGGTAACGACGAAAACATGTCAAACCACACGTCCTAAACAACATAATACCAACAAAATAACAACATGCAACGCCTACAATGGCTTAAACATGAAGAACGAAGCCTAAACCCTAAACATGGAAAATAACCAATATGCATGCCACATGGGTTAAAACAAGAAACCAAGCTATAGGAAATGATCCTAGCGAGTTCAGGATTCCATCCCCCTACCTCGTGCGAGCTGAAACGGCCAATTAGGCCACATGCAAGAGGAGGGTACCGCCGAGCCTCCACGCTCCATCTCGTCTCTACGGGCCACGAACCGCGCCAAGGTGGGCGTCAACGCGTTCCTCTCAACGCGAGGATTCCACCGGCGTGCTCCGTGCCTCGAACCGACGTCGTCTCGCCCGAATTCCCTAGGAGAGGGGGAGAGGCGATCGGACAAGAGAGAGAGAGAGAGAGAGAGAGAGAGAGAGAGAGAGAGAGAGAGAGAGAGAGAGAGAGAGAGAGAGAGAGAGGGTGAATGAGAGATCGACAAGGGGAGAGAGAGGGTGAGGGATTAAAGGAAAAAAATAAAGTTAATATATATAATATATTTATTATATATAAAAACTTTATTATTTTTATAAAACGTCAATTAAATCTGGAAAAATACCAGAAAAATTCCTAAAAATCCAGGAAAATAGCCGAAAATTCCAGAATGAGTTCTAGGTCCGAACCACTAAGGATCCATTAAGGCACGGGCCTCACACTGTCCATCTCTTTCTTCAGCTGAATCCAGGAGCAAGAGGTGAACAAGGAGACGACGACCAATCTAGGTGCCTTGACGAGAGGAGGTCTCAAATAGGGGCAATCCGTTATGACCTGACGCCACAAGAAAAAGGAAAAGAGCAAAGAAAAGGAGCAATCTTCTTGACAAAAGTAAAAGTCTATCTCGAAATTCCATCAATTATAAATTCCAAAGCTCCAAAAGAAAAAAATAATAAGCTAGGCATGGCAAGTGTGGCAGTACAGTTTCCCCGCGGGACCTTATGAGCCCGGTCGTATGCGTGCCTAGAGTGGACAAAGGTTCGATGACGGATGCAAAAGCCTCGGCACAATAGACCAAGTCTCTGAATAGGTTGACTGGAGAGGAACTCAAGACCTAAAAACTTCTATATCTGGCCTAAGCTTGTCCCCGCATTCTATTTTTCCTTTTCAGGACTGAGACAAGTACCCTGGGTATGGCCTTGGCAGAGATACTGTCACGCGAGTTAGGCCCTGGCCAGGGGTTGTCACCCCCATTACACGCCAACCTCGGAAACTCTGAACGGAATTGGGAGGACCCTCATTCCTAGGGAGACACTGGTTTACCAAAATCCAAAAAAAATAATATATTTCAAAATCCAAAAAAATCATATATTCCAAAATCTAAAAAATCATATATTTCAAAATCCAAAAAAATCATCACATATTTCAAAATAAAAAAAATCATATATTTCACAATCTAAAAAAATCATATATTTTGAAATCCAAAAACACCAGATATTTTCAAAAACTCACAAAAAACCAAATGTTTGCAAAAATTCCCAAAAAAAAAACACCATCATATGCATTGCATGCATTGCATTATTTTCATTTTATACTCTTCACCTATTTAATAAGGCTCCACCCCTTGACCAAATATCAAGAAATGGTCAAATTCTAACTTACTTTAGGCAAGGGGTTGAGTCTAAGAACAGATCTAACTTGTTTCTTGTCTAAGTGTGTACAGAACGCAGGTTTAAGCCCAAGACTCAAAACCCTCAAATTCTCAGGTTCAGGTCTGTAACGCACCAGAATCAGACCGTCACAGCCTTGTAACGGTCACCCTTCGACCGTCACAGCCTTCTGAGCTTTGAAATCCATTGGTCCTTAGCAAACCCTCTCTGACGCATCCGCGATAGACTGTCACTTCACTCTAACGGCCTACTATTAGACCGTTACATTCTACAAAGAACAGAAACTCAGTTTTCTGAGTTCACTCCTTCTAACGGCTCATTGTAAGACCGTCAGACTGTTGTGACGGCCCTATGTAGGACCGTTACAGATTCTAGAAACTCTGCTTTCAAGTCAAGTCAAGCAACAAACTCACGATTCCATCAACTAAGGCACTTCTATATCATTCCATTGAGTTCAATAATACATAAAATTGATTGATAAACTTCAAGTTCAGAAACATCATAAGAAATCTCAAGCTACATTCAATTTTCTATCCGCAAGAGGGCGGATCTTGCTCAATTCTTTCACATAGCTACGGTGTCCCTCGTCGTCCTCTTCCACTTCTTCTTGTCACGAGCGCACTCTGCTGATCTCCCACATGGTCAGTGCGTTCCGGATCGCTCTCTCATCTTCCTCGGTCCCCATCTTCCTAGCTAGAAGGGGAGGGTAGTGTGATAGTGCAGGAACTTCGGTTCGGGGTAGCCCAATTTGAAGGTAGCACCGGTGCGGGTTGTAGATCGCCAAAGTGGTGTTCCCCACTAGCTGTAGATCAAGGCCTGGTCGCCGTGGTATTCTAAGTAAGGTGCTCCGTAAAACTCTTGGACGCATCATGAACTTCTCTATTGGCAAAGTGTTGAGGAAGATGCGCCATTCATCCCGCGTTTTCTTGTCCACCGTCTTGCATTCAACCTGTGAAGAGAATCCGAAGGCACCTCCAATAAAGAACAAGGGGTGGCTCCCCAAGATCCGGCTTGGAACTTGATTCTCACACCCATCCAACACTCAAGGAGTATCATGGAGCCGAAAAGAGGTCCTCCTAAGCAAGCTGAACTAAGCCCTTCATAAAAGATTGAAAGGACCGCTTGAGAAATAGACAAATCCCGCCACAGTCCGCTGATGATGCTAAGGTTTTGGATATCTAGGAGGTGGTCGGTGGTAGTAAAAAGGAAGACTCCGCATAAGCAAACTGACACGGCTTTGGCAATGGCTTCATATCTCTCCCACTTGTTCTTACAATGAGAGACTATCCATTGAGCCATGGGTATCAAGTGAATATGGTTTGGGCTGATCATGGTCCTTACATCCTTCGGGTTGTGTATGAAATCACTTAAGATCAAGGATGGGTCAATAGGTTCGACCGTATGGCACACTAGATCTTCCTCCCCTACTTTAGTCTTGGCAAGGGCTAGGTAGGTCTCTACCTCCTCCAATAGGACTGTAGCTTCAAAGGAAGGGAAGAGGAAGGTGTTTGTTTGTGGATGCCATAACTCTATAAGGGCTGAAATGCTTGCCCAATCTAAGGACAATTTCTGGAAGCTCTTGGCCAAAACTAACAAAGGTTGGAGGTGCCATGCCCTAAGGATGGATAAAACTTCTAAAGGGAGTTCTTTGACCATGGGAGCCACCCACTTTAAGTTGGAGTAACACCTTGGACCAGGAAGAGGCTAAAGAAATAAGAAGAAGAAGAAAGAAGAATCATAAGTGGTATAGAAAGTCCAGAAATTGATGAACTTTTGAAGTCAATTGGAACTTACCACTCTTTGGGCACTTGAGCTCAGATGCTTGGGGATGGATGTCAACCTTTGCAGCTCCCCATGCTCCTTCTTGGCTACTTTAGGACCGGTGTAGACTCTCTCCTCCATGCCCATCACTCCAAAGCTTCTCTTCATGATGTTCCTTGCCCTTTGATGGAGTTTTCAACCCTTGTAGCAGAGAATTAATGAAAGCTGCGTTTTTTGGGTTTGTTCCTAGCTTATAAAGGCTTGATTTTGGTGCTAGAACGATAAGATTGGGGTTAGAAAGCCTTATCCTAAGCCTAGGAGGGTTCTAGTGCGGATTAAGGTCTCCCTACCTCGAGTTTGGGCTCTCACGGCAGAATCCGTCTCGGAATGCAGTTTGTTCTCTGACGGTCTATCGTAAGACCGTCACATAGCTCTGACGCTCCATCTCTGGACCGTCACACTTCCTGCTACACATTTTTAGCCCAATATCGTTCTGTCATATCTGACAGTCTAGTCTATGACCGTCACCTGATTCTGACGCTCCATCAGTGGACCGTCACATTTCCTGCTATACAATTTTCAGTCCACCCTCTGTCGTCTCTGACAGCCTGATCTTGGTGCGTTACATTGATCTGACGCTCCTACACCAGACCGCCACACCTTCTGCTGTAGGTTTCTGTTCTTTCCCTTCTCCCTTTGGTCTGACCTGCCGGTCTTACACTTTATCCCCATTCATTTACATTCCCATCCACACATTTATCTTCATCCATTCATTCACACATTCACATCCATTTCATTACATTCATTCATACTCACATTCATCCATTCATTCATACACATGAAAAAATAAAACACAAAAAGATTTTCATTTCATTTCTATCATTCCATTTCATCCACATAAGTCATGTACAAGTGTGGGTGTCAAAAAAGGAAAAAATACATCACTCGGCCGGTCTATCCCCCGGGCCCTCACTATCACCGGCACCCTCCTGCCGCTTGGCTGGCGGCCCCATGGCACTGTGCTCCTCCTCTCGTGATCGTCTCTGATCCGCCTCCTCGTTCCTCCGTCGATCGGAAGAACTAGCCAGGTAGTTTCCTACCGATCCGCTTGGCACTCTGCTCCGTGTGCCTCCCACTGCAGCACTCTGGGATGCACTCAGCACGGGCCCCCGGCTGATCGTCCGGACTGTCCGTTCCACGGCCCGGAGTTCTATCTTTAAGTCATGCACCTGGAGTCACGCCGCCCAAGCCTCGGTCCGGTATCTATCAAGGTCTGCAGTCTGGGTGGCTGCCATGTCCAATTCTCTACTCAGCTGGGCCACCTCTGCCTGAAGACGCCTTGCTTCAGCTTGGGAACGGTCCAGTTCTACTCGGGTCCGCTCGGTCTCTGCTCGAGCTCGCTCTGTCTCGGCCAAAGCCGCGGTCAGTTCTCTCGCCTACATTTTGCATTTTATCATGGTCAGTCCATTAGGCATTTTAAGTTTAAATCAGAAGCATTTAGGTTCAGGTTTAGATTCTTACCCGCTCTGCAAGGGTAGCCTCGGCCTCCTCGGCTCGAGCTACGGCTCGGGTAAAATTTGCATCTCGCTCAGCCCATTCCCCGGCAGGCTGTGAAGAGGAGGACGGTGCGGCTGGTCCGGTCCTCTGGGCTCCCTCAGCCCGCTGCATTTAGAAGTCAAAGTTAGCCATTTGCATCATAAGCATTTAAGTCTTAAGTGTAGAAACTCACCAAAAGCTCCAAGGCAGTCCGGTACTCATCCTGCTGCTGGATGGTGGCATGAAGGAGTCCCTCGAGCTCGGCTATTCTTCCCTGTGGGTCTAGCTGCATTTAGAAAGCATATGTCAGTGCATATAGAAGCATTAATTTAAATAGATAGATCTTTGAGTTTAGAAGTTCATACCGGTCGTCGAGTGCCTCTGAACACCTGGTCACCATACCGGTGGGAGTAAGCCTTGAGGTAGGTCTCGTCACTGTCCGCCCAGTCTTTCACCACCCGGCCTCTTTTATTCCAATCATGCACATATTTGGCCTTCCGGGTGCACCAGTCAACGTCTCCGCTAATGCCCTTTGAAGATTTGCCCGGGCGCTCATCATTTCTATGGGGGAACGTCACCTCTGGCTGATTAAGTCCCCGTGTCCTCAGGATCAACCAGTAGTGCAGGGGCTTGATCACGTTGACGCAGTGAAGCCATATGTCTCGCCCGCTGTATGCCAGGGATGCCTTCACCCAAGGCTGTCCCTCGTAGCCCTCATCCTGGTATGGGGTCCATCTAACCTGAAAAGGTCATGTTAATCCATTCAGAAGCATTCATGAGCATTTAGAAAGCTTTTTTGTAGCATTTAAGAGCATATAGAAAGTTTAAGTTCGGAGCTTACCGCTATGTGTGGGAATGAGTCAAGATCATCCTGGATGGCCCGGGTCAGCCGATTGATCAATCCACTGTCCCTCGCTACCACCCACCGCCTCGTGATGGGGATCGCTCGGGATGTAGCTGACTACCTCGCCCAATCCCCGGGAGGTACACGAAGCTCCAGATCTGCATTTAAGGTCGAGTGTCAGTAAATTGCATCATTTGCATTTGTAGAATCATAATCATATAGAAAGCATCTAGAGTTCAGCATTTACCTGTAGGAAAGGCGAGAAGCCGCCTAGCATCGTCCGTCGGTCTATAATGCTGAGCGACTCGAAGAGGAAGGCGAGCGCTGCCGCTCCCCATGCGTACTTCCCCACTCTGCCCAAATCCTCTAGCAGTGGTAGTAGCCTGCAGCTGATCACGTCGACTCGGGTAAAAAAAAGTAGCTTTCCGAACAACAGCATCAGAAATCATTCCAGGTATTTGATCTCCCTCCTGCCTTGCCTCTGCCGCCACTCGTGGGCGTACCTACTCTATCACTCGGTCTATATGCTGCTCGAGGAGCTCGCCAACTGCTATAGCCTCTCCTCTCAGTCCCAAGATGTCCTGTAGTCTCGACCTCGAGAGCAGGGATGATGTGTGCCCCGGCCTGATCAGATCTAAGCCCAGTCGCTCTTGGGCCATCTTCCAGTAATCTCCATATGTCCACCCGGTCACTGCTGCTCCATGGACTCGCAATCCGGTGATCCTCGCCATGTCTTCTAATGTGGTGATCATGTGGCCCCATGGGAAGATGAAAGCCCGGCTCACGGGGTCCCACCTCTCGTGCAGTGCGTACAAGAGTGGGATATCCATCCTCGTCACCTCGATGCTAAGCACCTCGACGAATCCCATCCCGGCTAATTGCTCTCTCTGGTACTCGGGCAATGCCTGGTAAACTGCCCGGATCTAAAGCCAAGAGATCCTCGTTCTTCTTTTCCCCTGCACAATTAGAGCACAAGTCAGTCATTAGATCATAATTTCATTGCATTGCATTTCATATGAATAAAACAACAAAAAAAATTGAATAACTAAAAATCCCCAAAAAAATTCTTCTGCTTCTGGTTTCTCTGACGGCCCTAGGGTGATGCGTCACAGTCCTCTGACGCACCAGGGGTGGTGCGTCAGGCCTGTGACGGTCGCTGCAATGACCGTCACGTTCTCTACAATAGGGTGTTGTCCCTTTTGTTTTCCTTGGCTCCTGAAATGGCCATGGAGGACTACAATCATTCCTAAGGGGTCCCCAGACCCATTGCTACCCTCCAAACACCCATGCATGCACATAAAAAAATTAAAAATTGGAATTTTAGGGAAATCGGCCTACCTCGGGGTCTTGGCTCCTTTTCTTCTTCTTCTCCCTCGCCGTCCCTTCTTCCTCACCAATGGTCTTCCCCATGGCTTCCTCAGCTTCTTCCACGGTCATTGGAGGGACTTCCTCCGTTGGTTCGTTCGTCAGAGGGCTCGCCGCCGGTGGGGTTCCTTCTCGATCCACCCGTGCTCAAAACCGCCAGATGGCCATCTTCTTCTTCCCTTTTTCCCTCTTCTTCGGTGGCTGGGACGGCTCACCACCGGCCATGGTTCGTCGGACGGAGGAGGAACGGTGGGGTTTTTGGGGTGTTGAGTTTTTGGTGAGGTTCTGGCGTTTTGGCGTTTGTGAGCGAATGGAGGAAGTGACCGTTCGGTTTATTTTTTTGAACGCTCAGGAAATGTGACGGTCTATCGTGAGACCGTCACACTACTCTGACGCGTCCTCTATGGACCGTTAGTCATTTAAAATGATGTCTTGAAGGATGTGAACCGCCAGACTCTGACAGCCCGAGGTGGATCCATCAGGGACGTCTAACGCACCCTTACTAGACCGTTACATGCTTCAGAGCAATTTAATGAATGGTGATGAATGATCGCATTTGCTTGAATGGTTTATCTTATCAATGCAATTCATGCTTGTTTGATTATGCTTCTTATCATTGGTGGCTAACCTCTTTGTTGAAGTTCATGCATCATCCGCTCGCCAAGAAAGTAAGTCAGGTATTGTATCTCGATTCCTTATCCCTTAATGCATTACTATATGTTATATATGATATATTATCTCGAGAACCGGCTGGTCATTCATGTGTTCTAGGATCTGATGTTCCCCTTAAACAAAAATGATGATGATCTAAGTACATGTGATTAATCGTTGGATAGGCCGTTAGGTTGGAAAAGCTTGGGGACGATGGTTCTGTCTTGCACGCCGTGGTTGCAGATGGTGTCCTGACCCTAGTTTCTCCGGTGTAGCAATACTATTCTCGAGTATCTTGTTATTCTATTTTTCTATGCATTCGTTTTAAATAATTTCTTTTTCCTTTAGCCCAGCATGCATCATACACATCTTTTGAGCATTCACGAACCTTCATCTGTCCAGGTGTCTCAGTGATGGTGAATAACTATGTGTTTAATGATCTCGAATAAGGAGAGTCATTCCTCTATGAATTAGAAGGTTTTCTTTGGTCTACTCGCTTGATTTGGTTAGCTGAAGATTCATGTCTGGAGTTTAGTTAATCGTCTCTTTCCTTTCCGTTGTTCCGGCCGCTGGCCGTGTTTTCCTTTCCTTAGTTGTTAGTTCCTCCAGACATGTGCCCTTTGGTTACCTTTCCTTGTGATTGGTTCGAAGTTTTCCAAAAAATTCATGTCGCTTGTTGGTTGAGAATGGGTGTCGTTCGCCTTAACGCCCGCTTTTTAGTCCACTCCGCTTCATCTTCGCTTCATCTCCATGTTCCATTTTTCGCTTTCGCTTCACCTCCGCTCGCTCCCCTACAAAGAGGACGTTAAGGAGGGACATCTGTTGACACCCATTTTATGACCGATAAGTTGGGTCATCTCCTTGTTCATTCTATATGATGCTCCGAGTTGTTCACCTTTATTGGGCCTTCTTGGTCAAATTGAGGTCCATTTCATAAGTCATATCTCCTTGGTTGGGTCTGGTTCCTTATCCCTTCCCGCTGGACGAAGCTTAGCAAACTCTCATTTCATTTGCACTTTATTATCTCTAACGGTCCTTTGATGGGGCGTTACAGTGCTCTAACGCATCTACCATGGTGCGTTACATCCTTCCATAGTCCTTAAGCTTAAAGGCTTCCTTTCAAGCTTATCTTTTGCCTATCCGTTGGGTGTGACGGTTTATCGTGTAGCCGTTACATTGGTTGTGATGCATCTACCCTTGACCGTTACCTTTTTGAAGAGTCCAACGTTCACAAACTTCTCCCGTTGATCTTATCTTATAGTGGATAGGGTTGTGTGATGGTCCAAGACTGGAGCGTTACATTAGTGTGGCGGTCTATCGAGTGGCCGTTACATCCAACAGAGAGTCCTGACAAGCCTGGCCTTTGCTCTGCTATTCCATGATCGGACTAAGAGTTTGGTTTGAGGGTTTCTCTATCGATACTCATCCTAAGAAGCTTCCGTTTGATTCTGTGGACTCTGGGGAGTATTATCTTCAAGATTTATCCAATTTTTTGATAAAATTCTAGTCATTATCCTCTTAATTCGAACCTAGACTTTGAGGGTCTATAAATAGAACCCTTGACTTCATGGCTTGAGAGGGAGACATCTGGAGTTTGCGTCGAAGTGCTGCCACATCCTGGAGCCAGAACCAACCAAGGAGAGCTGCTTCCCACGTCCATCAACTTCCAAAGTTCAGGGAGTATCATTTCCAAGGGTTTTGTTCAGTCAAGTTGTCATCTTAGTGTCTTTTCTCCCTTTCAAACATCATAGCCTTGTCCCTCTCCATCTCCCATGTTCTTGCACTTGCTGCATCCATTCATAACATCCTCCCATCTTTTAAAACGCCCCAGAGGGGTTAAAAAACCAACCTCCCCGGTATTTCTCTTTCCTTTGGCATGTTCTTAAATTTCTTGGATTTATTGATACTACTTTGTCTAAGGGCTAATCTGGGTTATTTTTCTTGTGTTCTACACTCTCTTGCAGGTTTACAGAGTCCATATCACGGGGCCCAAGCTCTCTGGCCGGATGGAAAGCTTGGAGATCAGAAGATTCTCAACTTCTTATTCTGCAGAAGCTCTGACGGTCTGGCACAGGCGCGTTAGAGTATTGTAGCGGTCTATCGTAAGACCGTCACACTTTCTGTGGCGCATCTTCCTTCGACCGTTATATCTGACGGAGCTGCAGTTTCCTGGTTGTTTTCTCTTTCCCGTGGGCGGGTGCATCATCCTCCTATTCTAAGGTATTTATCAGGTCTTTGACTTGTTTCTACCTTGGTGGCGATCACATCTTTCCTTAGTTTGGGCATTAGCTTTCTCTTTCATCATATCTCTTCTTTACTTTGTTTGTTCCACCTATACGGTGTGTTTTCCTTTATTCCTTATTCCACGTTCCGGGGTGTATTTTTCTTTCTTTGCTTTGCTTAGTCTTGATTGAGATAGCATGCTCATGCTAGAGCTTGTGTTGGTTGCCTAGGTTCATGATTCACATGTCCATAGGTTGATTGATTTCATTACTTGGCTCATACTTTCATAGTTGACATCATAGCCCATCTTGCAAAAGAAGGGACACATTAAAACCAACAGGTATATACCTCATATTTCTCTCCTTCAATTGGTAATGATAAGACTGGAGCAGTGGTCAAGAGATCCTTCAAAGCTTGGAAACTCTTCTCACAGTCTTCATTCCACTCATAAGGCACTTTCTTGCGGGTTAACCTGGTGAGAGAAACAACAATCTTGGAGAAGTCCTTGATGAAACGTCGATAGTAACCAACTAGACCCAAGAAACTTTGAATCTCTATTGCATTTATGGGTCGTTCCCAATTCTTCATGGCCTCGACCTTTGCAGGGTCAACGAAAATTTCGATTTTCAAGACTACATGGCCCAAGAAGGATACTTCCTCGAGCCAGAACTTGCACTTGATGAATTTGGCATGTAATCTGTTTTCTTTCAATATTTGCAATGCCTTCTTCAGATGTACTTCATGATCTTCTTCGATCTTTGAATAGATCAGAATATCATCAATGAAGACCACAATAAATTGGTCTAAGTAGGGCCTAAATATGCTGTTTATTAACTGCATAAAAGCTACAGGGGCATTCGTTAGTCCGAAAGGCATAACGGTAAATTCGTAATGCCCATACCTGCTTCGGAATGCAGTTTTATGAATGTCTCCTTCTTTGATCTTCAATTGGTTGTAACCAGAACGAAGATCAATCTTGGAGAAGTGTGTAGCTCCAGATAATTGATCGAACAGCTCACCAATTCTCGACAGCGGGTACTTGTTCTTAATTGTAAGGTGATTTAGCTACCGATAATCGATGCAAAGTCTCATTATTCTGTCCTTCTTCTTGACGAATAACATGGGTGCTCCCCATAGGGAAGTACTTGGCCTAATGAAACCCTTTTTCAATAACTCCATCAGTTGCTCTTTTAGCTCTTTCAACTCAGCAGGGGACATTCTATAAGGTGCCTTGGAAATGGCACCAGCACCAGGGACAAGGTTGATTGTAAACGACACTTCTCTTTCCGGGGATAAGCTAGCAAATTCTTCCCGAAAAATATCAGGAAAATCCCAAATTACACGGATGTCTTCGAGTTTAATCTCCTCGACTTCCGGGGCAGTCACGAATGCTATGAAAGCCACACATCCCTTACTTATAAGTTTACTAGCTCGGAGAGTTGAGAAAAGAGGTGATCTATTCCGAGGGCTATTATAAACCTGCTCTGGGAAATCCTTGAAAGTTACCTTGCCATGTCGGCAATCTACAGTTGCTTGGTATGTGGATAACCAGTCGGCACCTAGTATGACATCATACCCCTTCATATCTAGACATATCAAGTCGATAGGTAGATTGTTTCCTTTAACCATAACCTCACAACTTAGGTAGTGATGCATGATATCGGACTCGTTCTCAAGAGGTGTAGATATGACCAAATCTAACAGTTTAGGTTTCTTAGAAAATGAAGCAGACGAATGAATGAGCTGCTCCAGTATCGAATAAAACTTGTGCAGTTTTAGAAAAAATAGTTAGAGTACCTTTCACAATTCCACCTTCTGTGGGTTCCGTCTCGTGGAGAGCTTGCAGGCGGCCTCCCTCTTTGAGGGGGGGTGCACTCGACCAGCTTCTACTCCAGATTGGCCGGTGGTTCAATAAAAAAAAAGAGCTTGCAGGCGGCCTTGTTTCCCCTCCGGTCACTTCTCGTCCTTAGTGGCTTGCTCCTTCATCAATGGGCAATCAAGGATTCGATGTTCTCATCTTCCACGCCGGAGACAGGCTCCTAGCTTCCTCCAGCATTCTTCTGTCTTGTGGCCGGCTTTGTCACAGTACTTACAAATCTCCTTAGAAGGTGTTGTGGTGGAGAATGGCTTTTCATTCCTTTGAAACCTCTTTCCCTTGAAGGGCTCCCCTCCATTGAAGAACCACTTCTTGTTAAATGATGATTTGAATTTCCAGGGCCTGTGACAGGTTCCTTCTTGTCCTTTCCTCCAATCCTTGCAGATAATTCGGTGGCATCTTCTAACAATTGGGCACGCCGAACCATTTCCGAATAGACTTGGATGTCCATCGGTGCAAGTTGTATAATATAGTGGGGCCGAAGCCCGTTAAGGAACCTTCTCACCTTCATCTTTTTCGTACACACCAAGTGGGGTGCATACCAGGACAATCTTGAGAATTGGGCCTCATACTCGGCCACTTTCAGGGTCCGTTGTTTCAGTGCGGCAAATTTCGCGGCCTTCTTCTCCTGAATACGGTCGGAGAAGTACTTGTTGTTGAAATGTTCAACAAAGTCATCCCATGTGATATGGTCATCAGGCAATGTTGCTTCTACGGATTCCCACCAACCTCGAGCGTCCCGCTCCAGTTGGAATATAGCCAGTAGAACCCTTTCCTCATTCGTGCATTACATTACACGGAAAATTCTATTAATTTTTTTCGACCAGTTTTCAGCATGTTCGGGGTCAGACGAGCCCGCGAATATTGGTGGGTTCATGTTGCGAAAACCTCTGTGGATATCACCAGCTCCACGGTTAGCTCCGCCTTGCGCCACTTGCTGTAGCGCCTGTGTAAGACCTTGCACGGTGTGCTGCATCTCGCGCCATTGTGATCTTTCAGCGGCCATTATCCTACAAGATAATTTAAGTGTTCTAAGTATCATGTTTAATTTATAAGGTTGAATGTCATTATAGAACTTAACCCATGGCTCTACCCATCTCACCGGGTATAAGGTGTAAACCGATCCTTAGACGTGGGTTTTTCCTAGATTTCGATCATGACTTCTAATTTTCCTAACCTCTTATTCCCTAGGAAATGGAAATCCTAGGCTCTGATACCACAAAGGCTGCCACGTCCCGAGCGCGGAAGATACTCAAGGTCGTGGCTAGCTTATATAGAACCATTCAATCAGAGCAGTATGCATAAATCTTTTTTTTAACAAAAGACAGAGTGCGTAATTTATCTAAATCATAACGAATATTAAATTCTTAAAATAATACCAATGTCCAAGGTGACAATTTTCCAATTAACCAAATGGTGATAATTCTAATCCACAACATTTCTTATTCAAATCCAATACTAGGCTTAACAAGCTTCAATCAACTAGACTGACATAATTTGGAAATACAAAAGGGGACTCAAGAAAATCGAAAGACACGACTAGCTGACAATAAATGATCGGTGACTCTAGCACTCTTCACTCGGTCTCATTCCCATTCATGTGGATGTCGCTATCCGAATTACCTGAAATAGGTTAGGAAGCAACTAGATAAGTGAATCGCTCAGTAGGAATTACATCTCAAGTTTGAGCAATCTTTAAGTGGTTTACATGTTACATGTAATGCCGGTATAACTATGCATGATGTACACGTAAGAAAATCAGGTATACATGTATATCTATGCATGATGAACAAGTAAGAGATCAAGAACTGTATAGAGAGTGTATCGCATGATTTCGAGTATTTGACAAGCAGGATATCAAGAACTTATAGATGCTGATGCCACTTTTCAGGCAAGTAAGAACTCATGTACAAGCAAGTAACAATCATGTTCAAGCAAGTAATATTCATGTTCTAGCAAGTAATATCACGTATGTGTCAATAGAATTGGCTATTTCAATCAAGCAAGTACCTTGCCCTTTTTCGGGCCACGCAAGTCAAGTATTACCCATTCTGGGCCACGCAAGTCAAGTCAAGCAAGTAGGGAGAGTACGTGTGGAATGTCTCAAGTCAAGCAAGTACTTCAGTGCAATACTTAAACATCGTGGTCAATAAACTCCCATGGACACAAGTACCTTCGGGCGCTCCTCCCAGGACCAGACCGGGCCCTATATGCACAACATTTCCATGTATTTCTTTTGGCATCCACTCTCATTTATAGCCAATATGAAATTTCAAGGGTTGACCATTTTAAGAACACAAGATAGATTGTCATGGAATGGAGTTCGAGGGCATATATCATGCAAGAGATGAATTAGGGTTATGTCGGTATAAACCACGAGACAAATCAGGAAATCTGAACGGAATTGGCAGCTAACAGGCTGCCTCACTGAATTGGCACCTGGGGGTTACCCAGTCTTTCAGGCTTTTAGGAAATGGCGCATGGGGGTTAGGCAGTCTCTTAGGGAATTGGCGCCTGGGGGTTGCCCAGTCTTTCAGAAATTATATATATATATATATATGGAAAATGGCGCCCCTGCAAAGAGTCTCTATTTTAAGGACGACTCTCTAGAGGGTCACTATTCATGAAATTGGCGCCCCTGGCTAGGGCGCCAATTCATTTGGCCCCTATTTACACCAGGCAAGTACGTTTAGGACTCATGACACTATTCATAATGTAGAAGTTTCACGAAATCAGGAACCAAGGATATGGATGGGCAGAGAAAATTATCGGGATCTCAAAAACATGTTCATGAAAAATTACTATGGTCTAGTTTTATAGATATTAATTTTTGAACATTGATCAATTTACTAGCCTTCAAGAATTGGCGTCTCTATAGAGAGTCTTCATTTAAATGAAGACCCTCTGGAGGGTCACTGTTCACATCAATAGGCACCCCAGGGGCGGCCTTCTTTTCAGTAAATGGTGCCCGAAGGGCTGCCATGTCTCATGTAATATATATATATATATATATATATATATATATATATATATATATTCTTTTTGTTAGCCATATGAAAATGGCGCCCCTCTGCAGTGTCACCATTTAAATGGCGACCCTGCAGAGGGTCCTCATTTCTTAAATGGCGCCCCAGACATGTGCGCCCTTTTCTGTAAGCTCTCATACGCACTGGGCAGGTACGTTTGAGACATAAGTCACTATTCATGAATTCTAAAGTTCTCGAAATCAAGAAATAACGATATGGACAGGTAGAGAAAAATATCAGGATCATAGAAATATATTCATGTAAGAATTTTATGGTTTAGTTCAATAGATATATATTTTTGAATGCGTTGATCATTATTGGCTGGAAAATGAATTGATGACACTGTAAAGTGTCTTCAATTAAATGGCGCCCTGGCCTAGGGTGCCCCTTCAGGAAATGGTGCCCTGGTCAGGGGCGCCCTTTACCTGAGGGCTGGACTTTCTGGGTTTTTAAAACTTATGTGTATCTATTGTAATACAGGTTATATACTAGGGCTAAACGTGATATTTTAAGGCTGTAAAAATTGGTGTAATGAGATATATTTTAATCCCGTGAAATCAGTATAACATACTATGTAACAGACTATGTAAAAACTGGTGTAACAAGCTATAGTTGTTCTACTTAAAACCCGTGTAACATGCTATAGGAACAGGCTGCATGGAATGACAGATGGATTATACTAGCATGTTATGTTTCCCAATTTTAGCTACGAGTTGGGCTAGATCTTGAGAACACCTACCTTTTTGGAGTGCTTTACGTGGTACAGATGAAAGAATAAGAAATCCATGGAAGAAGCCACACGTTCTCCGCCGCCGCAAAGCTCCAGTAGCAGGATGTAGAGTGTAGGAAAGATGCTCCTTCATGTCTTCCGAGGGAAAGAAGGGAAATATTCTCTTCTGCAAGCTGCACTGATAATGGCAGTAGCCTCTGCCCGTGCTACGGAGGGCAATAGTTATAGGAAATCTAGTTGCCAACACAAAGTATTGGTTTATTGCCTTGCGGGTCCGGTTGGGGAACAAGATCCTAGATCATTGCTGTCCATGGTCAGATGGTGCTTTGCCAGCTAAATGAGGTTGTTCGTGTCTCAAGTATTCTAGAAGCACTTTGGAAATGGCATCTTGGTATAGGGGCACCCTTTAAATGGGTGATCATATTCATGTAAATGACGCTTTTGCATGAGGGCGTCCATTCTTCATGGATTTAGACAAACACTACAACCTTCACGTGTTGGTCTTTAAGGTGTATGCATATATTAATATATATTGTGGGATGGTGGCCCAAGGGAAATGCCGCCTTGTATAGGGGCTCTATATTGGTGAATGGCACCCTGGTAAGGGGCGCCCAGTACCATTGTGTTGGAAAAAGAAAACCCCACTACGTACTATCCATGTGTTGGCATTAAATGATGTTGGGCTTTGTATATTTATATAATAGCCCTCATAAGGTATGGTTCTTTTTATAAGGCCTTTATGTCGGATTGTTTATCTTAGAAGTTCAGCTTCTCTATTATTTTATTGGGGGTGCTATGCTGATGGGGACATCACCTCCCATGCCCACGTTCACAGCTCGTCTCCGCGTCCCGGTTGCATCCGGCATGGTCTAGTCATTTAATTTTGAGTCCTATGTAATTTTTATTTGAGTCATTTGATGTATTTTCCCTTTTATTTGAGTCATGTTCCTAGGTCTTGTGTTCATTTCCCTAAGTTTGAGTGTCATTAGGCTGTCTAGTTAGCTATTGGGCCCAACTCATTGGGCTTGGCCCAAGGGCTCTCCCCTACCCCCTCGGTTATTTGTCATTAAGTCAATTGTCAGGGACTTTTGTAGAAATGTGGGTTTCCTATATATAGGATCCCATTCCCCCCATTTCAACTTAATGAATCAATGAATGAAAAACTGCCATTTTAAGAGTTTACACTTCTTATCTAGTGGAGAGATTCCATTTTTTGGGTGAGAGACCCTAAGGGAGAGATTCCCCACCCTTCCCTCTCTTAATCTATCTTTTTTCACTCCACTTTCTCTCTCCTCCACACCCAATTTTGAAAGTTTTCTCTCTCCTCCCTTCCCAACCACCACTCTCCCACCTACCCCCATTAAAGGCCACTCCCCTTCCCCACACACCACATTACTCCACCCCCTAGTCCCAAGAGAGCTTCCACCAATCCTAGCTCCACCTCCCAACCCCCAACTACCCCACCCACTTCCCCAAGCACCCTTCCCACTACCCAAAGCAGCCCTCCACCTTCCCAAGGCATCTCTTCCCATCCCCAAGACCACCATTGATCACCCCACATTAAAGGAAATTCAAACTCACATGCCCTCCACCCACTTGTGCCCCCCCACCTTCCTCTTTCTCCCTCCAAGCCCAAATTCGTAGCTCCTCCTCCCACCACCTGTTAGACCCCCTTCCAGACCCTATTCTTCCCCTCTCACACCTTGGAACATCCCCTCCTAGACCCCCTCACAGCCAGGGTTCTCCCCACACTCATCCACTTCCATTTCCCCTCCCATATACCCCATTTCCCCCCACCATCTTCAACCTTCAGTTTTCAGTTCGCTGGCAGCAGAAAAGTAGCAGTTTGCAGAGGTGACCCCGACCACATCCCAAAGAATCTGAAGGCTCAAGAGGCATCCACGGAAGCGTCTGCCTATTCTCTTCACAACGGCCGTGGTTTCATCCCCATCGGAGATCGGTGCTGCTTTGGAGGTCCATTCTTCCCCGACTGCGCAGAGGTGTCCCTGCAGAGGTCCTGAGTCGGAGAGGAAGCTTCACCACGCCAAACCTCGGAGGACTCAGGCCAAGGGTTCTTCTACAAAGTTCTACCTCTCCCTGTCCAAATTCAGAATCAAAAAGTAGAACCCCGTTTGGCATTTGGTAGCAGGAGTTACCAATTTTCTCCCTCAGCTTTGCAGTCCTGCTACCCATAGTCTGCTCCGACCAGTCAACAGTGTTCAGAGTTCCTTGGTCTTCTCCGGCATCGTCTGGCCTCTCCATCAGTTTTGGTGCGAAGAGGATTCGTCCACGATTCCAATGACTCCAACAGTGCTCGATTCCGAGTTCGGGAGCTGCCGGTACATCCTCTGCAACCTGCTGTTACTGTGCCGATCTGCCCCCTGCAGAGATTCTAAGCCGGAGAAAAAGCTTCACCACGATGAACCCAGGAGGAACCAGGCCACGAGCTCTTCTACAAAGTTCTCCTCCTTCCTGTCTACTTTCGGAATCAAGAAGCAGAATCCCGTTCGACATCCGTTACCAGATATTATCAATTTTATTCCTCGGCAGTGCGACTCTACTTCCCCACAGTCTGCACCGACCTCTCTTCACTCTTCTGGATCCACTGTTCTTCTCCGATATCGTTTAGCATCCCTGTTTGTTCTGCTACAAAGAGGACCCATCCATGGTTCCAACGGTTCAGGCGGCACCTGATTTGGAGTTCGGGAACGGTAGGGGCAACCTCTTCTTCCTGTTAGTAACCAGTTTCTGTCAGTCCGGGAATCAGCAACCCTATTCGAGCTCCTGCCCAGGCCAGCAGCGACCCCAGAAGAATTCGGCAAAATTCAGAGGCACTCCAGTTCCAGTAACGAAGATTTCCTCACTGGTCTCGCCCTCAGAAAAATTCCTGATCAAGTTCTACAGCCACAGTACCGACTGTCTATCCACAATTGCCGAGAGAAGGCAGATTCGACATCTTCACTTCATCATCGTTTTATCCCTAGTTTTCCCCACCCCGCTTGGCCGGCTGAAGGCCCCTCCCTGCGTGGAGGTAGTTTAATTGTAATCCATTAACCCCCACCCCAAGATCCCCCTCATGTGAGAGGTGTAGTGTTGTAATTTGGTTTGATCAGGTCAAGCTACCCCGGCGCGGCGTGTGGGGAACCCACGTTTCCCCGCTCGCCCTCATCTCCGAGCGGGACCGGTTTCTTCAAACCGATCGAGTAAGTGCTCTATAACCTTGCTCTAATTCATGCTTGTTCTTTCAATATTAGTTCATAGTTCCGCTGGCCGTGAGAGTGAGAGCTCGATCCTCAAGCCCCGTTACTTTGAGTGATCACCGTGGGAAGAGAGAGTAACCCAGTGCCTTTGGCACTTTGTCGACCCCATTGAATTGGGCATCCGCAACCTTTGGGATTCAAATCTTGGCCTTGCTGGCCCTCTACTAGCAAGGGCCCAACCCCTCAACCTCACCTTGGCATTTTCAAGTTACCCCGGGTCTTGGTGAGCAACGGGTGAGCAGTCGTCGACATCGGTCCGTTTGATTGCGATTGTGCTTGTTTGTTTAAGTCCTAGATTATGTCACATCAATTGGTATCAGAGCAAGTTCACAACTTGTCTCTCCACAAGTTAGTCTTAGGGCATGTTTATGTATTTAGAATCCTCGGTTGCATCTCCCATGTCCACTAGAATGACCACTTCATACCCGTCATATCCATCCCCATCAACTTTCCCAATAAGCCCAAATCCTCATGGAAGCTCCATTGCCAACAAAGTGGGTAGCAACACCTCTATCATAGAAGCCCTACCTAATGTCCTTAATCGGCTTGAAGATATCATGTCTCGACTCGACCGACTTGAAGGAAATAGCCGTGTACCAAGAGTGAATGAGAGTGACCTTTGGGGAAATCTAGAAACCATATTTTTAGAACACTTGAAAATCAAAACCCCCGCCTTTGATGGATCCAACAGCCCCAGCCTTTACCTAGATTGGGAGATTTCCCTAGAGCAATTCTTTAAAGGTTGTCCCTTGAACGAAGGAAGGAGAATGAGGCTAGTCAAGGCACACCTCTCTAAACAAGCTAAAACTCATTGGTTAGTTGTGGAAGGTTTGAGAAAGATCCGTAGGGAGGCTCCAATTAGCACTTGGGATGAGATGAAGATCGAGCTTAGAAAAACCTACACTCTCCAACCCTCTCCCTCCTACTCAAATCACCAAAGTCCAAGAAGCACTTCAACTCCATCATCCCCACCCAGTCAATCCAAGACCCCAATCACCCATTCCCCACCACTTCCCATCTCTCCTACCCCAACCACTACATTTACACCCCACCTCCAAGTCCACACCACAACCATAGGTCCCCATACCCAATTGGGCCCCATGACCAACTCTCCACCTAGGCCCATGGTAACCCTCACCACTACCTCTCCAACACCCCCAAAAGGGGACACTCCTCCCAAAATCAATCAACCCAAACCCCTTCAACCCACCCATCTTCCTCTCCCTACCCCAATCCAACTCCCACCAAAGCCTCCACTACTACCCTTACCTATCCTAACCCAAGTTTCCCACTACCTACCACCCCGGATACACCATGCCCCAATCATCACCACACCCTCAAAAGCCCCTCTCACCTCCTTGGAAGAAGAACCCATACCCGATCTAATAGTGGTGAACACCCCAAACCCACTCCCTACCTTGGAGGAAACCCATGACCAAGAAGAAGAAGAAGCATCACATGGTGACCTTCACGTTACACCACCCTCTCTAGTTAGGGCCAAACTCATCTTAGAGGAACCCCTTATTAGTTGGCTAAAGAAGAGCCCAATAAGAGAGATCACGGCCCACGATTGCCTTCCCATAAAGGAAAACCTTCCCATAGTGCACATCTCCTCCTATCACACCATAATCTAAACATCCTACCAAGTGGAAACCTTAGAGGACCTTCTCAAGGGCTTAGCTTGGCAATATGAGTTGACCGGCTTGTTGACCCCCATGGCCCACCAATCTAGGAGCCTTGACCTCCTACACCTTTGTGTCGGGTCTATCACCTCGATTTACACCATTGGATGCTGCACTAGTGACCTCCTTCTATTCCTCCCCACACCCGAGGAGCCCGACCTTCTCCTCAATTTGGAGCTTCTTATATCGGGTGGAAAGTCAAGCCCTTCCCTCATGGTCGACCCACTCACAAAGAACTTCGGCCCAATTGTCTCATTAGAGGAGGATGACCCACCACCACTTGAGGATCTTGAGGACATAGGGCCCCTCCCCCTCGATAACTCTTTTTATGATCCCTTTGATCCCTTCCAATGGGGGTCAAAGAACCCATGGGACCCAACCACCTTATCCACCACCCACCTTTCCCTATCCCAACCCACCATATTTGATCCAATCCACCCCATCCTAGACCCGGGTTACACCTTGGGAGCCATGACCTTGGGCCACATATCCCTAGGTAATAAGGTTGTGCCCCACCCCATGATGACCACCTTCTTATATCCATTCGATCCTTTCCAATGGGAGTTCAAAGGTTGTCCCACACCTACACACATGGAAGTCACCTTTGGGAAAAGCATTCATGTGTCTAGGCTTACCATACCCCTTGGCATGAACACCATGTTGGGTCCATTCATTCATATCACCCACATGTCAAGTAGAAAGTATGAGTGGTCCATATTCGGATGTCATGATCCACCTTCATTCATCATGGGTCTTAAGCATGTCAAAGGCATCTACGGATGTTCGGGTCCCCCAATATTTATCACCAATTTGCATGATAGGGCCACCTACGGGTGCCCCGGCCCACATAGGCTAACCAAAGTCTACACTGCATCATTACATGATAGGTCTACTTTTGGTTGCCCAGGTCCACCCATCACCCCCAGAATGTCTGCATACACAACATTGCATAAAGAGATCCGCAAGCACATTAGCAAGAAGAATGTGACTTATAAAAGGCAAGCCGACTCTCATCGACGTCACCAAGAATTCCATAAGGGTGACTTTGTGATGGTAAGGACGGAGAGGCTCTCCCCGGGAGCCATCTCCAAATTGAGGCCACGTGGGGCTGGTCCCTTCCAGGTCCTGAGACGCATTGGTGCAAATGCCTATGAGTTAGATCTCCCTAAGGAATATGGGGTAAGTCCCACATTCAGTGTCGCCGACCTAGTGCCATACAAGGGACCCACGGTGGTACCTAGTGAGGATATTGAGCCTATTACCTCCATTGAGAGAGCACCCACCCGTGAGGAGAGTCCACCAGCCTGGAGAGCCCAGCGTGAGCGCATTGAACGAATATTGGATGAACATGTCACTACCACTAGGAGCAAGGTATACGAGCGCTATCTCGGCAGGTGGATGGATTGGTCTCGTTCGGAAGACTTGAGGGCAGTACCACTTCTACACCCTCCAAGGAGGGAAGGACACTTACTCGACAGAGTCGAGTTCTCCGCACCCCGGGAGTATGATGGGGACATCACCTCCCATGCCCACGTTCACAGCTCGTCTCCGCGTCCCGGTTGCATCCAGCATGGTCTAGTCATTTAATTTTGAGTCATATGTAATTTTTATTTGAGTCATTTGATGTATTTTCCCTTTTATTTGAGTCATGTTCCTAGGTCTTGTGTTCATTTCCCTAAGTTTGAGTGTCATTAGGTTGTCTAGTTAGCTATTGGGCCCAACTCATTGGGCTTGGCCCAAGGGCTCTCCCCTACCCCCTCGGTTATTTGTCATTAAGTCAATTGTCAGGGACTTTTGTAGAAATGTGGGTTTCCTATATATAGGACCCCATTCCCTCCATTTCAACTTAATGAATCAATGAATGAAAAACTTGCCATTTTTAAGAGTTTACACTTCTTAGCTAGTGGAGAGATTCCATTTTTTAGGTGAGAGACCCTAGGGGAGAGATTCCCCACCCTTCCCTCTCTTAATCTATCTTTTTTCACTCCACTTTCTCTCTCCTCCACACCCAATTTCGAAAGTTTTCTCTCTCCTCCCTTCCCAACCACCACTCTCCCACCCACCCCCATTAAAGGCTACTCCCCTTCCCCACACACCACATTACTCCACCCCCTAGTCCCAAGAGAGCTTCCACCAATCCTAGCTCCACCTCCCAACCCCCAACTACCCCACCCACTTCCCCAAGCACCCTTCCCACTACCCAAAGCAGCCCTCCACCTTCCCAAGGCATCTCTTCCCATCCCCAAGACCACCATTGATCACCCCACATTAAAGGAAATTCAAACTCACATGCCCACCACCCACTTGTGCCCCCCCACCTTCCTCCTTCTCCCTCCAAGCCCAAATTCGTAGCTCCTCCTCCCACCACCTGTTAGACCCCCTTCCAGACCCTATTCTTCCCCTCTCACACCTTGGAACATCCCCTCCTAGACCCCCTCACAGCCAGGGTTCTCCCCACACTCATCCACTTCCATTTCCCCTCCCATATACCCCATTTTCCCCCACCATCTTCAACCTTCAGATTTCAGTTCGCTGGCAGCAGAAGAGTAGCAGTTTGCAGAGGCGACCCCGACCACATCCCAGAGAATCTGAAGGCTCAATAGGCATCCACGGAAGCGTCTGCCTGTCCTCTTCGCAACGGTTGTGGTTTCATCCCCATCGGAGATCGGTGCTGCTTTGGAGGTCCATTCTTCCCCGACTGCGCAGAGGTGTCCCTGCAGAGGTCCTGAGTCGGAGAGGAAGCTTCACCACGCCAAACCTCGGAGGAATCAGGCCAAGGGTTCTTCTACAAAGTTCTACCTCTCCATGTCTACTTTCAGAATCAAAAAGTAGAACCCCGTTTGGCAACCGGTTGCAGGAGTTACCAGTTTTCTCCCTCAGATTTGCAGTCCTGCTACCCACAGTCTGCTCCGACCAGTCAACAGTGTTCAGAGTTCCCTGGTCTTCTCCGGCATCGTCTGGCCTTTCCGTCAGTTTTACTGCGAATAGGTCCGTTTGATTGCGATTGTGCTTGTTTGTTTAAGTCCTAGGTTGTGTCACATCATACGCCCTCCCCTGTTGTGTCTCCTCTAGATTGGTGCTATCCTTGTCATGTTTTAATGATTGGCAACAATGGTTTGCTCATTGGCAACATCAACTTTTTATAGGTCAGAATCCCTCCCAGTTTCATTTTTTGGGTCATTGCATTTTCAGATTGATTAGTCATGTGCACTCATTCTAAAGTCAGTGCGTGCAGTCCTTCACATACAAGGTCGATGCTAGACTAGTCCGTGCATATATATGTCTAAGGCATTTGCAAAGTCGGTTCATGCTTTTGTCTAAGGCACATCCACGGTCTGTGAACATCTAGCGTAATGCATATAAAGTCCGTGCATAGTTGGCTGGTCAGTATACCAGGTCGGTGCACCTTTTGACCTGTGCATGCTACAGGGACGGTGCAAGTTTTGGGAATGCAGGTTGATGCATGTTTTCACCTTGTCTATATGCAAGGTCATTGCATGTTCGTCTGTCAGCATGCTAGGTCGGTGCATAGTTTGTTGTAGCTCGCATGCCTGAGGGTCGGTGTAGCTTTTGCTGCAAGACCAAGTCTGTGCATTTCATCATATGCATACACTGCTCAACTCCGTGCACATCATTGTTCATGGGGATTAGCTTAATGCATTCATATAGTCGATGCATGTTTTCAAATGATCATAGTTGCATGGAAGGTCTGTGCAACTCTTACTGCGAGCAAGTCTGTGTAGGGTTTTGGCTGCATGCACGTTCTTTTGAGCTAACACATATAAGGTCGGTGCAAGTCTTTGCATCGCACGTCTAGAGTCGGTGCATGTCATTGTTCATCTAGTAGAAGGTCTGTGCATTTAGGCCACTCTGCATATCTAACATCGGTGCACCTTTCAGCTCTAAACTATCCAAGTCTGTGTATATCCCTGTAGCTACGCTATGGAAGTCGGTGCAAGCTCCTGTAGCTTGCTTATCCTTGGTCAGTGCATATATCCACTTCTGCATACTCATAGTCTGTGCAAGTCCCGCATATGCATAACCAAGACCAGTCCGTGCATGTTCTCTTCCGTGCATATTAAGTTTGTGCAATGTGTATTGTGCATAAATGAAGTCTGTGCAAGTTTTGCCTTGTATATACAAGGTCCGTGCATATCTGTATTTAGCATTCACAAGGTCCGTGCAACATTCAACTCGATGCACATCTGTTCTCTTGCATATATCGGTCTGTGCATCACTTAGTTCCGCATCTGCTAGAGTTTGTGCAAGAGATTTTTGGCACGATTGAGTCAGTGCATTCCTCATGTCTTGCACGCATGCTATCAATATAATCTTTGCATCCTGCACACATGCAGTCCGTGTAACACTTGATGTGTGTCTAACTTGACTCTGTACATACGTGATCCTATGCATAAAGTGAGTCTGTGCATGGTTGTTTTGTTGGCACTTAAAGTCAGTGCACATCTATTCATATGCTGTCTAGTCTGTGCACTATATCTCATTCTACATCTCAATGCATGCCTACGCCTCAATATTTTTCTAAAACATATAGGAGGTCAGTGCATTCTCTAATTCGATGCATGTTTTACATGCACGCATATAGAGCTCAGTGCATTGTTTACCTTGGTGCATGACTTCGGGTGTTCATACGAAGGTCAGTGCATATCAACGTATCTGCTTGATTTAGTCTAGGCAAGACTTAGTCAGTGCAAGTTTTTCCCTTGTGCATTTATATTAAAGGTTTGTGCAATGTCTTATATGTTGTGCATGTTTTCACTCTGACACTTATGTCTTGCAGACTTGCACATGATCGAGCATCTGAAATGCACGTGGTCTTCCTCACATCACGCCTGAAGTATGAGCACGTGGGGATAACGGACTTAATCATTGGCACGTGATCCAAGGACAAGGTTTAGAAGAACATTCTATTCCCTAGCACGTGGACAAATGAAATTTCAGTAGGGTTCTGTTGCTTGATCCATACGATGCCCCTGTTCCTATATAAAGCTACATTACCCTTTGAAGAAAGCTGCTGGTGGCTGGTACTGAACAGATCTGAGAGAAAAGAAAAACGAGTGCCGCCAGAGAGAAGAAGAGAAGAGAAGCATGAGAGAAGAAGAGAAGTGGAGAGCCTAGAAGGAGAAGAGAAGAGAGAGCAAGAAATAGAGTGAGAAGGAGAAGAAGTGTGAGCTGTAGTCTCTTTCTGACCTCTGGATCAAATCTAGGGTCAGCTTTCTCTATCTTAAGAGCTACATTGTTTTGTTTCATCGGTGTGTTTTTACGTTTCTTCAGTTTTTCTTTTTGAAACCTTTAGAAGCTGTAAATCAGTAGAGCCAAGCTATATTGCTCAGCGGGTGAGGGTATTCCTCGGACAGCAAGCTGTGAGGCTCAGCGGTTGTAGGGATTTCCATCCCCAAAGCGGTGGATCTACGGTATTCAAGCTGTGTGGCAGCAGGAAGCCTTACTCAGTTGATTAAGGGGTGGACGTAGATCTCTGGACAGAGATCGAACCACCTTAAAAACATTTGTTTCCTGTGTGATTGCTTGTGCGTCTTCTCCTCGGTAGATGAATGATTAGGCTCGCCTAAATGGTTTAGCATGGTTTGATTAGTTAATCGTTCATCTGATGTTATCTTCTGACAGATTTCATCTTGCGTTCTGAATCGAGTTTCTACTGCTGGTTGATTTCACTTGCTCTTGGATCATCCTTCTTCTGAATCTGTGGGTAAGTCCATCACAGTTTAGTCTATTTTCGCACTGGTTATTTTTAACTACCATTGTTGCCTTCTATTTGGGGTTGGATCTATTCACCCCCCCTCTAGATCCGTTACCCTTCATCCCCCACTTAAAAGAATTTGGTCCTCAAATTCAACTGCATATACGGAGATAGGAAGGGTGCGGAGAACTTACAGACTAGAATAGCTCCGAAAATCTCCTTCGCATTGACTCTTCAGTTTCCCATGTAGCTTCTTGTTCTAAGCATTGATTCCATTGGATTTTCACCATAGAGATCGTCTTGTTCCTCAGAACTCGGACTTCTCGGTCAAGGATCTTCATTGGCTTTTGCTCGTAGGTAAGGTCCTTCTATATTACCAAATCCGCATGGTCAATGACATGTAAAGGATCATGCACGTACTTCTTCAGCATAGAAACATGGAATACGTTGTGCACTTCTGATAATTGTGGAGGAAAGGCAATACGGTAAGCCACCTCGCCTACTCTTTACAACACTTCGAATACCTTGGTGTTAGCTTGCCCTTAACACCGAATCTTCTAATACCTCGGTCAGGAAATACCTTGAGAAAAATATGATCTCCAACTTGAAATTCCAGATCTCTTCTTCTGTTGTCAACATATGACTTCTGCCTGGATTGTGCTATCTTGAGTCTTTCTCGAATAAGGCGTATCTTCTCGGTTGAATCTCTTACCATATCTGGGCCTAATAGTTGCTTTTCACCGACTTCATCCCAACATATTGGACATCGGCAACTCCTGCCATACAGTGCCTCAAAAGGTGCCATTTGGATACTGGCTTGATAGCTATTATTATATGCAAACTCGGCTAGGGGTAAGTGGTCATGCCAGCTTCTGCTGAAGTCTATAATACATGCTCTTCACATATCTTCCATAACTTGATTTGTCCTTTTGGTCTGTCCATCTGTCTGGGGATGGAAAGCAGTGCTAAAGTTGAGTTTCGTTCCCAGAGAGTGTTATAGACTCTTCCAGAAATAAGAGGTAAAGCGTGGGTCTCGGTCAGATACAATTGACACAGGGACTCCATGCAATCTAACCATCTCCTTAATATAGAGGGAAGCAAGTACATCAACCAACCATCGGCTTTTGATGGGCAATAAATGAGCCGATTTAGTGAGGCGATCGATGATTACCCAAATTCCATCATGTCCGCCCCAAGACTTGGGCAAGCCCATGATAAAATCCATGTCGATATCCTCCCACTTCCACTTGGGAATATCCAGCGGGTGCAGCTTTCCGGCGGGTTTCTGATGTTTCGCCTTCACTTGTTGGCAAGTCAGGCAGTGAGACACGAAGTCCGCTACCTCCCTTTTCACATTAGGCCACTAGAAAGTTCTTTTCAAGTCTTGATACATCTTAGTAGATCCAGGGTGAATCGTGTACCTCGATCGATGAGATTCTTCAAGAACCTTCTTCTTCAACTCAAGATAGTCGGGTACACATGTCCGTTCATGGAATAGCAATCTACCATCGAGTGCTAGCTTGAAATCAAGTCTCTCGTCCAACTTGCCTTTTATCTCTACTAGTGTGGGATCTTCTTCTTGTAGCTTCTTAATTTTAGGTAGCAAATCTGGATGTAGACTCATATGGGATAGAATAATACACCCATTCTTCTCATCCGTATTGATGTTGAGTTTAAGGAATTTCTCCAGCAACTTCCATTCCTGAATCATACAGTTGGCCAATATTGCTCTCGGCTTTCGACTGAGGGCATCAGCTATGGAATTACCCTTACCAGGATGGTACTGTACAGTGAAGTCGAAATCCTTGAGATATTCGAGCCATTGCCTTTGCCCCATGTTTAGCTCCTTTTGGGAGAATAAATACTTGAGGCTTTTATGATCGGAGTATACAGTGAATTGTTCTCCATAGAGGTAGTGTCTCCAGATCTTTAAGGCAAATACCACTGCGGCCAGCTCTAAGTCATGCACCGGATAGTTCTCTTCATGTTTCTTTAATTGTCGGGAAGAGTATGCAATGACCCTTCCATTTTACATCTATACACATCCGAGGCCAATACCAGAAGCATCGGTATATACCTCATATTTCTCTCCTTCAATTGATAATGATAAGACTGGAGCAGTGGTCAAGAGATCCGTCAAAGCTTGGAAACTCTTCTCACAGTCTTCATTCCACTCATAAGGCACTTCCTTGCGGGTTAACCAGGTGAGAGGAATAGCAATCTTGGAGAAGTCCTTGATGAAACGCCGATAGTAACCAGCTAGACCCAAGAAACTTTGAATCTTCGTTGCATTTGTGGGTCGTTCCCAATTCTTCACGGCCTCGACCTTTGCAGGATCAACGAAAATTTTGTTCTTCGAGACTACATAGCCCAAGAAGGATACTTCCTCGAGCCAGAACTTGCACTTGCTGCATTTGGCATGTAATTTGTTTTCTTTCAATATTTGCAATGCCTTCTTCAGATGTACTTCATGATCTTCTTCGGTCTTTGAATAGATCAGAATATCATCAATGAAGACCGTAATAAATTGGTCTAAGTAGGGCCTAAATATGCTGTTCATTAACTGTATAAAAGCTGCGGGGGCATTCGTTAGTCCGAAAGGCATAACGGTAAATTCGTAATGCCAATACCTGCTTTGGAATGCAGTTTTATGAATGTCTCCTTATTTGATCTTCAATTGGTGGTAACTAGAACGAAGATCAATCTTGGAGAAGTATGTAGCTCCAGAAAATTGATCGAATAGCTCATCAATTCTCGACAGCGGGTACTTGTTCTTAATTGTAAGGTGATTAAGCTGCCGATAATCGATGCAAAGTCTCATTATTCCGTCCTTCTTCTTGACGAATAATATGGGTGCTCCCCATGGGGAAGTACTTGGCCTGATGAAACCCTTTTTCAATAACTCCATCAACTGCTCTTTTAGCTCTTTCAGCTCAGCAGGGGACATTCTGTAAGGTGCCTTGGAAACAGGACCAGCACCATGGACAAGGTCGATTGTAAACGACACTTCCCTTTCCGGGGGTAAGCCAGGCAATTCTTCCGAAAAAATATCGTGAAAATCCTTAATTACACGGATGTCTTCAAGTTTAATCTCCTCGACTTCCGTGGCAGTCACGAATGCTATGAAAGCCACACATCCCTTATAAGTTTACTAGCTCAGAGAGCTGAGATAAGAGGTCATCTATTCTGAGGGCTATTGTAAACCAGCTCTAGGAAATCCATGAAAGTTACCTTGCCATGTCGGCAATCTACAGTTGCTTGGTATGTTGATAACCAGTCGGCACCTAGTATGATATCATACCCCTTCATATCTAGGCATATCAAGTCGACAGGTAGATTGTTTCCTTTAACCATAACCTCACAACTTGGGTAGTGATGCATGATATCGGACTCGTTCCCAAGAGGTGTAGATATGACCAAATCTAACAGTTCAGGTTTCTTAGAAAATGAAGCAGCAAATTTCTTGGAAACGAATGAATGAGTTGCTCCAGTATCGAATAAAACTTGTGTAGTTTTAGAACAAATAGGTAGAGTACCTTCCACAATTCCACCTTCTGTGGGTTCCATCTCGTGGAGAGCTTGCAGGCGGCCTTGTTTCCTTGCCGGTCGCTTCTCATCCTTAGTGGCTTGCTCCTTCATCAATGGGCAATCAGGGATTCGATGTTCTTGGCTTCCACGCCGGAGACAGGCTCCTAGCTTCCTCCAGCATTCTTTCGTCTTGTGGCGGACTTTGTCACAGTACTTACAAATCTCCTTAGAAGGTGTTGTGGTGGAGAATGGCTTTTCATTCCTTTGAAACCTCTTTCCCTTGGAGGGCTCCCCTCCATTAAAGAACTGCTTCTTGTTGAATGTTGATTTGAATTTTCCCGGGCCTGTGATAGGTTCCTTCTTGTCCATTCCTCGAATCCTTTCAGATAATTCGGTGGCGTCTTCTAGCAATTGGGCATGCCGAACAATTTCCGAATAGACTTGGATGTCCATCAGTGCAAGTTGTGTAATATATTGGGGTCGAAGCCCGTTAAGGAACCTTCTCGCCTTCATCTTTTCTGTACACACCAAGTGGGGTGCATACCTAGACAATCTTGAGAATTGGGCCTCATACTCGGCCACTTTCAGGGTCCGTTGTTTCAGTGCGGCAAATTTCGCGGCCTTCTTCTCCTGAATACGGTCGAAGAAGTACTTGTTGTTGAAATGTTCAACAAAGTCATCCCATGTGACATGGTCATCAGGCAATGTGGCTTCTACGGATTCCCACCAACCTCGAGCGTCCCGCTCTAGTTGGAATATAGCCAGTAGAACCCTTTCCTTATCCATGCATTGCATTACAAAGAAAATTTTGTCAATTTCCTTCAACCAGTTTTCAGCATGTTCGGGGTCAGATGATCCCACGAATCTTGGTGGGTTCATGTTGCGAAAACCTCTGTGGATATCACCAGCTCCACGGTTAGCTCCGCCTTGCGCCACTTGCTGTAGCGCCTGTGTAAGACCTTGCACGGTGCGCTGCATCTCGCACCAATGTGCTCTTTCAGCGGCCATTATCCTACAAGAGAATTTAAGTGTTCTAAGTATCATGTTTAATTTATAAGGTCGAATGTCATTATAGAACTTAACCCATGGCTCTACCCGTCTCACCGGGTATAAGGTGTAAACCTATCCTTAGACGTGGGTTTTTCCTAGATTTCGATCATGACTTCTAATTTTCCTAACCTCTTATTCCCTAGGAAATTGAAATCCTAAGCTCTGATACCACGAAGGCTGTCACGCCCCGAGCATGGAAGATACTCAAGGTCGTGGCCAGCTTATATAGAACCATTCAATCAGAGCATTATACATAAAAAAATTTTTTGACAAAAGACAGAGTGCGCAATTTATCTAAATCATAACGAAGATTAAATTTCCAAAATAATACCAATGTCCAAGGTGACAATTTTCCAATTAACCAAATGGTGATAATTCTAATCCACAACATTTCTTATTCAAATCCAATACTAGGCTTAACAAGCTTCAATCAACTAGACTGACATAATTTGGAAAGACAAAAGGGGACTCAAGAAAATTGAAAGATACGACTAGCTGACAATAGAGGATCGGTGACTCTAGCACTCTTCACTCGGTCTCATTCCCATTCATGTGGATGTCGCTATCCGAATTACCTGAAAAAGGTTAGGAAGCAACTAGATAAGCGAATTGTTTAGTAGGAATTACATCTCAAGTTCGAGCAATCTTTAAGTGGTTTACATGTTACATGTAATGCCGGTATAGCTATGCATGATGTACAAGTAAGAAAATCAGGTATACAGGTATATCTATGCATGATGAACAAGTAAGAGATCAAGAACTGTATAGAGAGTGTATCGCATGATTTTGAGTATTTGACAAGCAGGATATCAAGAACTTATAGATGCTGATGCCACTTTTTAGGCAAGCAAGAACTCATGTACAAGCAAGAACTCATGTACAAGTAAGTAACAATCATGTTCAAGCAAGTAATATCAAGTATGTGTCAATAGAATTGGCTATTTCAATCAAGCAAGTACCTTACCCTTTTTTGGGCCACGCAAGTCAAGTATTGCCCATTCTGGGCCACACAAGTCAAGTCAAGCAAGTAGAGAGAGTACGTATGGAATGTATCAAGTCAAGGAAGTCAAGTAAGTACTTCGGTGCAATGCTTAAACATTGTGGTCAATAAACTCCCATGGGCACAAGTACCTTCGGACGCTCCTCCCAGGACCAGACCGGGCCCTATATGCACAGCATTTCCATGTATTTCTTTTGACATCCACTCTCATTTATAGCCAATATGGAATTTAAAGGGTTGACCATTGTAAGAACACAAGATAGATTGTCATGGAATAGAGTTCAAAGGCATATATCATGCAAGAGATGAACAAGCGTTATGTCGGTATAAACCACGAGACAAATCAGGAAATCAGAATGGAATTGGCAGCTAACAGGCTACCTCACTGAATTGGCTCCTGGGTGTTACCTAGTCTTTCAGGCCTTCAGGAAATGGCGCCTGGGGGTCAGGCAGTCTCTCGGGGAATTGGCGCCTGGGGGTCAGTCTATCTTTCAATCAATTGGCACCTGGGGGTTGCCCAGTCTTTCAGAAATGGAAAATGGCGCCCCTGCATGGAGTCTCTACTTGAAGGGCGACTCTCTGGAGGGTCACTATTCATGAAATTGGCGCCCCTGGCTAGGGCGCCAATTCATTTGGCCCATATTTACACCAGGCAGGTACGTTTAGGACTCATGATACTATTCATAATGTAGAAGTTTCACGAAATCAGGAACCAGGGATATGGATGGGCAGAGAAAATTATCGGGATCTCAAAAACATGTTCATGAAGAATTACTATGGTCTAATTTTATAGATATTAATTTTTGAACATTGATCAATTTACTAGCCTTCAATAAGTGGCACCCCTACAGAGAGTCTTCATTTAAATGAAGACCCTCTGGAGGGTCACTGTTCACATCAATTGGCGCCCTAGGGGCTGCTTCTTTTAAGTAAATGGCGCCCTAAGGGCTGCCATGTCTCATGTAATATATATTTTTTTTTCTTTTTGTTAACCATATGAAAATGGCGCCCCTCTGCAGTGTCACCATTTAAATGGCGACCCTGCAGAGGGTCCTCATTTCTTTAAATGGCGCCCCAGACAGTGGCGCCCTTTTTGCAGGCTCTCATATGCACCGGGTAGGTACATTTGAGACACAAGTCACTATTCATGAATTCTTAAGTTCTCGGAATCAAGAAATAAGGATATGGACAGGTAGAGAAAAATATCAAGATCATAGAAATATATTCATGTAAGAATTTTATGGTTTAGTTCAATAGATATATATTTTTGAATGTGTTGATTATTATTGGCTGGAAAATGAATTGATGACACTGTAAAGTGTCTTCAATTAAATGGCGCCCTCGTCAGGGGCACCCTTTACCTAAGGGCTGGACTTTCTGGGTTTTTAAAACTTATGTGTATCTATTGTAATACAGGTTATATACTAGGGCTAAACGTGATATTTTAAGGCTGTAAAAACTGGTGTAATGAGATATATTTGAATCCCGTGAAATCGGTATAACAGACTATGTAAAAACTGGTGTAACATGCTATAGTTGTTCTACTTAAAACTCGTGTAACATGCTATAGGAATAGGCTGCATGGCATGACAGATGGATTATACTAGCATGTTATGTGACCCTATTTTAGCTACGGGTTGGGTTAGATCTTGAGAACACCTACCTTTTTGGAGTGCTTTACGTGGTACAGATGAAAGAATAAGAAATCCAAGGAAGAAGCCACACGTTCTCTGCCGCCGCAAAGCTCCAACAGTAGGATGTAGAGTGTAGGAAAGATGCTCCTTCACGTCTTCCGAGGGAAAGAAGGGAAATATTCTCTTCTACAAGCAGCACTGATAATGGCAGTAGCCTCTGCCTGTGCTACGTAGGGCAATAGTTATAGGAAATCTGGTTGCCAACACAAAGCATTGGTTTATTGCCTTGCGGGTCTGGTTGGGGAACAAGATCCTAGATCATTGCTGTCCATGATCAGATGGTGCTTTGCCAGCTAAATGAGGTTGTTCGTGTCTCAAGTATTCTAGAATCACTTTGGAAATGGCGCCCTGGTATAGGGGTGCCCTTTAAATGGGTGATCCTATTCATGTAAATGACGCTTTTGCATGAGGGCGTCCATTCTTCATGGCTTTAGACAAACACTGCAACCTTCACGTGTTGGTCTTTAAGGTGTATGCATATATTAATATATATATAGTGTGATGGTGGCCCAAGGGACATAGCGCCTTGTATAGGGGCTCTATAGTGGCGAATGGCGCCCTGGTAAGGGGCGCCCATTACCTTTATGTTGAAAAAAGAAAACCCCACTACGTACTATCCATGTGTTGGCATTAAGTGATGTTAGGCTTTGTATATTTATATAGTAACGCTCATAAGGTATGGTTCTTTTTATAAGGCCTTCATGTAGGATTGTTTATCTAAGAAGTTCAAGTTCTCTATTGTTTTATCGGGGGTGCTACATGTTCAAACCTGGAGAATCTGAGATGCATATAGGATTGCATTTGATTCACATTTTCATGCATGACCTCATGGTATAGCAAATGGTACGCTGGGAGAAGGGCATATCATTTTTGTCTGGAAACCCACACTATGCGTGAGGTGGTCATATGACCTACGTTCTCGGCCTAGCACCATGGGTCAAAATTGCATATAGAATAAAAGTGCACATAGTTAGGGGGAGTCTGTTCCTGACCATGAGTTTGCTCATGTGCTTATGCTACCTAATCACTATTTGTTCACTCTCTCTCTCCATGGCTATCATTTTGAGCTCTCAATTACATCAATTCTGAAATTTCTGATAGCTCCTGCATTTGCTGGGGGGGAGCTTTGTGATTCAAAAATGTCACTTCCTTGAGATATCTCTTGAAATGGTCATCTAGAAACCTTCACATGTCTTCTACATGCTTGGATATTTTTTTTTGTCACATCCTTGAGCTAGTCACCTTGGAAATATTTCACCTCAATTGGTATCCATGAGCTAACTTCATTAGTGTCTGCCTACTTGAATGTTTTTACTTGAAGTTACCTACTACTTGCCATCTGCCTGCTAAATCTTGAAAACTCTTGCCATATCTATCAATGTCTACCCGTCTGTTTGCTTTTTATTGAAATCACCCTGATGAATTTTGAACTCTCGCCAGCATATAAAAATTCATTGACCTGAAAGTTAAGAAGATTTCAATTTATGTACCTGGATCATAAATCTGAGAATAAGTTTAATAAGGAATCTTCTATTACACAGGATGATGAATGTCTAAAAGATTCATGTGGTTTAAGTTTAATGTATTCATTGAGTTTGAATATGAATATCTTAAAAATATCTCAGTCAGCTTTAATAAACCTTAACCAGCTGCTTCAGGTTGTGTCATGTAAAATCTCCTGAAATTTGAAAACATTGATGTTGTGACCTTCTTTGGATGAGTTACATGAAGTATTATTTTTAAACATTTGAACGCTCTGAAAAGTGTCTAAAGGGAAATATGGTTAGAGCAATGACTTTGGTCACTGAGAAACTATGTCTAAAAATAGACTGTGTCATGAAGTGCCATAGATATCTCTGTTAAAAAAATTATTAAAAAATCAGTGAAAATTATGGCAGAGCTATGACACTGTGACGTGAGTAACTGGATCACTTTACCTAAGACATGTTGTGCCTCACGTCAAAAGCCTCTACTATTGTTAACTCTGTTCATTATGAAGCATGACAGTTAGTCATACCAAGTGCTTAGGGATACGGGCGTCTAAATAACGTGTATCCTCTAGTTATCAGGTGTGTACTAAACTCAATTGCTCCTGAAAAATTTGGTATGAAAACTGTTGTTGAATATAAAAAAATCTGAAAAATGGTTGCAAAAGAAAAATCGATGAAACCCTGGACAAAATGACATTGTTTAACCTCAATACTAATAAATGTCACTCCTAGATAAGTCATTGAAATCGAGTGAGTAAGATGAAGGGAGGTTAAACAAGATGAAAATATGAGGGCTTGGTTCATTTTTATTAAAATTTGATTTCAGATATGAGTACAGAAACTTTTATGGACAAACCTTGAATACATCATATTTAAACCATGATGTCCAATAAAGGTCATTTCATAAGCCCCTATAATGGAAGAGTCTAAAACATCTTCATTTTTAGATTTATGAAATTGGTATCTCATTGAAAACCTTGTTGTATTTTTTAATCAATTGGAACTTCGTTGGTTTTGTTCAGAAATAATATATGTTGTATTTTTAGTTGTCTGCTCCCTCTATACCCACTGATTCTTCACATCAAACTCTGATTGATGTTCACCTCGGACAGAACCACCTCTTGAGGTGATTTTCTCATACCCTGGGTTATTATTTCTTGAGATCAATTTCTCTCTGTGTTTTTACTGATCCCTCATTTATAGATTTTACACTTCCACTCCAATCTTTCTGCTCTAGGGGAATATTGTTTCATTTTTTTTTTGAGGGGAGAAAACCTTGTCTCATATTAAGGGGGAGAATCATCTCCACTGAGTACATCAAACTATGTTACCTTTTTGATGAAGTCAAAGGGAGAGAATAGTTCGACATGAGTCACCATGATATTTTTATGACGCATAGTGTTGCCATCATCAAAAAGGGGGAGATTGTTGTATCTCTGTGATTTTGATGATGTCAAACACTATGACTCATCATGAGTCTGAGTGTGAATGTACTTTTAATGATGTAATATGTGTTGATATTGCATTGGTCTTGATGCATTTGTTGAAGTCATCATGATCTCATGATATCATTATATATAGAAGTATGTTTGTTGAATTCTATAAGAACAGGTTCTAAAGATACATCAGGAAGTCAGTCGAGCTGATTTCAAGCTAGATGTGAAGCCATGGTAGTGATACATTCAGTGGAATACATGATGTGGTAAAAGCAGTTCAACAAAAATCAGCAGAAGCCATTGAAGAAAACTTCATGAAGAGAAAGTCTACCTGAGAAGACTGTGGAGTCAACTAGAGCTATGACAGAACAAAGCCCAAAAAGAGTCGACACTGGAAGCCGACTCTAGCTCAGAGGAGAATATGTCTAGGGAGAGAACTGTTACAAAGGGGTAGAGAATTACTACGTTGATTTGCTATGTTGGTTTGTCAAAGGGGGAGAGAATAGCTTGAGCTTGAAAGTAAGTTGGATAATAGATCAATGCTCCTACAAACAAGGTAAAACTCTCAGAAGAACAAGTCAAGAGTACAAGTGTCAAAGCACATAATGAAAAGTTAAGGCAGCATCAACGTTGGACATAACTGCCTCGATGCAGTGATGATCAAGACAGCCACATCCAGTGACCTGCATCAACGCAACATGTAGCTGCACCGACGCACCAAGGAAAAAGCCAACACTCGAAGTTCCTGATAGGATCGGTGCGTTGGATTCAGAGGGGGGGGGGTGAATGAATCCCACCCTTAAAAACTTTTCGCTCAATAAAATCTAGAATGATATCAAGGCGAATAGACAATCTGAATATCTGATCAAATACTCTTTTGAACCAAGGAACAAATATGAAGTGCGCGCCTAAACAATTAACAAGCGGAAGCAGAAGAAGGTAATCAACCTGCAGCACAGATAGCAATATGAAAGCTCAGACAACCTGTGAAGGGTGGTAGAAGATATGGAGCTAACACAAGGCAAACCACTGCACAAGTAATTTTTTAGGTGGTTCGGTCCTCCAGACCTACATCCACCCCTCACTCCCAACCGGAGTGAGGCTTCACTAGCTAACGCTAGAAACAAGCAGACTCAGTCTGCGAACACTTGCTGCCACACAGCTTGACCAGGGGAACAGTCTCCCCTCTTCCTCCAGACCGGAGGGACAACCCAAGTGACTCCCAGCCACTTGAAAACCAGAGACCGAAGTCTCTCTTCCTCCAGACCAGGAGGGACCCCACCAGTGACTCCCAGTCACTGTAGACACGTCAAAATTGACGTTACTATGAGTACATCTCATATTACCTTGTAATACCCCAATTTGACCCTCAAATTGGCTTTGTTTGAGTGGTTTTCCCCACTTTTCTTAGATTTCTCCCTTTTTTCTCTCTTTTCCTATTTTTCCCTATTTTTTTGGATTTTTCTGGATTTTTTGGGTATTTTTCCCTTATTTTTCTAAAATAACGACTTTACGTGGGGCGTCTTTTAAATAACGACTTATATTTGGGCGTTTCTAAAAAAATTAACGACTATAGTGGAGGGCGTCCATTCTTTCAAATTCCTATTTTTCTGGATTTTTCTGGGCATTTTTTGAAATTTTTTAGGAATTAACGACTTAGCATAAGACGTTACTTTGAATTTGAAAAGAATAAAAAAATCAAAATTTGAATTCACGCCTTACACACGGTCATCACTTTTTCAAATTGATTTTTTAATATTATTTTTCACTCTCTTCCAGAGATGATTTGGTGGCCTTCCGGGTGTCAGAAAAATTCACAAAAATAGTCGTTAGAATCAGGACGATGAGATGCACCTCCACCTAAAAAATAGAAAAATAATATTGAGAAATGAAAAATGGCCCTATTTTGAATATTTTAAATTAACGTCCTTTGTTAGGGCGCGTTTTAATTAACGTCGTTGACTCAGGCGTGTTTCATAATTTTCAAATAAATTCTAAAATTTAATTTTTGAATTAACGTCCTGATCTAAGTCGTGTTTTTAAAAGACGCCCTCTGGCAGGTCGTCAATTCTTGAATTGACGCCCTTGTTCAAGTCGTGTTTCACTTTTGTGTTCCGAACGAGCGCAACCTTTCCCCAGAGAGTCCCTGCTTCGTTTGGTCACCTTACCCATTCTTATCCTTCCCTCCTTGGGCCCCTGCCCATTCTTATCCTTCCCTCCTTGTGCTCTTGCCCATTCTTATCCTTCTATCTATGAGGTTCGATCCTATTTTATAGAGATTCTTCATCTCTGTTAGGTTGGTTCGGAGGTCTTTCTTTTTCTTCTTCGGTCTGCTGGTTATTCTTCTTCTTCTGTGTTTTCCCCTCTCCTCTCCTCCGCTTCCTTCTTCTTCTTCCGTTTTTTATTCTTCTTCCCTCTTCCTCCCCTGTCTTCTTCTCCCGTCTTCTTCTTCTTCCCTTTCTATTCTTCTTTCCCCTTCTTCTTCTTCTTTTTTTTTTGTTTTCTCTTCTGTTCTCTTTTTTTTCTGTTTGTTCTTCTTTTTACAGGAACCGAAGGGGCTTTTTTTTTGGCTAAGGAGGAGGACTTTCCACATCGACCTCTTCATCCCTTTTGAAGCCTTCTCCCCATTGAGCATTCAAGCCAAGGAGCACCGATCACAAACAAGATTTTTTATCTCATCTCCTTTTCATTATCTTGTATTTCCATTAATTCATGCATGCATCATATTTCATTGTTTTTATTGATTTTTCTCTCCATCATCGAGGTCTCCCCTAAGTGCAACTCTTGCACTCTTTCCCCTTATTTTTATTCTTATCTTCATGCATTCATCATATCTCCCCACACCCTCTTTGCATAGGGGTTTAAGGGCCACCACCCTTAAGGTGTGTTCTTCACCATGTTATCATGCTCATATTTTTATTTAGGATTTGATGCTACACTCACCATATTCTAATTCCTATCTTTTATTGGTGTTTGTGTCTTTTTTGCAAGGGTAATTAAAGAAGAACTCTCTTCATCGGCCGGCCGATCTAGAAGAGAAAGGAGCACTCACATCCCCGCGCTTTTAAAGGTATTCTTCGCGATCCCTCCCTATTTATTATTCTTATACTTTTGAGGCGTTCGCGTCTCTGGCGATCACACACACTCTCCACATTAGCACCACGTGCTATTTTATTGCTTTCACCATATCTATTGCTTTTTATATTAAAGTGGATTTTAATAGGATCTACAAATTGGCGATCACGGTGGGACACTTTTCGTTTTTCATTTGATTACCACTTTCCCCTTGGCACCCTCGCGTGCCCTTTCCTATTGGTGCCCACGGTACCCCTCCTTTGTGCCCCTCGGGCACCCTCCATTGTTTTCTTGTCCCACTTGTGATCTGTCAGTTGATAGATTTCTTTTTGAAATCCCACTTTATCCAAAAAATAAAATTTGATGAGCATGATTATGTTTTGATATTCATATTTGTTGATTGACTGTGATTGACTCTGTGAGTGTTTCTCTGCTATTGCTGGCCGTGAAGAGTTTCTGGAATAAGACAATTAACGCCTCTGACAGAGGCACGTTTTTTGTTAACGCCCTAGCATAGGGCGCCTTTTCCCTGTTTAACGCCTTCTGTCAGGACGCGTTTTTATTATATTTGGTGATCTGTTGAATTCACGCCCTTCCCCAGGGCGTTTCTTTCTTGATTAGCGCCTCACACCAAGGCGCTGTTTCATGATTTGACGCCCTTGGTCAAGGGCGTCCTTTTATTTGTAACGCCTCACCACGGGGCGTTTCTTGACTTGGCTGGCATCTCCCCACAGTGTTTCACGCCCTGCCCCAGGGCGTCTTTTCCATTGGTAGCGCCCTGCCCCAAGGCGTCTTTTGATTTATAGCGCCCTCCCCCACGGCGTCTTTTGCCTGTGTTTTTACCGCACTCCTTCTTCATCACTGTATTATGTTTTTTTGATTATATCTGTTGCATTCATTCATATTGCATTGGTTTAGGAGACCTCCTCTCTCCACATATCTAGGAGCCACACACCCCCTTGGTGAAGGAACGACCCTCCATTGAGCATTCCGTCTCTTTGGATTGGAAATTCCTAAACCAAGCCTCCGTAAGTCCCCGCACCCGTGGATTCCCTCACGGACGCTGGGCAGGTTGTACCCTTCTGGAGTCTCGAGTTAGTTGGCCTACACGGTGAGAGAGGATTCCTAGTTGGCATTGGAGTTAAATCATATTGAAACTAGGATCCTCCCTTGTGTGAATCTTTCCAAACTTTATTAAAATTCATTAATTCACCAAGGTTTAAAACAATCAAAATCACGGTAACCATTCCAAATTGTGTGCTTCTTTGCATATTATTGTGAACTTTGATTATATGATGGCTTACCGTAATTGGGAAAATAACGTGTTTAATTCCATTCATGAGGATGCACAACCTAGCACTTCTTACACTCCTCAAATTCAACATGTTCATCAAAATCCTCACCATTCTTTCAAGGGACCACGTCCTTATTCTTATGGTCATGCCCGACCCATGGGTAATGTCCATTCTCATGGTCCCCCAACTCAAGTTCGAGCCACTATTCCTCCGGGACCGTCTCCTCCCAACGATGAGAGGGTCTCCCAAATCTTGCATGCATTAGATCATCTCACCCCTCAACAGATCCACGCCCTTAAGGCTGCCGTTGAGGGTGCATCTCCTTCATCTCATGCATCTCCTCCTTCTTCTATTCCTATACGGGTGGCCCATCACCCGCCTCCTTCTTCTTCCAATCAGGTAGCCCATTACCCGCCTCCTTCTATTCACACTCCTCCTCGGGTGGTCCGACACCCGCCTCCTTCTATTCCTCCTCCAACACGGCCCCGAGGCCCTTTTATTCCTTGTAATCCGACCCATCCGGGTTATCCCGTTAATTCCCCTCCACGGCCTTCTTATACGGCCCCTCCTTCAAGGCCCTGCCGACCCTCTGTTGCTCATGTTACGCCCCTCCAGCAAGAGATTTTTGATAAGATTGCTTCCATGGAGGAAAAATTAAAAAGAGTCATGGCTCCTCCTACTCCGGTCAATCCTCTCCATGCCGCTTTGGATGATATCACCAAGATGGAGAAAGAATGGAAAGATAGGAGAAATGATTATGACTTCGGCATTTCAAGCAATCAAGAGCCGGCAATTGAAGAATCCAAGGCAGTGTACGATGATGATGAAGCTCCACAGGCACCCCTTCCGAGTTTCCTTCGCTTTCCACTCCCTCCATTATCATTTGATGAACCCCCTGCTCAGGACGAAGTCACCGACCCCGATCCAACCCCTGTTTATGAGACTAATTGGTGTTACGATGATGGGTCGATACTCCAATCACCCACACCGACACCCCTTGAGTCTCCTCCTATCCCTAACACCGCTTCCACTAAACCTCCACTAATTACACTCCCACCAGTTATACCATTAACCTTCACAATACCAGCCTCCACCGAGTCTTCCATTAAACCTCTACCTATTAAGCCATTAACCGCCACACCACCGGCCTCCATTGAATCCACCATTGAACCTTCCCCAATTAACATCCCATTACCACCACCTCAACCCTCCATTATCCCTTTAACCCCAAAACCCATTTTGCCTATTCCCCCACTTAACCTTTCTCCTTTACCCATGGCTAATTCTGAGCAGGATCCACCCCTTTTTGCACTCGAGCCAATCCCAACTGCTTCCGAGCAGAGGGAGAAACCCGACGTGTTTGAACCTCCACTTACCCTTTCTCCAACGCCTTCTATTACACCATCACTATTCATAGAGCCTTTCGCCTCCGCTTCACCTCCCTCTACTACTCGGAATGGGGGGCCTTCTACAAGCACAGGTGCCGAAGATGATCAAGAGCCGGGCAGCAAGGATTTGGCTATGGCTATGCCGTTCAAGATACAGGAATTCATTTGCCGGATGCCAATACGGGTTATTGTGCCGAGCATGATTGAAGAGGCTAAGCCGCTGCCCTTGCTCAGAGGAGGATGCCGGGCGTTGATGTCGTCTAAGGGCCGGGCAGGGCACCCCTTGTTCCTACTTTCGAATTCTGAATTCATTATTCCATACAAGGGGCGATTGCCCTATTTGCTTAACACTCCATATACACCACATTCAATGGGCAACTCAATGCTTCCCGTTCCAACTCTACAACTCCCCCACATTATTGATCTTTACTTTCCAAGGGAGTTGTCTTTTACTATTGAAGCTTTTTTTATTGGGCCAATTGGTCGTACATGTTCACTGCCGTGGAGGGGCAGTTATCTTGGCGCTAAGGGGCCATCTCCTATTTGTTCCATCTTCTATTCATCTATTTTCATCACCTTTTCTTCATGGGCCACTCCAAGGGAAAAGAGGAGGATCTCCCCCTCTCACCCTTCATATTCTTCATCTTCTTTAAATTTCATGCATTTTTCATTCATTCATTCATTCCATTCATTGCACACATCACATCCATCATTTTGCATGCGTTTGCACCTCCTAATTCCCGGGTTTCCAAACCCGTATCTCCCCCGTCTTCCGGCACCGTCGGACATTCCGCAATTCTCATCTTGTTCATCTTCATCCACTTTAATCGGGCATGACGCCCTTTTCCATCTCATTCCTCCGGAACCTCCGGATTCTCCACTTGATTTTCTCCACTTTTTCCCGGGGCACAGCGCCCCTTTCCACTTTATTCTTTCCATTCCTCCGGACCTTTTCCTCGGGCACGACGCCCCTTTCCATTCTCTTATTTCTCCGGAACCTCCGGATTCTCATTCCCTTCCTGATTTTATTCCTCCGGAACCTCCGGATTCTCCCTCCGATTCTCTTTACCTCTCCCCTGGGCATCGCGCCCTTTTCCACCTTATTCCTCCGGAACCTCCAGACTTTCTCCCAGGGCATCGCGCCCCTTTTCACCATATCCTTCCGGATTCTTCATATCGTTCCCTTGGGCATCGCGCCCCTTCTCTTCTGATTCCTCCGGAACCTCCGGATTCTCATTCCCTTCCTAATCTGATTCCTCCCGAACCTCCGGATTTTCCTTCCTCTTGCTTAGGGCACGCCGCCCCTTTCCCACTTATTCCTCCTCCGGAACCTCCGGACCCCCCGTCTTTCCTCCGATTCATCTTTCTAATCCTCCAAAACATCACATCTTTCATCTTCTTCTTCCTTTTCCATCATCTTTTTCCATATTTCTTTCCAGGGCATCGCGTCCCTTCCTTTATTATACCACCGGAGCCTCCGGACCCTCCGGATCCGTCCCTTTCTATCTACCAATTCCTTCTTCTGATTCCTCCCGATCCTGGGTCCGACCCAACTTCTTCTACATCCATTGCTCTGGGCATCTGCCCTTTCTCCCATTGTTCTAGAGGCTTTAGTCCTCACTCCACCTCCTAATTTTCCGCTTCTTTTGTAAACTGTTCCATGTAATCAGGGTCACTGCGCCTTAGTGAGGGAGTTCTAGCCCTCGCCTCTCTTCCTTTTCTCCGTATTTCGTCTGAGTCTGGTCTGAGCACCATTCCGTCTTGTTAAGCCACTTTCAATCCTTTGCTTCCAATCTTTTTTCTGCTAAAGAGGACAAATCCCATGATGATCACCTCTAGCAGCAGTTGCTTCAACAAGGTTGCAAGGTAACATGTTGGCGTAAGTATGCATTTTAATGATATCATTTTCTCATTACTTCACGCATGATTTTCAAAATCAAGTGCTTCTTAGCAAGTTTAAGAGTGGTGTTTTAGATCTTTATCTTAGGCTTTTGTTAAATTAAATCATTGTTAAAAAGAGTCTTTAGGCTTGCTATGCAGCACTTTGGTTAATAAGAACCCCGCGCTGGGAATTCAACATTCTCTCCCTGCTTGTTAAGATCAACCCTCAGCTGGGCACCTCACACACTTCACGGCGTCCTTAGCCGACTCCTTTGGTTAAACACCGTTGCTACCTTGGCCATGCCATGAGTATATCTGAAAGTCTTTTCTCTTCTTTACTCGGCCACGTGCAGGGGCAAGAGGTTGACGGATGAGATGACCAACCTTGGTAATCCCCAATACGAGAGGAGTCTCAAATAGGGGCAGTCTTGACCCAAAATCAATATGAGTTTTCATGATATACATCTCGCCAAAAGGGCTATTATGAAAATCAAGTCAGAATTTCGATAAAAGAAAAATTGTGAATTATGACATGTCAAGAGTGGCAAAGTCCCCGCAGGGAAAACCCTGGTCGTATGCATGTCAAGGGTCTAAAAAAATCAAAGGCATAAAGTCCCGGCGCAACAGACTACCTCTTTGAGGGGAAACAACCTTGGAAGGAATTCAAGTCTTGATATCTCCCATCCTCTATAAAGCTTATCCTCAATTATTCTTCTCTTCTCCCTCCAAGACCGAATGTTTCTCGGGTATGGCCTTGGTAGGGGCACCGTTGATCATGGGCAGTTGGTTACAGGACGTCGCTTTCAATGCACGCCTAGCTTTGGGCATTTTTTTAGCGAAAGGGGAAGGAACGAGGGCCCCTAGCCAGTGGTTTAAGACACCATTTGATGCTGCTTTAGCAATGTCTAACCAAAATCAAACAAAAAATTGAATATTTCTTGTCCAAAATTCATAAAAATTTGAATATCTTTCTCAAAACTTCATAAAAATTTGAATATCTTTTCCTAAAACCCACAAAAATTTGCATATTCCTAAAATTCATAAAAATTTGAATATCTTTTTCAAAACTCATAAAAATTTGCATATTTCAAAATCCAAAAAATTGCATTGTATTGTCTGATGGTGTTTTGCAGGAACAACTTTGCAAGGACCAAGAGCACGGGATGAGTCCTATCTCCACTCATTGCTATCAATCTATTGATTCTCCCGATATTCTCATGACATGCCACCCTGGGCATTTTGGTTATCATCTCCTCATATCTTTTTTGGTTATATCTCCTGATTATCATTCTGATTATTCATCTCCAGATCTTTCAATCAACTCCTGCTGATTTCTCTTGGTCAATTCTGTCACTGGGCATTATCATTCTGATCATTCAACTCCAAATCTTGATTAGCCAAGATTGTCATCCTCATGACGAAACAACAAACAATGATGGCTTGCAATGCCATGATTTAATTCGTGCTATTCATGCCATATACATGCTATTAATGCTTTGATTCATGCTATGCATGCTATGATTAAATGCCTTATTCATTGCTTGTTATATCTTGGCTAATGAATTTTTGAGCGCAGGAAGAAGCTCTTGGTCCCACCGACTGGGCATCAATATCCAAGACCCACGGTGACGGCACCTTTTCTTAGTTCCCCCATGCTCATTGCTATCACCATCTCCCCCTGTATACATTCTACTATATGTTACATATGCTACTAGATTATATCAAGGACCTTGTGACTTTGGTAAATCTGGAATTTGAGTTCCCCTTCATCAAAAATGATGACGATTCCAGAGGCGTCTTAGTCATACGGATAGGCCGTTGAGCCGTCCAAGACTGGGGACGATGGTTCCCTTTTTACGAGTTGGTGCGTGGATAAACGAGCCTCGGCTTAGTATCAGCTCGCGAAATCGGTTTCTTGACCCAGTCTGGACAGTTTAACAATATTATCCTTGATTATATTATATTTTCATTTGTTAATTTTCCTTTTTAGCCCAGCATACATTCATGTAGGAAATTGAAACAACTGTTGAAAATCATTCTGATAAGCTAATTTTGAGAGTTGAATTGATCTTAATCTTTCCAGATATGAGATTTTCATTGCTGAATGGAATCCTCAGTTCGCCTTGCTGCTGTTTTGGGTCATTTTCTCGAAAGTTCCTTGTTTGGATTTCTATCATCTTATTTTAATCCTTTCCCTTTGATCCACCTTGGCTGCCGCACGTCCACATTGGCTAGTAACCGCTCCCCAATGGTGAAACCTACAGGTTTGTGACCTGGGGTACTTCCACCACGCTGGAAGTTGATCATTTTTTATCTCCTTCGTGCACCGCGTGCACATCTCCCCATTTTATCCAAACATTGTTGATTTCGATGAATTTCCCGAGATTTGCTTCATCTCGAGCTTTTGATTTCATTCTCATCAAGTGATGTTGATTGCGTGTCTCATCACACCTTGGCATCTACTTTTCAGTTTGCTCTGCTCCCTTGCAAAGCAGACACCAAGGCGGGGCAGCTGTAGACACGCCAAAATTAACGTTACTATGAGTACATCTTATATTACCTTGTAATACCCCAATTTGACCCTCAAATTAGCTTTGTTTGAGTGGTTTTCTCCACTTTTCTTGGATTTCTCCCTTTTTTCTCTCTTTTCCTATGTTTCCCTATTTTTCTGGATTTTTCTGAATTTTTTGGGCATTTTTCCCCTATTTTTCTGAAATAACGACTTGACGTGGGGCGTCTTTTAAATAACGACTTATACTTGGGCGTTTCTAAAAAAATTAACGACTATAGTGGAGGGCGTCCATTCTTTCAAATTCCTATTTTTTTGAATTTTTCTGAACATTTTTCGAAATTTTTTGAGAATTAACGACTTAACATAAGACGTTACTTTGAATTTGAAAAGAATAAAAAAATCGAAAATTGAATTCACGCCTTACACACGGTCGTCACTTTTTCAAATTGATTTTTTAATATTATTTTCCACTCTCTTCCATAAGTGATTTGGTGGCCTTCCGGGTGTCAGAAAAATTCGCAAAAATAGTCGTTGGAATCAGGGCGATGAGATGCACCTCCACCTAAAAAATGAGAAAATAATATTAAGAAATAAAAAATGGCCCTATTTTGAATATTTTGAATTAACGTCCTTTGTTAGGGCGCGTTTTAATTAACGTCGTTGACTCAGGCGTGTTTCACAATTTTCAAATAAATTCTAAAATTTGATTTTTGAATTAACGCCCTGATCTAAGTCGTGTTTTTAAAAGACGCCCTCTGGCAGGTCGTCAATTCTTGAATTGACGCCCTTGTTCAAGTCGTGTTTCACTTTTGTGTTCCGAACGAGCGCAGCCTTTCCCCAGAGAGTCCCTGCTTCGTTTGGTCACCTTGCCCATTCTTATCCTTCCCTCCTTGGGCCCCTGCCCATTCTTATCCTTCCCTCCTTGTGCTCTTACCCATTCTTATCCTTCTATCTATGAGGTTCGATCCTATTTTATAGAGATTCTTCATCTCTGTTAGGTTGGTTCGGAGGTCTTTCTTTTTCTTCTTCGGTCTGCTGGTTATTCTTCTTCTTCTGTGTTTTCCCCTCTCCTCTCCTCCGCTTCCTTCTTCTTCTTCCGTTTTTTATTCTTCTTCCCTCTTCCTCCCCTGTCTTCTTCTCCCGTCTTCTTCTTCTTCCCTTTCTATTCTTCTTTCCCCTTCTTCTTCTTCTTTTTTTTTTTTTGTTTTCTCTTCTGTTCTCTTTTTTTTCTGTTTTTTGTTCTTTTTACAGGAACCGAAGGGGCTTTTTTTTTGGCTAAGGAGGAGGACTTTCCACATCGACCTCTTCATCCCTTTTGAAGCCTTCTCCCCATTGAGCATTCAAGCCAAGGAGCACCGATCACAAACAAGATTTTTTATCTCATCTCCTTTTCATTATCTTGTATTTCCATTAATTCATGCATGCATCATATTTCATTGTTTTTATTGATTTTTCTCTCCATCATCGAGGTCTCCCCTAAGTGCAACTCTTGCACTCTTTCCCCTTATTTTTATTCTTATCTTCATGCATTCATCATATCTCCCCACACCCTCTTTGCATAGGGGTTTAAGGGCCACCACCCTTAAGGTGTGTTCTTCACCATGTTATCATGCTCATATTTTTATTTAGGATTTGATGCTACACTCACCATATTCTAATTCCTATCTTTTATTGGTGTTTGTGTCTTTTTTGCAAGGGTAATTAAAGAAGAACTCTCTTCATCAGCCGGCCGATCTAGAAGAGAAAGGAGCACTCACATCCCCGCGCTTTTAAAGGTATTCTTCGCGATCCCTCCCTATTTATTATTCTTATACTTTTGAGGCGTTTGCGTCTCTGGCGATCACACACACTCTCCACATTAGCACCACGTGCTATTTTATTGCTTTCACCATATCTATAGCTTTTTATATTAAAGTGGATTTTAATAGGATCTACAGTCACCAGCAAACCAGAGGTCGCAGACCTCTCTTCCTCCAGACCAGGAGGGACCCCTGGACTTGCAACCCACAAGCCCAGAACCGGAGATCAGATCTCCCTCCTCCTGATTCCACAGGAGGAACCCGACCTCACTACTGAGAATCGGAAGAACAATATAACAGGAGTAACAAAAGGAAAAATAAGAAAACATAAAAAGCACAGCGACAAAAGCTGGAAATGAAACGCAAGAAATATAGCTCTCAATGAGCATAGTCATTCCGGATTTGATCCACGAACAGACTAAACAGATCTTCAATAGAACAATCTCCTCTCTTCCTTTCTTCCTCTTCTTTCTTATTCTCAGCTCACGCAATCTTTCTCTTCTCTGCTCTCCTTTTTCTTCTTCTGCCCTCTTCTCTTTTTTTCTTCTCTCTGTTTTTCTTCTTCTCTTTTGATCGTGGCTCTCTGCTACTTCTTGGCTTCTATTCTCTCTGTATATACTTCGCCACCTCAATCAGTCTTCTTCTGTGGAAGAAGGCTTCCTTATGTACGCAGCAGCAACAGCAGCAGCCCCTGAGCGCGTGTTCTCCACAGTTCCCGCCCAAATATCTTGGACCATGTGGCAGCATCCAGACTTGCTTCAGCACACGTGTCATCATCTGGTCAGGTCTTCCAGCCTCGGATCACGTGCCCTCCTTAAGCTTCACGAGCAGAGGCACCTGTCGGACAAACGAATAAGTCATCAGTTTATCAGGTTAAGTATAAACCCTGTACAGACTTTAATGAAGGCACTGCAGTGTGTAGACTTGCAATATGAGGACAAGGCATGTATAGACTTCACGTTGTGAAGCAATGTATATACTTATCATGAAGACTGCCAGTCGATGTATAGACTTGGCTGAAGCTATCTGAAGCAATGTTCAGACTTTGCTGAAGATAATGCATGAGGCGATGTTCAGACTTTGTATATATGAGACACGGTACAGACTTTATTCAATGCATGGTCTTAGTGTGTGCGAGCATGCTAACATTCAATGTGTAGACTTTGAGTGTGTAAAGCAGGCGATGTACAGACTATGTAAGCATGACACTGGGCGATGTATAGACTTACACTATCGGATGTATAGACTTCATGAGAATGCAGCAACCAGTGTATAGACTTGCAGTCTTGTACAGACTAGCCAGTGTATAGACTAGACGAGCATGCAGCACATGATGTGCAGACTTCGTGCAGTGTATGGACTTCATGCAATGCAATGCAGTTTATAGACTTAGAAAGCAATCAGCTCGTGCAATGTATATACTTCATGCAATGCAATGCAGACAAATGTATAGACTTCATACAATGCAAAGCAGACTAATGTACAGACTTCCTAAATGCTTCAAGACCATGCACATCAAATGTCTAGACTGCACAAGGTGAACGGCTGTACAGACTTCCTATGTGAAGACAGCCGCTGTACAGACTTGTTGAAGTGTGAAGGAGTTGAGTGTATAGACTTCACGATGTGAAGACTTGCCAAAGATAGCAGGCCGATGTACAGACTTGAGAGAATCAAGGTCTGTATAGACTTGAAGATCATTCAGTGACCAATGTATAGACTTTCCAACGGAAAGGCTGTACAGACTTGAAACAATGGAAGACAGCGAGTGTATAGACTTTGAAGTGCAACGTAGGTAAAGGCTTCCAATGTATAGACTTCGAAGTTCACTGAAGGATGTACAGACTTGGCCAAATAGTCCGATGTATAGACTTGAGGCATGGAGGCCAATGTACAGACTTGGAAAGCTAAGGCCAATTTACAGACTTCAATGTATAGACTTCAAAGTTCACTGAAGGATGTACAGACTTGGCCAAACAGTCCGATGTATAGACTTGAGGCATGGAGGCCAATGTACAGACTTGGAAAGCTAAGGCCAATTTACCGACTTCACCTCGTGCAAGCTACAGTGAATGAGTGTATAGACTTAACAGTCTCCCTGGCTGTACAAACTTGGTCACAGGCTGAACAGTCGAATGTGTAGACTTGTATCCACCGACCAGTGTATAGACTTTGCAAGCGTGAGACGCTGAATGAGACGGTGGCGGAGACAATGCACAGACTTCAGGTGAAACAATGCAGCTATAGTGCAATGTACAGACTTGCCTAAGATGCAGCATGAGACGCTGGCTGAGACGAACGTTGTACATACTCTGAATGCAATGTATGGACTTTGCATAGACGATGCATGAGACACAGACTCTGTGCATGAACAGTGCAATGTATAGACTTAACATGATGCACAAAGACACAGTCCACTGTACAGACTTCATGAACAATGCATGAATGAGACGCTGAAGTCTGTATAGACTTTAACAATGAATGCATGCTGTGATGTATAGACTTTACATCACTTCGTGCAGCTACAGTGCAGTGTGTGGACTTGTTCTAAACGATGCACAACCACAACAGTGCACTGTATAGACTTTGAACTTCAAAGCATGCATCGATGTACAAACTTGAATATTCATGAAGCACACGAATGAATAAGACTCTGTACAGACTTGGGCTGTACAGACTTCAAGTCAGATGTGCATGGTGACGAAAGTACAGACTTTGTCTGTGACACATCCAATGTACAGACTTAGCCATGTATGGACTTAACTACTCGCACCAGCAATGTGTAGACTTGGTAGCATGAACTGTGCACATGAATGTACAGACTCTAAGGCATGAGCAAATGCAATGTACAGACAAGCAAAACTGGGGAGTCGACCCATCTGGAAAGGGGTCGACCCACTACTGTCCAGACTAAACAAAGAAATGTATAGACAATGCAATCAAAACATTATTTCATCTTCATTCATGTTGCTATCATATGCAGAATGCTCAAGAATAAAGAATGCACAGAAATGCACTCACTTTGTTGCTATCATCAAAACAAAATGGCATTGCTATCATCAAATCATGCTTGTGCCTAAGGGGCACAACATCAAGACCACAGGGGCACAACAGTTCCTGGCCAAAGGTTCCTTCCTCACACTGCCTCGATGCAACAAAGCACTGACTCGACGCATCAAGTTCAAATTTGATACTACCTCAACGCATCTAGAAGCTACCGCAATGCACCTATCAGATGCATCGATGCACCAGGATGTTGCATGAAGATTCAGGACGATGCGGAAGATTCCTACCTCGACACATTAAGATGTTCAACTGCCACATTGTATATGAGGATAATGCATCAGAGTGATGCACCGACGCATCAAGTCAAGGAGTGGACCTTCAAAGGCAACTACATTAGAGCACCAAGTACTACCTCGATGCACTCAGCTTGAAACCTACACTTTGGAGCCAGCAACGTCGAGGCATCAATGAGCTGCCTCGACCTGTCTTGTCTGAATGATGAAATATCAATGCTCCTCAGCCAAGCAAGTGGGCCACTTAAAGAAGTCACACCAGTATATGTGCATCGACCTATCTACTACTACATCGATGCATCAGCTTATGAAGAACATGCTACCATTAGTGCTGCATCGACCTATCCTCCTAGCACGTCGAAGAACCTATGTATTTTAGCCAAGCACGTGAGCAACTTTAGGAAGTCAAGTGCCTTCGAACCCAAGTGAATCATTTCTACTCCAAGGACATGTGGCAATCTATGAAAAGCATTTTGAAGCAGAACATTTGAAAATGACACCTGGATCAATGATCAGGTGCCAGTGACCTGAAGCTCTTTTTGGCGCGTAATCCAGAGAACGTGACTGAGCTCTGGAAGGGTAAAAAGTGACAGAATATTCTCATCACCACCTGGACCAATGATTTATTACTGCTGCGGATTAACTTCTTTCTGAAAAAGGGTGAATTTCTCTCTATATATATCAGCTGTTCTGATCAAAGGAAGGAGGCTGAAGCTGCTGATGTGTTCCTATTGCATATTCAGAAAGAGAGAGGGAGGCCATCAAAGAGGAAGGGAGTTCATCGGAGTAAAGAAAGAGTGATCTCGGGAGTGAAAGAGAAGAAGAAAAGAGAAAGAGGAAGAAAGGAATCTGAGAGAGGATCGTGAGAAGAATAAAAAGAATAGCAACCAAAGAAATTTGAAGATCTGAAGCCGTCATTAGTTCATGGATCAAATCCAGAACTAAATTGCTCCTTGGAGCAACATTCTGTTGTTTTCCTCTTCGTGTTTTTTCGTTTGTTATTTTCCATTTCATTAGTGTTCTTCCGATACCCTGTTCAGGGATCGGCTGGGTCATTCCTTCTGAGTGCTCTTAGAAGAAGGGAGAGTTGTTCTCCAGGGTTCCCTTTGTGCTATCAAAGGAAGGGAGACTAGGGTCTCCGATTGTGAGTGACTTGGTGTTACTCACAGGTTGCCTCTGAGGATTCAGAGCAAGGGAGGTTGTTCCTCCGATCTCTACTTGAAGTAGAGGAGTTTTGGTCTTGTGGGTTGCAAGATCAGGTTAGAGGGATTTGTCTCCCTCGGTCTTAAGCTGTTTGACAGCAGTTGTTGCAGACTGAGTCTGCATCTTGCATTGAGCAAGGGAAGCCTCACTCGGGTTAGAGTGAGGGGTGGACGTAGATCTGTGGGTAGTAGACCGAACCACCTAAAAAATCAATGTCTACCGTGGTTTGGCTTATGTATTCATTCCTTATCTTCTACCTCCCATTCACAGGTTAGTGTATAAGCTGATACTATATTGCATTTCCCAATACACTAAGTGTTCGAAACTGTTTCTGAATGAACCGCTGGATGATCTAGTCAGTTTTGTTCTGGTATATCAAAAGATGTGGTCTCACATCTTGCGTGAGGAGAGTTTATGGACTCAACCGTTCGCCCAGTGCCAGTGTGAATCCTATTGATGAATGGCATTTGAAGTTAGCTCAACATCTGATCAGCTTAGCCATCATCTGTTAAGTGCTTGATAGTTTTTCGTATTAGTCTATACTGTTACCTATATCTGAGTTAAGTATGCAGAGTTAGAGTATTTTGCTTAGTGGTTGAGATGCATATTCAGTGCGAGCTGCTGAGTATTTGATATTAGTATTAATCAAGCATCATCGTTGAATTGGATTCTAACTTGTGACTATGTTTAAATGATCAATTGCCTTGTGGATTTCTGCTTGATAGAACTGCTATGTACATGTGTGTGACAACCGTGGATTTAATTGACTAAGCAAGGTTATTACTGCAAATGAATCTCTAGTGTTGCTTTAATCTGTTCTTGTTGAGTGCAATATTTCCAACGTTGGTTGCATGCACTGTTGCCATTCCAGCTCAACTTGATTCGAAGTGATTGCTGTGTTCAATTGAGTATAATTTTTATAAGGGTTCTACTCAACCCCCCCCTTCTAGATCCTTGCTGTGCACCTATAAATTGGTATCAGAGCGGGTTCTCTGGTTGATCAGATCCAGCGATCTGCAGAGAAGATCTTACTTCTTTGGTGTTGTGTCAGTTTAATTTTAGCTCAATGGAGTGTCCACCGATTTTTGATGGCTCTAATTTCGATTTATGGTTTTGCATCATGCATACGTTTGCTAAGACCGTTAATCCTAGTCTATGGAATCTTATAACACACGGTCCACATAAATTGCCAAGGGACATATCTAAGTGAATAGACACTCATAGATCTAGGAATACTGAAAATCTTAGAGCACTGAACTTAATGAAGGCTGCTGTTGATATTGCTCTACTTCCTTATTTTACTAAATGCAGATCTGCCAAAGACATCTTGGATAAACTAAAGACTGCAAATGGAGAAAAGGAAGATAGTTGCATGATGGCTGATGGAAGCGATGAAAGCAGCTATCAATATGACGATGAGACTGACGATCAGGTAAATCCATTGAGAATTTCACAATAGAATATTGGCAGGATGCATATGGTGATTTGCTTGAGTCTCATGAGCAACTAAGAAAACAAAAAAAAACAATGAAAAAGAAATTGCATGTTAGTGTTAGTAAAGATGGATCTGAAAATTACGAAGTTGAGCATCTGAAAGTTGAAAAAACAAACTCAGGAAACAATTGAAAATTCTTGACTGTGTGAATTAAGAACTTGAAGAAGTGAAATCTGAAAATGAAGAATTCAGAAAACACATTGAAGAAGCTGAAGAAAAATATAAAAACCTTGAGAGATAAAACAAATCAAATATTGAGAAATTTGAAGCTGTAAGGAAGGTATACATGGAACTTCAAAAAAGCTTGGAAGAATCTCCAACTAAACAGAACGCTTCACTTGACGATCAATTTTTAATAAATGAGCTTGTACAAAATGAAAAACTGATATAGGAGATTGAAAAACTAAAGCAGCTAAATTCAGCCATGTCAGACAGATTGATGAATCTCGAAAAATGGAAATATGTTGGCATAGATGAGCCTGAAAAATTTCATAATCTGGAAAAACAAATTGAAGATTATGAGTCTGTTAATGGAGTCTTGAGAATTAGAGTAGCCGAATTTGAAAAGGAGACCCTGAACTCAGAATTGTTGATTGCCTCTTTAGAAAATGAGATTCAGGACTTGAAAAAATCATTATCAAAATTTGTATGTGGCCAAGAAAATTTGTTCAAACTGTTGGGAACAAAGGTTAATTTTAGAAAAGAGGGGTTGGGCTACAATCCGGTTAATAAAAAATCTTTTGAAAATAAATTAAAGACATCTTTTGTCAAAGCATCCAATGTAGCCACCACCTCAAAGGTTAAATAGTTTGTCCAGAGAATTCAGAAACAAACTGAAAAGGTGATAAAGAATGATCACTTGCAGAAAAAGGTAAGAAACTTTCATGCTAGAACTGTGCATGTTGTACACAACTCGAACACACACATGCACTCAAAAAGGAAATGTCATGTCATTACTGTCATAAGATTGGTCATTTAATGCATGAGTGTAGATTGATGAAACAAGATGATATGAATGCTTATACAATGCATGCTAGGCAATCTCATCTTAGAAATTGTGCATTTCAAAAAAAGAAAATTCAATATTTCTGTTGTGGCAAAATAGGCCACATTGCTGCTCAACATTGGCATGTCCAGGGGAGAAAATTTAATTCTGAATCTGTTAAATTTCATGTAAAAGAAAATACTTTTGGTTGAAATAAATATGGTTTTAAAAGAAAATCTCTTGCATGTTTTGAGTGTGGGAAACCAGGCCACCGAGCCTCGGACTGCTGGTTGGCCGGTCACAAAAAATAAAATGTTCATGTTAAAAATAGAAACATTCATGTTCATGCATATAAATTTCATGCTCATGCTAATATGCATAAAAAGAATAAAAAGCCTTATGCCTCGTGTCATTATTGTGGTCAGATTGGGCATTCTATGACTGCTTGCCATTTAATGGAGTTTGATGATTTGAAGGCCCAAAGGTTGTGGAGAGCATCCTTTAGAGATGCTGCTAACACTTTAGGACCCAAGAAGACTTGGGTACCTAAAAATGAAAAATGAAGAAGTGTTTTGCATGTGTGCCTTGGGACCAAGAAATAAAGAGGGGTTCAAAAAGCCAAGGCACCCATGGTTGGTAAAACCTCATTTCTACATTTTATCGGTTTAGTTGTTTGAGCCTTCAATAACTCCCTTCAGATGGCTGCATATCATGCCTTATCTGTCAGTGAAAATCCAATGCATACATGTTTACGTCTGCATTTGACATTTGCATTGTTTTTCATGAGTGTCTCAATGTATATGTTGAGTTATTTGAGCATACATTAAGTTAAGAATGAATTGCATTTCATAAGTCTGAAAATCTGTTAGATTAAACTCAGTTGGTCATCTTGCTTAATTGGTTCCAACTGAGTGATTGATTGAAGACGAATTCACAAACTTGGCAAGTGATGAAAAATCAGTTTGCATAGTGAAAATCTGAATTGCATGCTCATTGAACATTTGCTACATATACAATTTGCATTGTCATGTATAGTTGTGAAAAATTCATTTGCACGGTCATGTTCAAACCTGAAAAATCTGAGATGCATATAGGATTGCATTTGATTTGCATTTTCATGCATGACCTCATGGCATATCAAATGGTACGCTAGGAGAAGGACATATCATTTCTGTCCGAAAACCCACACTATACGTGAGGTGGTCTTATGACCTACGTTCTCCGCCTAGCACCATGGGTCAAAATTGCATATAGAATAAAAGTGCACATAGTTAGGGGGAGTCCGTTCATGACCATGAGTTTGCTCATGTGCGTATGCTACCTAATCACTATTTGTTCACTCTCTCTCTCCATGGCTATCATCTTGAGCTCTCAATTACATCAATTCTAAAATTTCTGATAGCTCCTGCATTTGCTGGGGGGGAGCTTTGTGATTCAAAAATGTCACTTCCTTGAGATATCTCTTGAAATGGTCATCTAGAAACCTTCACATGTCTTCTACATGCTTGGATATTTTTTTTGTCACATCCTTGAGCTAGTCACCTTGGAAATATTTCACCTCAATTGGTATCCATGAGCTAACTTCATTAGTGTCTGCCTACTTGAATGTTTTTACTTGAAGTTACCTACTACTTGCCATCTGCCTGCTAAATCTTGAAAACTCTTGCCATATCTATCAATGTCTGCCCGTCTGTTTGCTTTTTATTGAAATCACCCTGATGAGTTTTGAACTCTGGTCTGCATATAAAAATTCGTTGACCTGAAAATTAAGAAGATTTCAATTTGAGTACCTTGATCATAAATCTAAAAAAAAGTTTAATAAGGAATCTTCTATTATACAGGATTATGAATGTCTAAAAGATTCATGTGGTTTAAGTTTAATGTATTCATTGAGTTTGAATATAAATATCTTAAAAATATCTGAGTCAACTTTAATAAACCTTCACGAGTTGTTTCAGGTTGTGTCATGTAAAATCTCCTGAAATCTAAAAACCTTGATGTTGTGACCTTCTTTGGATGAGTTACATGAAGTAAGTATTATTTTTAAATATTTGAATGCTCTGAAAAGTGTCTAAAGGGTAATATGGTCAGAGCAATGACTTTGGTCACTGAGAAACCATGTCTAAAAATAGACTGTGTCATGAAGTGCCATAGATATCTCTGTTAAAAAAATTATTAAAAAATCAGTGAAAATTATGGCAGAGCTATGACACTGTGAGGTGAGTAATTGGATCACTTCACCTAAGACGTGTTGTGCCTCACATCAAAAGCCTCTACTATTGTTAACTCTGTTCATTATGATGCATGACAGTTAGTCATACCAAGTGCTTAGGGATACGGGCATCTAAACAACGTGTATACTCTAGTTATTAGGTGTGTACTAAACTCAATTGCTCCTGAAAAATTTGGTATGAAAACTGTTGTTGAATAAAAGAAAAAATCTAAAAAATGATTGCAAAAGAAAGATCGATGAAACCCTGCACAAAATAACATTGTTTAACCTCAATACTAATGAATGTCACTTCTAGATAAGTCATTGAAGTCAAGTGAGTAAGATGAAGGAAGGTTAAACAAGATGTAAATATGAGGGCTTGGTTCATTTTTATTAAAATTTGATTTCAGATATGAGTACAGAAACTTTTATGGATAAACCTTGAATACATCATATTTAAACCATGATGTCCATTAAAGGTCATTTCATAAGCCCCTATAATGGAAGAGTTTGAAACATCTTCATTTTTAGATTTATGAAATTGGTATCTCCTTGAAAATCTTGTTGTATTTTTTAATCAGTTGGAACTTCGTTGGAACTCCTGTGTTCAGAAATAATATCTGTTCTATTTTTATTTGCTTGCTCACTCCATACCCACAGATTCTTCACATCAGACTCTAATTGATGTTCACCTCGGACTGAACCACATCTTGAAGTGATTTTCTCATACCCTAGGTTATTATTTCTTGAGATCAATTTCTCTCTATGTTTTAGCTGATCCCTCATTTCTAGATTTTACACTTCCACTCCAATCTTTCTGCTCTAGGGGAAGATTGTTCCTTTTTTTTAGGGGAGAAAACCTTGTCTCATATCAAGGGGGAAAATCATCTCCACTGTACATCAAACTATGTTACCTTTTTGATGAAGTCAAAGGGGGAGAATAGTTTGATATGAGTCAGCATGATATTTTTTATGACTCATAGTGTTGCCATCATCAAAAAGGGGGAGATTGTTGTATCTCTGTGATTTTGATGATGTCAAACACTATGACTCATCATGAGCCTGAGTGTGAATGTGCTTTTGATGATGTAATATGTGTTGATATTGCATTGGTCTTCATGCATTTGTTGAAGTCATCATGATCTCATGATCTCATTATATATAGAAGTATGTATGTTGAATTCTGTAAGAACAGATTCTGAAGATACATCAGGAAGTCAGTCGAGCTGATTTCAAGCTAGATGTGAAGCCATGGTAGTGATACATTCAGTGGAATACTTGACGTGGTAAAAGCAGTTCAGCAAAAATCAGCAGAAGCCATTGAAGAAAACTTCATGAAGAGAAAGTCTACCTGAGAAGACTATGGAGTCAACTAGAGCTATGACAGAACAATGCTCAAAAAGAGTTGACACTGGAAGTCGACTCCAGCTCATAATATGTCTGGGGAGTGAACTGTTGCAAAGGGCGAGAGAATTACTATGTTGATTTGCTATGTTGGTTTGTCAAAGGAAGTGATAATAGCTTCAGCTTGAAAGAAAATTGGATAACAGACCAATGCTCCTAGAAATAAGGAAAAACTCTTAGAAGAACAAGTCAAGAGTACAAGTGTCGAAGCGCACAATGAAAAGTTAAGGCAGCATCGACGTTGCATAGAACTGCCTCGATGCAGTGATGATCAAGACAACCACATCCAGTGACCTGCTTCGACGCAACAAGTAGTTGCACCGAGGCACCAAGGAAAAAGCCAGCACTCGAAGTTCCTGGCCAAAGGTTCCTTCCTCACACTGCCTCGATGCAGCAAATCACTAACTCGACGCATCAAGTTCAAATATGATACTGCGTCGACGCATCTAGAAGCTACCTCGATGCGCCTATCAGATGCATCGACGCACCAGGATGCTACATGAAGATTCAAGACGATGCTGAAGATTCCTACCTCGACACGTTGAGATGTTCAACTACCACATTGTATATCAGGTCGATGCATCAGAGTGATGCACCGATGCATCAAGTCAAGGAGTGGACCTTCAAAAGCAACTACATCGGAGCACCAAGTACATCCTCGATGCACTCAGCTCGAAACCTGCACTTTGGAGCCAGCAACGTCGAGGCATCAATGAGCTGCCTCGACCTGTCTTCTCTGAATGATGAAATATCAATGCTCCTCAACCAAGAAAGTGGGCCGCTTAAAGAAGTCACACAAGTATATGTGCCTCGACCTATCTACAGCTGCATCGATGCATCAGCTTATGAAGAACATGCTACCATTAGTGCTGCATCGACCTATCTTCCTAGCACGTCGAAGCACCTATGTATTTCAGCCAAGCACGTGAGCAACTTTAATAAGTCAAGTGCCTTCGAACCCAAGTGAATCATTTCTACTCCAAGCACATGTGGCAATCTATGAAAAGCATTTTGAAGCAGAACATTTGAAAATGACACCTGGATCAATGATTAGGTGCCAGTGACCTGAAGCTCTTTTTGGCGCGTAATCCAGAGAATGTGATTGAGCTCTGGAAGGGTAAAAAGTGATAGAATATTCTCATCACCAGCTGGACCAATGATTTATTTCTGCTGCGGATTAACTTTTTTATGAAAAAGGGTGGATTTATCTCTATATATATCAGCCGTTCCGATCAAAGGAAGGAGGCTGAAGCTGCTGCTGTGTTGCTATTGCGTATTCAGAAAGAGAGAGGGAGGCCATCAAAGAGGAAGGCAGTTCATCGGAGAAAAGAATGAGTGATCTCGGGAGTGAAAGAGAAGAAGAAAAGAGAAAGAGGAAGAAAGGAATCTGAGAGAGGATCGTGAGAATAAGAAGAAGAATTGCAGCCAAAGAAATTTGAAGATCTGAAGCTGTCATTAGTTCATGGATCAAATCCAAAACTAAATTGCTCCTTGGGGCTACATTTTGTTGTTTTCCTCTGTGTTTTTTCGTTTGTTGTTTTCCATTTCATTAGTGTTCTTCCGATACCCTGTTCAGGGATCGGCTGGGTCATTCCTTCTGAGTGCTCTCAGAAGAAGGGAGAGTTGTTCTCCAGGGTTCCCTCTATGCTATCAGAGGAAGGGAGACTTGGGTCTCCGATTGTGAGTGACTTGGTGTTACTCACAGGTTCCCTCTGAGGATTCAGAGGAAGGGAGGTTGTTCCTCGGGTCTCTACTTGAAGTAGAGGAGTTCTGGTCTTGTGGATTGCAAGATCAGGTCAGAGGGATTTGTCTTCCTCAGTCTCAAGCTGTTTGATAGCAGTTGTTGTAGACTGAGTCTGCATCTTGCATTGAGCAAGGGAAGCCTCAGTCGGGTTAGAGTGAGGGGTGGACCTAGATCTGTGGGTAGCAGACCGAACCACGTAAAAAATCACTATCTACCGTGGTTTGGCTTATGTATTCATTCCTTTTCTTCTACCTACCATTCGCAGGTTAGTGTATGAGATGATACTATATTGCATTTCCCTTACACTAAGTGTTCAAAACTGTATCTGAATGAACCGCTAGATGATCTAGTCAGGTTTGTTCTAGTATATCAAAAGATGTGGTCTCACATCTTGCGTGAGGAGAGTTTATGGATTCAACCCTCCGCCCAGTACCAGTGTGAATCATATTGATGAATGGCATTTGAAGTTAGCTCAACATCTGATCAGCTTAGCCATCATATGTTAAGTGCTTAATAGTTTTTCATATTAGTCTATATTGTTACCTATATCTGAGTTAAGTATGTAGAGTTAGAGTATTTTGCTTAGTGGTTGAGATGCATATTCAGTGCGAGCTGCTGAGTATTTGATATTAGTACTAATCAAGCATCATCGTTGAATTGGATTCTAACTTGTGACTATGTTTAAATGATCAATTGCCTTGTGAATTTCTGCTTGATAGAACTGCTATGTACATGTGTGTGACAACCGTGGATTTAATTGACTAAGCATGGTTATTACTGGAAATGATTCTGTAGTGTTGCTTTAATCTATTCTTGTTGAGTGCAATATTTCCAACGTTGGTTGCATGCACTGTTGCCATTCCAGCTCAGCCTGATTTGAAGTGATTGCTGTGTTCAATTGAGTATAATTTTTATAAGGGATCTATTCAACCCCCCCTTCTAGATCCTAGCTGCGCACCTATCAGTTGGGTCCTATTTATAGACACCCAACTTTTAGAAGACCAGACTGCCCTCGACATTTTCCAAAATGACCATTGCTATCCTAGACAACAAATATGGGCCCAAACTAGCATACTAAGGCCCAATCAATACAAAACAAGGGAAATTGGACCCATGACCACATGACTCAATAAAGAAAAATACATAAATAAGACTCAAAACAAAGATAACATGAGATAATTGCTGCCGAGCTTCCTCAAGGATGTGCAGGTGACCCTTGCCCTAGGGAGTGGTGCAAGATGTCCCCATCACTAACTTCCCACCCAGATGGATTCCAAGTGGTGAGTTGCATGTTGGGACTTTTTGTAAACCCCATTACGCTTTTGCCCATGAAGATGTTAAGTTTATTGTTTCCAGATTGTTGGAGCCTCTACTTGCTACAGGTCTGGCGTCCGGATGGGCTTGCCTGCCCTTGCTCTTCGGAAAGTGCGGGCCTCTTCCTTTGTGACCCAAATTTGTTTCATGCAGAGGTGTTTCTCCACTACCAGATTGGTTCCTCACCAGGCTTGGAAGTCTTGGGTCAGTGTGTATGCCCCTGGTTTGATACCGGTGTGTGATAAGTGTCCATTTCTTATGACAATTCATTACACGTACACCATTTTATGTGCATATAATTAGGTAATTATGCATATTTCATAGTTAACCTCAACTCCGCATTTAAATTGGAGCTTTCACGCAAATTGATTAATTCGATTATCTTATTTAATAATAAATTAAAGTTGAGGGTCATGAGCATTAATTTTTCATTGCGTAATCATGAGCATTTGAGATTTATATGCACAATGTGATAATTTCTATGGACTAAAGTGTAATTATGTGTGTGTAGGACACCGAAAGCAATTACAAAAGAAGTCGGGGGTAAAACTGTCACCACTACTTTGACCAAGTCAAAAGCACATATTTTGATTGGAGGGAAAAGAAATTTTAAAAGTTTGAAATTGAGGAAAAGAAACACATATTTCTGTTGGAGGGAAAATTGAATTCAAAGTTTGAAATAAAGGAGAGACATGATGAGCCTTGGGAAAGGGGGTGCCCAAAGTCCAAGAAAGGGGGTGCCCACCTACTTTTCCTCTTCCCCATGCATCATATTCCACTTAAATCTCAGTCATCAATTTCCTTTTGATACAATCTTCACCCTTCATCTACTCAACTTTTCCTATAAATAGCCTATGACAAGGAAGAGAAAGGGAGTTCTTCTTTTGGCATTTTTCTCTCCCTCTCACATCTTTTAGTTCGCTGAGTTCCCCCTCTTCCGTCCCACTTCTCCTCTTACTGTCTTCATGAAAGTTCTTTATTTTTACGTCTTCTACATCATCTTCTAATTCCTTCTGGTTTTCAAGCTATTTCGTATTTTTCACTGTACTATCTTGTTCATCTGCGAACCAGTGTTTCTCTCTGTTCTTTCCCTTGTTTCTCACCCTTCTAGTCATTTTATCCTCTTGCTTTCTTCATAAAAGTTCTTTGTTTTTAAAAGATCTTCAGCTTCTTCTTCTACGCCATCTTCTAATTTTTTCGGATTTGAAAGTTATTTCCTATTTGTAAACTTACTATCCTGTGATTTCACTGTTCATCTGAGGTTATAGCTTTTGTTATTCCTTAGTTTTGAAGCCCTTCCCCTCTTTATTTCTCTTTGTGTTCTTCATTAAAGTTCTTCCTCTCTTATAGATCTAAATTTACTTATTCTATCACTTCCTCCAATTCTTCTTATTTTATGAGTTATATTTATTTTCCCACTGTTTCACTCTCTCATCTTCTTCCTTCTTCATCTCCACACAAATCCTTCCACATCTCTTTCTATATTTCTCTCCAAAGTTTATCCTCCACAACTCTCCTTTCATGGCGGTGTGCACATCAAGATGGGCGACGTTCCAAGGCTCGTGACGTGGATGACGACGGCTTCTTCATCCATCTCTTTCCACGATGATCTCTTTCAAGGCAGAGCGATCCTCTCCAAGGCTCGACGAGGAGGAGACGACGGAATCATCACCATTGCTACTACTATCTTCACATCTCAGGCCTTGTTATTACTTTTGTGTTATGTTACTTCATTATAATCTTGTCACCTCTTTGTTGTAAGCTTGTCTTACACTTCATGTAGTCTTTCTTTTAAGTTAATGAAGAGAGTTATTCTTTTGATCTAGTTCTTGATCTTCTTCCATCTCTACCCCCTTCTTCTATCTCTTCTTTTCACTTCATGCAATTAATTTCTATAGCATAGGCACATAATCATAGGTGTTTTTAATTAAGTGTTGGGTTTGTTCTTTATTTCACTATTTTCTTTAAGTAAAATAAAAATCACAAGTGTTTTTCTAAAAGGTTACAAGGTTTTTAACTCCAAAAATCTCTTCTACCCTGTGGATTCGACCCGTGCTTGTCATAGTCTTACGTTCTCTTTTGATCATTTTGTGCGAGTTCGGTTTTAAGATTGTTATACGCGTGTTTTAAACGACGAACTTTCGCGTTATCAATTTTTGACGTCGTTGTCGGGGAGGAATGGTGATTTTTGACTTAAGAACTTTGTTTTCCTTATGTATATAGTGTACTAATAAAGTTCTCTTTTCTTATTTTTTCAGGAAAAAAAGAAAAAAAAGTAACTTGAAAATAAAAAAAATTAGAGGTAAGTCTCCACCTTTTCCTTAGTCTTTTTGTCATTCATTTTGAAAAAAAAAAGAACGGGGGAACGCTTTTCAAGTAAGTATCCAAACTTTTCCTCCTTCATTTTAATTTCATTTCTCTACATTTCATATCTTGTGATTAGATAGGTTCACTAAGTAAAAAGAAAAAAGTCAACACTTGCACTTCAATAAAAATCTTCATTGCAAGAGTAGAAACCACACTTTCATGCTCTAAGTCATGCATCATTTAGGATAGAAGTTTTTTTCTCTTGTTGTTTAACTTGGTCATTGCATTTTGGAGATTGCGAGGGACAAGGTGAGTTCTTTTCTAAATCACATGCTCATGCATACTTGCATAGAACCCCTTATTTGAACTTGGTTTGTTGCATATCATTCTAAAATATTCTAAGGGAAACACCCATAAGCAAGATAAGGTGGGGATTTCATCACCCTTCCTTAGCCCACAAACCATAATTTCCTTCATCTTTACATCACCTAGACCTTAAATAAAATTCAGTAGACATTGGCCCTAGGTTCACACTGTGATTCTTGTATTATTTGGGCTTACCCTCTTGTGAAAACTGGTGCCTAAGGCAAGACAGTCGGACGGCAAACGCCTTAAGCGGGCTAGTGATTTTTAATTAGGACCTTACGAAGGCAAGGGGAGCCTCCCACTACCCCACCCCTTACCTGGCCGGTGGAAATATTGAGGGTGAACTCAAGTTACACTTTAGTCATTTTGTGAAACCCAATTTGTAGGTTTAAGTCACACATAGGTCATTAGGTAATTTGTGTGACAACTTGTTTATGTTTGCATAAAAAAAATCATCTTCTCTTTCTTCGTCCTATTTTGTGTCAAAAAAATAATAAATTAAAAAAAATAAAAATCATCATAAAAAATCTCTTTCATCTCTCTCTTCGTCCTAGTTCATGCAAGGTAGAAGATCTCAACATCCAAACCTACTAGGACCCATTCAAGAAATTGAGAGAGTCTTGTATCTAGGGATCGATCTCCAACAAGATCTCATGGCCGACAATCAAGGACCTCACCACCAAAATCTAATGGCCGAAAATCCTAATCCTCCAAAGCAAATGAAGGACTATTTCTTACCTAATCAATACCAATTGTCCTTTTATGTCCAAACACCTCGGAACAAGGCGGTTCATTATGAAATCAAGTCTAGTACCATCCAAATGTTGCCATCTTTCTATGGAAATCCCAATGAAGACCCTTACAAATATCTTGATGAATTCCTTCAGATCTGCTCAACTGTTAAAATCCAGAATTTCTCTGATGATGCTCTTAGGCTAACTCTCTTCCCATTCTCTCTCAAAGATAAATCCAAATATTGGCTAGGAGCCTTGGGTAGGACCATTGATACATGGGCGGAAATGCAAAAAGAATTTTTGAAGAAAGTCTATCCCATAGGACGAACCAATACCATGAGAAGAGCAATTACTAGATTCACACAAAACTCTGGGGAACATATCCATGAAGCGTGGGATAGACTGAAAGATTTATTGAGGAAATGCCCCCACCATGGATTATCAAGATGGCAAATTGTACAGGCATTCTATGAGGGTTTGACGGAGAATTATAGACATATGGTGGATGCATCATGTGGGGGAGCATTCATGAGTAAGAGCGAAGATGAGGCTTACGATTTATTTGAAATACTTAGTGAGAATTCAATTAGTCATGCCTTGCTCTCATCCTATGAGAGAATGATTGGGCCGGCTAAGAGGGGTGGACTTTATGAAGTTAAGAGCCAAGGTGAGTGTGAGAACATGATGGACATTAATGCCTTGACCCAGAAATTGAACAAAATGGATTTGTTGGCACAGAAGATAGAGAAGGTTGATCTTATAACTCAGAAGCTAGATCAGTTGTTATCTAGGCATGAACCTTCTTCTTCTTTAGCCCCTCGACCTCAACCATTCTCCGCTCCCAGTCATGAAGAGATATGTGCTCTTTGTTCTAACCCTGATCATGGGGTAACTGATTACCCCACAGCAGCCTAACTTCCCCCATTCATCCAAGAACAAATCTTTGCTGCTCAGGGTGTCTCTAAGCCTCCTTATGATCGTTATTCCAACACTTATAATCCAGGCTGGAGGAACCACCCAAATTTTTCTTGGAAATCTCAAAAAGGTCCATCTATCCAATCTAATCCCTCTTTTCAAAAACAACTCTTTCAAGCTCAAGCCAACCAACATTACCAATCTCCTTTTCAACAAGCTCAGTCTCATCATAATTTCTCTCAATCCAATGCACATTTCCAACAATATTCTCAACCTCCTTCTTAGCATTCTCAGGCCCCGTATCCTCAACCTCCCACTCAGCATTTTCAGGGCCAGTATCATCAGTATCCTCCAACCGTTTTCAAGCTCAAGTTCCTTTCCAACCTCCTCCTTCTCAACCTCCGCAGCCCAATTTTGATGACAAGTTTGAACAACTCCAACAACTCATCCTTACCCAAGCACAATCCATTTCTAAGTTGAAAAACCAGATAGGGCAACTTGCTGCTAATAACATGAGAAGAGAGGTAGGTTAACTCCCTAGCCAACCGGTGGCCAACCCTTGCAATCAACAACCTCCAGGCTTCCCTCCAAGAGCTCCCTTTCTTCCTCAACCCAATCAGCCCAATCAACCTCAGCTGCCCCCTCCTGTAGGTCCCCAATTTGAGAATGCAAAGGCAATCTCTTCTCTTAAGAGCGGGAAGGTTTTAGATAATCCTTATAGGATTAAGGAAGTTGGCAGTAGTTCGGGTCAAGATGCCCCCATGGAAAGTGATAGTGAGGATGAGGAGCCAGTGATTGTGCAAGAGAAAAAGAAGTCAGAGGGTGGAGAGAAGAATTTGGATAAAGGAAAGGCGAAAGTTGATGAAGGACCCCAAGAATATGTGCCTCATGTCCCTTTTCCCGATGCTCTAAAGCCGAAGGCTCACAAGAAACTGCCGGTGCAACAGGAAGAATTAGTGGAATTGTTTAAACATGTGAATATCAATATTCCACTCTTGGATGCAATCAAGCATGTGCCGGCATATGCAAAGTTTTTGAAAGAGTTTTGTACTCCAAAGATGGAGCCAAGGGTGGTAACTCAAAAGATCCGCTTGTCTGAGGATGTGAGTGCTATTTTGATGAATCATCTGCCAAAAAAATTGAAGGACCCCGGAGCCCCTTTAATCCCATGTGATATAGGTGACGTCACTTTTGATCGAGCATTGCTAGACTTAGGTGCTAGCGTGAATCTTTTGCCCACCTTTATCTATGAGCAGTTTGATCTGGGGGAGTTAAAACCCAAATCAATCATCTTTCAATTGACGGATAGGTCGGTTAAAACACCAAGGGGTTTGTTGGAAGATGTCATTGTTAAAGTGCATGAATGTTATTTCCCGGTGGATTTTCTCATTTTGGATATGACCTCATTCTGAATTATGGAAAATGATCCACTTTTAAGACAAAAAAATAAATAAATAATTAATAATAATAAATCATGAGAAGAATAATGAAAAAAGGGGGGAGTAAAGAGCACGTGGTGCTACTAAGGAGGGTGATCGCCAGAGGGGTTACCTCAATAAGAAGAAAAGATGATCACGAATACCTGGTGATAATAGGATGCGGGATGGATGTGGGTTCCTTCCTCCTCCTTCTATCGGCCGGCCGATGAAGGGGGTCTTCCTCTTTGATTACCCTTAAACAAAGAACAAACAAGTAAAAGAAAAGGAGATCAGCCGAACGTGAGTGTAGTATCAATCCCAAGATGAAAGATGGTGATAAAAGAAGAGCATAAAGCGTGCACCTTTTGTTTGTTTTTAAAACCCCTAGAGAATTAGGGAAAGGAGAAGAGATGCAATGAAAACTAATGCAAGGAAAAGGCTATACGATGATGAGATGATCAGACAACAATGAAGAGAAGAAAAGATCCCTGCTGTTCCTGTAAACAGTAGAGGGAAAAAACACTTTGGATCGGCAGCAGGAGGAAGCAGAAGGACGCAGAAGAGAAATCAATCACCAGCACCCGTGAAACTCTGTGACAGCAACAGCTCTGCTTCTAACCTCGCACGATAACCTCTCTGTGTCCTCTGTCCAACTCTGTCTATCTCTGTGCACTCGTTAACCTCGCGCGAGATCAACAAGGGGACTCTTTTATAGGGTCTCGATCACAGATAGACACAGATTTGGGAAGATAAGAATAGGCAGTGGTCGTTAACGGCAAGGACTCTAGTTCCTTGATCGAGCAAGGTGACCAAGAAAGGCAGGGAACTCTTTAGGAAAGACGAGTTTAAGCAGGACACGAAAGGGTGAGACACGACCTACCAAAGGGCGTCAATTAAGAATTGACGACCTGCTCAAGGGCGTTAATTCAAAACATGACCTGGATCAAGGCGTCACTTCCTGGACTCAATTTTGGTAATAAAAACCTTCTTTATTTGAAAATTGAGAAAAGACGCCTGAAGCAAAGGCGTTAAACAAAAACACGCCCTAGGGAAGGACGTTAATCATTGATTTCAATCGAGGTAGGACTCGTAAAATACCAGGAATTGACGCCCTTCTCTGTGGTCATCCTTTCTTAAGATTACGCCCCAGATTAGGTCGCGATTTAAAACACGCCCCTCTTCAAGTCGTGAATCACCAAAAACCCAAGAATAAATCACAAAAACACACAAAAATAGAAAAACTTTATATTATAGAAATATTGAAGTTCACTTTGGGGCGTTAACATAGTGACATGAGATTTGATCAACAAAGCGTCAATTTTGGCGTGTCTACAGCTGCCCCGCCTTGGCGTGTCTACAGCTGCCCCGCCTTGGCGTCTGCTTTGGAGGGGAGTGAGACAGAATGAAGGTGAAATGAAGTGGAGCGAGCCGATAAGTAGATGCCAAGGTGTGATGTGACACGCCTCAGACACTAAGCATTAGAAATCTTTCCAAGATTCAAAGTGAAACAACTCTAGGTGATTCCAAGGAAGCATCGATTTGTTGGATAAAGGAGACTAAACTAAGTAAATAAAATGTGCACGTGGGCACGACAGGGAGACACCATTGGAGAGCGGTTACCAGCCAATGTGGACGTGCTACAACTAAGGTGGATTTGCAGAAAATAAAGGGAATTGAGATGAAGATCCAGCAAAGGAACAGTTTCAAAGAACTAGCCTGAGCGGCTTCAGAGAGAATAAAGTACTCAATTTGGAGGGGAATATCTCCTGTCAACTCAATCAAGAGCGAGTGACCTTCATTATTGCCATAATATGAAGATTTTCATCTTAACTCAAAGTCCTATATGATGCATGCTGGGCTAAAAGAAAGATTAAAACAAACTAAAAATAGAAAATAATCAAGGATAATATTGCTAAGCCACCTAGATTTGGTCAAGAATCCAGATCTCTGAGCTGACACTAAGCCGAAGCCCGTTTGTCCACGCATCAACCCAGAAAGTGGAACCATCGTCCTAAACCTTTAATGACTCAACGGCCTATCCATGTGATCAAGACTCTCCTAGAATTATCACTGTTTTTAATGAAGGGGAACTCAAATTCCAGGTTCATCAGAACCACAAGGTCCTTGACATGCTATAATAGCGTATATACCGTATAGTAACAATGCTTACATGAAAGAAATATAAGTAATAGGATGATGTTACTCCGACACATGACCCATGCTCTTCGAACCTGCAATCTTCTGCACTCAAAAGTTCATTAGTTCTCTTAAAGCAAAGCAAAATATGATCATAAGTGCTTAACCAAAAATAACTCCAATTAAAATAACTTAAGTTCATCAAAGCATAGAGGAAGCAAACTTTCAAGCCAATAAAATAACGACTGCGGTGCATGGCGTCAAATTTATAAGAGACGACTGACATCAAGGCGTCTAAAGATAAAACACGCCCTTCATCAAGGCGTTAAATGAGGGGAAAGTTCAAGAAGAAGACGACCCTCCTGGAGACGCGAAATAAAACACGACCTCGGTCAAGTCGTCAATTCAACAATTGACGCCCCAAGAGAGAATGTTAATTAACAACGCGCTTCCGTCTCCGATTCGACAGGTAATCCCAATCCTAATTGTAATCATCCTGCAACTCCGAACGGGCATTAAACTTTCCAAACTTCTATAAAAAGGAAGAAACTTCCTTATAATCAATCAAGCAGCTCGTCGAATTCTTGCTTCTTCTGCTTCCTCTGTCTGTTCACAGGTGCTGCGACCGCTCAAGCTCTACTTGCAAACCGAAGATGGAGAGAGCTATTAAAAGATCCAAGAGTTCCACTCTCAGACTAACCGAAATCAATGGGCATATCAGCAGTCGAATTGCCATAAACCAGGTAAAGTGAAATTGTTTCTTTCTGTTCTATATTCATTAGTCCTCATATATTCTGTTGCTACTTCTTACTGCATTGCTTCGTTTTGTATACTCATCCGCTTTTCTGTCTCTTTCTTTTACCTACAGGATTATCCAAATGTTCCAGGAGCCAGGAGATTCACAAAGATTAAGTGGCTACCTCTTCTTCTCTCCAAGTTCTCTTCAGACATGAGGGTCTACTTAGCAAGATGGCACCTCTTAACCCTAGTCACTCATGCCAAACAGTATGACCAGATTCACCTTGATTGGGCTACCATAGGAGCTCTAATTGAAATATGGCATCCTTCCACTCATACCTTCCTATTCTCAACTTTTGAAGCCACAATCCTGTTAAAAGAACTAGAGATGCTCTTGGGCCTAAAGAAGATGAAGCAAGGAGAAGAGGAAAAGATGGCCATCATGCCAAAACCAATCTCCTCACATGAGCTTCTAACAAGTTTAATTCCCAGCCCAAACTTAGTGAACCAAATCAAAGCTACAAAAGGAATCAATCTCCTAAAGCTTGCTTCTTGGGTGTACAAGAGATCCGATCAAGCTAAAGAAGATGAAGAGATAGAGCGGGTGGCAAAAGCTTTCGTGGTGTGCTTGGCAGGAGCAATCCTATTTCCATCCACGGAAGACTTCTTGGAAGAATCCCAATTAAGTGCAATAGTGAGCCTATGGGAAGGAGAGAGAGCGAGAGCGGCAATTCTATCCTATCTCTATAGCGGGCTTACCTCAGCGGCAATGGGAAGACCCATCTATGGGTGCATGCTAGCACTTTCAAGTTGGGTAGATCTCCACTTCAAATTCGATCCATGTGAGGAGACCCAACAACCTTCTAGAATCTTCTCAAAAAGCCCACTCTCTTACATGACCGGTTCATTAGGAATAAGTAATAGAGTGATGAACCGGATACCTCAAATCAAAAAGAGAGTGGAATGGAGAGAACATCTCAAGGTAATGCCAAAGAACCTTTTTGCTTGTGCCCCGGGAATACTCAAGACTCAAGAACTCCGTGCACGATTCTCCCCAGGCACGGACCTTCGACTCATAGGCGCTTCAGAATTCGTTCTGTATAACTCACATCGGTGCCTTCCTCAACTTGGGCTTCCACGACAAATGCTTGAAGATCCATCTCATCTCCCTCCGATCAAGGCAAGGGATATCGACAGCAATGAAGATGGAGAAGAATGCACAACTATCCAAGCTCTGTGGAAAATCAACAAGGCTCATCATCCTGTGGAAAACTTAGAAGAAGACAGAGAACAGTGGAAGTCTTATGTAATTGCTTTAAGGAGCTTGAGGCCTAAAATAGCTCATTGAGTGCAATGTAATCTTTTTTTTTCCAATGAATCAATGATAATATTCTGATTTGGGCCATAACACAATGATTCTGATCAAATCTTCCAATAACCTGTGGTTCTGTTGCAAATAACGACCCAGTCAATGTCGTTAATTCCATAAATGACGCCTCAGCATACGTCGTCTTCAATGATTGATCTCTCATAATTGACGCCCCCACATATGGGCGTTAACTGAAAAACGTCTTAAGACAAGGCATTAATTCGATTTATATTCCAAAAAGATTTCGTTGAAATTCCACAAGTAACGCCTTCAGCAAAGCCACGTTTTATCTCAGAAACAGTAATCATCACTCCCATCACATCAATCCATCCCCATTGAAAGCGTCTGACGACGTTTATCATTCCCCATGCAAACAAAAATAACGCCTTAAGCAATGTCGTCAATTATCAAGAAACGCCCTGGTTTCAGTCGTCAATTCCATAAGACACGGCCTTCCTTAAGTCGTTAATTCTTTTTGACCGTTCGACTTAACTTTCCCTCCTTTCTTCTTCTTCCTTCGTCCTTTTTCCTTCTTTCTCTCTTCTCCCCCACTGCAAACCCTAACCGAAACCAACCCCCGCTCTCTATCTCTCTCATTCTATCTCTCATCCCCTAGCCATGGCCGGCGGTGGGCACAAAAGGCAAAGGGTGGCCGCACCGGAGGTGGTGTACTTAGAGGGCGAACACGCTCATGTCGAGGAGGAGGCTCCCCCCGCGGCGGTCGACGAGGCACCGACGGCGGTGACCGGCAACGAGGGAGAACACGGTGACGACGAGGCCGTGGGAGATGGAGAAGATGAAAGTGAAGAAGAAGAAGACGAAGGCGAAGAGGGAGAAGAAGGACAAGGAGGGGAAGAAGGGAATGAGGAACCGCCGGCCACGGCGGCGGCCATTGCTCGCCCCGGCCGACTCCGTCGGCCACGGCAGCCACAGCCCCAACTCCGGGGAGGATTAGCAGAACCCAGGCGACACAAGGTAGGCCCCCAACCCCTCTTTCCATTTTTTTTTGTAATTTTATTTTCATTTTTATTCCATTTCCATAGCCCTCGGGCTAGAAAACCTGAAACTCAGAAAAAAAAGATGCCCTCATGGGTGTTGCGATTTAACAGAGAGACGCCCAGACCTGGGTCGTCAATTCAACTCATTTTCTGTGAAATAATTAACCTCATGAAAACACGCCTTAGAGCATGTCGTCCATTTAAATTATCATTTTTTTTCATATCAACCATGCTGTTAATTCCATGCATTTGTTCAATTATATGTTTTTTCCATGATTTATATCGCATGCTGTTTTGATTTTATTTTCATAACCCTGAAAAACAACGCCCCCCATCGGGGTGTCAATTCAACAAAGAACGACCAAACCAGCGGTCGCCAATTCATTAATTCCAGAATAAATTATTAAAACCCAAGACCCATTTAAGAAAAACGTCCTATTCAGAGGCGTTACTTTAACAAATGACGACCCTGGGACAGGCGTTAATTGGAAAACCTTTTAGGAAATTAGAAATTAACCTCAAAACCACGCCCCCCACCGGGCGTCTCTTAGATAAACAACGACCTAGGGTAGGTCGTTAATTCAAAGCTCACTTAGAAACCACGCCCTCCTCAGGGGCGCCAATTAATCAAACCACGACCTGGGGATGGTCGTTAATTAAATTAAACATCAACATCTCAAACCAAGGCAATTAAGTGAATTCCAACAAGAATAATTGAACAATTAAATCAAAATTTCTTTCTTTATGCGTGCAGGGGTTGATGAGGACATGGATCTCCTGGGTCATGGTCCGGGCAGCATACTACGGCCTCCCCGAGTTTCAGAGAGCCAGGGTAGATGCTATGGGGTTTGGGGTCTTCCTTAGCATAGAGCCAGTTAGACCAGACCTACCACTTATCCAGGTTCTGAGGGAGAGATGGGATAGGACTAGCCGGGCATTCCTGATGCCTTGGGGGCATATGGTTCCTACCCTAGAGGATGTAGCTAGGATCACAGGACTTAGGGTAGACGGGGAGGCAGTGAGCGGGATCACCTTACCAGACTATACCGAGCTTGCTCAGAGGCTGCTAGGGCTAGAGATGGTCTACGAGACACCTAGCGAGTGTAGGACTATCTTCCGCACCGACCTGACTACAGTGATGGGCTTAGGGGATGCTAGGCATAGGTCAGGGGAGTCCTTAGAGCGGTTCTCACAGAGGTTGATCGATGGGGCTAGGACAGTCTATTGCCAGGACCCAGCTGACAGGGAGAGAGCAGACCGGGACCTGAGGAGGTTTCTACTGCTGCTGCTCGGGAGGTTATTACTCGGCACGAAGGGCGACGTCATCAACTGCCGATTCCTAGGGATCCTCGAGGATTTAGAGGGAGTCGGTAGATACGCCTGGGGAGCGGCACTGCTGGCGCACTTACTAGCAGACCTGTCCACGGGGACAGGACGAGAGACGACCGTCAGTGGCTTCTCACCTTTTCTTCAGGTATGCACTTATATATTTTTCTCTCTCTTTTTCCTTTTTCTTCTTTTTTTTATGCATGTGAATGCCTCACTATTGCTATGCATGGATGCAGGTTTGGAGCCATCTGTACATGCCCATGGGGCGTGCCGACCCACGGCCAGGAGGTGAGGGGGCTTTCCCTCCAGCACGGCGCTGGATGCCGGTCATTTTCGGTGCCCCACTCGGCTACGAGTTGTGGGTGCTACGGAGAGAGTTCCGAGACTTCCCTCCCTCGCTGGTATGAATGATGCATTTTTTATGTTTATTTAAACTTATTATGATTATGATGAGATGACATGCATGTTCATGGATGCAGGTGCGATGGAGGCCTTACGAGGGGATGACCGACGAGGGCCAGCCATGGGTCGTAGCAGGGCGACCTCACTTTGAGCATGAGCTTTGGGTTCACTGCTTGAGCGAGATGGAGCCGTTACGGCTTAGACTGGTGATGAGGACCCTGGGCCTGCACCGGGAGTGGATAGAGGTTGGGGAGCCGCGAGGGATCGAGAAGAAGACGTGCGGTCGCACGAAGGTGATCGACTGGAGGGTGCGGTTCGAGGACCAGTACGCTGACTGGCGGCGAGGCGGGACCCGAGTCACCTCCCAGGCGACTGACAGCTCCGAGTACCTCCGGCGCTACTGGGAGGTTTACGCCGGCCAAACCCAGATGAGGGTCCTAGGGGTATGTATGAATGCAATTGCTTCTAAATTAAATGCAAATGCTTATGTATTTCTATTATGTGACTAATATGAAATGGATGCAGGATGCATGGGACATAGCGGCGATGGATGCGCAGGCCCATCTACACAGCCTGGAGGACCAGCTAGCTGCCACACGAGCCGACCTCGAGACCCTGGTGAGTGTTTAAATTATTTCTATATGCAGATGAATTTTTGTTGAATTATTGATGATTAGCCACTGACGATTTCAATAAATGCAGCGTGCCCAGCAGGGAGCCGTAGGGAGAGATATAGGGGAAGCCTCCAGCTCGAGGGGACCCAGTGCAGAGGTGACCGCACTAGCAGAGCAGCTAGCGGGAGCGGTCACACGGGCCGAGGCTGCAGAGCGCGACCTCGCCTCACGGGTAAATTCCAAAACTCAAACCTCATTCAATTATTGATTATATATTTCAATGTGCACTGATGAAATTCATTTTTCAGACTGAGGAGCTTCGAGCCGCTCTCACTTGCGTCTGCGAGGGACAGCAGGCGATGACTGCCCAGGTGAGTGATTTTCTTTCCGTCATGCATTGCTTATTTCATGAATTATTGCACAATGGAACTGATGATTTGTTTACCTATTTGCAGACCAGACAGTTACAGGCGGCACGTACCCAGGCTGCCCTGGCCGGGACAGAGTTGGCGATCCGCGAGCAGTGGATTACAGAGCTGGAGCGGTCCCTGAGGTGACGGGAGGAGCTGCCTCAGGACGTGACAGAGCTGCGGGTTGCCCTTGAGCTGGAGCGACGAGAGCGCGCTCGAGAGCGAGAGGAGCACCTGGCGGACCGCGACCGGCACCACGAGCAGCAGCAGACGGACCGTGCCCGGTACCAGGAGCAGGTGGCGGCGCGCGATCGTGAGCTGGCAGACCTGAGGACGCAGCTGGCCCTTTGTCAGGAGCGGCTACGAGTGTCTGAGGAGCGTCTCCAGCGAGGGTGTGAGCGAGCGCGTGCTGCGGGGTACTCCTTCACTAGCTCCACCTTTATGGCGGGTTCTTCTCTTCGAGAGAGGAGCGAGGTAGGGGGCCAGGTTCGACTTCCATCTTCTTCACGGGGGCCCATGCCCCCTCCACCAGCGCCTCCTCGGGATGGCGAGGACGAGGTAGAGAGTAGGAGAGAGGAGGGTAGAGGCGAGAGCTGAGACAGACTTACTTGTACTCCTCCACCCTCACACCTGTACTCAGATATTCATGATGTATATATATATGAGATTGACATTTTTCTGTTACCCGAGCACTTGTGTAGTTGTGTACTCATGGTTGTGTACTTTGCTTCTTTTCTACGTTCCTTGTTTTACCTTACTTTGCCTTGTACCTGCAGCTGTGGTTCACACTTGAATAAACAGGTTAATTCATCTGTTCGACTTGGCCCCTTGCTCAATAAGCAAGGGGTGCCTTTACTTTTGACCTGGATAGCGGGTCAAGGGGCCAAGCCTTTAATCAAATAAGGCAAATGAAATAACCAATAAAGGGAGATGCAACACGCAAGCACACGTATGCAAATAATAATCAAGATGCCCTATGCAATAATGCAAGCACGCACATGAAGAATAAACCCCATTTCCTCCTTTCTTTTCTTTTCCTTTTATATTTTTTTTCTTTTATTTTTTAAAAGACGCGCCTTAGATTAGGTCGTTATTTAAACAAAAGACGCCCAAGGTGACGGCGTGAATTTGAAAATGTTTTTGAATTTTGTTGAAAAGACGGCCCACACAAGGGCGTTATTTAAAAAAGGACAACCTTCTTCACAGGCGTTAATTTTAGAAAAGGCACCTCATTCAAAGGCGTTAATTTCATAAAAGGCGCCTCATTTAGAGGTGTTAATTTTCCTGTTTTCATCATTGGGTTGACAAAGCCACTAGGGCACTGGGTCCTACACGGTCATCATTGAGGATACATTGACCTTTCTTGATTAATCGAAAGGGAGTCGACGTGCCAATAGTTAAACTTATACACAAGATCTCGCCCGGTGCAATCTCCTAGGTCAGTCTCGACCATTCTGTTGGTTTATGACTTACCACAAAGAAAGAGATAGAAGAAAATATAAGGAAGCCCATCAGGGATTCTGAAAAGCTCAAGGTAAAACTACCTCCCCTACCCTATGCCTGTTGGGGTTCGATCTTTGGCATAGGGAAATTTTATTGCCTTTTGCCTCTTTTATATTGCATGCATACGCCCAAGGTTTTCCTTGCGGGGACTTTGCCCTCTTAACATGCTTTCCTTTCATGATTTGACTTTCACTTTGGAACTGATTTGCGTTAATGAAAAAAAACCCAATTATACTTGGGCTTTTGTGGCATTTGTTCCCTTTTGGGCCCTGACTTCCACCTACTAGGGCGGCGGATAGGCTCGGTGGGTCTACCCCGAGACCTTCCTTCCTCCCTTATGGGCCGAAGAGGAAAAAGAATGGGCATTGTCTTCACCTTTAGTCAGGTTTTTGACTTTCCATCAGATTTTGCACCGCTTGAGTTCAAGGGTAAGCGTGTAGTGTGTGTGGGTGTCGACCCCATTTTGAGTTAACAAGACTGATGAATGAATACTGAATTTTAACCTTTCAAACCTTGCGTCCTTACAACCATGGCAACCATCTTGAAAATTTCATTCTTTTTTGGATAATTTCTATATTTTTTTGGATTTTTGGAAAATTTATATTTTTTTTTGATAGATTCTGAAAAGTTCTATTTTTTTTGTGGATTTTGAAAATTACTATTTTTTTTGTTTTTGTTTTGTTGGATTTTGAATTAGGGATAGTATTTCTTAAGGTACAGACCATTCCAAGGATGAGTTAGCTCTTGACCTTCAGCATTAATCAGTTTATAAGCATTGCCAGGATAAACATCTTTTATGACGAATGGTCCTTCCCAGTTTGGTTGGAGTTTTGAGCGGGGTCCCCCAGGCTTTACAAAGATTCTCTTGATTACCATCTCACCGACTTTGAATTTTCTCTCAATTACTTTCTTTTGATAAAAACGTGACAGCCTATTTTGATAAACACGCGCATGCTCAGCGGCGACCAGACGCTTCTCATCTAGGAGTTCCAACTGGGCAAGGAGCGAATCACGACGCTCATCAATAGAGAATTCCTTGTCCAATTGTACTAGCAGAGATGGAATGAGAATCTCATAAGGGACTACCGCCTCCATTCCATAAGTAAGGGCGAAAGGGGTTTACCCAGTAGGGGTACGAATGGAAGTGCGATAGGCCCAGAGAGCTTCAACTAGCTTGTCTGGCCAATCCGAGAATTTATTAGCCTCACACGTCTTTTTAACGATTTTGATCAAAGTTTTATTAGTGGCCTCTGCCTGGCCATTGCCCTGCGGATAATAGGGAGAAGAATGATGCAATGCAATGTTATACTTGTTGCAGAGATCCTTGAGCTCTTGAGAGATGAATTGAGGTCCATTGTCGGTGACGATGGTACTTGGGATGCCGAACCTTGCGATGATGTTCTTCATTATGAACTTGCAGACAGTTGATGCTTTGATTTCCACGAATGCTTCCGCTTCCGCCCACTTGGTGAAGTATTCTGTGACCGTTAGGATGAACGAATTTTGCTTGGTCAGGAGGTTCGAATCACCAAGAGGTCCAATGATATCAAAAGCCCACATGGAGAAAGGCCATGGGGAGGACATAGGATGGAGTGAAGAAGCAGGAGAATGAATTTTGTCGGCGTACAGTTGGCCCTTAACACACCTTCGAACATAAATGGAGCAATCCTTTTCTAGAGTTGGCCAATAGAAACCTAGCCTAAGGATCTTCTTAGCTAGCATTTGGCTGTTCACATGACCTCCACACACTCCAGAATGCGCCTCTTCCACAATTTTCCAAGATTCATCGTTGTCGAGGCATCTTGATAAAGCACCCGTGAGCCCTCTTCTATAGAGCACACCTCCAACCAAAACATAACGTTGAGCTACTCTTCTGATTGCTTTCCTTTCTTCTATAGTGGCCTCCTCGGGATAGGACTGATCATTGCAATACCTGGCAATCTCATAATACCAAGGTTTCTCTTCATCAGCCAATTCTTCTTCCTAATCTAACAACATGACCCCTTTGCCTTTAAGAGATTCACTCCGCCTGACCTTCTCGAGCACCTTATCCCTAATATCGAGGAATGCACGATCCATAATAGCTGGAGTGTCACGCTGATGAATGAGGGGAACATGAAAATCACGCTCAGGAGGGAAGACCAGAGCAGAGGCCAAAGAGGCAAGAGCGTCGGCTAGGATGTTCTGGCTTCGAGGGACATGAATGAAGATTAACTTGGTAAAGAGTTTGGCATAAGCTGAAGCAAGTTCCTGGTAGGGCTTGAGCTTAGGATTGATAGTGCGGCACTTGACAAGCACCTGGCGCAGAATGAGCTGACTATCACCAACAATTCGTAATTGGGTAACACCATATCTATGAGCGGTTTGAAGGCCGGACAAAAGAGCCTCATACTCAGCTATATTGTTTGTGACAGGAAAAGTAAGCTGAGCAGCAACTGGGATGGTGACCCCTTCTGGTGTTAAAAGAACCATGCCGATCCCTCTTCCTTGGGAAGTTAGAGCTCCATCAAAATGTAACGTCCACATAGGATCGTGGGGTTGATTAATGGACATTAGTTCCTCATCTGGAAACTCTGAATTGACAAGATCAAATCGGGGGAGAGGGTGGTGAGCAAGATGTTCGGCAAAGGCGTAACCTTTGATTGCTTTCTGCTGAATGTAAGTGATGTCGAACTGTGAAAGGAAGCTTTGCCAGCGTGCTAATCGATCGGTGAGGATAGATTTCTCAAGAAGGAATTTAATTGGATTCATGCGAGCAATGAGGTGAACCTCGTGAGCTAAGAAATAGTGTTTTAATTTGTGAACTACCCAGACTAAAGCAGCGCAAGTCTTCTCCATAGCTGAGTACCTCTGCTCACAAGGGTTTAGAAGTTTAGACAAGTAGTATGCTGCCCTCTCCTTCCCTTCTTCATCCACTTGAGCTAAGACAGCACCTACATAGTCATCCAGGACGGAGACATAGAGGATAAGCGGTTTGCCTGGAATTGGCGGCCTCAGGACAGGAGGATTGGCCAGATAACCCTTCAACCCGTCAAAAGCTGCCTGACACTTGTCATCCCAATTAAACTTGACTCCCGGCTTAGTAAGCTTGTAAAACGGCCTGCATCTTTGTGAATGCTGGGAGACGAAGCGGCGAATAAATTACAACCTCCCGATTAATCCTCGAACTTCCTTCAAATTCTTGGGAGGAGGCATATCCCTGATGGCCTTTGCCTTGTTGGGATCAACTTCAATTCCCCTTTTGCTGACAATAAATCCAAGCAACTTCCCTGATGAAACGCCAAATACACACTTCTTGGGGTTCATTTTCAACTGATACTCTCGTGATCTTTGCAAGACTTTAGCTAGAACCCCAGGATGCTCAATCCTTGTTCTTGATTTTACCACCAGATCATCCACATACACCTCAATATAAATATGGATCATATCATGAAAAATTGCCATCATAGCCCTCTAATAGGTGGCTCCAGCATTCTTGAGTCCAAAAGGCATGACCACATAGCAGTAAGTACCCCATGGTGTAGTGAATGATGTTTTCTCTTGGTCTTCTTCAGCGAGGCGAATCTGATTATTACCTGAAAAACCATCCATGAAGGAGAGTATCCTGCCGTATTATCAATCAAAACATCGATATGAGGGAGGGGGGAGTCATCTTTAGGACACGCACGGTTGAGGTCCCGAAAGTCTATACAAATCCGAACCTTTCCATCTTTCTTCATGACCGAGACGATGTTAGCCACCTAGTTAGGATAGAGGATAACTCTAACAAATCTAGCCTTGTGAAGCTTGTCGACCTCTTCTTTCATCTTTAAAGCCATGTTAGGGTGGAAGCGCCTCAACCGTTGTTTGATCGGGACAGATCCTGGCTTAAGTGTAAGTCGATGTTCAACGAGCGCAGGGTCTAATCCAGGCATATCTTCATAACTCCATGCAAACGCATCCTTGTATTCTTGAAGTACCAAAATAAGCTCCTCCTCTTCGGAGGGCGGAAAATTCTTACTGATGAGGACAATCCTAGGGTCTTCTTCAGTACCCAAATTTATTTCTTTGGTAGGCTCTTCTACTGAGGCTGATGGTTCGTCAAATCTTCTCATGCCACTAGCAAGGGCATCAGCCCCGTCCTCATATTCTTCATAACTTTCCTCCCCCTCTTCAATAGGGTCTTCATCATTCATAATCTCGTAGACACCAAAACTCTCATAAGAAGCACAAGTATCCTCATATTCTAACTCTGGCAGGATAATCGGATTCTCTAGAAATTCAGGGAGGGTTGAGCATGCCCGTCATCTTCTAGCCAATTCTAACAAGAACCTACGGGGAATCTTCTTACCCTTGGATTTCCTATGTGAAACTACCCCATGGATTTTATTATTAGAAGAAGAAGAGCAACTATCTTGATCATTAGAAGAAGAAAAGGGAGGGGGTGAAAAAGTGGATACAAGAGGGTGTACAGATGAGGACCCCTCGCAGGAGGGGTGGAAAAGGTTTATCAATGAATCTTGGAAGAGCGGCCCCTGGGTCGGGGCACACTCAGGAAAGAGATAGGAGGTCTCCTCAAAAGAGATGGAGGATGAAAAAGTTGGAATTTTGGCATTTTTTTTTTCGTTTATATTTTTATCTTCATTTTCATTTTTCTTTTCAAGAAGAAAGCAGTGTGAAGGGAGAATAGAAGGAGGAGTGGAGATTGAAAGCTTGGAGAAAGATTGAATCAGAGATGACCCGCGCGAGGGTGTGATGGAGAGTTTGGAGAATTGCTCGAGGAGCAAGGGAGGAACTGGGAGAGAAATCTACAGTGAATCTGGAGAAAAGCTGATCATAATTGGCGGCGGTCTCGGCACGCGAGAGAACAATTGAGAATGTAGGGAAACAAGAAGAGACGGATGCATAGAAGTGAGGGAAAAGAGGCCAGCCCACAGCCTATCTATTGTAAAACCTTCTTCATATGGAACATCTAGTTCTCCAGTGTCAGTGTAGTCACTCAGCAACTGCCTCTTATCTGTAATCACTGCCGGCTTTTCAATCAATTCATGTATTAGTGGCGGCCATTCCGAATCAGTTGGCATAAAGAGACGGCTCAAGGCAATAGTAATATCATACATATCGAACCATCTGTACCAATCACACTCTGGATCATCCATCTTCCTTCTTTTATCAGGCCTTAGAGACTCCAGGGCTTTATAAGTGGCCAATGGTGCAATATGGCGAGCAAACTGTCTCGCATGAACATCTTGACAGTCTAGAATGGAGGTGATTATTGTAGTCTGCTCATGATTTTGAACGCCACCTGTGACAAAATGTGTCTTCAATGTCCAAGTAAGCGGCTGGCGATCTGTCTTCAAGGTGGATGTCATAACTGCCCATGGTTCATCTTCATTTTTGCACGGCCCTTTGTAGCCCAGGCCGTCTCGTGTAATCAATTTCTGAGGCTTAATAGGCCTAGTCCTGCCTTGACAACTGGTACCCAGACCTTTGCCGTTTTGATACCCCATTTTCATTAGAATTTTCCAGCCAGGGGTGTTTATCATGCTTTTCTTCTTATTCCCCTTGGAAGGCAAGGGTGTCATAGCAACTGTCGTGACTGTCTCGGGCGATATTGGCCGTGGGTGAGAGAGGTCTAGCATTGATAGCAACGGCTTGTTGGCAGGCCAAATAGAAGGAAGCGATGAAGCCAAGTGTATGTCTTCCTCTAGCAGAATTGGCATACTGGTAACTTTGATAATGCGGCCCTTGTGTGGAAACTTAAGGCACTAATGATTTGTAGAGGGCACTGCATCGAGCTGTTGAATGTAGGGGAGGCCCAGAATGCCATTGAATGTTGGATCCATGTCCAAGATATGAAAGTCTGCTGTGATTGTGGCTGGACCCAAACTGACCTTTAATGTGATCATGCCTAGAGGAGGCTTCTTGGTATTGTCATATGCTGTGACTGTTATGGTAGATGGCCGAATCAGGTTTTCAGGAATGCCGCACATCTTCAAAGTGCTCGGTGGCAATACATTGATAGATGCCCCAGTGTCCACTAGACATTGTTTCACCGCTATCTTATTAATATCAACCGTGATGCACAGAGCATATTTCCTTGCTGAGAGTGGTGCCAGTTCATCCTCATGAAAAGTAATCGCCGGCTGACTGCTAGCGGGCATTAATACTGTGGTTATCTGTTCGACAGGAATGTCTTCATTGACCATGACCTTCTGCAAATATTCTTTCAGGGCCATCTGATGAGTGGTTGACCTTTTGATCAGTTCTAAAATTGAAATCCTCGCTGGAGTCCGGTCCAAATGTTTCAATAAATCATATTCAGTGCCCGGCACGGACTCTTGCTCCTGTTCTTGTTCATTAGGCCCCTGCACGGGCTCTTGCTCTCTTTGGGGAAAGATACGCTGGAACATCCGTCCACTGCGGAGCGGTGCCACGTTTTGCCGTGCCTCTGTCGGGGCAAGTAAAGGAGGAGGGTTGGAAGAAGAAGAGGGTGTATTCGCGTTAAGAAGTGGTGGAGGGGTGTTTGAAGAAGGAGCTCCCGTAAGGGGTGTTGGTGAGGAGTTCAAGGAAGAAGCCCCCGCAGGAGGCGTAGGAGTAGGAAGGGGTGCCCGAGTGTGAGAAGGGTTAGTGGGCGGAATGAGGAGCGATCTGGGTATAAAAGACGGGGGAGCCGATGGTGGGGGGATCCTTGCCGGTGAAGGAGTAGTGGTGGTGGGTGTAGCGGGTGTTGGCGACGGGCGGATAAGGAGTGGTTTAGACGGCGAAGGTGAAGGGTTGGTGGTGGATGGCGGAGTTTGCCGCGTGGTAGGCAGCAGAGGCGGTAAGCGGGTAAGGAGAGATCGGGTTGGCAAGGGTGGAGAATTGGTGGGGCGCAAAAGGGAACGGCTTAATTGGGGAGTAGAAGAAGACGGAAGGGTGCGCAAGAGGCGCGGAGGTTGATTTGGATTATGATTAAATGCCCCGACATAGGCGTTTTCTTCATGCCATCCCTGTCCTCTCTCCACCTCACGGAGAGACGTGACAGGGTTCACGTGCTGATTTGGCGGGTGCTCCGGTAATGGATTGTGGACAATCCCCATATCTTGCTGAGGTACCGGAGCTTGCTGTTGTACTTGTGGAGCTGGTTGCTGCGGCTGCTGAGCCTGCTGTTGCCGAGGAGGCCTTCTTTCTTTCATAGTGGCGATAAACTGTCTCATCTCATCCCAATTAATGCCACCCTGGTCATTTAAATCATAAATGTAGTCCTTGAAGTGGAAGCAACGATTAATATTATGACCAGGGGAGCGGTGGAAGACACAATAGCGGGATGTGTCAACATTAGCGGGCCACGCTGCCCTTTCCTTTGGTAGCATGAGCAAGTTGGCGGCCATTAAGGCATTGAATATGTCTGGGAGACTTTCCGGCAATGGCGGATAATGGGCCCTTTTGGTGCCAAGTGGTCTCCTTTGCTGTTGTTGTTGCGGTCCATAATTAGTGGGTGGCGGTACTTGGTGGTATTGTTGCGGAGCTGGAGGGTCAGCGCGGGGCGCTTGGTTTTGTGGTGGAGCAAAGGAAGGTTGAGGAGTAAATTGATGTTGTGGGGGTGAATTAAAGAGGGTGCCTTGTGATGGAGGTGGCGAGGGTCGTGGGTTAGATTGGCGAAAAGGTGTGGGGTTGCCGACCGCGCCAACTTGCTCATTTTTGACGGTACCCTCAATCGTGGGCCCGCTGCTTTTGACATTCGTATTCTTTTTAACCAACCTTGATTTTGGCTCAAACATGCCCATGATGGGCGAATCTTTCATTTGGGTCTGAATATAACGAGCTCTTTCATAGAGCTCCTCCATGGTGGTCAATCTGTTCATAGCTAGTATATGCCGGAACTGAGGGGTTGCATTGGATATAATCATCTTAACCTGTTCCGGTTCCGATAAGGTATCTTTCAACTTCTCGGCCATTGACCGCCATCTATCAGCAAATATGATGAAGTCCTCCTCGGACTTCATTTTCTCTGCAACCAAATCTGTAACTGAAAGGGAGGGTCCAACCCGGTCCCTATATTTCTGCAAGAATTTCCTTTGAACCACATCGAAATCACTAGCATCTGTCGGATCCAGGGAATAGAACCACTCGAGAGCTGGCCCCTCTAGAGATCTTCTAAACAAATAAGCCAATGAGGCTTTGTTGCCCTGCCAAAAGGACGTTTCATACATAAAATCCTTCAGATGGATAAAAGGATTACCAGTTCCATTGTATCGCCGAAAATTCGGCATCTCAGAAGGCGGCAGATGGAAAACTGGCAGTGTAGGGAGAGAGATTTCTGGGGCATTCTTGGCAGCAGTAACCTTGTTCAGTTTTTCTTCCATGCTAGCCAATTTCTGAAGGAGCAAAGCATTAGTGTCTGACTCGACTGGGGCCGAATTTGGAATGAAGGTATTTGGCATAGGCATCCTTAGAATTTGGGGAGGTTGAAAGAATTGGGGCCTAGCCGCTGAGTAGCTCGCCTGTTGGGCCGGCATGGCCACACCAGGTGTCAGTGGACAAGAGGGGGGTTTATGCAAGACCGCTTGGTCATTAGTGAGATGATGGCCACTCTCGGCCGGAGGGGGATTGGAGGATGAAGAGGGAACGGACTTCCCTTTCAAAGCGGCCTGAACTGCCTGTCGCTGGGAGTCATCTAATTGAGATAGAGCATTAATTAAATCAGTAACATTGAAAGATGGGGAGGGGTTCCCCGAAGTGTTGGAGGGTAAAGCCTGAGAAGAAGGCACAACCTCTTGAGTAGTGGTATCAACCACATGAACTTGAGGATAATGAGAATGAGGAGGAGGGTAATTCCCTTCATGATAGAAAGAATCTTGGGGAACCTCATAGGATTGACCAAAAATGTTCTCCTCCACATCATCATAGGAATATCCGTAGCTTCCCATGTTGATAATCTTACCTGAACGGAGTTGCATGCTTAAAAAGAGAGAAAGCTTTATGAAGGAATTATCACACAATCAATCACCCAATCGAAACAAGCTTAAGCAAAACAACCCAACCAAGTTTATGCAATCAAGTTGAGATGAACGCAAGATTTTAGTGTTATGTTTGAGATTAGAGTGTGTTAAATTGCAGAGTAATTCACGCCTCTTTGCAAAGTGAAACCTAGTTTGGATCCAAGTGTAGTCTCCGGGTTAACTAGGTTCTCTCTCTTCTTACCAACGATAGGTTCTCTAAACTCCGGGTACTTCAAAGGTACAACCAGCCCAGCGTCCGTGAGGGAATCCACGGGTGCGGGGACTTACGGAGGTCTTGAAAAAGGGATTTCCGGTCCAAAGAGACGGAATGCTCAATGGAGGGTTGTCCCGATTCCAAGAGAGGTGTGTGGAATCCTAGTGTAGAAAGAGGAGGTCTCTCAACCAAATGCCACAAAATACAGTATAAGATAAGCCAATCACAGCAATATAATCAAACAATCAATGTAAGTATGAATCCAGCATGAATAGACAGAAACAGCAAAGCTCTGTAAACACACAGGAAAGAGGCGACCTGGGGGCAGTTGCTACCAACAAAAGAGACGACAGCGTGGCTGTCGTGAAACGCTGTGAGAGGCTCACAGACAATGCAAAACGCGCCTTGATGTGGGGCGCTAAATATGATAAAGACGCCTCTGACAGAGGGCGTCAAATATAAGTGGTGCCCACGATCAAAGACAAACGCGCCTTGGTGCGAGGCGCTGCCAAATAAAAAGACGCCCCAGGAGAGGGCGCAAATTCACAGAAGCAGCAGATATGCTAAAAGACGCCTTCATGGAAGACGTTAAACATAAAACAGACGCTCGAGATGAAGGCGTTAAATAAAAAAGGTGCCTTTGTGAAAGGCGTTAATTCAAAAATAGCAATAGATTAATCACAAGCTGGCTGATCCCGGTGAGTGTGCAGTGTGCAGTGGAGGGTGCCCGTGGGGCACAAAGGAGGGGTACCGTGGGTACCAAAGGGAAAGGGCACACGTGGGTGCCAAAGGGGAAAGGGCACACGTGGGTGCCAATAGGAAAGGGCACACGTGGGTGCCAAAAGGAGATGGTAATCAAAAGGAAAACAATGGAAGTCCCACCGTGATCACCAATTTGTGAATTATGGAAAATGATCCACTTTTAAGATAAAAAAATAAATAATTAATTAATAATAATAAATCATGAGAAGAATAATGAAAAAAAAGGGGAGTAAAGAGCACGTGGTGCTACTAAGGAGGGTGATCGCCAGAGGGGTTACCTCAATAAGAAGAAAAGATGATCGCGAATACCTGGTGATAATAGGATGCGGGATGGATGTGGGTTCCTTCCTCCTCCTTCTATTGGCCGGCCGATGAAGGGGGTCTTCCTCTTTGATTACCCTTAAACAAAGAACAAACAAGTAAAAGAAAAGGAGATCAGCCGAACGTGAGTGTAGTATCAATCCCAAGATGAAAGATGGTGATGAAAGAAGAGCATAAAGCGTGCACCTTTTGTTTGTTTTTAAAACCCCTAGAGAATTAGGGAAAGGAGAAGAGATGCAATGAAAACTAATGCAAGGAAAAGGCTATACGATGATGAGATGATCAGACAACAATGAAGAGAAGAAAAGATCCCTGCTGTTCCTGTAAACAGTAGAGGGAAAAAACACTTTGGATCGGCAGCAGGAGAAAGCAGAAGGACGCAGAAGAGAAATCAATCACCAGCACCCGTGAAACTCTGTGACAACAACAGCTCCGCTTCTAACCTCGCACGATAACCTCTCTGTGTCCTCTGTCCAACTCTGTCTATCTATGTGCACTCGTTAACCTCGTGCGAGATCAACAAGGGGACTCTTTTATAGGGTCTCGATCACAGATAGACACAGATTTGGGAAGATAAGAATAGGCAGTGGTTGTTAACGGCAAGGACTCTGGTTCCCTGATCGAACAAGGTGACCAAGAAAGGCAAGGAACTCTTTAGGAAAGACGAGTTTAAGCAGGACACGAAATGGTGAGACACGACCTACCAAAGGGCGTCAATTAAGAATTGACGACCTGCTCAGGGGTGTTAATTCAAAACACGACCTGGATCAAGGCGTCACTTCCTGGATTCAATTTTGGTAATAAAAACCTTCTTTATTTGAAAATTGAGAAAAGACGCCTGAAGCAAAGGCGTTAAACAAAAACACGCCCTAGGGAAGGACGTTAATCATTGATTTCAATCGAGGTGGGACTCGTAAAATACCAGGAATTGACGCCCTTCTCTGTGGTCGTACTTTCTTAAGATTACGCCCCAGTTTAGGTCGCTATTTAAAACACGCCCATCTTCAAGTCGTGAATCACCAAAAACCCAAGAATAAATCACAAAAACACACAAAAATAGAAAAACTTTATATTATAGAAATATTGAAGTTCACTTTGGGGCGTTAACATAGTGACATGAGATTTGATCAACAAAGCATCAATTTTGGTGTGTCTACACTCATCCCAGGATCTAAAGCACATACCTATTATTTTGGGACGTCCTTTTCTAGCAACAGCTAACGCCAACATCAACTGTGCCACGGGAATGATGGATATTTCATTTGGAGGTGAGAAAGTGATGGGGACATCACCTCCCATGCCCGCGTTCACAGCTCGTCTCCTCGCCCCGGTTGCATCCGACATGGTCTAGTCATTTAATTTTGAGTCCTATGTAATTTTTATTTGAGTCATTTGATGTATTTTCCCTTTTATTTGAGTCATGTTCCTAGGTCTTGTGTTCATTTCCCTAAGTTTGAGTGTAATTAGGTTGTCTAGTTAGCTATTGGGCCCAATTCATTGGGCTTGGCCCAAGGGCTCTCCCCTACCCCCTCGGTTATTTGTCATTGAGTCAATTGTCAGGGACTTTTGTAGAAATGTGGGTTTCCTATATATAGGACCTCATTCCCCCCCATTTCAACTTAATGAATCAATGAATGAAAAAACTTTCCATTTTCAGAGTTTACACTTCTTATCTAGTGGAGAGATTCTATTTTTTGGGTGAGAAACCCTAGGGGAGAGATTCCCCACCCTTTCCTCTCTTAATCTCTCTTTTTCACTCCACTTTCACTCTCCTCAACACCTAAATTCGAATTTTCTTCTCTCTCCTCCCTTCCCAACCACCTCCACTCCCCACCTACCCCATTTAAGCCTCTTCCCATTCCCCACAACCCTCATCAATACTCCACCCCTTCCCAAGACCCCCTCCACCAATCCTCTCCTCACCATCCAACCCCCAACTACCCCTCCCACTTTCCCAAGCACCCTTCCCACTACCCCAAGCACCCCTTCCCTTCCCCAATACAACCCCCCCATTCCCAAGACAAAAAATTAACCCCACCCTTAAACCTATTTTCGAATATCCTTTCCCTCTCTCCATTCCAACCAAATTCGCAGCCCCCACTACCACCATCTATTGGACCCTCTTCCAGACCTTATTCTTCACCTCCCACACCTTAGAACACCCCCTCCAAGACCCCCTTACAACCAGGGGTCACTCCCACACGCATCTACCCCCTTCCCCTTCTTCTTTCTTGGTCATTGGAAGCTACTTCGAAGTTGCAGTTTGCTGTCCAGAGGTTGCAGATGAACCAGCAACTTGCAGCGGCCACCACGACTTCCTCCGGATGCGTTTGAAGACTCAAGAGCCATCGACGGAAGCGTCTACCAGTATCCTTCGCAACAGAAGTGGTTTCATCTTCTTCCGATCTCCGAGCCGTCAAGGAGGTCCATTCTCCCACAACTGCGTAGTTCTGCCTCGGCTGAGGACCTGAGCCAGATTAGAAGCTCTGCCACGATGAACCCCGAAGGAATCAGTCCATGAGTTCTTCTTCAAAGTTCTTCATCGCCAAGTCTACTTCCAGAATCAAGAAACAGAACTTCATTCGGCATTTGTGATCCAGAGTTCTCATTTTTCTCCCTCAGCTACGCAGATCTACTACTCATGGTCTGCACCGACCAGTCGCCATTGTTTTGCATCCCCTAGTCTTCTCTCACATTGGTTGCCTTCCCCGTCAGTTTTTCTGCGAAGAGGACTCGTCTATGATTCCAACGACTCTGACGGTGCTTGATTCCGAAGCCGGGAGCTGCCGGGGCATCCTCTGCAACATACTGTAAGAAACTAGGAGCTAGCTCTACAGAGATCCTGATTTGGAGAGAAAGCTTCACCACGACAAACCCCGGAGTAATCAGGCCACAAGCTCTTCTGCAAAGTTCTTCCTCTCCCTGTCTACTTTCAGAACCAAGAAGCGGAACTCCGTTCGGCATCTTACAACAGAAGTTACTAATTTTATTCCTCAGGTGTTCGACTCTGCTTCCCACTGTCTGCATCGACCACTCCTCACTTTTCTGAGTCCTCTAATCTTCACCGGCATCTTTTGGCATCCCCGTTTGTTCTGCTGTAAATAGGACTCACCCACGGTTCCAACGGTTCCAATGGCGACTGATTCGGAGTTCGGGAACGGTCGAGGCAGCTGCGTCTTCTTGCTGTTGATAGTCTATTGCAGACAGTCCGAGATTCAGCAACCCTATTCGTACTCCCGCCCAGGCCACCAACGACCCCTGAAGAATTTGGAAAAATTCAGAGGCACTCCTGTTCCAGAGACGAAGAGATCCACACTGGTCTAACCCTCAGCGAAATTCTAGAGAGAGTTCTGCGGCCTCCACACCCTCTGTCTATCAGCTATTACAAAGAGAAGGCTGATTCGGTGTCATCACTTCTTCATCACTCTTAGCACTAGTTTCCCCTCCCTGCTTGGCCGGCTGAAGGCCTCTCCCTGTGTGGAGGTAGTGTTTGGATGTAGCTATCATCTTCCCTTCCCCACGATCCCCCCCTTGCATGGGGTGTAGTGTTGTAATAGCTTAAACAGGTAAAGCTACCCCGGCGCGGCGTGTGGGGAACCCAAGCTTCCCCGCTCGCCCTCGTCTCCGAGCGGGACCGGTTTCTTCAAACCGGTCGAGTAAATGCTCCAAAACTTTGCTCTAATTCATGATTGTTCTTTCAATATTAGTTCATAAACTCTGCTGGCCGTGACGAGAGCCCGATCCTTAAGCTCATTTGCTATAAGTGATCATCGTGGGAAGAGAGTGGAACCCGTGCCCTTTGGCACTTCGTCGGACCCTTGATTTGGGCAGCCGTACCCTTGGGGAATCAAACATTGGCCTTGCTGACCCTCTACCAGCAAGGGCCTAACCCACACAACCTCCCCTTGGCATTGCCAAGTTACCCGGGTCTTAGTGAGCATCGGGTGAGTGGTTGCTATTATCGGTTCGTTTTGAATGTTTAATTGTGCTTGCTTGTTGAGTCCTAGGTTGTGTCACATCAATTGGTATCAGAGCAAGTTCTAGACTTGTCTCTACTAAGTCTTGTCCTAGGGCCATTGCATGCATCACCCTTGTCCACTATCATGACTACCTCATACATGGCATATTCGCCACTCTTAGGCCCATTAGAAGCCTTTGTGTTTGATGGATCCCGCCCTAGCATATATCTAGAATGGGAGAAGTCCATAGACCAACACTTTGGGAGGTTTACCCTGTCAGGGCTTGTCCAAGTCAACTATGCCAAGAGTTTGCTTTGGCGCCAAGCTAGGAAAGAATGGGAGAACATTGTAGGTTTGAGAGAAGCCAAAGGGGAAGCACCCATTGAATCTTGGGATGAAATGAGGGCCGATCTTAGAAAGATCTACGCACCCCAACCCAAACCTCTTCAACCAACCGATCTTTCACCCCCGAACCCAACTCCCACCCATGAACTTCCCCGACCAAGCCCAACCCAAGTCCACCCATGTTCACCACCCCGAGAGTACCATGCACTGACCATTATCACTCCACCCACCATAGACTATCCTACCCCATTATCCTTAGAAGTTGTGGCCCACACTCCTACCCAAGTGGAGATGGATGCCAATCCGGATTCACCTCCCACCATAGAGAACATCCTAGACCCCCCACTTCCACCCACCTCTCCTAGTTCGGGTCCTCATGAGCCGCACACCCTAACCATGAATGAGTCCATACTCCAATGGCTTAAGCAAGGCCCCACCATTCCTAGCTCACCACCTTACCTCTCACCCTTGGCATATCAAGTCCAAATTATGCCCACCCGGTCTTCCCATGTCACACTTCAAACCTCCTACTTTGTGGAAGGCTTAGGGGACCTAGTGGACTGTTTACAATGGCAAGTCTACCTGACCAATATGCTAGCCATAGGACCATTGGAGTCTAGCCCCATCTACTCTAGTGGACGCTTCCTAACTTACCCCGCCACCGGTTCCATCACCTCCATCTACACTAGTGGCCATTATACGAGTGAAATCCTCCTCTTTCTCCCCAAGGATGAGAAACCAATCTTGGCCCACTTTCCACCCATCAAGATTCCAATTGCTTTAATTGGCCAACCCACTAGAGACCTTGGCCCAATTATCTTGGAGGAGGATGACTCACCGTTTGGGTACCTTGAAGACATAGAGTGCCACCCTCTAGGAAGACCTTTCCACTACCCCTTTGATCCCTTCCTATGGGAGCCTAGACCCCTATGTGACCCAACCACCTTATCCACCACCCACCTTTCCCTAACCCAACCCACCATGTTTGTCCCAATCCACCCCATCCTAGACCCGGGTTACACCTTGGGAGCCATGACCTTGGGCCACATATCCCTAGGTAATAAGGTTGTGCTCCACCCCATGATGACCACCTTCTTAGATCCATTTGATCCTTTCCAATGGGAGTTCAAAGGTTGTCCCACACCTATACACATGGAAGTCACCCTTGGGAAAAACATGCATGTGCCTAGGCTTACCACACCACTTGGCATGAACACTATGTTGGGTCCATTCATTCATATCACCCACAGGTCAAGTAAAAAGTATGAGTGGTCCATGTTCGGATGTAATGGTCCACCTTCATTCATCATGGGTCTTAAGCATGTCAAAGGCATCTACGGAAGTCCGGGTCCCCCGATATTTATCACCACTTTGCATGATAGGGCCACCTACGGGTGCCCCGGCCCACCTAGGCTGACCAAAGTCTACACTACATCATTACACGATAGGTCTACTTTTGGTTGCCCAGGTCCACCCATCACCCCTAGAATGTCTGCATTCACAACATTACATAAAGAGATCCGCAAGCACATTAGCAAGAAGAATGTGACTTATAAAAGGCGAGCCGACTCTCATCGACGTCACCAAGAATTCCATAAGGGTGACTTTGTGATGGTAAGGACGGAGAGGCTCTCCCCGGGAGCCATCTCCAAATTGAGGCCACGTGGGGCTGGTCCCTTCCAGGTCCTGAGACGCATTGGTGCAAATGCCTATGAGTTAGATCTCCCCGAGGAATATGGGGTAAGTCCCACATTCAGTGTCGCCGACCTAGTGCCATACAAGGGACCCATGGTGCTACCTAGTGAGGATATTGAGCATATTCCCTCCGTTGAGAGAGCACCCACCCGTGAGGAGAGTCCACCAGCCAAGAGAGCCCAGCGTAAGCGCATTGAACGAATATTGGATGAACAGGTCACTACCACCATGAGCAAGGTATACGAGCGCTATCTCGGCAGGTGGATGGATCGGTCTCGTTCGGAAGACTTGAGGGCAGTACCACTTCTACACCCTCCAAGGAGGGAAGGACACTTACTCGACGGAGTCGAGTTCTCCGCACCCTGGGAGTATGATGGGGACATCACCTCCCATGCCCACGTTCACAGCTCCTCTCCTCGCCCCGGTTGCATCCGGCATGGTCTAGTCATTTAATTTTGAGTCCTATGTAATTTTTATTTGAGTCATTTGATGTATTTTCCCTTTTATTTGAGTCATGTTCCTAGGTCTTGTGTTCATTTCCCTAAGTTTGAGTGTCATTAGGTTGTCTAGTTAGCTATTGGGCCCAATTCATTGGGCTTGGCCCAAGGGCTCTCCCCTACCCCCTCGGTTATTTGTCATTGAGTCAATTGTCAAGGACTTTTGTAAAAATGTGGGTTTCCTATATATAGGACCCCATTCCCCCCCATTTCAACTTAATGAATCAATGAATGAAAAAACTTGCCATTTTGAGAGTTTACACTTCTTATCTAGTGGAGAGATTCCATTTTTTGGGTGAGAAACCCTAGGGGAGAGATTCCCCACCCTTCCCTCTCTTAATCTCTCTTTTTCACTCCACTTTCTGACACGCCCCGTACTCTATACCATCGAGGTATTGTCCGCTTTGGCCTACTGGCCTCACGGTTTTATCCCTTTCTAAGGGTGATCGGCTCCAGAATGGGGAACTTCCCGGGAGGTCACCCATCCTAGTACTACTCCCCATTAAGCACGCTTAACTTCGAAGTTCTTTACAAGAACTGTGTCGATACTTCAAAAGGCGCCTCAGTAGTATAGATTACAACTTAGCTATATTTGAGGGTGTTACAATCTACCCCTCTTATATAGGCGACGTCCTCGTCGCTGGGCACATATAGCACGCAATCACGCAATCAAGCCCCCAGGCAGGTAGGACTCTAGAGGTGGCCCCTATAGGCTTAAGAGGTGGCTCCCACTATGTAGCACTTTGCTCCATTACGGACTCAAGAGGTGGCTCCCATAGCGTAGCACTTTGCCCTGCATGACACTTAGTTCCCACACTTCCGGCTGGGGTATAGCTCTGATACCATTCTGTCACTCCCCGTACTCTATACCGTCAAGGTATTGTCCGCTTTGGCCTACTGGCCTCACGGTTTTATCCCTTTCTAACAGTGATCGGCTCCAGAATGGGGGACTTCCCGGGAGGTCACCCATCCTAGTACTACTCCCCATTAAGCACGCTTAACTTCGGAGTTATTTACAAGAACTGTGCCGATACTTCAAAAGACGCCTCAATGGTATAGAGTGCAACTTAGCTATATTTGAGGGTGTTACACTTTCTCTCTCCTCAACACCCAAATTCGAATTTTCTTCTCTCTCCTCCCTTCCCAACCACCTCCACTCCCCACCTACCCCATTTAAGCCTCTTCCCATTCCCCACAACCCTCATCAATACTCCACCCCTTCCCAAGACCCCCTCCACCAATCCTCTCCTCACCATCCAACCCCCAACTACCCCTCCCACTTTCCCAAGCACCCTTCCCACTACCCCAAGCACCCCTTCCCTTCCCCAACACAACCCCCCCATTCCCAAGACAAAAAATTAACCCCACCCTTAAACCTATTTTCGAATATCCTTTCCCTCTCTCCATTCCAACCAAATTCGCAGCCCCCACTACCACCATCTATTGGACCCTCTTCCAGACCTTATTCTCCACCTCCCACACCTTAGAACACCCCCTCCAAGACCCCCTTACAACCAGGGGTCACTCCCACACTCATCTACCCCCTTCCCCTTCTTCTTTCTTGGTCATTGGAAGCTACAACTGCGCAGTTCTGCCTCGACTGAGGACCTGAGCCAGATTAGAAGCTCTGCCACGACGAACCCCGAAGGAATCAGTCCACGAGTTCTTCTTCAAAGTTCTTCATCGCCAAGTCTAATTCCAGAATCAAGAAACAGAACTTCATTCGGCGTTCGTGATCCAGAGTTCTCATTTTTCTCCCTCAGCTACACAGATCTACTACTCATAGTCTGCACCGACTAGTCGCCATTGTTTTGCATCCCGTAGTCTTCTCCGACATCGGTTGGCTTCCCCGTCAGTTTTCCTGCGAAGAGGACTCGTTCACGATTCCAACGACTCTGACGGCGCTTGATTCCGATACCAGGAGCTACCGGGGCATCCTCTGCAACCTGCTGTTAGAAACCAGGAGCTAGCTCTGCAGAGATCCTGATCCGAAGAGAAAGCTTCACCATGACAAACCCCGGAGGAATCAGGCCACGAGCTCTTATGCAAAGTTCTTCCTCTCCCTGTCTACTTTCAGAACCAAGAAGCAGAACTCCGTTCGGCATCTTGCAGCAGAAGTTACCAATTTTCTTCCTCAGGCGTTCGACTCTGCTTCCCACTATCTGCATCGACCACTCCTCACTTTTCTGAGTCCTATGATCTTCACCGGCATCTTTTGGCATCCCTGTTTGTTCTGATGTAAAGAGGACTCACCCACGGTTCTAACGGTTCCAACGGCGACTGATTCGGAGTTCGAGAACGGTCGGGGCAGCCGCGTCTTCCTAATGTTGATAGTCTGTTGCAGACAGTCCGAGATTCAGCAACCTTGTTTGTACTCCCGCCCAGGCCGCCAACCACCCCTGAAGAAATTGACAAAATTCAGAGGCACTCCTGTTCCAGAGACGAAGAGATCCCCACTAGTCTCACCCTCAGCGAAATTCCAGAGAGAATTCAGCGGCCTCCACACCCTCTGTCTATCAGCTATTATAGAGAGAAGGCTGATTCAGTGTCATCACTTCTTCATCACTCTTAGCACTAGTTTCCCCTCCCTGCTTAGCCGGCTGAAGGCCCCTCCCTGTGTGGAGGTAGTGTTTGGATGTAACTATCATCTTCCCTTCCCCACTATCCCCCCCTTGCATGGGATGTAGTGTTGTAATAGCTTAAGAAGGTCAAGCTACCCCGGCGCGGCGTGTGGGGAACCCACGCTTCCCCGCTCGTCCTCGTCTCCGAGCGGGACCGGTTTCTTCAAACCGGTCGAGTGAGTGCTCCAAAACTTTGCTCTAATTCATGCTTGTTCTTTCAATATTAGTTCATAAACTCCGCTGGCCGTGACGAGAGCCCGATCCTTAAGCTCATTTGCTATAAGTGATCATCGTGGGAAGAGAGTGGAACCCGTGCCCTTTGGCACTTCGTCGGACCCTTGATTTGGGCAGCCGTACCCTTGGGGAATCAAACCTTGGCCTTGCTAGCCCTCTACCAGCAAGGGCCTAGCCCACACAACCTCCCCTTGGCATTGCCAAGTTACCCGGGTCTTAGTGAGCATCGGGTGAGCGGTTGCTATTATCTGTTCGTTTTGAATGCTTAATTGTGCTTGCTTGTTGAGTCCTAGGTTGTGTCACATCAGAAAGTTTCTCTAAATGTATTTAAGGCATCTCAATATCTAGATCAAAGAGAGGAATACAATGTCATTGATATCTTTGAGGATGAGATTCTGGATAACATTAAGGACACCCTGGAAGAGGGTGGTATGATTCAAGATTCTCCTCTCTCTTCTGCACCCTGGTCTAAGATAGAGTCACTTCCTGCACTTCAATCCGAACTAATCCTGCCATCATTGGAACGTCCTCCAGCTCTGGAACTCAAGCCTCTCCCGGACTCCCTTAAATATGCATACCTTGGACCTAACCACACTCTACTTGTCATTATTGCCCCCAATCTCACTTCTGCTCAAGAATCCCAACTCTTAAATATTCTTAAGGAGCATAGGGGGGCAATAGGCTGGTCTGTTGCAGATTTAAAGGGGATTAGTCTCGATGTTTGTATGCACCACATTTACTTAGAGGAAAATGCCAAGCCGAGTAGAGTGATGCAGCGTCGGCTGAATCCAAGTATGAAGGAGGTAGTAAAGAAAGAAGTTGTCAAATGGTTGGATGCTGGGATCATATATCCCATTTCTGATAGCAAGTGGGTCAGCCCAACTCAAGTTGTTCCCAAGAATTCAGGGCTGACAGTTGTAACAAATGAGAAAGGAGATGAAGTGCCTACACGATTACCAACAGGGTGGAGAATCTGCATTGATTACAGAAAATTAAATTTAGTTACAAAGAAAGATCATTTTCCACTACCGTTCATAGATCAAATTTCAGAGAGATTGGCAGGGCAGAAGTACTATTACTTTTTGGATGGCTATTCCGGGTACAACCAGGTTGCTATTTACCTGGAAGATCGAGAGAAGACAACATTCACGTGCCCCTATGGCACATTTACTTTTAGAAGAATGCCATTTGGGCTGTGTAACGCCCCCGCCACATTTCAGCGATGCATGATGTCGATATTTTCTGAAATGGTGGGGGAATGTTTGGAAGTATTTATGGATGACTTTTCTGTGTATGGTGATTCGTTCAAAAGTTGCTTGGAGAATTTAACTCAGGTGTTGAGAAGGTGCATTGACTCAAATCTTGTGTTGAGTTGGGAGAAAAGCCATTTCATGGTAAGAGAAGGAATAGTTTTAGGCCATGTTGTTTCAGAGAGAGGAATAGAAGTTGACAAGGCCAAGGTTGATGTGATTTCTAATCTTCCTCCTCCTTCTTCTGTCAAACAAATTCGATCTTTTCTTGGCCATGCTGGATTCTTTCACAGATTCATCCAAAACGTTTCCACCATCACTCATCCTCTCACACAATTGCTCGCCAAGGACACTCCCTTTAACTTAGATGATTCCTGTCGTAAGGCATTTCATTCTTTGAAAGTGGCCCTTACTCAAGCCCCAATTCCTCAATCTCCTGATTGGGCGCTACCTTTTGAGATCATGTGTGATGCTTCAGACTACGCTGTTGGAGCTGTCCTGGGTCAAAGAGTCGATAAGAAGCTCGTGGTGATCTACTATGCAAGCTGCACCCTCGTCGATGCACAATTGAACTACACCACTACGGAGAAAGAATTGCTTGCGGTAGTTTTCGCCCTTGACAAATTTCGATCTTATCTGTTAGGGGTAAAAGTCATTGTTTATTCCGATCACTCAGCTTTAAAATTTTTGCTATCCAAGAAGGAAGCTAAACCCTGTCTCATTCGGTGGATTCTCTTGTTACAAGAGTTTGATTTGGAAATCAGAGATAAGAAGGGGTTGGAGAATGTTGTTGTTGATCACTTGTCTAGGATTTTGGTTCCTGAAAGTGCTCCTATGTTCGATTCCTTCCCTAATGAGCAAATTCTTTCCATCTCTCACACCTCAACCCCCTAGTACGCTCACATAGTCAATTACCTGATGGTAGGATAGATTCCGGGAGGGTGATCTAAGCAGGAGAAGGATCATTTCTTCGTCAAGGTTAAGCATTATTTCTAGGAGGACCCAGAGCTATTTTACATGGGTCCTGATCACATAATTCGAAGGTGCATCCCCGAAGAGGAACAACAATCTGTTTTGAATTTCTGTCATAATCTTGCTTGCGGGGGACATTTCTCAAGTAAGAAAACTGCTGCTAAGGTCCTGCAAAGTGGGTTCTTCTGGCCCACACTTTTCAAGGATGCCTATGAATTTAGCAAGACCTGTCTCAGGTGTCAAGCTGTGGGGAACAATTCTAGGAGACACATGATGCCACTCAATCCGATCTTGATTGTTGAAATTTTTGATGTTTAGTGGATTGATTTCATGGGACCATTTCCACCATCATTTGGAAACGAATACATTCTTCTGACTGTTGATTATGTGTCTAAATGGATAGAAGCAATAGCCACTCAGACCAATGATCACAAAGTCGTGGTGAAATTTGTTCGTAAGAACATCTTCTCTAGATTTGGATGTCCCAGTGCTATCATCAGTGACGGGGGTTCACATTTCACTCACTCCCAATTCCGAGCTTTGCTTAAGAAATATGGGATCACTCACAAAATCGCCACCCCCTACCACCCCCAAACAAGTGGCCAAGTGGAAATATCCAATCGAGAAATCAAAAACATCCTACAAAAATTTGTTCAGCCCGATAGGAAGGATTGGTCTGAAAGATTGGATGATGCTCTCTGGGCCTATCGGACTGCCTACAAAACTCCCATAGGTATGTCCCCCTATAGGCTGATTTTTGAAAAAGCATGTCACCTACCAGTTGAGCTATAACATAAGGCGTATGGGGCCATAAAACAAGTGAATCTGGACTTGGCCCAAGCTGGTACCCATAGAGCTCTCCAACTCAATGAATTGGAGGAACTAAGAAATGAAGCCTATGAAAATTCAAAAATCTATAAAGCTAAAATGAAAGTCTTCCATGATAAGCATATTCAAAAGAAAACTTTTCAACCAAATCAGAAAGTATGGCTTTTTAACTCTAGGCTGCGCTTGTTCCCTGGAAAGCTCAAGTCCAGATGGGATGGACCGTTTGTAGTTGTCAAAGCTTTTGACCACGGTGCCATCAAAATTTTGAATCCTAAAAATGGTCAAATTTTCACTGTCAACAGTCAAAGATTGAAATCTTATTTGAAAAATGATCAGTTGCAAAAAGAATCCATTGTCCTAAGTGGTCTGGAATAAAATCTCCGTGAGCTCTCATACGTCTGGCTGAAGACGAAAAACTTAGCGCTTCTGGGAGGCAACCCACGGTTTTTGACATTTTGACGTTTTTCTTTGAGTGTGTTTTAGTAGTCAGGTTAAGGCCAAGGAGAGGATGTCGTCCCCGTCCATGACATTGGTGGAGGTTTCGTCCCGCATATCCGGTTGTCTCTTTCCCACTCCAAAGTATTTATTGATACATTGTTTTATTGCTTTCAATTCTATATGCCATTGGGGATAATGTCATTCAAGTTGGGGGGAGAGAAAAATTTTCATGATGCATATAGTACAACCTGATAGGAGTTCTGTCTTGCATGTCATCGTAGAAAGATGTAAACCCCATTTTGAGTTTCATGATTCATGCTTAAATTAAAAGTAATTCTGGAATAGAAAAGACTAGGGAGAATGATGATGGGAAATTTAGTCAATCTAGCAATGGAAAACTGATATAAGAATCCCTTTAAAGTTCGTATGCACTTTAAAAAAAAGAGAGCATAAAGAAAGAAATTCACATTGCACACTAATGAAACAAGCAAGACAAGCCCCCTGCCATTTTAGGTATGATGTCTGATATTCAGCACTTCTTAAGAAAAGATATCTTTTTACAAAGCTTTCTGCCAAATTATCCATCAAATAACTGTAATGGCATTATGAAAAAAAAAGAGAAAGAAAAAGAAAAAAACACCATGAAAAATGTCCCTAATCTTAGTAATCGGGTCTACTTCACCTAAGACGTGTTGAGGTTCGCGTAAAACGGAAAAGGGAACCTGGATCTGCAAAACTGGGCCTACTTCTCCTAAGATAAGAGTCGAGGTTCACGTTGAGCAGTAAAGGGTAGTGCAGCATCATGTGTGGTATAAAAGATCCCAAAGGGACAAAATAATAAGGCAGACAAAAAGTTACTATACTTAATGCTCTGATCTAAGAGGTGCAGGGTTGAAAGGCATTTGCTTGGAATATCGAATGGGGGATGCAATTGTCTAAGCTGTGAATTTGGTAGTTACACATGCACAAGTGCTATTGAGCTTTAATTTGAATTCTTAATCATGTACTATTAAGTTCCTACATAAGGCTAGTGTGCATTAATTATTCTAGATTCCTAATCATTGGTTGATTCTATGAAGGGATAACTGGATATGAGAGCATGAATTTTGTAAACTCTTGTTAGTCCTAAAATTCAATTTATTGGTATTACTAAGGGACTAGCAATGAGTAAGTTGGGGGATGTGATAAGTGTCCATTTCTTATGACAATTCATTACACATACACCATTTTATGTGCATATAATTAGGTAATTATGCATATTTCATAGTTAACCTCAACTCCGCATTTAAATTGGAGCTTTCACGCAAATTGATTAATTCGATTATCTTATTTAATAATAAATTAAAGTTGAGGGCCATGAGTATTAATTCTCCATTGCATAATCATGAGCATTTGAGATTTATGTGCACAATGTGGTAATTTCTATGGACTAAAGTGTAATTATGTGTGTGTGTAGGACACCGAAGGTAATTACAAAAGAAGCCGGGGGTAAAACTGTCACCACTAGTTTGACCAAGTCAAAAGCACATATTTTGATTGGAGGGAAAAGAAATTTTAAAAGTTTAAAATTGAGGAAAAGAAACACATATTTCGGTTGGAGGGAAAATTGAATTCAAATTTTGAAATAAAGAAGAGACATGATGAGCCTTGGGAAAGGGGGTGCCCAAAGTCCAAGAAAGGGGGTGCCCACCTACTTTTCCTCTTCCCCATGCATCATATTTCACTTAAATCTCAGCCATCCATCTCCTTTTGATACAATCTCCACCCTTCATCTACCCAACTTTCCCTATAAATAGCCCATGACAAGGAGGAGAAAGGGAGTTCTTCTTTTGGCATTTTTCTCTCCCTCTCACATCTTTTAGTTCGTCGAGTTCCCCCTCTTCCGTCCCTCTTCTCCTCTTACTGTCTTCATGAACATTCTTTATTTTTACGTCCTCTACAACTTCTTCTTCTACATCATCTTCTAATTCCTTCTAGTTTTCAAGCTATTTCGTATTTTTCACTGTACTATCTTGTTCATCTGCGAACCAGTGTTTCTCTCTGTTCTTTCCCTTGTTTCTCACCCTTCTAGTCATTTTATCCTCTTGCTTTATTCATAAAAGTTCTTTGTGTTTAAAAGATCTTCAACTTCTTCTTCTACTCCATCTTCTAATTCTTTCTAGGTTGAAAGTTATTTCCCATTTGTCAACTTGCTGTCCTGTGATTTCACTGTTCATCCGAGGTTCTAGCTTTTGTTATTCCTCAGTTTTGAAGCCCTTCCCTTCTTTATTTCTCTCTGTGTTCTTCATTAAAGTTCTTCCTGTCTTATCGATCTAAATTTTTTTCTTCTATCACTTCCTCCAATTCTTCTCATTTTACGAGTTACATTTATTTTCCCACTATTTTACTCTCTCATCTTCTTCCTTCTTCATCTCCACACAAACCCTTCCACATCCCTCTCTATATTTCTCTCCAAAGTTTATCCTCCACAACTCTCCTTTCATGGCGGTGTGCACATCAAGACGGGCGACATTCCAAGGCTCGTGATGTGGACGACGACGGCTTCTTCATCCATCTCTTTCCACGGTGATCTCTTTCAAGGTGGAGCGATCCTCTCCAAGGCTCGGCGAGGAGGAGACGACGGCATCATCACCATTGCTACTACTATCTTCACATCTCAGGCCTTGTTATTACTTTTGTGTTATGTTACTTCATTGTAACCTTGTCACCTCTTCGTTGTAAGCCTGTCTTGCACTTCATGTACTCTTTCTTTTAAGTTAATGAAGAGAGTTGTTCTTTTGATCTAGTTCTTGATCTTCTTCCATCTCTACCCCCTTCTTCTATCTCTTCTTTTCACTTCATGCAATTAATTTCTATAGCATAGGCACACAATCATAGGTGTTTTTAATTAAGTGTTTGGTTTGTTCTTTATTTCACTATTTTCTTTAAGCAAAGTAAAAATCACAAGTGTTTTTCTAAAAGGTTACAAAGTTTTTAACTCTAAAAATCTCTTCTTCCCTGTTGATTCGACCCGTGCTTGCCATAGTCCTACGTTCTCTTTTGATCATTTTGTGCGTGTTCGATTTTAAGATTGTTATACGCGTGTTTTAAACGATGAACTTTCGCGTTATCAGTGTGCCACTGTTCTTCATCACCGCCTTGTCTTTTCGAACTCATCAGAGAACCTCGAAGCGGTTAGAGGTGGTGATAGTTGGGACATGCTTGTCCTGAGGCATAGTCTGATCGCCTCCATCGAGCCGAATGCGTATATCTCTGACAATGATAGTCTTGCCAGAGCGGAAAGTGGCCATTGTGGGATTTCTTCTCTTGCTGCTATGGCGTTGCCCCCATTGTGTAGGAGCGGCACCAATACTGATCTGGTTGAATGAAAAAGTTTTGCCCACAATTGGAGCCAAAGGCTTGATTGCCTTGGCGGGTGCCGATGTGGCAGTGGCTGGAGCGGCGATGACCAGAACAAGTGTGACTAGCTGGTTCTCAGTCACGGGAATGATTCCCAAAAGGTAGGGTGACTCGACAACTGTTGGAAAGTTGCCAAAGATGATGGGGGTGGCCAGGTAGTCGAACTTGGTGTGGTTTGCGATGACTTGGGGGTCGTAGGTGACCGATGCCATCTTGTTGTTGTCGTCGTCGTCATCGTCATTGTCGTTGTCGAATATGCGGTGGAGTGAGCTAGAGTGAGCTCCCTTCCTCTTCCCTCCCGTGAAAAGAAAATGGCAACATAACCTTAATAAAGGTGTGGAACTCTCTGGCAGAGAGATGAAAGGTAGGAATTGTCCCACCGACCATGCTAGTCTATTTGGACGCACATAGAGTTTACTTCAAATTAAATAAAAAATAAATAGATAAAAAAATAAATAGGTATGTTGATTTATTTATCTATTTTATTTGAACACAAATGCATATTTGTATGTTGTTTACATAGCATGTGCATTTATACAATCCCGTGTGTTTGAATATCAGACAATTTTAGGTTCAGGTGTAGGACAATTCCCCACCGACCACAATCAGTGTTTATTTATATTGGTCTAATGGTTGAACACCTTTGATTAACTGCCAGAGAGAACTGAATCCCCTTTACGATGTTTGTTATGATGTATGGGAAATACGCTCATATCAACAACACCCCACAGAACATAGGCAGATGCATAGTCCTTTAACCCTAGGATGGAGCGAGAACACATCGTGGGCATGACCTGAATCCCTGAAAGGAATTTTGTACAAATTCTAAAAAATGTAGGGTATTTTTGTAACACTTAAACACGTACATAAAAGAAGATATTTTTACAGTTACAGGAGATTACAAGACTTGACTACAAAATACATGACTTTTCAGTGAATCGTAGATTTACAAGACTTTTCTGCAAAAGTGCATGACATATCTATAATTATTAAGGATTATGAGGTATTTTTATAATCACAGACCATCACAAGGGGTTTCTCATAAATTTTTAGGGTCTTTTCATAATTCTAGATTAATTCCAGAAATTATATGACTTATTTCACAAAATTTACTGAAACATATTACATACACACAAGCTCAGGGACATATATGTAAAAGCAGGGGCATATATGCAACATACCCTCACTTTGGACTTAAAGCACAAAAGCACAAGTGGAGAAAATCTGCAAGCTCTGAGCATGTCCGTAGGTGTGTTGTAGGTCTATTCTCTACATCTTGAAAAATGGGACCCATGGGGCCTATTTATAGACCTCTGAGGACAGTTAGGGCCAAATCGGACGTACCTAGACCGGATAAGTTCCCACGGGAGGGTAACCTGGATCAGATAAGTTCCCATTAGAGGGGTACCAGGACTGGATAGGTCTCTTTGGTGACCTACCTGGACCGTCTTGAACGCGTCTCTGAGAGCACTGCGATAAGAACACGGTCCCTGCAATGACTACGTTCCGACAAGTCCGCAGAAGGGGTACCGAGACCGGATAGGTCCCCTTTGGGAGTGGTTTGGGACCATATAGGTCTAAAGGGAGGGTACCTGGATCAGATAGGTCCCTTTAGGAGCGGTTTGGGACTTAAAATATTCAAAAAAGGGTCCCCGGACTGGATAGGTTCCTTTGGGGACCTACTTTGTAACGACCCAAGATCCGGATACCAGGAATTACCCGATACCATTTGAATCCTAGCCCGCCACCCACGAGTCAAAAAGCTCGGAAGGGTTATTTGGGTGTTGTGGAGGTATATTGAAATTTAAAATAATGTAGGAGATAACTATAGAATTGATTTTTTTAAATAATAGAAAATAAATTATATTTTTAATTAATAAATTAACTACAGGGTCCAGTCCACAAAGTACAATCTACAAGGAAAGAAACGTACTTAAACGTTGGGTATCCCACGGCTCTGGCAAGCTAGCAACTACGAACCTCCACGCTGCACCTCCAAACCTCGAGGAGGAACCGCAACACCTAAAAAGATAGAGGTGAGTGACATCTCATTGGCTCAGTAGGGGTCCCGCGGATCCCCACCACAAAATAACTGTAATGTCCCAGATCTTTATTGGGTCTTTCGGATCCTTTTCGGAGAGTTTCGGATCACTTTTGTAGCTCCCGAGTTGAGTTTTACGATCCGTGTGGATTTTTCTCTTGTACTAGTTACGGAACCCTACGGTGAGTTTATTTGTCAGTTCATCGACTCGCAGACGCTACAGCGACGATGTGCTCTTCGAGCCGGTCGTTTCGACTATTTTTGTGTATTTTTCTGAGACCAGGCCAAAAATCAGATTTTTCAAAAATTAGGAAAATTTCTTAATTTCTTTCTATAAATTCAATTCCACTATCTCTCCTGCTCATTTTCAACTTCACGCTATCTCACTCCGTTCTCTCCCATCTCTGGTCCGTTCGGCGCGGGGCGCGCACCGTTGCGGAGCTGGCTGAGGCGTGGACGTGCTCGAGTGATCGGTTCGCGGGAAGGAGCAGGGGATGGAGCGTGGCTGGCGCGATCCCTCGGTGGATTTCGAGAGGGCGTCGTTCGTGATTCGGTGGTTTTCGACGTGGTTTAGTCCCTTCGGGGCACGGTTTCTTCGGTGGAGGTAGGGAGATGGACCGCCACTTCCTTTTGCACGTTTTCCCTGCTCCTGTGCGTTGTTTGGTGCTCGATCGGGGGAGATCGGGCCGTTTTAGTGAAAACCATTATTTTTGGGGTTTTCAGGGTTCGCCGAAAAATGGCAACCATTTGTGTTGTGGTTAGTGTCAAACTGACCGTTGGGATGTCTGGATCCCATTCACGTAAGTTTCGTGTCGATCGGTTGTCATTCGAGACCGGTAGGAGTCCGGGAACCTCGGTGACCCACTTTGGGTCGATTTGATGAAATCGCCCCGATCTCTTATTTTAGGGCTTGCATGTGGGCTTTTGAGCCTCCTAGAGTTGTTTTTCGTCGTCTAGGTTTGTTTCCCCTGCGCTTCGACGTGAATGGGACGTGGAACGGCCCGATTTGGCGTTTCCACTGTTTTCCCGCCGTGACCGGTATAGCGGTCGTTTCAGAGACCGTCACATGTCTCTGACGGCCCTACGACAGACCGTCACAGCGTTTGGGCGTTTTTAGTTCTTCGTGATTTTGGGAGTGTGATGGCCCAGGGGAGGCGCGTCACAGCTCTCTGACGCGTCCGGGGTGATGCGTCACGCATGTTTTGTCGTCTAGCGTTTTGGGTGAGCCGGTTCCCCTGACGCGCCTGCCCTGGTGTGTCAGGCTGTGTAACGCGCCTGCCCCAGGCCGTTACACCCTGTTTTGTTGTTTTGGGTCGGTTGGCGTAACGCGCCTGTCCTCACGCATTAGGTGGGCGTAACGCGTCTGCGCTCGCGCGTTAGGCTGCTGTAACGCATCCGCCCGGGACCGTTACGTGGCTCGCGTTTTGGGTTTGAGCCTGTTGGCCCTGACGCCCCTGTCCTGGCGCGTCAGAGTGGTGTAATGTGCCTGTGCTAGGCCGTTATAGTCCTTGTGGCTGTAATGGCCGTTGGTTTGTTTTGTTCTGTGTTGGGCCGTCTAAGTGATGTTAGGGGCTGTTAGAGGTAGGTTTGTGGCGTGGCTGTGTGTGTGTCGGTCTAGGTTCGGGTTGTCTGTTGTTCCCGTGGTCTGGCCGCTTTCTTTGTGGACGTCGATCGACGTTTCTGCGAAGGCTAAAACTACGTTTCCGAGTCTGTCGGTAGTTTCCTGCGCTGCCCTTGGTGTTTGAGGTACTGGTGACAGTGCATGTTTATCTGTCCGTACTTCAGCGCCGCGTTTCGATCTTCCTCTTCTCGTCACCCTTGGCGTCCAGCAGTCGAGGGGTGACCCCGATATACGGTTTTGTAAGTTAGTTTCCGTCGGCTCCTGCGGTTACCGTAGCGTCATACGGGGAGAGAAAACTAGCTAGACGCCTGGCTCTAGGCAAGAGCTAGTGTGTGCACACGTGGTCAGGGGCGGAGGACTGACACCGACGGGCGTCTAGCTAGTACTTGTACCTGTGTTTCCACGTGGGTCTACGACTCGGCCTTGTCGGGACACTTGTGGTGGGTCAGTGTAAGTTGTCTGTGTTGGTCGCGCTTGGCGGGTGGTCGGGACACTTGTGGTGGGTCAGTGTAAGAAATCAGTGGATGCATCTGACCGTTCTCCCGGTGCGGGGGTTTTTCCGTCGCGTGGCGCGCGACTCCCGTGCTCTTCCTGTGTTGTGACATGTCCGTGTTGGCCTTTCCGTGGCAGTACTCGAGGTCTGTGCCTGTCTAGGTCTTTTCCATACTTTCTTTTGCATGCCTGTTGTAGGTGTAGGTTGGGGCGTTTGTGCGTGGTTTTTCCCCTTTTTCCTCGTTGCTCCCTACTCCTCTTTCCCTTTCTAGGCCTGCTTGCATGTTCGGGTTATTCCCCTCGTCCTTACCTGTTCCCTACTCCTGCTTTCTTTTCTTTTATAGCTTTCTAGTGTTGTTTCTTGATGTTGTTCCGTGTTACTGCGTGTTTTTCAGTGGGGATCCGCGTGACCCCTACTGAGCCAGTGACACGAGGCTCACCCCTGCTTTTCAGGTGGGGTGATGTGTTCGTTCTGCTTCCGTGGATACTGGAGTTCGAGTCGTACCTGCCAGTTGATACCTCCGTCGGGCTTCCCCCGACTTTTCGGTACGTCTTTCTTTTCTGTCCACTGTACTTGGTAGACTTGATGTCTTTCCTTTGGACTTGACTCTGGGTATATATTTGTTTAAAACTTGTTAATTAAATTGTACTTTTATTTCTGCTACTTTAGCAGCCCGATCTAATGAAATTTTAATTACTTGTTGCTATATCTGTCAGTTCAATGTACTACACAACAATCCTTTTTCCCTTCGGAGCTTTACCGCTCTTGGGAGGTCTCGTGAGTTCCAAGTGGTATCACGTGTATTCGGTAGTCCTACCGGGTATACCTGGTGTCCGGGATCCGGGTCGCCATAACAACGATGGTATCACGGCCCTCTAAGCTACTCCTAACAGCAACAAGAAGTAAACCTCAATCTTACGGTCGAGGCCGATGAACCACAGGTAAAATCATGGCTACACTTCCGAGAAAAGTACCATGACATCTCTGTCGTGAAGGCCCGTCCTCACAGACGAAGGCCCAACCCAGACCATGCAATCTAAGGGAACAGTTACGACCTCGCCATCGTGAACTCTACACTATCTACGGGTGAAACCTCGATGACTCTGTTGGGAAACCTCAACCTCAACGTCGGGGAAGATGCACAGAAATCACCTAGAGAACCACTACCTCGCCGTCGGGAAGTCAAAACCATGAGTCACGAGAGTCATGCGTGACATGACGGGAGAGCCTACCCACTAGAAGCAAGGCTGGATGCGTCCACTGACGACTTAGTCGGTGCCTTAGGTGTCTCCCTACTTGCCCCATACAGAAATTGAGACACCGCACAAGTAATCGAAGACAAGGGTCTAGTCAAGTCGTGCTCGTCAGCATACGTCTGACCACGTGTGCACACACTGACTGACTGCTCTACGTCAGACCCTCTAGCTGATTTTCCTCCTGGCCCAGACTTAAGCCGCAACAGTGGGAGGCCTTACAGCAACCAGCCTAAAATCATCTCTCCCGGGTCCAGCTCTCCACCACTCCCAAGTGAGTCGGCATACGCATGTCCAGGCAAGCTACGACTAGTGGGGGGTCACTAGACGTAGGAACTCTCAGTAAAGAAGAAACCACCAGAGTACTGACGGGCTACGCACACGCCCGCTGCGAGTAACTCAAAACCCAAGGCGGCCCAGTGCCACCGAAACATAGAACAGCTAGCTAGACCATCTAGACCATCGGCCAACGAGTCAACGACTCAACCCAAGGCCGTCAAATCACCCTAAACTAAAATCCAGAAACCACGAACAAAAGGACTCTCAAGGCGGCCAACCACCGCCGAGGTTCTCCTCATCTTGGGGTGAACAAGGAAAGCCCAGCAGTCATGACTCACAGACCAATTGGTTACCAGACTCACAGTCGCTGGCCATACTCATGGCCCATACGGAAACCTCATTCCGAGGAAACCAACACTGTGCGGGAACAGCCCTCTACACGCACACGGGTACACTGTGACTCAAACTTACATAACAGAGAAGCTTGGAACACACGGGGTCACCCAAACCCTCAAAACCATATGGGCACATATTTTGAGGAACCACAGCCTCCTCGGACACCTAGAAACACGAATCCGAGTCAACAGAGGTGTTTGGGGTATTGACGGGATGAAGGATGCCCAAAGAGACCAAATAGGTCGACCTACACAGGCCATCGGTCGACCCCAACGTCCTAACGATCAACGAATGCAAGCCATTGGTCGACCAATGGCCAAAAAGGCTAACATATCCCAAATCTGTCGATCTATTTACTAGATCGGTTGACTGATCCACTGCATCGGTTGACCGATCCACTGGATCGGTCGACCTATGGTCAAAATCGATCGACCTATTCTGGGCAAACTACTTCTTCGTGGCGAATGCGAAATGGTCGACCGATTTACCCAATTGGTCGACCGATTCCGACGACGCACCTGTGGAAACTTCACCGTGGGAGCTTAAACCACGCCCCACTCAACCCATTTGAGGGGGAAAACAAGGGGAAACTCTTCCCCAACCTCTAAACCACCAGGAGGTCACATTCAAACCACAAAACATAACAGAATCGACGAATCCGTCGCTCATCCCAAAAATATGCATTTTGACCCCGACATGAAAGAATATCACTCTTGGCCTTACCTTAGCCTATAAATCATGGGAAAATGAAATGTGAGGGCCAAGGATCCATCCCCCTGCCTCTCACGATGAGATCCCGCGCCGAGGACGTTGATTTCACGTGAAAACAACACTCGAACTGACACTAGCTTCACGAATCCGTAGATGAAGCATGCCACGCCACCGCCCTATTCCTCACTCCATCCTTGCCACTTGTCACCCCACGTCGCCTTCGCCTCGCCCGCCTCAAGCTCCATCTGCTGCCTAGAGAAGAGAGGGAGAGAAAGAGAGAAACGAGAGGAGAGAGGGAGAGAATGTGAGAATGAGGGGAGAGGGGGGTGAAGGGTTGATTATATCGGAAATAATATGGGGTTTTAAAATTTTAGAAAATAAAAAATAGAGAAAAATCATCCCCATGATCCTTGGAAAATGCACAACGCGTCTGTAACGTCCCGGAGCCCGAAAACACAACGGTTCACCCTACACGAGGATCCAAAGGCCCGATAACCAAAAAAAATTGATTTAATTATAAAACACAATCTGAGACCCATGAAAACACTCTGAAACTCACAGATTCCTCATCCAAAAATCCCAGGACATTACAGCCTCCCCCCCCTTACAAAAATTTCATCATCAAAATTTGAAGCAACCTCCATCTCACAGGGGATGAACAACTTATTCAGTTGGCAACGCTGCCAGAGCTCTAGCTAAAATCTCAGTTCTCGCAAAACCACCTCTCCTGAGGGACATAGCTAGACTACTACTACGAATAGAAACATCTCGGTCCACATTTACAACCCACACTAACTCCTAGAGCGAGCACTGCACACAAAAGGATACGAGTCTGACATCACCCCACCTACAATGGAACTCCAACCATGGCATCAGCACCACCTTCTTGGGCCATGAAAACCTGCCACCATTGAAATTCCCACACTTGGTGGACTGATCAAACATCATCTTTTCTGCCTGCTGACTAACCTCACTCCCTTCGCAAGGGACATCCATCCCCGAGCTTTAATCAGCTCACATAGTCATTTTAATCGGCTGCCACAATTTCATCGGCTCCACGCCTCAAACATTCTCATATCTAGCAATCCGAACACCAATAACACTACTAGACCAACTCTGATTCCAACATAAACCTTCTATTAACTCAGATCCAACTTGGGGAAAGGTATATCATGATCTGCCACCCAAGGTTACTCCTGCACACAGCTCTTGCCATTCTCAGTTCACCTCAACTGGCATACCCTAGCTGCGAAAATCCATCTGCTAGCTACCAACCATTCGTCAAGGGGAAATTCTTACTCACTCACCTTTCCCTTTACATGTTCCTTGACCAGACACAATAATCTCATTCCAAGTCTCATCGGCCCATCTGTTGATTCTTACATTGAACATTGTCACTTCTAGAGTCAGTCCTCGCTCGGACACTGCATCCGATTATGGTCCTCATGCCAACTCTACCCTCTCAAGGGAGCACGACGAAATCGAATGACAAGACTCCATAATCCTCGGTCCACGCCAACTCTAGACTCAGACTTACAAGTAATTTCTCCCATGCTGGCCACAAGACCAAGGCTCTCATTCGACGACATCCCTCCCGGAACCTTCGTACTGAGGCATCGTCCATAATATAGACTCATCAAATCCTACGTCTCCATTATTTCAAATGGATACCTGCTAAGCCCGGCTCCGCTCTCACCACAGAGCCACAGGACATAACCTTAGCAAATCATGACACATATGATGTGGGCATCACTTACCCCTCCACATTTTGCGAACCTTTGTTGGATCGACGGTTTACGCCATAATGTTCTTCACATTTTTATGAGTCTATCCATGTAATTTTTATATTTTATTTGAGTCATAAACTATGTAATTTTGCCTTTATTTGAGTCCGGTACCTAGGTATAAGGGTCATTTACCTAAGTCTTGAGTCATGTGGTTAATTAAGTTATCTATTGGGCCCAACTAGTGGGCTTGCCCCAGGGGGGCCCTCCCTTGGACTACTTTGGTCATTAGTTGTTTAGTCAGGGTCATTTTAGTCCTAGGAAAATATGAGTGTTTATAAATAGACCACCCCACTCCCTCATATGTGATCTTTTGGTCAATCAAAAAAAATTAGTGCATTTTAGTGTAATTGGAGTGGATTCTCCATCTCTCTCTCCCACTTTCTAAGGGGTGGATTCCCCACTCTCTCATACCTCTCTCTCTCCCTAAGGAGGTCGCCCCTTTCTCTCTCCTCCACCTCCCACCTACTTTCTCTCTCTTACCCCCTGTAATAACTCATCCCCAACTCCCCACCACCCCACCTTAACTCCACCCCAGCCCCAAGGGAGATTCCACCACTCCCCACTCCACCCCAGCCCCAAGGGAGATTCCACCACTCCCCACTCCACCCTCCAACCACCAACCACCCACTCCCCTTCCCCAAGCACCCTCTCATCTCCCAAGGGAGAATTCTCCACTCCCCAAGTCCCCCCTTTACCTTCCCCACACACCTCTTCCCATCCCCAAGACCAGAAATTAATCCCACCCTTAAACCCATTTTCAAATACCCTTTTCCTCTCTCCCTTCCAACCAAATGCGTAGCTCTCCCTCCCTCCACCTACTAGACCTCCTTCCAGAACCCATTCTGCCACTCCCACACCTTGGAGCACCCCCTCCCAGACCCCCTCACAGCCAAGGATTTCCCCCACACACATCCACCTCATTTCTTCTCCCATCTACCCCCATTTCCCATCACCTATCACCACTCTACACAGGCCAGTTCGCAGGCAGCAGTTGAGGCCCGAGTTGCAAAGCCTACCAGGTCTTCAACGTGCGTCTTCTGAGGGTGTATCATACATTCCTGGAATCGTCGTCGAGTCTGCTTCGCAACGGAGGTGGTCCCGCAAGCATCCAAGCTTGGAGCTACTCGGAGGAGTTGTTCTCGCCAGGCTGCGCAATCTGTCTCAGGCAGACAGCCAGAGGCAACTTGGAGAGACTCCCACGACCAGCTTGTTGAAGCTCTGGGCACCATCTTTGGGGGAAAGGAACGTCCTCCAGTCCTCTTTCAGTCCAAGGAAGGAGGAGGCCATTCGCCCTCCCGAGCACCCGGTTCCAATTATTCTCGTCGAAGTGTGCAGACTGCTCCCTGCTATTCCAAGTTGGACCACCCCCCCCCCATTCTTCTGATTAGAGCTCTCTCCTCCGACCTCCTTTTGGGGTCCCGTCAGTTCTTGCTTGAAGCTGCTTTGGCCACGGTCCCGTCAATGCCAATTTCATCTCCATCGGAGTTCGGTAGAGTTCGTGGCCACTTTTGCAACAGACCTCAGAGGTTCTGCACTGGACAGAGCCAAAACGGATCAGTCCTATTCCAGACTCCGCCCCGGCCAGCAACATCATCAGAAAATTCACCAAAAATTCGGACGTCATCCTGGGTGAATTAAGAAAGTTTTGACACTAGTCTAGACTATTTCTGAGATCGGCTGAGTCTGTGGCGGCATCAACTCCGACATTGTGTCCTGCTGTCCCAGGCCGGACAGAATCTGAACAAGTTGCCGAATCGGAACTACAGCGGCCCCACCGGACCTTCGGACGACCCAGAAATCCTATTATCACCTGCTACATTGTCTCTGGATGAGTCAGCATCAGCCCCTCCCTTTCCAGTATCCGGAGGCGTCCGTGGCGACCCCGACTTCAGCTTGCTGTCCCTGCAGAACCGAACCGGCTAAAGTCAGTCACCAGCAGTTCAGCTTTCGTCATCTCATTCCCCGCCCCCTCGCCTAGCCGGCTGAAAGCCCCTCCCTACGTGGAGGTAGTGTTTGAGTGTAAAATTAAGTTCCCCACCCCATGATCACCCTCCTGCGTGAGACGTAGTGGTGTATTCACTTTTAATTTTTAGGTCAAAGCGACACCGACACGGCGTGCGGGTGCGTACCCACGCCTCCCCGCTCGCCCTCGTCTTCGGTCGGGATCGGTGTATTCACGCCGATCAGGTGAGCGTCTGGCTGCCCCTTTACTGGTTCACATTTTGCTTACTTAGTATTGCTTCTAACTGTCATCAGACGGAGAGTGAGAGCTCGGCCCACATTGCCCTCCACGTGAGTGACTACCGCGGGCGAGTTATGAGAGAGCCATTACCTCCCACGCCCTCGGCATGCTGGCCGCCCCCAAGAGTGGGCATCCTAGGACCCTTAGGGCTTCAACCTTAAGCTAGCCAATCCCCGGAGCCGCGAGGTCCCGTCTCGGACCCTCACCACCATCACCAAGTTGCCTACGGGCACTAATGTGCACATAGCGGGAGACTCCGCTCGAGTGAAGTTGTCGGTCTGTGAATCTTGTTTGCTTGCTAGGTCCGAGAGATTGATAGATTAGTTGCTGCATTCCTAAGGCTTCATCAAACATCCTAGGTCGTGTCACATCAAGTGGTATCTGAGCAAGTTCTCAACTTGTGTAATGTCCCGGATCTTTCGGATCCTTTGTTATGGGTACCGGATCTGGTTTGTCGGAGTGTCCGACCCTATTGTGTCCGAAATTTCATTTCGGACATCTTTCGTGTTCGGATCGGCACGATCCGGAGTCGTTTCGGAGGCCCAGAGTGTGTCCGTGGCTTTTCCGTGCGCGTTTTCCGATTTCCGCGTACGGGTTTCGGCGAATCCTTCGGAACCCTGTAGCGGGTGAACCGGGTCGTTCACCAGCCCGCGAGTGGTACCGTTGCGATCAGCGCGTCGAGACGGTCGAGGAGGTGCACTTTTCTATTTTTCGGTATTTATGGCATTTTTTGGATTTTCTATATATATCAATTCTTTTTCTTTTCCTTTTACCTTTTTCTTTTCTTCTTCTCCCTCCTTCCTTCAACCGTGAGAGCTCCCCCTTCCCCGCGGCCGATCTTCTTCTCCCCGGGCGACCGAGACGCGGCCCCTCTCACTCCGGCAACGGCGTGGCAGCGGCGGCGGCGGCAAGGCGGTCCCGGTGGCGTGCTTTTCGCGGCGGGAGGCGGGGCGTTTGTGGGAGTAAAAGCTTCATCTTTGATTTCGGCGGTGATTCGGTGGATTTCGAGCTTCCTTGAGGTAGGGGGACGAATCCTTACCCTCTTTCTAGCATTCCCCGTGATTTCTAGGCCGTGGAGAGGCCGAGAGGGGCTAGATTCATGCCGGGAGGGTTAATTCCATGTTTGGGGTTTGAGCGCCGGATCCGTCGATTCGTGGAGTTTTTGATCGATTTGGGGGCTCTAGATGCATGCTAGGTTGTTGTGGGGTGATTTCCCATTGTTTTCCCTTCACCAAAGGGGGTGAATGGGCGTGGTTTTGTGATTTCCGGCCGTAGTTCGTGAACCGGGCTCGGCCCGATGTCGCGCTATAGTCCAGTGGCGCGTTCTTGATGAACGCGCCATGTCGTCCGAGCGTGTCCGTCAGAGAAGACGAACAGTAAGGCGGTGAGGAACGCGCTGGCTTTGGGTAGCGCGACATGGAAGATCGCGCTAGCTCTAGCTAGCGCGTTCTTCGGTGTCACGCTAGGGATACCTAGCGCGACTATCCCCTCCCCCGAACTGTGTTTTTGCGGGTAGCGTGATCTCCGGTTGGGCGAGTGGCGGACCCGGTCGTGGCGTGTGGCCCTAGGGATGCCGTGGGCACCCAGTGAGAGCCACAGGGGTGCCCGGGGTTCCCCGAAGAGTCAGTTACCTCGGTAGGGGTGCCGCGTGACTTGAGGGACGGTTGGACCTCATGCGTGTCCCCGGCATCTGTGCCTATCGTATGGTCATCGTGAGTCTGTGCTAGTGTTCGGTCGGTGGTTTCCATGGATTAGTCCTTACTTCCAGTGACCCTACCACTAGTCGTAGCTTTCCCACGGCACGCGTGTGTTGGCTCGCCTGGGAGTGGCTGAGCGGCGTACCCGAGAGGCGGTGAGTAGGCTGGTTACCGCAGGGCCCCCGCGTACTTCCGAGTCCGGGTTTAGGGGGAAATACCAGCTAGAGGATAGGCCTAGGGCGTACGGTCTGAGTGTGCACACGAGGCTGAGGGTTCAGACCCGCGCTGACGAGCGTGACCTCAGCTAGTCCTTGTTTTACGGTTACTTCTGGTTACTGAGTGTGTCTGAGTCTCACGCCAGGGGCGTAGTAGCTAGACACTTGTGACGCGGTATAAGACGTCAGGGGATGCATCCGGTCGTTCTTCTAGTGGGTGGTGCTCCTGTTCACTGGCAGGCGTGGACTCGCGTTTTGTGGGACCGAGGTTCCGTAGTGCGGTACTGTTAGAGTAGACGGCTTTTTCCGTTTATTTACTTTAGCTTGTCGGTTCTACCGTACTCTTGTTTGGTAGGGTTATCTTCTTCTTTCTCGTTTTCCGTGTGAGGTGGAGATTCGTGGGATCCCTACTGGGCCAATGAGATGAGGATCACCCCTGCTCTTCAGGTGAGGCGGGGTCGACGGGAGGCGCGGCCGAGTTTCAGCGTGGTTCTTCTAGCCAGGGTTAGTTGCCAGTCTACCAGAGCCGGGGGATGCCCCGCGTAGTTGTACTCCGGGGGATGCCCCGTGTAGTTGTACGCCGGGGGATGCCCCGTGTAGTTGTTCTTTCTTTCTTGTTGACTGTACTTTCCTTTGGACATGAGACACTGTGGACCTTGTAGCAGTTTATTTATTTATATTATTATGTGCATTTTATCTTAGATTATTGTGCTATCTCTGTGGTCGTTGCATCTTCTCTTGTACCCCCACACCACTCCTTTCTACCCTTCCGAGTCTTCGGGCTCGTGGGTTGGCGGACCGAGATTCGAGACGCACCGGTTCCTTTCCGGTACTCGGATCCTCGGGTCGTTACAGCTGGTATCAGAGCGAGGTTGTGGAGGTATATCGGAACTTGGAACGAATTGCAGTGGTCCAGAAGGTCCATGAATGTCCTGTACAGTCGGCGACTGGCTTAGGGTCGTGTGTTTTATTGATTTCCGGTTGCTTTTCTTTCATGCCAGGTGTGTTATGGCGCCACGGAGGAGGACTCGTGCCCAGCAGGGAGAGTCTAGTGGTGGTCCAGAGGAGCAGGGCAGGGCTTCAGTTTCCGAGGGTGTATCTAGAGATGCGAGAGCTCCAGGGATGGACGACTTCTTCCGAGGCATGTTTGATTATGTGTTTCAGCGGCAGCAGGGAGGTCAGCAGCAGGGTGGCGAAGCTGGTGAGGATCAGGCTCAAGGTGGTCACGGTCGTGTGCTGAAGGAGTTTTTGCTGTATCAGCCTCCTTCTTTCAGTGGGCAGCCAGATCCTGAGGTGGCCAGAGAGTGGCTGGATGATGTTCAGCGGATTTTCAGTGCGATGGAGTGTTCCGAGGAGGAACAGGTGGCGTTGGCTACTCATCGCCTGCAGGGTTCTGCCCGTACTTGGTGGACGTCAGAGTGGGGTTTAGTGTTCCAGTCTCGTCCTCTTCGGCAGATCGTGTGGCAGGAGTTCGTCACGGCTTTCGAGCGTGCCTTCTGTCCGTCCTTTGTCAGGTCGCAGAGGTTGTGTGAGTTCATGGAGCTGACTCAGGGTGACATGTCGGTGATGCAGTACCGTGCCAGGTTTATCGAGTTGGGCCGTTATGCTCCTCATATCATGGCAGATGAGGAGGTGAAGACCGATCAGTTCGTTGGTGGTCTGAGGCTAGAGCTGAGGCATCATCTTCTTGCGTCAGGATTGACCACTTTGGATGCGGCGTGCAAGGCAGCATCGGCACTGGAGAGAGATTTGCAGAAGGTTCGAGGGTAGGGCAGTGGTAGTCAGATGCAGGCAGGTTTTGGCCAGTCGTCAGCAGTGCAGCAGCAGAGTACCGTCCAGCTCTCGGTAGGTGGTTCCGTGGCGACGCAGTCTGTGGCTCCTGTGCCAGAGTCTTCGTCCTTTGGCTCTAGGCTCAAGAAGTCACTCAAGGAGGCGGGCCTCGGCGGGAGACGCCGGGGTAAGAAGGGGCAGTCACAGCAGGAGTCGTCGGCCAGTGATCAGCAGTCCGTGGCTTTGCAGCGTCAGGGTTCGGTGTCAGGTGCTCGGGGCGGTTGTCCCAAGTGCGGTGGTTCTCATCCAGGCAGACCGTGTTCGGCGCCCGTTATTTGCTTCAGGTGCGACCAGCCAGGGTACATGGCACGTGACTGTCCGCAGAGACCGCGCCAGCCGCACGAGTTTCAGCAGCAGCAGCAGTTTCGGCCCCAGTAGTCATCCGCACAGCCGTAACAGTACCATCAGCAGGGACAGTTTCCTCAGTTGTCACGGTCAGCTACTGTGGGGAGGCAGAGATCCCGAGGCAGAGTGACTCATCTGACCAGGGCGGAGGCTAAGGCATCGCATTTGGTGGAAGGTACTCTTTCGATTTTGGGTTGTGCGGCTCGTGTTTTGTTCGATTCAGGTGCTTCTCATTCGTTCATCTCGGAGGTTTTCGCTCAGAGCGTGGAGGACCCGGTGACCGAGGTGTCCTGTGACTTGGCGGTAGAGTTGCCTACCGGTGACTTCATGGTCACCCCGTACTGCTTTGAGAAGGTACCTTTGTGGGTGGAAGGGCGGAGTTTGCCGGCTAGACTCTATGCGTTACCGCTTTAGGACTTCGATGTGATTTTGGGCATGGATTGGCTCGAGGCTCATCATGCCTTGGTGGATTGCGGCTCGAAGAAGGTCTACTTTCGACAGCTTCGTGGACCCACCTTCTATTTCCAAGGTATTCGGTCTTCCTCTTCCCGCTTGCTTATTTCGGCTATTCGTGCGCATCGTTTGCTTGATGCAGGTTGTCAGGGCTTTCTCGCATCCGTGGTTTTGGTCGAGCGGCAGGGTCCTGAGGTGGAGGATGTTCCTGTCGTGTGCGAGTTCCCCGATGTTTTTCCAGAGGAGCTACCAGGGTTGCCACCGCAGCGAGAGATTGATTTCGTGATTGAGGTGGTGCCAGTACGGCGCCTATGTCGAAGGCCCCTTATCGGATGGCGCCTGCCGAGTTGCGAGAGCTGAAGGCGCAGTTACAGGAGTTGCTGGCCAAGGGGTATATTCGTCCTAGTTATTCCCCGTGGGGTGCGCCGGTGTTGTTTGTGAAGAAGAAGGATGGTAGTTTGAGGCTGTGCATCGACTACCGTCAGTTGAACCAGGCGACTATTAAGAACAAGTATCCGTTACCGCGGATTGATGACTTGTTCGATCAGCTTCAGTCGGCCCAAGTGTTTTCGAGGGTCGATTTGAGATCAGGCTACTATCAGCTGCGGATCCGAGAGTCAGACGTGGGGAAGATGGCATTTAGGTCGAGGTATGGGCATTATGAGTTTTTGGTGATGCCATTCGGGCTCACCAATGCCCCCGCAGCGTTCATGGACTTGATGCATAGGGTGTTTCATCCGTACTTGGACCGATTTGTGGTCGTGTTTGTGGACGATATCCTTGTGTATTCGCGGTCTGCTGAGGAGCATGTGCAGCATTTGAGAGCGGTATTGCAGACCCTGCGCGATCACCAGTTGTATGCCAAGTACAGCAAGTGCGAGTTCTGGCTCCGAGAGGTGCACTTTCTGGGGCATGTTATTTCTGGTGATGGTGTTTCCGTGGACCCGGCCAAGGTCGAAGCGGTGGTGCAGTGGCCGAGGCCGAGTTCTGTCACGGAGATTCGGAGTTTCTTGGGGCTTGCAGGCTATTATCGGAGGTTTATTCAGGATTTCTCTCGTATTGCGGCCCCGATGACCAGGCTTACGCGGAAAGAGGTGCAGTTCGTCTGGACGGAGGAGTGTGAGCGGAGCTTCATGGAGCTGAAGAGATTGCTTACCACTGCTCCGGTTTTGGTGTTGCCATCTGGCTCGGGTGCTTTCGTGGTGTGTACAGATGCTTCCGGGGTAGGCCTCGGTGATGTGTTGATGCAGCACGGGAGAGTTGTGGCGTATGCGTCGCGGCAGTTGAAGCCACATGAGGCGAACTACCCTACTCATGATCTTGAGTTGGCAGCGGTGATCTTCGCTCTGAAGATCTGGAGGCATTACTTGTACGGCGAGAGGTTTGAGCTTTTCACTGACCATCAGAGTTTGAGGTATGTATTTACACAGAAGGACCTTAACCTCAGGCAGAGGAGGTGGATGGAGTACATGAAGGATTATGACGTTACTCTGTCTTATCAGCCTGGCAGGATGAACGTCGTGGCTGATGCTCTGAGCAGGAGGGTATTGGTCAGTCGGTTGTTGTTGAGGAAGTGGAAGCTTTGGGAGCAGGTCCCGGCCATGACTTTTAGGCTCAAGGTCCCTCAAGACCAGGGTTCGGCTGTCCTTGCGAGTCTGACTGTCACGCCCGTGGTGCATCGACAGGTGACTGAGGCCCAGCGAGCGGACCCCGAGCTACCTCGTATTTTGTCGATGGCCGAGGTGGAGTTTGGCGAGGATGGAGCTGTGAGGTTCAGAGGTAGGTTGTACGTTCCGGCCGAGGGGCAGGTACGGCGTACGGTTTTGCGTGAGGCTCATGGGAGTCGGTATGCCGTGCACCCCGGATTGGCCAAGATGTACCAGAACCTAAAGAGGCAGTTTTGGTGGCCTGGCATGAAGAGAGATGTTGCGGAATTTGTGGCCAGGTGTTTGACTTGTCAGCAGGTGAAGGCTGAGCACCAGCGACCGGGAGGTACTCTTCAGCCCTTGGACATTCCTGCGTGGAAGTGGGACCACGTGACCACGGATTTTGTGGTTGGATTACCGAGGACGTCCAGTGGGGAGGATAGTATCTGGTTGCTAGTGGATAGACTGACGAAGATGGCGCGATTGTTGCCGGTCAAGGTCAGTTGGAGCGTGCAGCGTTTGGCTCGTCTGTACGTGGAGCGGATAGTCCCATTGCATGGAGTCCCTATCTCCATTGTATCGGATCGTGACCCCCGTTTCACTTCTGGATTCTGGAGGAGCTTCCAGAAGGCTCTAGACACCGAGTTGGCATTCAGCTCGGCCTATCATCCTCAGTCGGACGGTCAGTCTGAGCGGACCATCCAGACTTTGGAGGACATGTTGCGAGCATGTTGCTTGGAATGGCAGGGGAGTTGGACCCACCATTTGCCATTAGTGGAGTTTGCCTACAACAACAGCTATCATTCGAGCATCGGTATGGCTCCCTATGAGGCGTTGTATGGGCGACCTTGTCGGACTCCGCTTGATTGGTTCGAGGTAGGCGAGCGTGCCTTGACCGGACCAGATTTGGTGCAGCAGTGCGTTGAGGTGGTGCATCTCGTTCGGCAGAAGATGTTGGCAGCTCAGAGCCGGCAGAAGAGTTATGCCGATCAGAGGAGGCGACCCCTCAGCTTTTTTATGGGAGATCGAGTTTTCTTGAGAGTGTCTCCCATGAAGGGCGTGATGCGCTTCGGTAGGCGTGGGAAGCTAAGTCCCCGCTACATTGGTCCTTTTCCCATCATTGAGCGTGTTGGGGAAGTTGCTTATCGGTTGCAGCTAGCTCCGGAGCTTTCCGCCGTGCATGATGTGTTCCACGTGTCGATGCTTCGGAAGTACATGCCCGATGATTCTCATGTTCTCGAGGATGCCGTTTGGCCTGAGGTGACCCCAGATCTGTCCCATCCGGAGTTTCCTGTTCGCATTGAGGATCGGCGGGAGCAGCGCCTGCGGAACAAGGTTATCCCTCTGGTTAAGGTGGTCTGGCAGTGTCATTCTGGCGGTGAGGCGTCTTGGGAGCGCGAGGATGAGATGCGGGAGCTGTATCCTTATTTGTTTGTGTGAGTCTTTCCCCCGTCCTTGTGCCTTGTCCTTGAATTTCGAGGACGAAATTCGTTTAAGGGGGGAGGGCTGTAATGTCCCGGATATTTCGGATCCTTCGTTATGGGTCCCGGATCTGGTTTGTCAGAGTGTCTGACCCTGTTGTGTCTGAAATTTCATTTCGGACATCTTTTGTGTTCGGATCGGCGCGATCCGGAGTCGTTTCGGAGGCCCGGAGTGTGTCCGTGGCTTTTCCGTGCGCGTTTTCCGATTTCCGCGTACGGGTTTCGGCGAATCCTTCGGAACCCTGTAGCGGGTGAACCGGGTCGTTCACCAGCCCGCGAGTGGTACCGTTGCGATCAGCGCGTCGAGACGGTCGAGGAGGCGCACTTTTCTATTTTTCGATATTTATGGCATTTTTTGGATTTTCTATATATATCAATTCTTTTTCTTTTCCTTTTACCTTTTTCTTTTCTTCTTCTCCCTCCTTCCTTCAACCGTGAGAGCTCCCCCTTCCCCGCGGCCGATCTTCTTCTCCCCGGGCGACCGAGATGCGGCCCCTCTCACTCCGGCAACGGCGTGGCAGCGGCGGCGGCGGCAAGGCGGTCCCGGTGGCGTGCTTTTCGCGGCGGGAGGCGGGGCGTTCGTGGGAGTAAAAGCTTCATCTTTGATTTCGGCGGTGATTCGGTGGATTTCGAGCTTCCTTGAGGTAGGGGGACGAATCCTTACCCTCTTTCTAGCATTCCCCGTGATTTCTAGGCCGTGGAGAGGCCGAGAGGGGCTAGATTCATGCCGGGAGGGTTAATTCCATGTTTGGGGTTTGAGCGCCGGATCCGTCGATTCGTGGAGTTTTTGATCGATTTGGGGGCTCTAGATGCATGCTAGGTTGTTGTGGGGTGATTTCCCATTGTTTTCCCTTCACCAAAGGGGGTGAATGGGCGTGGTTTTGTGATTTCCGACCGTAGTTCGCGAATCGGGCTCGGCCCGATGTCGCGCTATAGTCCAGTGGCGCGTTCTTGATGAACGCGCCATGTCGTCCGAGCGTGTCCGTCAGAGAAGACGAACAGTAAGGCGGTGAGGAACGCGCTGGCTTTGGGTAGCGCAACATGGAAGATCGCGCTAGCTCTAGCTAGTGCGTTCTTCGGTGTCGCGCTAGGGATACCTAGCGCAAATATCCCCTCCCCCGAACCGTGTTTTTACGGGTAGCGTGACCTCCGGTTGGGCGAGTGGCGGACCCGGTCGTGGCGTGTGGCCCTAGGGATGCCGTGGGCACCCAGTGAGAGCCACAGGGGTGCCCGAGGTTCCCCAGAGAGTCAGTTACCTCGGTAGGGGTGCCGCGTGACTTGAGGGACGGTTGGACCTCATGCGTGTCCCCGGCATCTGTGCCTATCGTATGGTCATCGTGAGTCTGTGCTAGTGTTCGGTCGGTGGTTTCTGTGGATTAGTCCTTACTTCCAGTGACCCTATCACTAGTCGTAGCTTTCCCACGGCACGCGTGTGCTGGCTCGCCTGGGAGTGGCTGAGCGGCGTACCCGAGAGGCGGTGAGTAGGCTGGTTACCGCAGGGCCCCTGCGTACTTCCGAGTCCGGGTTTAGGGGGAAATACCAGCTAGAGGACAGGCCTAGGGCGTACGGTCTGAGTGTGCACACGAGGCTGAGGGTTCGGACCCGCGCTGACGAGCGTGACCTCAGCTAGTCCTTGTTTTACAGTTACTTCTGGTTACTGAGTGTGTCTGAGTCTCACGCCAGGGGCATAGTAGCTAGACACTTGTGACGCGGTATAAGACGTCAGGGGATGCATCCGGTCGTTCTTCTAGTGGGTGGTGCTCCTGTTCACTGGCAGGCGTGGACTCGCGTTTTGTGGGACCGAGGTTCCGTAGTGCGGTACTGTTAGAGTAGACGGCTTTTTCCGTTTATTTACTTTAGCTTGTCGGTTCTACCGTACTCTTGTTTGGTAGGGTTATCTTCTTCTTTCTCATTTTCCGTGCGAGGTGGGGATTCGCGGGATCCCTACTGGGCCAATGAGATGAGGATCACCCCTGCTCTTCAGGTAAGGCGGGGTCGACAGGAGGCGCGGCCGAGTTTCAGCGTGGTTCTTCTAGCCAGGGTTAGTTGCCAGTCTGCCAGAGCCGGGGGATGCCCCGCGTAGTTGTACTCCGGGGGATGCCCCGTGTAGTTGTTCTTTCTTTCCTGTTGACTGTACTTTCCTTTGGACATGAGACACTGTGGACCTTGTAGCAGTTTATTTATTTATATTATTATGTGCATTTTATCTTAGATTATTGTGCTATCTCTGTGGTCGTTGCATCTTCTCTTGTACCCCCACACCACTCCTTTCTACCCTTCCGAGTCTTCAGGCTCGTGGGTTGGCGGACCGAGATTCGAGACGCGCCGGTTCCTTTCCGGTACTCGGATCCTCGGGTCATCACAACTTGTCTCTACAAGTTGGTCCTAGGGCGCATTTGCATTCATCACCCGGTGCATCAACTTTGCCCACTAGCATGGCTACTTCATATTGGTCACATCTGTCCCACTCGGCCCTCCACAACGGTCCGATTGACACCCCTTCGGACATAGTCCTATTTGAGGACCTTATCTTTGACGGGTACCACCCTAGTGAATATCTAGAGTGGGAGGAAAACATGGACAAATACTTTAAGAGGACTCCAATGACTGAACCCATGAGAATCTACCTTGCCAAGAGTCGGCTTGTGCGCCATGCCGAGGATAGGTGGCAGCTCATTGAACGCTTAAGGAAAGTTATGAGGCAAGAGCCTATTAACACATGGGAAAACATGAAAGCCGAACTTAGGAAAGTCTACACTCCCCGACCTTCTCCCTTTTACTCGGATCACCAAAGCCCAAGGAGCACTTCAACTCCACCATCCCCACCCGGCCAACCCAAGACTCTAATTCCCCAATTCCCCACAATACAACCAAAACCCAATTCCACAACCCACCTTACTCAATCCCCTTTGGCCCCCACCTCCCCCTCCGCCCCTCACCTTACCCCTTCTCAAAAAGGAAAAGGCCCTATGGAGATAGAAGTGAATGAGACAACCACGGGTGAGTGCGAGCTGGAATGTTATAGGTGCCACCAATTGGGGCATATTGCCAGGCAATGCCCCACTAAGAAGCATGCTTCGATGCCCATAGTGGTTGAAATCGCTCCCACCCCGGCCACCACTACCCCTATAATGTCCCCCAAAAGGGACAATCCTCCCAAGGCCAATTCCCCCAAACCCCCTCAACCCACCCATCTCCCTCTCCCTACTCCAATCCAACCCCAACCAAGGCCTCCACTACTTCCCCTACCAAACCCAACCCAAGTTCAACCTTGCTCACCATCTCGAGTGCACCATGCGCCGGCCACCACCACCCCAACCCCAAATGACCAACCCAACCCTTTGGTAGAGGAACCCATGGCCCACACACCCAACCAAGTGGAGATGGATGCCAATCCAGATCCGCCGCCCACCATAAAAAAAATGCAAGAGCCACGCATCTCACCCACCCCTCCTAATCTGGATCCTCAAGAGCCATACACCCTCACCATGAATGAGTCCATACTTCAATGGCTCAAACGAGGACCCACCATTCCTAGCTCACCCCCACCTCTCTCACCCTTGGGATACCAATCCCAAATTGTGCCCATCCACTCCTATCACACCACGATCCAAACCTACTATGAGGTAGAGGGTTTTGACGATCTCATCAAAGGCCTACAATGGCAGCTTGAGCTAACTTACTTATTGACCCTATGGGTGGCCCGTCCCAAGAGCCTTGACCTCATCCACCTATGTGACGGCTCTATCACCTCGGTCTGCACTATTGGTTGCTACACTAGCGACCTCCTCTTCTTTCTCCCCATGGATGAAGAACCCATATCGGTCCATTCCACTCCCCTCATGATCCCAAAAACCTTGGCTGACCAACCCACCACATACACTGACCCAATCCTTCCACTAGAGGAGGATGACTCACCACTATGTGAGGAGCATGAGGACCTAGAGTTCCTCTCCCTAGGTGACCCTTACCATGACCCCTTCGATCCCTTCATATACCCACCCACCTTACTCACCACCAACATTTTCCTACCCCAACCAACCATGTTAGACCAAGCCCACCTCTCCCAAGACCCGGACCACACCAAGGTAACCATGACCATGGGTGAAATACACCTAGGAAATAAGGAAGTGCCCCACTCCATCATACACACTTTCTTTGACCCCTTCGACCCTTATAAGTGGGAGCTCAAGGACCACCCCATACCCACACACATGGCCGTCACTTCTAGGATAAGAGTGCACCTATCTTGGCATATCATATCAATCGACAAGGGACACAAGCCCAGTCATCTCATACATGTCACACACACTTTAGGCCCAATGCATGACTGGCTCACATTTGGATGTGCTGGTCCTCCCCCATTTTCCATAGGTCTTACGCATGAAAGGAGCATACATGGATGTCCGGGACCCCCGACATTTGTCACCCCCAGGCATGATAGGTTCATGATGGAATCCTCGGTTCAAGATTCAAAATTTAAAAATTTGACGGGGATCGGCAATCAACTTCATCAACACAATCAAATGGCCAATCTATTTGTCTCATGATAAATGGGCCTCTTTATGGGCCTTATGGGTTATGTCCGTAGCAATTATGTAATAGTCCTTTCATATTTTTGTCTTTAAGTCTTCCAATAGAGTGTCTTTTAGTCTCCCCAAGAGAACTATAATGAGTAGACATTAAGTGTTTAGGATAGTGTCTTTTGGTCTCCCCAAGAGAACTATAATGAGTAGACATTAAGTGTTTAGGATAGTGTCTTTTGGTCTCCCCAAGAGAACTATAATAAGTAGACATTAAGTGTTTAGGATAGTGTCTTTTGGTCTTCTTTGAGAGTCTATAAAAGAGTCATGTATCTTTCATTTGAAAAACAGTGAATGAAGATCTATTTTTGGAACCCATGTGAGTCCCACGTAGGGGGACCTTTCCCCCTCCCTTATCTTCTTCCCTTCACCCCCCTGCAATTCCCATGGCCGCTAGTGCCTTTTCTTCCTTCCCTCTCCACGGGTGCGATGCCCACTTCTTCCCTTCCTCAACCACGGGTGAGTGATGCCCTTCGTCTAATTCTCTCTCTCTCTCTCTCTCTCTCTATCTCTCTCCAATTCTCTCTCATCCCCACCCCAAATTCGGAATCCACTCTCTCTCCTCTCTTTCACCTCTAATTAAGACCCCTCCCCCTTCCCTATACCCCTCATTTAAGTCCCCTCCCCTCCCCTAGGTAGAACTCCCACTCCCTAGGCATTCTCTCCCCTTCCCCACACAACCTTTCGTCTTCCCAGGCACCCTTTCATCTCCCCAAGGCCCAATTTCGAATTTGGGTGTTCCCTCCTCTCTCTCTCACCACCCCATTACCTCCCCACCTCCCAAAAGCACCCCCCTGCAACCCCAGCCACGTCCATCCCCCCCCCCTCCCTTAACCCAAACCCACAAATCCCTTCCATCCCCCTTAATCCCCCCTCCTCAATCAGCTCCATTCGCAGGCAGAAATCAAGCCCGAGTTGCAGTCGATATTGGGAGCAGTTCCAGGCAGAATCGGCTTCCGGGTTCTTCATCAAAAACGTACGTTGGCGAGTCTTCTGACCAGGCGAGGTGGAATCGTCCTCTTCCGAGTTCGTGAGCATCGGCAGTGGCCAATCTCCCACGACTGCGCAGGAGGCTCCTGAACCCGACCAGAAGCTGAGGAAGACCACCACCACGCCCAACCCTGACGGAATCCGACTCCGAGCTGTTCAGCAAAGTTCCTCCCCTCTCTGTCAGCTCTCAGGAACAGAAGGCGGTTCGTCGATCGGAGCTCAAGGTGTGAAGTTATCAATTTCCTACCACTGTTGGGTCATTCTTTCCACCGATCCCCTCCTCCGACCCGTCCCCACTCAACGGGACCTGCACGTCCACACCGACATCCGACTGAGGCGAGACCAGTGCCGCTGGAAAGTAGTCGTCCCCACGATTCCAACGCCACCTGCTGCGCACCAAACGGAGTTCGGGATTGCTCGTGGTGTCCATGTCAAGCCGCTGTTCAGAAGCTGCCCCTGCACAGAACCAGAACTGGGTCCCCGCTCAGTCGTCCGTGGCGACCAGGTTCGGGCGGAACCAAAATTCAGAAAAATTGTGCTGTATCCCTACCCTGTTACGAAGCCAACGGCACCAACCGCGCCTCCGGAAAAATTCCAGAGTGCGATCCACAGCCACTTCAACAGCTGCTGGTCACAGATTCCAGAACCGGACAGAATCGACTTCGGCATTTGTTTCACATCAGTTCACCTATGGATGCCCCGACCCTCCTAGGTCCATCAAAGTCTACATGGCTACAATGCATGATAGGTCCACTTATGGTTGCCCTGGTCCACCTTTGCATACCCCACACTTCACACCCACACTGCATCGTAGTACATGGCATGAGCATTCAAGCAAGTACCAAGCAACGAGCGGTGAAATTCATGACGAGTGGGCAAAACCTCATGAGCGCCACTTGGAATTCCAAGTAGGCAATCTGATGATGATGGTATTGGAGTGGATCTACTCTAGGGCCACCCCTATATCGAGGGCACGAGGACTTGGACATTCCCAAGTTTCGAGTGGTCTTGACAGCCCGACTTACGGGTTGGATTTATCGACGGGATTTGGGATTCACCCCACTTCCCACGTGGCGGATCCGGCACCCTCTAAGGGCACCGCGGTGGATCCTAGTGAGTACCTTGAGCTTACACCTATCCTTGCGAGAGACACCCTCGGAATGCCACCACAAATCAGCCTGAGAGCCCGACGTGAGCACTCGGCGGCAATACTAGGCAAGCAAAATCTCATAGCCAGCATGAGGGTGTGTCCGAGCCGCCTTGAGAAGCTGAAGCGTTGTCCCCCGGCTACGGACGCAGGGTTGAGTTCGGAGATCGTGGCTCGCCTGGAGCTGCGTTGGTGTGCCACCTCCTCGGTGGACCCATACTCGACGGGGTCGAGTTTTTCCCACCCTGGGGGTATGATGGGGGCATCACTTATCCCTCCACATTTTGCGAAGCTTTGATGGATCGACGGTTTACGCCATTGTGTTCTTCACATTTTTTTGAGTCTATCCATCTAATTTTTATATTTTATTTGAGTCATAAACTATGTAATTTTCTCTTTATTTGAGTCTTGTACCTAGGTGTAAGGGTCATTTAGCTAAGTCTTGAGTCATGTGGTTAATTAAGTTGTCTATTAAGCCCAACTAGTGGGCTTGGCCTAGGGGCGCCCTCCCTTAGACTACTTTGGTCATTAGTTGTTTAGTCAGGGTCATTTTAGTCCTAGGAAAATATGAGTGCCTATAAATAGGCCACCCCACTCCCTCATTTGTAATCTTTTGGTCAATCAAAAAAATTGAGTGTAATTGGAGTGGATTCTCCATCTCTCTCTCCCTCTCTCTAAGGGGTGGATTCCCCTCTCTCTCTCATACCTCTCTCTCTCTAAGGGGGTCACCCCTTTCTCTCTCCTCCACATCCCACCTACTTTCTCTCTCTTCCCCCCCTCCAATAACTCATCCCGAACTCCCCACCACCCCACCTTAACTCCACCCTAACCCCAAGGGAGATTCCACCACTCCCCACTCCACCCTCCAACCACCCACCACCCACTCCCCTTCCCCAAGCACACTCTCATCTCCCAAGGGAGAATTCCCCACTCCCAAAGCCCCCCCTTTACCTTCCCCACACACCTCTTCCCATCCCCAAGACCAGAAATTAATCCCACCCTTAAACCCATTTTCAAATACCCTTTCCCTCTCTCCCTTCCAACCAAATTCGCAGCTCTCCCTCCCTCCACCTGCTAGACCTCCTTCCAGCCACCATTCTGCCACTCCCACACCTTGGAACACCCCCTCCCAGACCCCTTCATAGCCAGGGGTTTCCTACACACACATATCCACCTCATTTCTTCTTCCATCTACCCCCATTTCCCATCACCTATCACCATTCTGCACAGGCCTGCCACGTCTTCAACGCGCGTCTTCTAAGGGTGTATCATACATTCCTGGAATCGTCGTCGAGTCTGCTTCGCAACGGAGGTGGTCCCGCCAGCATCCAAGCTCGGAGCTGCTCAGAGGAGTTGTTCTCGCCAGGATGCGCAATCTATCTCAGGCAGATAGCCAGAGGCAACTTGCAGAGACTCCCACAACCAACTTGGTGAAGCTCTGGGCACCATCTTCAGAGGGAAGGAACGTCGTCCAGTCCTCTTTCAGTACCAGGAAGGAGGAGGCCATTCGCATTCCCGAGCGCCCGGTTCTAATTTTTGTCGTCGAAGTGCATAGACTGCTCCCTGTTGTTTCAGGTTGGACCACCCCCCCATTCTTCTGATCAGAGCTCTCTCCTCCGACCTCGTTTTGGGGTCCCATCAGTTCCTGCTCAAAGCTGCTTCGGCCACGGTCGCGTCAACGCCAATTTTGTCTCCATCGGAGTTTGGTAGAGTTCATGGCCACTTCTGCAACAGACCTCAGAGGTTCTGCACCGGACAGAGCCAGAACGGATCAGTCCTGTTCCAGACTCCGCCCCGGCCAGCAACATCATCAGAAAATTCACCAAAAATTCGGGCGTCATCCTGGGTGAATTAAGAAAGTTTCGGCACTGGTCTCGACTACTTCTGAGCTTGGATCAGTCCATGGCGGCATCAACTACGACATTGTGTCCTGCTGTCCCAGGCCGGACAGAATCTGAACAAGTTGCCGAATCGGAACTACAGCGGCCCCACCGAACCTCCGGATGACCCGAGAATCCTACTGTGACCTGCTACATTGTCCCTAGATGAGTCAGTATCAGCCCCGCCCTTTCCAGTATCCGGAGGCGTCCGTGGCGACCCCGACTTCAGCTTGTTGTCCCTGCAGAACCGAACCGGCTGAAGTCGGTCCCCAACAATTCGGCTTTCGTCATCTCATTCCCCGCCCCCTCGCCTGGCCGGCTGAAAGCCCCTCCCTATGTGGAGGTAGTGTTTGAGTGTAAAATTAAGTTCCCCACCCCACGATCACCCTCCTGCGTGATGCGTAGTGGTGTATTCACTTTTAATTTTCAGGACAAAGCGACACTGACGTGACTTGCGGGTGCGTACCCACGCCTCCCCGCTCGCCCTCATCTTCGGTCGGGATCGGTGTATTCACGCCGATCAGGTGAGCGTCTGGCTGCCCCTTTACTGGTTCACATTTTGCTTACTTAGTATTGCTTCTAAGTGTCGTCGGACGGAGAGTGAGAGCTCGGCCCACATTGCCCTCCACGTGAGTGACTACCGCGGGCGAGTTGTGAGAGAGCCATTACCTCCCACGCCCTCGACGTGCTGGCCGCCCCCGAGAGTGGGCATCCTAGGACCCTTAGGGGTTCAACCTTAAGCTAGCCAATCCCCGGAGCCACGAGGTCCCGTCTCGGACCCTCACCACCATCACCAAGTTGCCTACGGGCACTAATGTGTGCTTAGCGGGAGAGTCCGCTCGAGTGAAGTTGCCGGTCCGTGAATCTTGTTTGCTTGCTAGGTCCGAGGGATTGATAGATTAGTTGCTGCATTCCTAAGGCTTCATCAAACATCCTAGGTCATGTCACATCAACATATCTCCAAGACAGACAAGTGCCGTCATTCTACCATAATAATCTGGTCAACGATGCGCCAACCAGTCTACAGGGATCTCCAAACATCACCGATCCTTGCCCCAATTGGATCCTTCTTGCATCATTCTGAAACTGTCAGACTTAACTGGGCCCCTTCCACGTGTTATCACAGCTGACCACTCAGCTAGCCTCAACAACCGCTCACAACTACCAACTGAGACCCACAAATTCATTCTCTATATTCACCTTCCTTGGAGTCCAATTCTATCCCGCGGACACCACTTCCAACACAAGTCGAGCACCTCGCTTACCGACTTTGACCATCCTATCCTTGTCCTCTATCAGGCTATTTCCTTTCCGACCCCCATCTGGGTCCACTACCAAATACCTAACATCACTTTCATTGGATGGGTAGGATACGCATCTGGTGCACTTGCCGTTATATTTCCTGGTGCGGACACCCGAGCAGTTGAGCGGCGCGACACGCCGAGCCACCGGTACCGCACACGGAGCACGACTCGAGCCACCTCAGCATCCATCTTGCTCGGAGACAGCCTGGAGACTCCCCCTTCAGTCTCGGCATTTATCATATTTAGTTAGACTTTATTTGTGTTTAATGTGTGTTTACTTCATTTTATTCGGTATGTAATTTTGATTGTAACAGCGGCTTATTTGTAAAATGGGACCCCTGGGCCCCACGGGACCCCCAGGCCCCCTCTCATTGATCCACCTCAGTCCTAGGGCCCCATGTGGGGTCGGTCAACCATTCAAATGGTGGCTTCTAGAAGGGTGGGCCAAATGGGGGACATTGGACCAAGAAGGTCAACAATTCCAACCCATCCCCACATACCATGTCCCCCCTTGCCATTCTAGTCAATAGGCCGCCCCCCCTTTATTTTTTCAATTTATTTTTTTTGTGGATGGTCACATGTAATCCCAGCCCTCCATCTCCCATCCCTAGATCCAACGGTTGAGGATTGATTAGATAAGTGACCTATATAAGCTTGTAATTTCTATTTTTGATGGAATTAATGCATATGAATTGATGAATATTGTTGGAAGAGGCCTTGGCCGCCCCCCTCCTCTCTCCTCCCTCTCCCCCTTGCAGCTGTGAAGGCTACCTTCTGGAGGTGTGACTCCTCCCCTATCGGTTCCGGTCATCATCACCGCCGCCACGAGCCGCCACCGCACCGCCATCGCAACCGTCGGAGTTCTGCCATCTGCCCGTAGCTGCCATTTCCACGAATTCCTGCCATCATCCACGAGCTCAGATCGATTTAGAATTTTGGGGGGATGTTCTATAGGTGTTCCCCACGTCCTACAAAAATTGGTGGGTCATAATTATTCCATTTGGTAATTTCCCATTTTCGTCCAACCTCTATTCCCATATCTGTCTGCCCTGTGTTTCCCATGTTCGGACCCCTTTGTGATTTTTTCTAGGGCTCCCAATTTTACTGGGAGTTCTGTCTATCAACCCCTCCTTCCACGAATTTTCCTGATTTTTGATCAACCATCCACCTATTTTTTTTAATTTCATTTTTAGAGCTAGCTACAGTGCTATCCACCTGTTCCCATATCTGACCTCTGTCCAGTACAAAAATCATATCAATTCGTAGCCACCTCCAATCAGTCCACAAAAAATATTGCCATCTTCCTTTTTCAAAATCCTATAACTTTTGTGAATAGCTCAGGAGCTGAATCGGCCATCAACCTCGCGGTCAACGACAGTTCTCAGACAGCTCACCTGTAGATCTGAGGTTTTGGGTATTGTGCAATAGGAACTTTAAAATTCAATAAAGTTCAGATCTGACCAGATCCAATAGATCTCTCTAGGTCTAGATTGAAGGATTTGAAGAGAGCTTTCCAACGATAGTTCATGCACCCCGATCTGACGTCGGGATTGATCGCAGCAGCCGTTCTCGCCGGAGCGCGCGTTGGAAAACAGATCCTGAAATCCGTGGCCAGCTAGTTCAAGAGTTGGGAATCGGGGCCGATCGACCCCCGATCGGTATTTCCAACCGACCGTCGTCCGTGGAAGCGCGCCACCAGGGGTCCCCATCACAGTGGATCCCACCCCCGCAGATCCGAAGGACAGCGCCACCCGTGGGCCCCACGGACCAGTAGAACCCGCCGTCCGGACAGCACGAAAACGCGGAGTTCGGCACCGCCGGGCGACATCAAGATGCTGCCCGTCAACCCAATTCGCATGATTCCCGGGCCCCGCATGTGACCTTTTACCTCCCTGCGTGGAGTTTGTCAAATTGTTGTACATTGCTGTAACAATTGTTAACCGGGAGTCCGTAATTGGCCGGGGTCATCTTCCCCACGCCGGGTGCGTGGAGGTAACGGTCTCACCTTCTTGGCATTTACTTGCTTAGCTAATATACGGTCATATGCCGCTGTCGAGAGTGTAGGTTCCTAGCCCATGTGTCCATGTCACCGCTGTGAGCGTGAGAGTGACCCGTCCCGCGACTCGATCCGAGTCCGGAAGTTGAGTCAGACTACCTTGAACTCTGTCGGTTCCTTAACCGCGCACGATCCACGCTTTCCCTCGCATGGGACGACGAGTGAGTTTGCACTTCTGTTAGCGACGTGTAGCCTATAGGAGCTCTTAGTGTCGAGCCGAGGTCGCTCTAGTAGTCGTGTCGTTGCTAGTCGAGCCGTGTCCGTCTCATATAGTGTTGTCTCCTCAGTCCGTCCCGCATCAGTTTGGTATCAGAGCGAGTCGAGTCTAGGGTAGTCTTTGCATAAGTCTTTGCATGGTCTAAGTCGAGTCTAGGATCATCTTTATTTTTAAAACAAACAAAAAAAGAGTGTTTTCAAATTGCATTTCACCCAATAGCCCGGTATATTAAAAGGTGTTGCCCGAACATTAGGTTATACCTATCGGGAAGGTAGCGTACTTGCGCGAGTGATCTTCGGATCGCTTATCTCCGCCACGTGCTGGATATTGGTTTAGGTCTAGGTGCATTAGTCGGTGTTTACATTAGTTAGTGCATTCCAACCTTACATTGTCTAGTGTCTGTCTCCACGTGTCGGCATGTCTAGCATGTAGTTCTGCCAAATTCACATGGAATCCCCATCACCCGGGCAATATGGCCGTTGGTCCACCCATGGGCTTGGCAACCACCCACTCCACTTCCGTAGGCCCGAAGCCTCGGATTTTTATGGCTCCAATGGCTCGGGTGACTATCTCAAGTGGGAGGCCGCCATGGACACATACTTTGATTGTTATACCATGTCCGAAGCCGGGCAATTCTATTTTGCCAAGGAGAGGCTTCTACACGAGGCCGCCGAAAAGTGGGACCACATTGAGCGCTTGAGAGAGGTTAGGAGGCAATGGCCCATCGAATCATGGTGGGACATGAAGAGAGAGCTTAGGAAGGTCTACGTGCCCCAACCGGTCACCTCCAACCGGCCCCACCCAATCACTTCCAACCAAGTGGGTCCTAGTCGGAGGCAAAGAGCCCCACACGTAGATGAGCCAAGAGCCAATCCTAGGACGGTTGACTACGGGCGAGTCCACCATGATATCCCTATTCCAACCCACTCCGTTGCCGAACTTATGCAAATGATTTTGGACCGGTTGGATGGGGTGGATAGGACACGTACTCCTAGTGATGTACTCCTACACGAGCCTAAGGAGGTAGCAATCGGTAGCCCCAACCCGTTGCCATCTAAGGTGCAATCCCAAGGTCATCTCCTCATCATAGTGGATCCTCTTCCCCCACCCACGAGAGCCCCATTGCCTGCACCCTCTGTCCGTCAGGAGGATAGGGGTCAAGATCCACCTATCAGGGAGCGTAGTGGGTCACGACAGGAGTGTTATCGCTGCCAGGGGTTCGGCCACTTTGCCGGACAGTGTCCCACTCGGACATCTCTAGCCCTAGGGGACAAAAGGGTTGGAGAAGCCTCACTCTCCGATCTTTATTCGAAGCCACCTCAGCCACAGCTACCCGTGTTTCTAATGGGAAAGCTACTTATAGCCCAGCCACTCCTTAGCTGGCTTAAGAATGGCCTGGCCTCATCTCCCCTCCCATCCATGGACCCTACCCTACCATTAGTGCCGGTCAACTCATTCCATACCACCTTCCGGTCTAGTCACCATGTGGATACATTAGATGATCTTCTTAAAGGATTAGACCGGCAGTTGACATTTACGCACTTGTTGGCCCCACACTTCGACCGACCCACAGGTCGTAGTTTCACTCATCCCGCTTTAGGGTCCATCACCTCCGTGTACACCGTGGGTCATGTTACCACAGAGGTTCTTCTACTCCTCCCTTTACCGGCCGAGCCCGACTTCATTCCCATTTGCCCAAGGGAGGAATCTTACTTTCTACCTATGACTGCCGTCCCACCTCTCACAATGAATGAAGGTGATCATTTACACCTCCAAGATTTCTAAATGTGGGACAGTGATTTGTGGAAGCCTAGTCCGAGGGGTCATACCTTCTTTGATCCCTTCGACCCATTCTCTTGTGGACCCCGTGACCCACCATATTTACTCCACCTTTTTGAGAGGGTCTACCATCATACCCCCACCATCTCATCTCCCTTCCTGAATGAAGGAGATCAACAACACCTTCTAGACTTCCACACATGGGATCTTGAGATGAGGGAATCCATATCGAGGGGTCACACATTCTTTGATCCCTTTGATCCCTTTCTTCATGGGCCCTTTGGCCCACAACCCCCATTCCAGCTCTTTAAGGAAGTCCACTATCACACCCCTCCTACTCGGGCCTGGCAACCTTCACATGGCAATAGATCTGAACCGTCATTTGGGGGTAATGAAGACTTTGGTTTTCCCGGCCCACCTAAACCACCCAAACCTCCCGGGTTTCCCACATCCAAACCCAATGTCCATGATTGGTGCATCGTAGGATGTCTAGGAGTCCACCATGACATTAACCTCCGGTTATGTCAAATGCATGCATGGCACACATTCGGATGTCCTGGACCACCTTGCATATGATTGGGTCGGACTAGCATTAGGTTTGTGTAGGGTCGTGTGTGCATCTGTGTGTTTTTTCTTTTTGTTAGGCATGTTAGGAGTCTGCATGACGACGTCCGTCTTCACATTAAGGTCAACAATGCACGTTACAAAGAGCTAGCCGATGCTCACCGACACCACCGAGAGTTCCAAAAGGGTGAATATGTCATGATCAGGGTAAGACCTGAACGGTTTCCCTCTGGAACCGTTAAGAAGTTGCAAGATCGTGGAGCCGGTCCATTTGGAGTGTTGAAACGCGTTGGATCCAATGCGTACGTTGTGGACTTGCCCGAGGAATACGGTATAGGCTCTACTTTCAATGTATCAGATCTAGTTGCATACGGGGACCCAGCGGTGATCCCTAGTGAGCCTTTCGAGCCATCTTCTCCCCTTGAGAGTGATCCCACACCTGAGTGTCCACCTCCAGCCCCCTTGTTACGACAGCGCGAGCATATAGATCATATACTGGATGAGCAGGTGACAGTTACCAGGAGTGGATCCTACCCGCGCTACCTAGTGCGATGGAGAGGACGGCCCGCTACCGAGGACACATGGATCACACATGGAGAGTTGCAGCGGATTGATCCGGACCTTCTGGAGCGATACAGGAGCGATGCAGACCCTTACTCGACAGGGTCGAGTTTCTCCCACCCGGGGAGAATTGGTGCGGACACCCGAGCAGTTGAGCGGCGCGACACGCCGAGCCACCGGTACCGCACATGGAGCACGACTCGAGCCACCTCAGCATCCATCTTGCTCGGAGACAGCCTGGAGACTCCCCCTTGAGTCCCTGCATTTATCATATTTAGTTAGACTTTATTTGTGTTTAATGTGTGTTTACTTCATTTTATTCGGTATGTAATTTTGATTGTAACAGCGGCTTATTTGTAAAATGGGACCCCTGGGCCCCACGGGACCCCCAGGCCCCCTCCCATTGATCCAACTCAGTCCTAGGGCCCCATGTGGGGTCGGTCAACCATTCAAGTGGTGGCTTCTAGAAGGGTGGGCCAAATGGGGGACATTGGATCAAGAAGGTCAACAATTCTAACTCATCCCCACCTACCATGTCCCCCCTTGCCATTCTAGTCAATAGGCCGCCACCCCTTTATTTTTTTAATTTATTTTTTTTGTGGATGGTCACATGCAATCCCAGCCCTCCATCTCCCATCCCTAGATCCAACGGTTGAGGATTGATTAGATAAGTGACCTATATAAGCTTGTAAATTCTATTTTTGATGGAATTAATGCATATGAATTGATGAATATTGTTGGAAGAGGCCTTGGCCGCCCCCCTCCTCTCTCCTCCCTCTCCCCCTTGCAGATGTGAAGGCTGCCTTCTGGAGGTGTGACTCCTCCCCTATCGGTTCCGATCATCATCGCCGCCGCCACGAGCCGCCACCGCACCGCCATCGCAACCGTCGGAGTTCTGCCATCTGCCCGTAGCTGCCACTTCCATGAATTCCTGCCATCATCCACGAGCTCAGATCGATTTGGAATTTTTAGGGAATTTTATAGGTGTTCCCCACGTCCTACAAAAATTGGTGGGTCATAATTATTCCATTTGGTAATTTCCCATTTTCGTCTAACCTCCATTCCTAGATCTGTCTGCTTTCTGTTTCAATTTTCACCCACCCTGTGTTTCCCATGTTTGTACCCATTTGTGATTTTTTCTAGGGCTCCCAATTTTACTGGGGTTCTGTCCATCAACCCCTTCTACCACGAATTTTCCTGATTTTTGATCAACTCTTCACCTATTTTTTAAAATTCATTTTCAGAGCTAGCTACAGTGTTGTCAACCTGTTTCCAGATCCGACCTCTGTGCAGTACAAAAATCATATCAATTCATAGCCACCTCCAATCAGTCCACCAAAAATATTGCCATCTTCCTTTTTCAAAATCCTATAACTTTTGTGAAGAGCGCAGGAGCTGAATCGGCCATCAACCTCGCGGTCTATTGCAGTTCTCAGACCGCTCACCTACAGATATGAGGTTTCGGGTACTGTACAACAGGAACTTGAAAATTCAATAACGTTCAGATCCGACCAGATCCAACAGATCTCTCTGGGTCTAGATTGAAGGATTTGAAGAGAACTTTCCAACGATAGTTCATGCACCCCGATCCAACGTCGGGATTGATCGCAACGGCCATTCTCGCCGGAGCGCGCGTCGGAAAACAGAACCTGAAATCTGTGGCCAGCTAGTTCAAAAGTTGGGAATCGGGGCCGATCGACCCCCGATCGGTATTTCCGGCCGACCGCCGTCCATGGAAGCGCACCACCAGGGGTCCCCATCATAGTGGATCCCACCCCCGCATATCCAGAGGATAGCGCCACCCGTGGGCTCCACGGACCCGTAGAACCCGCCGTCCGGACAGCACGAAAACGCGGAGTTTGGCACCGTCGGGCGACATCAAGATGCTACCCGTCAACCCAATTCGCGTGATTCCCGGGCCCCGCATGTGACCTTTTACCTCCTTGCATGGAGTGGGTAAAATTGTTGTACACTGCTGTAACAATTGTTAACCGGGAGTCCGCAATTGGCTGGGGTCGTCTTCCCCACGCCGGGTGCGTGGAGGTAACGGTCTCACCTTCTTGGCATTTACTTGCTTAGCTAGTATACGGTCATATGCCGCTGTCGAGAGTGTAGGTTCCTAGCCCATGTGTCCATGTCACCGCTTTGAGCGTGAGAGTGACCCGTCCCGCGACTCGATCCGAGTCCGGAAGTTGAGTCAGACTACCTTGAACTCTGCCGGTTCCTTAACTGCGCACGATCCATGCTTTCCCTCGCATGGGACGACGAGTGAGTTTGCACTTCTGTTAGCGACGTGTAGCCTATAGGAGCTCTTAGTGTCGAGCCGAGGTCGCTCTAGTAGTCATGTCGTTGTTGGTCGAGCCGTGTCCGTCTCATATAGTGTCGTCTCCTCAGTCCGTCCCGCATCATTTCCCCAACTCTCTATTCCCCCGGCGCCACAGACCACATGCCTAGAGTAACGGCACGGCAATCGACATGGCTCACACAGCTAGAAACAATCTTACACCGAGGAAACAACCCTCTCTATTGGTTAGAATCCTCTGATACACTACCAAAGCTCGGGAACCCTTCCGTTTCCTGTCATCACTACGATCCTTGACTTGTGGGTTATGGGCCCACCAGGCTTCCGATGTGCACTCTGCACAATACACACAATCATCATAAACGACTCGACATCTGCATTCCAAATCATTTCTCAACACCGCTGGCTAACTCTAGAAAATAGGGTGAGGAAAGCTCAAGTACCTCAAACCCATAGCACAGTGATCTGGCAATCCTCCTGTAACTCCATAGGCTCCGATCCACAATGCATCAGAAACCACAACACCAGCCCTTAATTATCGCACACATAGCCCCGCTGGCACTTATCATTCCATAATAATGCCAACGCACCCTTATGCATCAAGGGGAGGGCATAACTCTTCACAGGCAGTCACACTGCCAAAACACAGAACACTTCTCACACGAACTCCTTGGCATACACGGGGAGGCCAACCAAACCAAACCTACGATGGTGGATGGCAGAATTCAACCAAAACACAATTCTCTCCAACCAAGGAGACATTAACATACCTCCTATGAAGCGGGAGGTCTTCATGCTCGACCCGACCTTGAATCCCACGCACACTGGGAACCTCACCTTCCAGTTAACTCAGATCTTAATGTTTAGTTTAATGAATTCAATAAAACTGCTACAAGATGAAGAATGATCTAACCCACCTTCTATGGCCAAACATATTCAAGTCAAAGAGCCTATTAATCCTAGTAGGTATAGGGGTCGTGTCCACGGCCATGTACTTGCCCTTCATTCACTTGAACCTTGTTTCCGGTCTACCAAAGAGGTGGACTGCTCCTCTTGCTCCATCCAGCAGTCCACATAGTGCCCGGACGATACCGTCCGCTCTGTAGGAACCCTTGTACATAGTTGATAACCCAAAATCCATAAAAAATAGAAAAAATACAAACCAAAAATACAACAAAAAATTTAAAAATCAAAAGAAAGTAACAGTCTGGCAGCTGTCATGTGTTTCACTCTCTATCCCATCATGTATGATAAGGTTAGGTTGCATTAGAGCCTCAGTGAGTTAAGACTTTGATCTATCGGAACCGAGGATAATTGCATCTGGCTAAGCTAATGCTCCAAGGGGCAGGCAATAGGCACACATTCACATGCTTTCAAAATATGGCAACGGCCTAAAACGGGTAACTATCCCGAAGATTTCTTGAAGACTCTAAAATCCTCCTTTTCCTCTCTATTCGACTAATCAAGATAGTCGGCGCCCTTAAGGCCTTAAGCTCAGCAGCCAAAACACAATACCCTCAAGTGAGAGTAGGACTCACCTTCATTTCAAAAATGAGACCAAAGCATGTGAAGAGGGCAGTGTCCCCGCAGTCAAACAAGCAAAATCAAAAGGGAGAAAAATCCTAAAATTCTCAAAATCCCGAGCAAAAGAATGAAAAGAAAGAAAAATTCCAAAAGGGAACAAATGAAAAAAGCTTGGTCGTCACCGTGCCTAGTCGAGATAAAAGAAAGTCCTACAAATCAAGTCCAAATTCAAGGGGCAATACACAATAAGCATAACGTCTCGAAGGTGGTCCGAAATAACCGAAAGGGTGGAGTGAACTAAGCTCGCTCATAGCTCATCGTTTTAACGGCTTTGTCGATCCTCTTGTGAAGTTTATCTCCCACGTTCTTTTTTCTTTTGAGGACTCGGAATCCGACGGAAACTCCGAAGGATATAACTCTGTTGATGGCTTGTAGCCATTTTATAAAAAAAAACACACGGTATGATTGTCTGCCCCTAAAGAACAAAAGCTGTTGCTACAAAGAAATCTCCATGTTTCTGGTTTGTCAATGTTCTCATCTTCCTTTAGTATTTTTCTTTCATCAACCTTGGGCTTAGGTCAATGCATGTGCGTCACCTGTCGGTGCGACGCCATCTGATTCTGGGTCAGCGTCGCGCGGTTGGCCATTAGGGTTCCAAGGTGTTCCATCATATATCATCTATGGTTGTCAGAAAATAGACCCGGGTCGGGTAAATTATTTACCTTGAACACTCTTTGGGTGTATCTCCACGGTCGGAAGCAACTGGGAGCCTAAGTTGTATCTCTGCGGTCGGAAGTAACTGGGAGCCTAAGCTTGGCATGACGGTATTATCATCAGGATAAGTCTTAACCGACGAGGCCATCATTCGAGGAGTCTAGAGGCCCAAATTAGCCTAGATGTGCGCTCAGGATACCTGGGAGGTTGTAGAAAGAGCCTATCCTTCCATCATTATTGTGATGTCTCATGGGCAGTTGCCAGACGTTGGCCAAAAAATCTGAATATGTCAAAAAATTTAAAAAAATCTAAATATTTAATTCAAAAAATAATTAAAATATGTGAAAATCTCAAAAAAAATCTGAATATTCCAAAACAAATCTAAAAAATGGAGGGGTATCTCCCCGATACATGCATCTCACACACACTACACCATCTCCTTTCCTTCATCATCACCCCATAACTACGAACCCCAAAGGCTACTCCCCTTTCTTCATTCCCACCAGGTGATTTATACCTGCACTGCTACCAACACCCCAAACTAGGGGCAAATTGCATGTCCATCTGCACATCCGAGTTAGTCAAATCCCTGACTACCTTGTCGGGAAGAAGGGCATTCCTCGTTCCTTTGCTTTCCATGAGTCTTAATGGCAATTCGGATTTCGCCAGCTCGGCGCTTCAACTTGAGTCATAAGCAAATGAAATCTTCATATCACTTGATTTTCAATAGATGCCTGGTTGCATTATGAATACCTTTTCCCTTACTTTCTCTACTCCATATCCCGCTAATTGGACAAACATCCTACCTATGTCAGTAGGTCCAGGACGGACTTCGGCTATGGAGCTTGAATTATCCTTTTGTTGGTGTTCCCCAACCAGACACCTCAATGAAGTTAATTGATGTGCTAGGTGAAGTTAGCATAGACTCTCCCATCATCGGGAGTGATCACCTCTGGGGACGTGCTTATGCCCTGGTGACCATTCCCGTGGAATTCAATTTTGTCCATTAGGCCCACTGTAAAGACGAAGGACGATGTTTGCTTTCCCACTCCCCTTACCTTCGTGAATGCTTCCCCTTTAAATGTTTATTTATTTGTGAACTTCACTAATGTGTGTTTATGCAGCTGTAGGTCATATAGCATCGGGATTCGCTCGTCATCGCCTTCTCCTAAATATATATTATATATTATATAGAGCTTGGAGGCTAATAACTTCGGGCACATAAACTCTGAGTTCCTCTCTAATAAAAACAATGAGGGGTTTATGTTCCCTAAGTTATTCGACGGCCGTTTGGTTTCATGATTGACCTCAGGATGACGGACTCGTCGGACTCTCGACCAACGTCTCCTCCGGAGCCAGACAATAATACCTCTGGATACACATTAGATAGGTTTTTCTCTTTTAAACCTAGCAAGCATCATATAGGTCACTTTTAGTCCCACCATCAACCAAAAAAAGTAAACAAAAATGCATTCAACAAGCATGGCATGCATTCATGCAGCAAGAAAGAAACAAGGGTCGAGAGAAGGGTTTGCCATTGATTTGTCCTGGACTCTATCCCTCTTTTGTCAATCATCCAAGTTCTTCAATTCTATCACTTTTCTGTTGTCTACCTTATTCCACTCCGATTCGACAAGTTGAGAGTCTGTTTTGCATGCGATCGTCATGAGTATTCTGAGATTCGAAGGTCATTTTCCCTTATCCTGATTTTTGTTACCCACTCCTGTGTTAGGTCTTGTATCTCCTTGAGCTGGATTGTGTTCATCCCCTCAAGTCCCGCAGTGTTATGCTAGGGGGTCCCACTGGACTGTAGATACAAGCCCTCTTAGATTACTTTTCCTTCCTTCCTCCCCTTTAAATGACCTCTCTTGTCCCATTATGCTTATCCATTCTTACGCGAAGCTTAGTCTCGACTCAAGAATCTCCTTGAGCGGCATGTCTTTATTAGGCTTGTTTCTTTATTGAAACACCCATTTATCAAGCCGTCGGGCTCCCTTGTAAAACGGGCGTTCCGGAGGGGCACCTGTAGATGCCTAAATTTGGACATACCGCGGACCTTGTATAGCCATCAGAGAAGTGATACCTTTTTTTTGGTTGTGTGGAGTCTCATCCTTGTTTAGGTAGGCCCCCTTGCCCATAAGGTTGGGGGTTCAGGGGCGTGAGCCCTCGAGGTGAATTTTTTGAGGTGCTATATATGATTCCTTGCATTTTCCATTAATCCCTAGAAGGTACCCCTGGGCGGCCAGACTGCTGGCCGCCCAGCCATTCCAGGGCGGCCAGAGAGTTGGCCGCCCACATCCTAAGGCAGCCACAAAGTTGGCCGCCCACCTCTTCTGGACGGCCATCGCCCTGGCCACCCAGTCCTCAAGAAGGCCAACCTCCTGGACGCCCAGACCCTCAAGAAGGCCACTGCCTTGGCCGCCCATCTTCTTTGAATAGCTATCACCCTGGCCGCCTCCTGTCAACTGTCCGTCAAGCCCATGATCTGCCCACTCCGGGCATGTCCTCTGCAACTGCTCCCACTCAGGGGGGTTCGAGACTCACGCAGCTTACACGTAATCCATTTTTCGAATGGTTTTCATGGAGGGAATTCCCCCACCTACAAAACTCCGTTCCAAATCATCTCATGGGGGTTAGACATTTTTTGGGAGGAGGAGAGGCTGCTAGTTCCTTCAAGCCCGGAGAGAGAGCTAGGAGCACGATACCATCCTTCCCGACCTTCCCCTAGCAGCAGAACCCACCGTTGAAGAGCCCCGCGACTGAGGAGCCCAGTTGCAGGGGGTGGCCATTGACATGGCTGCCCACCCCTTCTGAACGGCCACACATGTGGCCGCCCTCTGTTGGTTGACGGGCAAACCCCATCCTTCTTTCCCTTGTTCCCTATATTACTACATTCCTTCCTGTTTTACTACATCCATGCATGATAGATCTTCCTAGATCCCATTTTAAAGAGGTTTTCCAATCCAAACTATAGGGAAGGCGGATGGTCGAAAGTCTCGGCCATCCCCCTTTCCACCTCCCTTCACGGTATGATCACCACCATTTGCATGTTTTCCTTTTAGTTTGAGCATATACTCCACTATCACAGTCTAATGGGTTTGTTCTTTCTATTTGCTAGTTAATTTGCAGGGACTTCATCACCGACTCGTAGAGCTCCGCGTTCTTGGCCGACCGAGAGCGAGGACAGGAAGAACCCACATTCTCCCGTTCCTAAGGCGTTCACGATCATCCTATCCCTGTGAGGCTCAGGTATAAGTCTCTGGCGATCACACCTTTTCTATCTTTCTAACCTGTGCACTGTAGGAAGCGGTAGCATAGCTCGGAGGGAGGCCGAACACACAACTACCATCACGTAGCTAGCTACCTACGCACCTTCCGACGCCTACAATACCCCGACTGGCAGAAGCTATCCGAAAATTGAAGCCATAACTTCTATACAAGAGCGCGTCTGCCAGGGACAAAATACAGTCACCCGCCTCAGCCATGCTGTGGTCGCCTCTCGACTGGCTGCTGCACAGACTCCTTTTTTTTGCTTATTCTATTTCAACGGGTTTCAGAACTGTTATTTGACCACTGCACCATAGTGAGCTCTTTGATTCAGCCCCCATACCCATTTGTTTCTCTTTTACTCAGACTAATGATCATTGTTGTTTATTTATTTTTTGTTTGCCTTTCTTTTGTGTTTATTTTTGATTAGCCGGTCCAAGAAGATAGGGGGTTGTGCACATGGGGAGTTGACCCCTGGGGCTCCCCTGGGGTCGACCCCTGTGCTCAGGGCCCTTCAAACTTCCTCTCCCTTATTTTTTTACCTTTTACTTGGTTTGCCTCCCTTCTTTTGGGATTGAAGTCAGCAATGTAGGTGCTAATTCAGATGTTATATTGAATTTCTATTCTGAACTAAAGGAGAACATTGGACCCCAGACCCCTTTGCTTTAACTTTCTACCACTGCTGCAGCATATCCCTGAACATAATTGGTTGTTGCTTTATGACTGTTGTGCAGAGCTTTCAATTTTAACCTAGGGATTAAAGTCTATGCTCAGAATTCAGTCTTTCTTAGGTCTCTTTTTTTAGCAAGTTCAAAACATCTATATAGAACATTGCCTTTTATTATATCCTATATGAACTTCAATTTTTTTTATCAAGAAATTTCATGCTCATAATTCATTTTTTTTGTTTTGCTCATTCAACTTCCGACAGTTTTCAGAGTTGGGACTGGCCACTAAACTCTCCAATTCAGTCATCTGCCCATTTGTTTTATTTAATATCGCCCGACAAAAACCCGGCAGCACCTCCCCTTAACCCGGAGGCATCGGGGAATGCAAATAGGGGCGTACGCTACGGAGAGAACTCTGACAGCCCCAAGACATCACGGTGGCGCACATAAGCGGCAGACTGGTAAGATTACCCCATTTGCGGCCAGAGATCTCGAGGGCTGGCCTACAAGGGAGTCCGGTGGCCCATGGGTTGTTGCGATCATATAGACTCCCCCATTTGGGGCCGGAGATCCCGAGGGCTAGCCTACTAAGGAGTCCGGTAACTCAAGGGTTGTCACGATCGCGTGGCTGAAATCCGCGTGAGAGTCGAGATGAATAGTGAGAGGGGATCGCGAGGAGAGGGACAAACACGGGGGAACAGTGCCCCCCGATTTTCCTTCTATTTTCCCTTTTTTTTGGAAAATCCCTCTTTTACATTTCTCCCCCTCTCTTTCTTCTATTTGAGCAAATGGCCTTGTGCGCCTTTCTCCCTTGGCCCATCTTCATTGGGCCCATTTGTTTATTTGGCCCTTTTTATACTTAGGCTTTTTGTTTTGTTTTTTTTTTCATCTTTCTCTTTCTTTTTTTTAGTGTTCACAGGAGGGAGCGTGGAGACTGCAACGTGCATGCGTGAGGAAGGAGTCAACACCATCAATGCTTCGCGTGGGGAGAAGAAGAAAATGGGAGGGGCAACACGGGAGAAGGAAAGGCCCCGTGGAGCCTTTTTTTTTATTTCCTTTCCCCCTTCTTTCCTCTTCTACTTCGATTGGCTTACTTGGCCGATTCATATTTGGGCCTTGGCGCACTCATTTTTGGGTCTTGGCCCATTCTTCTCTTCGTCAACCAAGTTTGTATAGTGGTCATAATTCGTTAGATTTACACAATTTTATATAATTTTCAGTCCAGATATATACAAGTCCCAAAGGTACAGTTAAACAAAAAGAAAAGTATAAAACCTTGGGGCATACCCTGGCTAGCAGAAGCCAGACAAAAATTTAAGTTGTAACTTCTATACAAGAGCGCCTCAGCCAGGGCCAAAATAATTGAAGCTGAGACAACACCCCAGGACAACTACATGCCAAAAGTCTTAGATGATTGTACCTACAATACCTCTCAACATTACCACCAAGCCGCTAAGGAAACGGCCGAGGACACTCACGGTGATAGTGTCCCGCTTGACCACATCGATAACATCTATGTAACTGGCATTGGCTCGCAATATGGCCCACCTGAGCGCACATAAAACATCTCCTAACTTCAACGATTTTCGGGCAAGCCTGACTTAGGTGTGGACCACCACATCTTTGGCGCTGTTCTCCCTGAACTACTAACCTTTGTTGTGGTAATTGATCCACCGATTGAAGTACACTCTCAGTCGAAGTTTGTCGCTGATTTTACCGCCTATTCTGACGGCGCCGAAGATCTCTCATCTGGTTGATCCTCTACCTTCGATTTTCTCTCTGAGGTTGTCTAAGAGCAGGTGAAGGAAGTCTAGGTAACACCGCTTGTTGGACAGGAAGCTGTTGTGGGTCACGTTGATGAAGTTGTGCCATTCGGCTCTGCTCCTGAACCTTCAGAAAATCCATCCCCAAGATTGTCGCAGTCTGAAAAGGTGTCTCCAAGTTGCTCACACCAGCTGTCATAAGGGTACAACGGATTTCTGATCTCAACCCTGCGATGAATTGTTGGGTCAGCATCACTTGATTCGCCATGACTGGTGGTGCAAACCTGCTCAGCTCCCGGAATCTGGCCCAATAAAGAGCAACTGGGAATCCCTCGTGCCGTAATGCCAGGAATTGAGACGACCGCAAAAAGAATTCAGTCGGTCCCGGTACCTCTAGAACTACACCCGCGGGCAAGGGTTGTATTTTGCCATGCTCTACTTGAGCCCTAGCTGCCTGCTCCACCGGGCGCCGTACCTCTTCCCTCTGCGCCATACGGACCTTAAACATACAAAAAATAAGCAATTCATACAGAATAAATGAAGCATTAAACGTGATTAAACATTTAGGGTTTTAAGGAACTACAACCCACATGCAATTTTCATGCAAAATGACCACTCTAGCATGCTTTTAACCATCCTAAATGATAGGAAAACACGAGAGAGCAATCGTAAACATTTAGCTGATTTTTTTTAGAGCTCAAAAAAACTTATTTTTGAACAAGTCATTGTAAATATTAAAATCTATGTGTGAAGCTGGCTTTGCCACCTAGCAACCCGCACTTGATGAACCCACGACTAACTTAATTGGATGGGCCAAATTTCCTATCTTCACAATGATCTTTTCTTACTTGGCCAGTTATATTAAGGCAAATAACCTTATATATTAAGGTTAACTGGCCACTTCATCTAAAGTCAGTTGACCTTTGCACTGGAATATGTCAAAATGAAGAACAATGTGTGCAAAAGTGCTTCTTTTTAAAGGAAAAAGTAGTATGAGAAGTTAAAGGAATTGATTATAGGAGAGTGATTGGCCAGATCACATGTGATACTAAACCCAAAATGTACAGGTCGAACCCCTAATTGCAAATGGTTCCCATCACAACCAACGCTCTTCCACTTGGATTCGTCAAGCCATATGATGAAATATGGAGAAACTATAACATAGCCACCAACACTGGTTGGAGATATAAACGATTAATTAGAAGATATGCATGGAATGAAAAATGTAAGTGCACAAAACTATCATTCTTGTTCTCTGAGCCAAAAAAGAGAACACGGAATAGAAAGAAGTCTGACTGAAGGGTGGATGCTATATAAACACTAAGTAATAGTCAACCAATAATTCATGATTCCAGATTATATCCAAACATAGGATGATTAACAACTTGCACCACCAAATGGGAGGCAGAGTTTGGGAAAGAAATTTATAGCACATGCCAACAAGATTATAGAAGAATAATAAATATATGCATTTCCTGATGGTAGCAGACAGTTTGCAACATACAAGCCATGCAATGACACTTTGAATCAATATGTAAGCATCAACTAGCATGTAACACTTTGGCTTTGCACAAGTTAAAAAGACTATTCAAAAAAATAAGAATAAAAAGATAAGAACCATCATGTGCTATCAACATTTTAGCTAGATGAGCCATAGGTTAACTAAAGATAACAATATTCACTTTCTTTTTTTTAATCTGCTTCTTTCAATCTTTTTTGCGTTGTTTTTTTGGGGGGGTGTTAGACTACTGGTTTCACAGAAGAGGGGAAGAAAGGGCGGTCGAGTGGTCGACCCTGTGCATAGCTTTGCACATGGGCGACCCCAGGCAGCAGCAAGCCTTACATTTTTTTTTGTTCAATTTGATTCTCACTCCCTTTTTTTTTGAAACAGATCAGGTGATTAAGCTGGGCAGTATGGATCAAAAATGAGGGAGAGAGGGAGAGGGCAGCATGGATCAGGTCATTTTTTTTCAATTTCATTCTCACTCCCTGTGTGTGCGTGCGTGTTTGTGCATGTGTTACAAACAGAGGGAGAGGGAGAGAGAGGCCGGAGACCGCACTGGAGAGAGAGGGAGAGGGAGAGAGAGGCCGCGCCGGAGAGATCACCGCCGTACGCCACCGGAGAGAGAGGCGGGAGATAGGGAAAGGGAGGGAGGGGGAGGGGGTCGAGCACCGCCGACCGGCGCCCCCTCTGCCGGGTGGGTCCGTGCGTGTGTTACAGAGAGGGATTGAGGGAGCGGGAGAGGGAGAGGGAATGAGGGAGACTAAGAGAGGGACAGGGGGGTTTACCGGAGCCGGAGAGGATGGCGGCGATGGCAAGAGCTCCGGCGGCGACGGCGAGGACGGCGAGAGCCCCGGCGGGGAGAAGCGGTGAGAGTGTATAGAGAGTGAGAGGGAGATCGGGGGGAAGGGTTTGGTGGCGGGAGGGAAAATGTTCAGACGGATATTCAGACGAAACTTATTTTCGTCTGAAACGTTTAGAATATTTCAGACGGACATGATCCGTCCGAATATCCATCGCGGGTTTCAGACGGATATTCAAACGGAACATATTTCCGTCTGAAACTTTGACAGCTATTATGTCCGTAGATATTCGTCTGAATTTCAGACATATATTCGGATGAAAATTATTCCATCTGAAATGTCGTCACAAACATCGCCTTTCCTTGTAGTGGGATGGCTTCGGCCGGGACAGTGGCTTGAACAGAATGGTGGGAGGTGATGGCCTAGCGATTTAAGACTTAAAGTTACCAGAGGAGGCGGACGATGGAGGGGGCGGAGGAACGATCCAACAATGGCACGGTGACATACCGCATGTACCGGACCATGCATCGTGCCAGAGAAAAATCGGCACGATCGGTACGAACGACACGTCAAACCTTACAATAGAGGTATTAATTATACATCGGGTCAAATTTTCTTTGATCTGTGTCTGCAACATGAATTGTGATTCTCTATGAAATATTAACACGGAAGAGAGGAAATGTATGATCGTTGGGTTTGGATTTGGATGAAAAGTATACTCAGAAGTGTTGTTTTTTTTCACTTTCTATTTAATTAAGTTTATAACCAAACATTTTGGGTGGGGGGTTTCTTCTTAATCTCACATTGACATAATGCACTTGTCTGTACCATAATTGGACGAGCGATTCACATCATAAAATTGCATGTTCTAATTAAGTCCCTTTGCTGGACCATAATTAATTGTTATTATGGGCATCTTTTTTTCCAATGTGGTTAACAAGTCCCAAGCAAAATATATGACCAATTTCAATTAGGATGATAAAACGGTAGTTATCAAATTAAGCCCACCACATGTTGAATCTAATTACCATCATCACAAATCGGATTTCTTTGCATGATGCAGATCCAAATTAAGCGCCACCATATCTGATTGTGATATGTAGGCATCTATATATGATTTCATGAAAGAGGTTGAATTATTTCTGTAGCTAGATTTTGATTAAAAAAATCTGATGTCTTATCACTTCTTATTGATGATCGATGTTTCAAATATTCGTCTTTCAGAAGAAGATGCAGTTTAAGTTTGTTAGTTGCCCAAAGGTTAAGCAAGAACCCACTTTTGATCATGTTGATTTCTTCCACCTACTGTAGTTGTCATTATGTGACCATGCTTGTTTAATTTGTAGCATTGCCTATTTGTAAAGCGATCATAGTAACATAAACCTGCCCATGTAAATATTTTTGAAACAATATATATATATATGTAGTGAAATTTATGGTCACAAGATTAGTCCCACGTTAGATGTTAAGAAAATAATCAAATATTTATAAGACCGATCTTCACCTCTTAATTTAAGATAACTCTTTTTATAAGGATAAAATTTTGTTCACAATTGGCATTCACCTCTTAACTCAAGAGTCTTTCTACAAGGATAATACCTCTTGACAGCATCAAGATTTATCTCGCATCTACAATACTCTATTTGTTAAGAAATAACATTTCCCCTTATATATCATCCAACAATTGCTGGGCATGCATCGAGTGGTACGTCATAATTCTTTTATTTTGTCTGGTTACATTGAACTTTTTTTAGAACACACTTAGAACATTGTAGCCTAAAACCAGTATAGTAGGCATATATTTCTCTTCTTTTCTTGTCTCTGAGTTTGTCAATATGCATATCAAGATGGAAAAGATGTATAGAAACAGTTGCTTGACCAAAAATAGCATGTCAACTTAAATAGTTATGCTGCTATCAAAAAATTCCTATTGCTACTTATTATGTGCTTGAAATTTTCTCTCATTCATGAAATGTGTTCATCTGAATGAAGATTCCCTAACAAGATAGGTTGCATGCATTCTTCTCAAGTGATCATACCCAACTATGTAGAAGATGCACTGATGCTGAAGGGTTTGGAAACCAAGTTTGGGTCAGAAGTTAATATATTAATCTACCAACCTGAGAGTTCTAGCAATTGACATTGTAGTATAACTAGTATGATGAAAGAGACTTGAGAGAGAACCCATAATTCCTTCTTAGAAATCAAGCTAGCATTGCTTCCGTAGCGTTTATTTGCCGACTACTATATTTAGTTTAAAGTAGAAAATTAATCTAGCAGCATGAGAGCCTTGGCCACTCCACATTCAAAGCAACATGAGTTGCCGTGGATAAAAGATATCTGAAAGAAAAAGTTCATCTATTCCTCTGTCAGAATGAGCTACCATCATTTCTATGCCATTTCTTTATCAGCCCCACTTTCATTTCAAAAGATTATATATATATATATATATATATATACACTTTAGCATCGCAAATTTTAATCCCACGCTGTTAGATTAAGCCTTCCTTTGAGCTATAGGACATGTATGTTGTTGATGGGCTGTCCCCAATTGGGCCCGTCGAGGTGGCAGCTCAGACGCGGACCTATGCGCGCACACAGCGTAACGACTCAAGATCCGGATACTGAGAATTATTCGATACCATTAGAATCTTGGTCCGTCACCCACGAGCCGAAAGGCTCGGAAGGGTTATTAGATGTGTGGAGGTACATTGAAATTTAAAATAATACATGAGATATCTACACAATTAATTATTTAAATAATAGAAATTAAATTACATTTTCTATTAACAAATTAACTAACTACAGAATCCAGTCCAAAAAAGTAGAGTCTACAGAGAAAAGGAACGTACTCAAACACCCGGTGAGCTCCCGGCTCTGGCAAGCTGGCAACTACGAACCTCCACGCGGCACCTTCTAATCTCGAGGAGGAATCGCAACACCTAAAAAGACAGGGGTGAGTCTCATCTCATTGGCTCAGTAGGGGCCCCACAGATCCCCACCACAAAACAATGGCAGTAAACAGCAGCGATAACAACAATAATAACAACAACAACAACAACATGAATAGCACGGTAACAATAACGGCAGAAGGAACAGCCGTAACAAGAACAGTAACATCGGTGGCAAAACCACGACTCTATAAGATACTCCTAACGACACAAAAAGTAAACCCCGATCTCACAGTCTGGGGAAAGCCACGCTACAAGGAAGGGAAAACCACAACAACTCTGTCGTGAAGGCTCGTCCTCGAAGACAGAGGCCCAACCCAAGACCATGCGGTCCAGGGGTACAGTCATAACTTCGCAGTCATGAACCCTACTCTATCTATGGGTAAGACGTTGGTAACCCTACCGAAAAACCTAGACCTCAGTGTCGGGGAAACACGCGGAAGCTACCCGAAGAATCACATCTCGCAGATGGGAAACTAAATCTTGAGATAAGAGAGTCACGTGTCATGTGACGGGAGTACCTGCCCACTAGAAGTAAGGCCGGATGTGTCCACTGACATCTTAGTCCGCGCCCCAAGTGTGTCTCTACTCACCCCAGGTGGAAACTGAGACACCATACAAAGTAACCAAAGAACACAAGACAAGGGTATAGTCGGGGTCGTGCTCATCAGCACGCGTCTGAAGTCCCCGATCACGTGCGCACACACTGACTGACTGGGCTACATCGGGCCCTCTAGCTGGTTTTCCTCCCGACCCGGACTTGAGCTGCCACAGTGGGAGGCCCTACGGCAACCAGCCCAAAACTGTCTCTCCCGGGTGTACCTCTCCACCCACTCTCTGGTAGGTCGGCACACGCGTACCCAGGCAAGTTATGACTAGTGGGGAGTCACTGAACGTGGACACTCTCCGTAGAGAGGAAACACCGAAGAACCGAAGGTCACGTACGCACCCGTCGCAAGTATCACGAAGTACCGAGTGGCTCAGTGCCACCAGACTCTGCACGGCTAGCTAGACCTACTAATCCAACGGTCCTTGAGTCACGCGACTCAGGCTAAGACCGTCGTATAATACGGCTCTATGCCACCAATTTATCCTAATCTAAGGGTCAGAAACCACAGTCAAAAGAATCCTTAAGGCGGCTCATAACTGTCGAGTTCATTCCCTTTCCCAGGGAGACCAAGAAGCCCCCATGTGACGTCCCGACTCGTAAACCTGATCCAGTCATAAAGACTCACGTCGGATCCCGATCAAAACGTCACAGTGGGACAACCCAAACGGTACATTTTGGTATAGAATTTCACATAAACATTGAGATATCATTGCAGCGGAAATGAAATTACTCGATCAGTCAACTTATAGCCAAAAGACTTCATCCACATAGATCGAAATAAAGATTAATAATTTAACAAGTCATTTATTACATAACCAAATTTCACACACATTTTTTTTTCTAACATAACTACCGAAGGTAATGACACAAAGTAAATCCAAGCTACGGTCAGAATCCTGCGAGATCGCTCCTCACTTTCTTCTACCGCTTCTCCTGAAAATATTCAACAGGGTGAGTCTACGAATAGACCGAGTAAGAGACTAGGCACAGTCCCCAGCCATAACATGTATCCACATATCCAAAGTGAGTTACGTCATTTCATTTTATAAGTCATTCTTAGGCATAATTTCAAATAGATAACACATGAGATTAATACATTTAACCCAATTTCAATTTTACGATCATAAGTCATGATATTAACATTTTACAGATAAAGTCATGCGGTACATTAAAGCTTTATTCTATCAATGACAAAGTAAATAAAAATTTAACATTAGTAAACATTACCATGCAATATAATTCGGTTCATTTATCAATAGAATGATTCCAGTACAAGGCGGAATAGTCTCAGATATAGTGCAAGGATCCAAACAGACTTAAATCTGCCCTTTTCCAAATCACCATTTGATATATTGAGAATTCATTAATAGTAAACATTTACAATGTAATCACAGTAAAATACAATAACAGTTTAGTAGGCAATAACAATAGTTTCAATATCAATTCAATGAGCAGTAATAGTAGTTTCAGTATCGATTCAGTGAAAAGTAATAACAGTTCTAAAATCAATTCAGTGAGCAGTAACAGTCATTTCAATAATGACTCAGTGAACAGTAGCAGTAGTTTCAATATCAATTCAGTAAATAATAATAGTAGTTTTAATTTCAATTCAGTGAGCAGTAACAGTGATATAAATAGTCAAGACACAGTGCCCAAACCACCACTAGAAGGACAATCAGTCGGTACTCGATCACCTAGGTAAATAGTGATGAGCCTTGGTTACTACGCAGAATCGGGAGAAGTCATCTCCACCTTAACCAGTGGTACTTGTCCACTTCCAGGATTTCATCCCCGTTACCCTCGGGACTAATAAACAGTGTGAACCTCCCCATAGGGGCATTTCTATGGCTTGGTTCCAACCTCCCCCTATGGTGACAGTGTCCATTTAACAGTAATAACAGTACGGTGATTATAAATATATATGTAACTCATATGAAATGGACACATGCCACTCAAAAATTCATGCTGTGAATATTACGTATGAAATATGCCAGTACTGATTTTTTTTGTTTTAAACTTCTAAAATTCTAAAGTTATCCAATTATAAAGGCATATATATATATATATATCAAAAATTTCTAATTCTGTTTACAAATATCAGAATGCATTAAAATTTCAGGGAAACAATATATTAACATGAAGTATCAAAACTGAAAATTATCATCATTTTTCAGATAGTATTTATAATTTTTTTAGATTTACTTATACTCCATATATATATCAAAATTTTCTAATTCTATTCACAAAACTTCGAATTGGTTGCAATTTCAGAGAACTAACACATTGACATGTAAGATCGAAACATAAAATTATTATCAATTTTCATATAGTATTCATAATTTTTTCAGAGTTATTTATACTCAATCATGCATCATAAATTGACTAACTTTAGTTACCATGTTCATAAGACCATTAAAATTTTATTGAAGATCACAGTTGCATGTAACATTACACAGAAAAGTTTTCATAATGTTTCATACAAGAATTTGAAATTTTACATAATCATTTAAATTCTCCTATGCATGGAAAATTACAAAATTTAACCACAGTACTTTGAAAATCATCATAATTTTTTAAACCATCATTTATAATAGAAATATCATTTTTGAAACTTTTCATTATTTTTCACATTGTATTACTAATATTTTGATAGAATAACAAAAATACATAATGAATAATAAATTAACTAAATATGGCAAAATTTACAGAACGTTGTTCCAGACAGAAGTATCATATATGAGAAACTTCACTATTTTTTATTTTGTATCTCTAATTTCTAAAATTTTATATCAGTTTCTAAAATTTACAACAATAACTTTTAAATAGAGAAAATTATCCAAAATGTCTACAATGATTAAAATATACTAAAAATTAACTTATAAACATCGAATATCAGTTCTGTAACTTTTTCAGAATTTTTCACATAATATTAATATTTATTTAATTTTTTAATTATTTGTTCAAACATTAAAAATTATACAAGTTAAGATTCAGTGATCAAAACAATATGAACTTTTAATAAATTAGTTATAACATGTATTTAAGTCTTCTACTTTTAATAAATTATTTATAACATGTATTTAAGTCTTCTAGTAAATTTTTGAAATTTTCTATATAGTATTTCTACTTATCTCGTAATTTTATACTTCTAAAAAAATATTAAAAATTCTGTAATTTCACTTACAGTCATTTATAAATGTTGGTATTTTAAGAGTACAGCACACACACACATGTAAGATCCATAATGTGAAATCTTAAGATTTTAGGAATATGATTTCTAATATTCATATAATTATTTATTTTTCTATCATGTATTAAGAATTTATTAACAGAACTAACGTGATCTAAAATAATGAAAATTGTTCTACACCTGGGTCTCACAGTAATATACATTCTTACAATTTGTGGTGATTTTATATCACCCCTTTAGTCTTTTAGTATAATTAAACACTCTTAACATAATATTAACATATTTTTAAACATAAACATATTTTGATTCAGACATGAAAATTTTCATAGAGAGCTAAGAATATCAGATCCCATGATTCTGTAAATTTTCTAAATTTATCATGTACCTTTGCTAATTATAGTGTATTAAACATTTGATTTTACCCCTAATCACATGCCTTAACACTAATGATCTCATGGTAATTCGACTAAGATATGATCACACATGGTGAAATAGAGATCTCAGAATTTAATTATCTCTATAGATGCTAATTAACACACCTTAAATCATTTTAAATATATTAATCATGCTAATCAAGAGGATTAATGCTAAATCCCTTATCTTAATAAAGCTTTAACACCACCTTAATCATCCCTCCACTCTCTCCTTCATCACTTCACGTAGCGAGTCCCAAAGGAGGGCAAATGAAGCCCCTCTCATGACTATTTATAGAGGTTTTCCTCTAATCAATCTTAGCCAGTGATTTAAATCAATGGTGGGGATTAAATATTTATTATAATATTATTTAAATAAAAAATGACATTCAAAAGCTCACCAACCCACTCAACACCTTTCTTTTGACTACCCCATATTTTTATTTATATATATATATAGGGCACATGGGATTTGACTAAATAGAAGAAGGGGTTTAAACTAATGGAAATATTTAATAAGATAATATATATATTTTAAAACATATGCCGCAATCACGGCCGAAAATGGGGGGGGTGCGCCAGCTCGCGCGCCCGCATGCGGGCGCGCCTGGGCGACCGTCCGCCAGGGACCGTTTTTTTTTACATTTGATCTCTTTTTTAAAAACACTTAGCCCCCTTTGTATTTTTTTTGTTTGTCTTTTATTTCCTTTCTTTCCTCCTTTTTTTTACCATGCACAAAATAAATATGATAAAATTAATAATTTAATTATCTAGTTAAAAATTAAATTTATTATTAATCAAATAAAATGTTAAACTATAAATTTGTAGGGCATTACACCCTCTCCCCCCTTAAAGAAAATTTCATCCTCGAAGGTTGGGGTTAGATCACATATCGAACAATCGAGTGTGCTTCTTCATCTCATTCTCTAGTTCTCACGTGACCTCCTGCGAGAAGTTCCTCCATAGTATCTTCACCAATGGAATGACTTTAGTCCTCAGCACCTGCTCTTTACGGTCTAGAATTCGAACAGGTTGCTCCTCATAAGATAGGTTCTGCTGAAATTGCATTTGCTCAAAACTGATCACATGTGTCGGATCATGCACGTACCTCCTGAGCATGGACACGTGGAACATTGGATGTACTCCCTCCAAAGACGGAGGTAAAGCCAACCGATATGCCACATTCCCTAATTTTACCAGAATCTCGAACGGTCTGATGAACCGTGGATTTAGCTTCCCACGTTTGCCAAACCAAATGATTCATTTTGTCGAAGATACCTTGAGGAAAACGTGATCACCAACTTCGAATGTCAGCTCCTTCCTTCGGTTATCAGCATAGCTCTTCTGTCGGTCTTGTGATGTCGTCAATCTCTGCCTGATCAACCTGATCTTTTTTGAGATTTCTTGTACAATATTTGGCCCCACAAGCTGCCTGTCCCATGTTTCCTCCCAGCACAACGGAGATCTACAAGGTCTACCATATAGTGCCTCGAATGGAACCATGCCTATACTTGCGTGGAAGCTATTGTTATGAGCAAATTCCACAAGAGGTAGATGTCACTCCCAATCGCCCTTCCAATCTAGAACACAAGCCCTAAGCATGTCCTCCAGTGTCTAAATCGTCCTTTCAGACTAACCATCAATTTGTGGATGAAAAGCCGAACTAAGTTTGAGCCGTGAACCAAAAGCTTCCTGTAACCCTTGCCACAATCTAGATGTGAACCGGGATCCCTGTCGGAGATGATCGACTTTAGAATCCCGTGAAGTCTGACGATGTTATCTACATATAGTCTTGTCAAACTTTCCACTGATTGCTTCACCTTCATAGGAAGAAAATGTGCAGACTTTGAAAATCGGTCCATGATCACCCATATAGAGTCATTGCCCTTTGCTGATCTGGGTAACCCGGTCACAAAATCCATAGTGATTGATTCACATTTCCACTAAGGAATTTCCATTTTCTGCATTAGCCCTGACGGGTTTTGGTGCTCTGCCTTTACCTGTTGACAAACTAAGCATCTAGCAATATAGTCGGCTACATCCTTCTTCATTCCTTGCCACTAGAAAGACCGTTTCAAGTCTTGATACATTTTACCACCTCCTAGATGAACATTGATCGGTGAGCTTCCTCCATAATCTGCCTTTTAAGATCGGCCAAATCATGTACACAAACCCGGTGCTGAAAACGAATCACTCCATCTTCATCACGAGCAAAGCCGGTCTTTCCGATCAATTCTTGCAGCTGGGGATCATCTTTTTGCACCTCTATCACCTTGTCAAGCATTGTTGACCTAATGGTCAATTGAGCCACAAATGCCTGACATAACTGAGGCTCGATCACAACCATGAGTTGCGCTGCGTCTTTAATCATCTTCCAGTCCTACTGCATCATAACCCTTTTTCTGCTGAGAGCATCGGCTACTACATTCACCTTTCCTGGATGATATCACAGTTTAAAGTCATAATCTTTTAAGAATTCGACCCATCTTCTTTGTCTTAGATTCAACTCCTTCTGAGAAATAGGTACTTCAGACTCTTGTGGTCAGTGAACACCTCGAACTTGACACAATAAAGATAATGACGCCAGATCTTCAAAGCATAAACCACTGCAGCCAACTCCAAATCATGAGTCGGGTAGTTTTGCTCGTGCTCCTTTAGTTGGCAAGAAGTATAAGCGACCACCCTTCCATTTTGCATCAATACACTGTCTAACCCGACCTTTGATGCATCAGAGTAGATGGCGAAGTCTTCCACATTGTTAGGCAAAATGAGAACTGGTGCCGACGTCAGCCTAGCCTTCAGCTCTTAGAAACTCTTCTCACAACTCTCATACTATATATATCTGACTCTCTTTCGGGTCAACTTGATTAGTGGCGCCGCTAGAGATGCGAATCCCTCGATAAAGCGGCGATAATAGCCGGCTAACCCTAAGAAACTCCGAATCTCCATGGGAGATTTAGGAGTCTCACATTCCAATACCGCTTGAATCTTTGCAGGGTCAACGGTAACACCACTGCCTGAGATTACCAAGGAAATGGATCTCCTTCAGCCAAAAGTCACATTTGCTAAACTTAACATACAACTTATGTACTCTTAGCATCTCGAGGATGATTCTTAAGTGTTCTCGATGTGAAGCTTCATCAGGGGAATATATCAGCACATCATCGATGAAGACAACCACAAAGGTGTTAAGATAAGGTCTAAACACCCGATTCATCAAGTCCATAAATGTTGTAGGGGCATTTGTCAGACCAAAAGGTAGCACCAAGAATTTATAATGGCCATATCTCGTTCGGAACGTCGTCTTGGATGTGTCTTCTTCCCTTATTCTCAATTGATGGTATCCCGAACACATATCAATCTTTGAGAATACAGTGGCTCCTTACAACTGGTCAAACAGGTCATCAATGCGAGGTAAATGGTACTTATTCTTAATGGTCACCTCATTAAGTTTGTAATAGTCAACGCATAATTTGAGAGAACCATCCTTCTTCTTCACAAATAGAGCTGGAGCTCCCCATGATGACACACTTGGACGGATAAATCCCTTGTCTAACAAGTCTTGAAGTTACTTTTTCAGCTCTGCCAATTCTTCTGGGGCCATTCGGTAGGGTGCCTTAGAGACAGGTGCAATACCGGGTAACAAGTCGATGGTAAACTCTAACCCACTTGTAGGTGGTAATCCGGGCAAATCCTCTAGAAACACATCAAGGAATTCCCGAACAACCTCAATCTCTACTATGGTCGGTGCCTAGTCAGCATCAGATTTCGTGACTACGCTTGCCAAGAATGCATCGCACCCCTTTCTCAACATTCGCACAGCCTTCATTGCTGAAACCACCAACTTCTTTCCAGCCATATGCTTCAGTAAGGGATGAGAAAACTCTTTCTCTATAGGGATACGAAAAATAACTCTCTTCCTTCGACAATCTATTAGAGCGTAATGCTCTTCTAACCAATCCAGTCCTAAGATATCATCAAAGTCTTGCATAGCTAAATAGCAAAAATAACCAGGCAGAGCTCTTCCTTTTATATTAACTGACAGTGAGGGTATATGCCTCTTGGTATACACCGCTCCTACAGGTGTGTGTACCAACAGGGGCACGTCTAGGTCTAATGACTCCACCCCAAATTTCTCTCGCAATTGACTAGCAAACCTCTCGGAAATGAAAGTATCTGTCGCACCGGTGTCAAACAATACTCTATCATGAATACTATTGATAGAAATAGTACCTTCTGTGAGGTCCTCTGTCTGCTCAGCATCCTCTCTAGCTAGTGCAAACACCCGAGCTGGCGCTCGGGGTCTCCCTGCAGGTCCCGCTCCTACTGGTCTGGCTGCTACTGGAGCTGTTGCTGCTGCTACAGGCTACATCATCTTCGGACAGTCTCGGATCATGTGGCCCTTCTCACCATAACGAAGACACATGCCGGTCGTGATCCAGCATACTTCCCCTCCATGTCGCTTGCCACATTGTTTACATTCTGGTTTGTCGTTGCTTCTTGCTGGTGGTGTGATCTTCCCTGTCACAAATGACTGCGAAGGATTCTTCATCACCTTTTTGCCTTTGTCATACCGGTGAAATGGTGCTAATGGTCTCTTTATTGAAGTCCTCTTCTCATCTTGATATAATTCCATGTCACTCTCTTGACGACAACTCGCGTCAAGAGCCGCCTCCATCGTAGCAAGATACAGTGTAATTAGACGGGTTCAAAGCTGTTGTGTATGTGATTTTGAAGATTACAAAATGACTTTGTTGCTTGGCCTTGCTTGGCCTTGTGTTTTATTGATACTTCATGTCTCATGTGCTTGAATCCTTATTGTTCTCTTGCTATGGGATCATGTTCTAGAATGAGAATAATTTTGTGAAACATGCTTGACAGAATGCATATGCCTTGTACTCAATGAGAATTCATGATAGAACACGTTCGTATGATTGAACACATGAATGAGTCTTTATGCTCACTTGAATTCCCATTATGCTCATTTCAATATAGTGTGCTAATCTTCTTGCATTACATGAACGAGTCATGATGGACATCATCTTATTGTCCACCATTCAGAACTTGTGTTAATTCCATCTCCATTCTTCAAAGAACCATTGGTAAGGCTTTGCAATTCACATATCTTCAGTTAAGTGAATTTTGGGTAAGAAAGCTACAGTGTGTTGACCCAGAGTACTTGTGCATAGATATACATGATGTGATTTCATGTACCTCCTACATGAGTCATTAAGGTTTGAGGATGTATGCTTCATGCATTTCCTACATGAGGTTTTGATGGTCATACATGTTATTCAAATGCATGGGTTATGTTGTTGACTTTTGGTTGAGATGTCTTGGGCTTTCATGCATAATCTTCTAAGTTGCTGTGAAAGAATTGCATGAACTTGGCTCTTATGAAGATGGCTTCAATTAGGTCTCAATCAAGGAGATTGTGTTCATTGAACACACCCTTCTATTAGAATGGTATCATTCATGAGGTCATCAGGGTTTCAATGTGTGGATGCATTTGTGATGTCGTATGGTTCCTCATACCTGTGTGATTGCACATCATACGATCATGTCATTGGTCTTGAGCTATATATTTGCTTCTTACATGTGTAAATGAATATCCCTCATTTGATGCTATTTGATGTTGAGCATTTGGTAGATACAAGAATGCTAGTTGAAAGTTTGAGCTCCCATGTCAATATATTTGATTGAATGATAGATTCATGCTTATCATTTCAAAACCTTGTCATTTGGTCATATATATTTTTGTTAAGTGATATGAGAAGCAAAATGCATGTTTGAATAGGTTCAATGATGTATTTTATTGTGAACATGTTCATAGTGTTAATGCTTGATGTAAAGATCTTGATTTTTAACTAACCTCTTGTTTTATCATATTTTTCAAGATGAAAAATCATGGTTGATCTTCATGGGATTATGGTAATATTTGATCAATTGTTTCCCATTGATTTGATAGAGGTTTTAGTTATTTTTCAGGTCCAAACAAGAAGGGGTCGACCCATGGGGTCGACCCTCTGAGGTTCTGTCCAAAACAGAACCTATTTTTGTGCACCCTGCCTGAAAGGGTCGACCCCTGTAAAATAGAACCAAAATTGGGTTTTGTTTTGGGTTCTGTTAGCCCGAGGGTCGACCCCTGTAAAACTGAACCAGAAAAACACTCTGGTTTGTGTTCTATTTGCTCGAGGGTCGACCCCAAGGGTCGACCCTTTCCGGTACGGGGCGGTGCCGTCAAATTTGACCTTCGTTCAAGTGCGTCAAAAGTCCTCCCAATCCAGACCAAAAGCCCCAACTCACTCCTTGAGTTGTGGATCTTGTCCTAGGCTGTCTCTTGACCGTCCTAAATGTATATATACATCTTATTGGGTTGTAAAACCTAAGGAGAAACTAAGTGAGATCTAAAAAATGTTTTTCTTCTAACCCTTGTGTGTGCAAGGTCGCAGCAGCTGCTCCAAGGGCTTCTTCCACACTGTTCTAAGCTTGTATGTGAAGGAAGAGGTGGATTTAAGTCTCCAATCGATCCCCTATTGGAAGCTGCGTGGGAAATCAAGTTACAACCTCATCATTGCAAGAATCGTTCATCTTCTTTCAAGAACCGTCCTCATCCTACAAAAGCATTTAAATACGTTCAAAGGAGAGAAAGGGAGAGCTCTAATCACTGCAAAATCTTCCTCTTTCTGACTTCTCAATTTCCTTGCTGATAGAGCTTGAATATCTGCTTTAAGACATCTTAGGATGGTTTTATATGTCTTATGTCCACTCTCTCTTACATATATATATGAGCTGTAATTTTTGTGATACAACAATCTTAATGCTCATGTGTTCTTTCATATAGGTTGAAGATGAAGAGGGGGATATCTAAACCATTCAGTTCTATATTCTTGTTTGAGATTAGCTTAAAGTTTGAACTTATTATTTCTATCTATTCTTTCAGGTGAAGAAGAGATTGGAAGAAGGAAAAAAGGAGTGCCTCGAGGAGAGGAAGAAGATGATGTTGAAATCATGATCATCCATCAACGAGTCAAGGAGAATCAAATTTTGTTGATGAAGGGGGAGCCTTATTCTTCATGCATCTTTCTAGTTTCCATCTACAGAATTTGTTTGGAGGGTCATGACATATATTTGTCATTACTTCATAAATATTTGACAGAATACTATGTGTGGGTGTTCGGAGAAAGGGTTCTCCGAGTGTGTGTGTTGTCGTGTGTGCGTCGATTTGTGCGGAGTATATCCGCGTGTGTGGTTGGGCGTAACTTGGGGTACGTTCCCCGTGTGTGGTTGAGAGTTTACTACCGTGTGGTGGTGTAGGCATTGCTCTACGTGTGTGTGGATGGAGCTGTGTCTCCGTGTGAGGTATTTCGTTCGGGGTGTGTTCCCCAACGGTGTGTGTGTGTGTGTGTGTGTGTGTGTGTGTGTGTGTGTGTGTGTGTGTGTGTGTGTGTGTGTGTGTGTGTGTGTGTGTGTGTGTGTGTGTGTGCTGCTGTGGCAGCAGGGTGAGGCAAGGCCTTGTGTGCGTGGTTTGCTGCAATAGCAGCGTGTGTGTGTTGGGGTTCATCCCCGTGTTGCTACATTTTGTAGCGTGTAGTGGAGCCTCACCGGTTTGATGAGGGGTGGACGTAGGGAGCCCGTCGTGGTCCCGAACCACCTTAAAAATCCCCGTGTCTTGTGATTTGTTCCTTGTGATTGTGTGTTTCACTATACTATCTGTTTATGCAATCGTGTGAGCTCGGTGAGATTGAGTGAATTAAGTTTAAACATGTTTAGATTAATTTCCTCAATCATATCAATCTTGTAAATTCCGCTGTGTGCTAGTTTATGTTTTTAATTGGTCACGTATTTTAGCAGTAGGATCTATTCACCCCCCCCTCTAGATCCGTGTTCCTGCACTACGGGACCCAACAATTGGTATCAGAGCGAGGCTCTGTTGTCCCTGGATCTTGCGATCTACAGAGTGATCCCAGTGCAATCTACAATCATGAATTTTTCTGAACATATCACAATGAATTGTTTGCCAATCTCACTGGTTCGACTTTTAATTCATGGCTAGGCAAACTGTGTGTGGTGATCAATTCTATTAATCCTAGTCTTTGGAAATTGATTTCTCATGGTCCACACATATTACCTCTAGATGAGACCAAGTGGTCTAATCAGGATAAATGATGCACCATGATAATGTTACTGCTTTGAGTTTATTGAAAGCTTCTGTAAGTACTAACAAGTATCCATTTGTATCTTCTTGTAGGACGGCAAAGGAGCTATGGACCGGTTGATCAAAGCTCAAGAGAAGGAAAGGAAAAATGTCTCATGGCCGATGATGCTGATCAACATAGTCGATGAAAATATAGAAGAGGTAAATTCTGATTCTGAAGAATTTACTCTTGATGATCTTGTTGATGCTTATGATGAGTTGAAAAATAATATAAGAAAATCAAGTCAGAAAATAGAAAATTAAAAAGAAATCTGAAAACATGCTCCATGAAAATGGATCTTGTGATAAATGTTCTGAGCTTGATAACTTGAATGAACTTTTAGAGCATGATGTTGAATGTCACAAAGAAACCATTGCTTGTTGAGAAATGAGAATGTTGCCCTCAAGAATAAAATCGATCAATTGAGAAAACTGAAAAAGATCTAAGAAACAAAATGGAATCAAACTCAATTGATCAGGATATTTGCAATGAATTGATTATGAATGATAAACTTACAAATGAAAATGAAGAACTTAAAAAGAAAACAGTGCTATATTGATTCAGACATCTCTGCTTGAAGGCAGCATGAAGTTTCTTGAAAAAGAAAATGCTTTGTTAAAATCTGAAAATGAAAAACTGAAACATCTAAATACAACCATGTCTAAAAAATTACTTACTTTTGAAAAAGGAAAAGTTTGGTTGTTGATGATTGTGAAAAGATGCATGTGCTAGAACAAATGATGGAGAGTTACAAAACCATCAATGCCCAATTGAATGAAAAAGTCATCTCTTGTGATAATGAGATCATTTCCTATGAACTACATATTTCATCACTTGAAAAGGAAATTCTTGATCTGAATGCTTCTTTGTGTAAGTTTGTGAATGGGGAAGAAAATCTGAACAAGATTTTGGGAACCAAGGTAAATTTTCAAAGAGAAGGTATTGGGTATGAACCCACCAAAAAGAACGCCTTTGGGCTAAAGACTCAAACATCTTTTGTGCATGCTTCATGTTCCTCAAATATGTCAAATACTTCTTGTGTTGAGAAATCAAATCCCAAGGCTCAGGCTCAACCCAGGAGCAATAGGATTCATGCTCACAAAAGTCACAAAAACCATGCTCCAAAATCAACAAATGATAATTGTCATTATTGTGGTAAGCATGGTCATTTGATGAATGATTGTTTCGTTATGAAATCGGATGATTTGAAAGCATGCAAAAATGAACTTGTTTCCAAAAGAAAAAGGGCTGTTTGTTTTAAATGTGGAAAGGTAGGACACCGTGTGTCACAGTGTTGGCAAGTAAATGAAAGAAAGAATTTCAAAGTCAAAAACAATTATACTTTCGCCAACCCACAGAAATTTCATGCTCATCCTGTTGTGAGGAAGAGAAATTTCCATGCTAATAATGATAACATTCATGCTAAATCACAGAAATTTGATTATCATGTTTATAAGAATTTTGTGAAGTCTTCGAAATGTTGTCATTACTGTGGAAAGGTTGGGCATACTATGCATGATTGTGATTTGATGAATTTTGATGATATGTTTTCCCAAAGAATGTGGAAGGCACCCATTAGAGGTGCAACTAACCATCCGGGACCCAAGAAGATTTGGGTACCCAAAACTATTGAATGAGAATTTTTGTTGCAGGATTGCCTTGAGGCCAAGAGTTGATGAAGATTACAGCAAACGGAATAAAGTGAAGAATTCAAGAATGTCAATAAAGGTAACTCAATGCAAAGGTGAGAAAATAAATTATTTGGCTAAAGCTCTATGGGCTTGATGCCAGTGCCATCTCTTGACAAACAGTGAATTTGAAATTGTTATACAATGCCCATGTGTTTTCTAATCCCCCGATGTCATATGGGAATGCATTGTATTTTTCTGATCATCATCTCAATGACTACATGGTATATAAAATGGTGACATGTGGAAGGGCAGGTCAAGCCTGTCTGAAAGCTATCACCATGCGTGAGAATGTGTCTCCGCCTGGTACCATGAATCATCCATGCATATGGCATCAAACTTGAATGAATTTTCTGAAATCATGCATTGATTATGGGGGAGTCTTGCAAGCTGAAAATTTTGAGATTGATGTTTTTCCATTCTCTCAATATGATGATGTTATTCTGTGGCTGAATATTTTGAGGACGGAATTTGATCAATGTTCCATGGTCTTTCCCAATGTGCTACTCATCCTTTTTTGGATAAAAGTAAAAATATTTTCAAAGAAAAGTTCACATGTGATGATTTTGATGTTTTGAATGAATTTTCTGAATTCTCCTTTCAAAATAAAATTGTGTTCTCATAATTTTAAAAAAAATATTTCTGCATGTCTTGCATTAGTTGCATTTAGAGTTGTCATGTGAAATCTGAAATCTTGCATCACATTACATATTTGCATATCACTTTTTGCATATCATTCACATAGTGCTGTTGGAAGATGAAGCTCATCGTGTGTCTTGTTACACAATTGGCATTTTCAGCATACATATAGTGCATATTTTGAAATGCATCATTTTGAACATTTTATGTTGCATAAATGCCAAAATGAATACTTCTAACAATGGTATCTTATCTTTGGGGCAAACATTTCAAGAACTGAAATTGCATATCTTTACATTCTGCAATGCATATATGCATATCTCCATTGTATGCTTGCATATTAATATATGCTAAAATCCCTTCCTTTGAAACTTCTAAGACCAAATACTCTATTGATAAATATTGTTACATCTGAGTCTTAACAAGTGTGCTTCATGTCAAACTCTCAGGGGGAGCATTTATGCTTATTGCATTTACATAGGGGGAGCTGCACTATCTTGTATTAAGTTAAATTTTCTCCATACATGTTAAATCAAATTCGCACACTTCATGCACTAATGTGAAATTGAGTGTTATTCATAAGGATATAAGAATTTCATTTCAACACTCTAAAGTAATCAACTTGCTGCATGAATGATAAGAGACAGTTGAGGAAAAAGCTGCCTGCCTCCACATATAAAAAATGGATGAAATGAAAGGCAGAGCAATGCTTAGTCTCACTGAGTAAATTGGGCACATGTCACCTGAGACGTGATGTGGTTCAATTCTGAAAAGTGTTGATTAAAGTTCTCTGTTAAAATGAGGTGAAATGGTTCAGTATTCTGAGTAACCAGGGATTCTGGCATGAGCTCCATGTGTCTCCTTGCGTAAAAAGGAATCATTTGAACCTGATCCTTCTTAGAAAAATTCAGATTGTCAGTGTGAAAATTTTTGATGATAAATTTGACTGAGGCAGAGCGAAGCCTCCAATACGCTGCTCTCTAGATTGAAATGCAGTCTGTACAATTACTATTATTTTTAATTAAAAATCTGGTTATCCATATGGCTAGAATTCATTCTCATGTTGCTCACTTACACATGGTAATTTGATTTGATATGTATTCTAAAAATTTGATTAACTGCATGTCCTGTTGTACGTCCTCTCCTATCTATCTGCACACTCCTCAAGGTGTAATGATGAGCACTTTGATCTTAATGACTCACCTGCACTTTTTGTACACCTATCCCTTCACTCTAACTAAGATGGGGGAGTTATGTTGCATGTATATATAGCTATTTGCCTGTGTTCAATCATATTAGATCATTTTCCTTGCATTCTGCATGTCCATATTGTCTACACTTGCATTCCAATGTTGTAAACTTAGTTTATGCATATTGTGCATATTGTTTCTCTTCGTCACCTCATTCATCCCATTATCTGTAGTTTTTTGTCTATAAACAAAAAATAAAAAATAAAATCAATTGGTATAAAAAAAATTACTGCCATCATGGATTCCCCATCATGATCCCTATTTCTGATTATGTCAAAGGGGGAGAGAGCGCTTTAAAAGAGAGCTTTAAAGTATAATATTTTGTTATCATCAAAATGGCGGAGATTGTTGTGTATGTGATTTTAATGATTACAAAATGACTTTGTTGCTTGGCCTTACTTGGCCATGTGTTTTATTGATACTTCATGTCTCATGTGCTTGAATCCTTATTGTTCTCTTGCTATGGGATCATGTTCTAGAATGAGAATGAATTTGTGAAACATGCTTGATAGAATACATATGCCTTGTACTCAATGAGAATTCATGATAGAACACGTTCGCATGATTGAACACATGAATGAGTCTTTATGCTCACTTGAATTCCCATTATGCTCATTTCAATATAGTGTGCTAATCTTCTTGCATTACAGGAACGAGTCATGATGGACATCATCTTATTGTCCACTATTCAGAACTTGTGTTAATTTCATCTCCATTCTTCAAAGAACCATTGGTAAGGCTTTACAATTCACATATCTTCAGTTAAGTGAATTTTGGGTAAGAAAGCTACAGTGTGTTGACCCAGAGTACTTGTGCATAGATATACATGATGTGATTTCATGTACCTCCTACTTGAGTCATTAAAGTTTGAGGATGTATGCTTCATGCATTTCCTACATGAGCTTTTGATGATCATACATGTTATTCAAATGCATGGGTTATGTTGTTGACTTTTGGTTGAGATGTCTTGGGCTTTCATGCATAATCTTCTAAGTTGTTGTGAAAGAATTGCATGAACTTGGCTCTTATGAAGATGGCTTCAATTAGGTCTCAATCAAGGAGATTGTGTTCATTGAACACACCCTTCTATTAGAATGGTATCATTCATGACGTCATCAGGGTTTCAATGTGTGGATGCATTTGTGATGTCGTATGGTTCCTCATACCTGTATGATTGCACATCATACGATTATGTCATTGGTCTTGAGCTATATATTTGCTTCTTACATGTGTAAATGAATATCCCTTATTTGATGTTGTTTGATGTTGAGCATTTGGTAGATACAAGAATGTTAGTTGAAAGTTTGAGCTCCCATGTCAATATATTTGATTGAATGATAGATTCATGCTTATCATTTCAAAACCTTGTCATTTGGTCATATATATTTTTGTTAAGTGATATGAGAAGTAAAATGCATATTTGAATAGGTTCAATGATGTATTTTATTGTGAACATGTTCATAGTGTTAATGCTTGATGTAAAGATCTTGATTTTCAACTAACCTCTTGCGTTATCATATTTTTCAGGATGAAAAATCATAGTTGATCTTCATGGGATTATGGTAATATTTGATCAATTGTTTCCCATTGATTTGATGGAGGTTTTAGTTGTTTTTCAGATCCAAACAAGAAGGGGTCGACCCATGGGGTCGACCCTCTGAGGTTCCGTCCAAAACAGAACCTATTTTTGTGCACCCTGCCTGAAAGGGTCGACCCTTGTAAAACAGAACCAAAACTGGGTTCTGTTTTGGGTTCTGTTAGCCAGAGGGTCGACCCCTGGGGTCGACCCCTGTAAAACTGAACCAGAAAAACACTCTGGTTTGTGTTCTATTTGCGGTACAGGGCGGTGCCATCAAATTTGACCTTCGTTCAAGTGCGTCAAAAGTCCTCCCAATCCGGTCCAAAAGCCCCAAATCACTCCTTGAGTTGTGGATCTTGTCACAGGCTGTCTCTTGACCGTCCTAAACACATATATACATCTTATTGGGTTGTAAACCCTAAGGAGAAACTAAGTGAGATCTGAAAATCATTTTTCTTCTAACCCTTGTGTGTGCAGGGTCGCAGTAGCTGCTCCAAGGGCTTCTTCCACATTGTTCTAAGCTTGTATGTGAAGGGAAGAAGGTGGATTCAAGTCTCCAATCGATCCCCTACTGGAAGCTGCGTGGGAAATCAAGTTACAACCTCATCCTTGCAAGAATCGTTCATCTTCTTTCAAGAACCGTCCTCATCCTACAGAAGCATTCAAATACGTTCAAAGGAGAGAAAGGGGGAGCTCTAATCACTGCAAAATCTTCCTCTTTCTGACTTCTCAATTTCCTTGTTGATAGAGCTTGAATATCTGCTTTAAGACATCTTAGGATGGTTTTATATGTCTTATGTCCACTCTCTCTTACATATATATATGAGCTGCAATTTTTGTGATACAACAATCTTAATGCTCATGTGTTCTTTCGTATAGGTTGAAGATGAAGAGGGGGATCTCTAAACCATTCATTTCTATATTCTTGTTTGAGATTAGCTTAAAGTTTGAACTTATTATTTCTATCTATTCTTTCAGGTGAAGAAGAGATTGGAAGAAGGAAAAGAGGAGTGCCTCGAGGAGAGGAAGAAGATGATGTTGAAATCATGATCATCCATCAACGAGCCAAGGAGAATCAAATTTTGTTGATGAAGGGGGAGCCTTATTCTTGATGCATCTTTCTAGTTTCCATCTACAGAATTTGTTTGGAGGGTCATAGCATATATTTGTCATTGCTTCATAAACATTTGACAGAATACTTTGTGTGGGTGTTCGGAGAAAGGGTTCTCCGAGTGTGTGTGTTGTCATGTATGCATCGTTTTGTGCCGAGTATATCTGCGTGTGTGGTTGGGCGTAACTTGGGGTGCGTTCCCCGTATGTGGTTGGGAGTTTACTCCCGTGTGGTGGTGTAGGCATTGCTCTACGTGTGTGTGGACGGAGCTGTGTCTCCGTGTGAGGTATTTTGTTCGGGGTGTGTTCCCCAATGGTGTGTGTGTGTGTGTGTGTGTGTGCGCGCTGCTGTGACAGCAGGTTGAGGCAAGGCCTCGTGTGTGTGGTTTGCTGCAATAGCAGCGTGTGTGTGTGTTGGGATTCATCCCCGTGTTGCTACATTTTGTAGCGTGTAGTGGAGTCTCACCGGTTTGGTGAGAGGTGGACGTAGGGAGCCCGTCGTGGTCCCGAACCACCTTAAAAATACCCGTGTCTTGTGATTTGTTCCTTGTGATTGTGTGTTTCACTATACTATCTGTTTATGCAATCGTGTGAGCTCGGTGAGATTGAGTGAATTAAGTTTAAACCTGTTTAGATTAATTTCCTCAATCATATCAATCTTGTAAATTTCGCTGTGTGCTAGTTTATGTTTTTAATTGGTCACGTATTTTAGCAATAGGATCTATTCACTCCCCCCCTCTAGATCCGTGTTCCTGCACTACGGGATCCAACAAAAGCGACGGTCGTAGTCCCGCCACAAACTTCTTAACCTTCCTTCTTTCATCTGTAGCAATATGCGGTGCATACTTTGATAGTTCCGCGAACTTACTCTCATACTCGAGCACGGTCATCGACCCTTGAGTTTGGGCCAAAAAGACTTGCTCCATCTTGTCTTGCACATGCTCTGGTATGTACTTTGCCGTAAATTGCTCCCTGAATTCTTTCGAAGAAATATCATGCTCGAATCTATCAGGTTGATTCCTTAGCATAGACGCCCACCATACGTCCGCTCTCTCCTACAGCATGTACGCCGCCAGACTCGTCCTGTCCTCATCCGCACACTGGATGACCTGGAAAATCTTATCTATCTCGCGGAGCCAGTTTTCAGCCATGATTGGCTGACTCTCCCCCTTAAAAGAGGGTGGAGCCATACGCCGAAATCTCTCCATCATGGTCACCACTCCAAAGACATGCTCCTGGGGTGATGCTGCTTGAGTTTGGAGTTGCGCCTGAAGTGCCACCTGTGTTTGAGCCTGGGTTTGCATAGCTTGAACCAGACCTTGCATGAACATTCTATAATCCACCAAAGGTGGTGGGTGCGGAGACGGGGGTCCTCTCGGCTCCTCCTGAGCATCGTCATTCTGAACTGCACGACGACCTCCTCCCGCCATGGTCTGACAATACAATTATACAGTTAAGTTTTATCATAACAACCTACTAGTTTAAATCTTTTAAAATGTGGATTAGGCTGATGACCATTTATGTAAATTCTCAACCGCGGTGGCTCTAATACTACTCTCTATGATGTCCCGACTCGTAAACCCGATCCAGTCGTAAAGACTCACGTCGGATCCCGATCAAAACGTCACAGTGGGAAAACCCAAACGGTACATTTTGGTAGAGAATTTCACATAAATATTGAGATATCATTGCAGCGGAAATGAAATTACTCGATCAGTCAACTTACAGTCAAAAGACTTTATCCACATAGATCGAAATAAAGATTAACAATTTAACAAGTCATTTATTGCATAACCAAATTTCACACACATTTTTTTTTCTAACATAACTACCTAAGGTAATGACACAAAGTAAATCCAAACTGCGGTCAGAATTCTAAGAGATCACTCCTCCCTTTCTTCTACCACTTCTCCTGAAAATATTCAACAGGGTGAGTCTACGAATAGACCCAATAAGAGACTAGACACAGTCTTCAGTCATAACATGTATCCACATATCCAAAGTGATTTACGGCATTTCATTTTATAAGTCATTCTTAGGCATAATTTCAAATAGATAACACATGAGATTAATACATTTAACCCAATTTTAATTTTACGATCATAAATCATGATATTAACATTTTACAGATAAAGTTATGCGGTACATTAAAGCTTTTTTCTATCAATGACAAAGTAAATAAAAATTTAACATTAGTAAATATTACCATGTAATATAATTCGATTTATTTATCAATAGAATGATTCCAGTACAAGGCGGAGTAGTCTCAGGTATAGTGAGAGGATCCAAACATACTTAAATCTGCCCTTTTCCAAATCACCATTTGATATATTGAGAATTCATCAATAGTAAACATTTACACTGTAATAACAGTAAAATACAATAACAGTTCAGTAAGCAATAACACTAGTTTCAATATCAATTCAATAAGCAGTAATAGTAGTTTTAGTATCGATTCAGTGAACAGTAATAGCAGTTCTAATATCAATTCAGTGAGCAGTAACAATCATTTCAATAATGACTCAGTGAACAGTAGCAGTAGTTTCAATATCAATTCAGTAAGCAGTAACAGTAGTTTCAATTTCAATTCAATGAGTAGTAACAGTGATATAAATAGCCAAGACATAGTGCCCAAACCACCACTAGAAGGACAGTCAGTCGGTACTCGATCACCTAGGTAAATAGTGATAAGTCTTGGTTACTGCGTAAAATCGGGAGAAGTCCTCTCCACCTTAACCAGTGGTACTTGTCCACCTCCAGGATTTCATCCCCGTTACCCTCGGGACCAGTAAACGGTGTGAACCTCCACATAGGGGCATTTCTATGGCTTGGTTCCAGTCTCTTATAATGGCAGTGTCTATTTGACAGTAATAACAGTACGGTAATTATAAATATATATGTAACTCATATGAAATGGACACATGCCATTCAAAAATTCATGCTGTGAATATTACGTATGAAATATGCCAGTACTGAATTTTTTTGTTTTAAACTTCTAAAATTCTAAAGTTATCCAATTATAAAGGCATGTATATATATATATATCAAAAATTTCTAATTCTGTTTACAGATATCAGAATGTATTAAAATTTCAGAGAAACAACATATTAACATGAAGGATCAAAACCGAAAATTATCATCATTTTTTAGACAGTATTTATAATTTTTTCAGAATTACTTATACTCCATATATATATATCAAAGATTTCTAATTCAATTCACATAACTCAGAATTGGTTGCAATTTCAGAGAACTAACACATTGACATGTAGGATCGAAACATAAAATTATCATTAATTTTCATATAGTATTCATAATTTTTCCAGAGTTATGTATACTCAATCATGCATCATAAATTGACTAACTTTAGCTATCATGTTCATAAGACCATTAAAATTTTACTGAAGATCACAGTTGTATGTAACATTACATAGAAACATTTTCATAATTTTTCATACATAAATTTAAAATTTTCCATAATCATTTAAAGTCTCCTATGCATGGGAAATTACTAAATTTAACAATAGTACTCTAAAAATCAGCATAATTTTTTAAACCATCATTTATAATAGAAATATCATTTTTGAAAATTTTAATTTTTTTCACACTGTATTACTAATAATTTTATAGAATAACAAAAATACATCTTGAATAATAAATTAACTAAATATGTCCACAATATCAGAAAATTACTCAAAATTTACAGAACATTGTTCCAGACAGAAGTATCATATTTAAGAAACTTCACTATTTTTCATTTAGTATTTCTAATTTCTAAAATTTTATATCAATTTCTAAAATTTACAACAATAATTTTTAAATAGAGAAAATTATCCAAAATGTTTACAATGACTAAAATATATTAACAATTAACATATAAACATCAAATATCAGTTTTTTAACTTTCTCAGGATTTTTCACAGAATATTAACATTTATTCAATTTTTTAATTATTTGTTCAAATATTTAAAATTATAAAAGTCAAGATTCAGTGATCAAAAAAATATAAACTTTTAATAAATTAGTTATAACATATAGTTAAGTCTTATGGTAAAGTTTCAAAAAAATTATATAGTATTTCTACTTATCTTATAATTTTATACTTCTAAGAAAATATTGACAATTTTGTAATTTCACGTACGGAGATCTATAATTATTGATATTTTAGGAATACATCACACTCAATGTAAGAACCATACTATGAAATCTTATAATTTTTATGAATGGGATCTCTAATTTCTATATAATTATTTATTTTTTCTAATAGAAATATCGTGATCCAAAAAAAATAAAAATTTCTCTACACATGGGTCTCACAGTAAGTTGCATTACTACAATTTGTGATGATTTTATATCACCCTTTGAGCATTTTAGTATAATTAAACACATTTAAGATAATATTAAAATATTTTTAAACGTGAAAATAATTCAAATCAGACATGAAAATGTTTACAGAGAGCTTAGAATATCAGATCCCATGATTCTAGAAACTTTCTAAATTTATCATGTACCGTTTCTAATTATAGTATATTAATCACTTGATTTTACCTTTAATTACATGCCTTAACACTAATGATCTCATGGTAATTCGACTGAGATATGATCACACATGGTGAAATAGAGATCTCTGGATTTAATTATCTCTATAGATGCTAATTAACAAACCTTAAATCATTTTAAATATGCTAATCATGCTAATCAAGAGGATTAATACTAAATCTCTTATCTTAATGAAGTTTTAACACCACCTTAATTAGCCCTCCACTCTCTCATTTTGCACTTCACGTAGCTAGCCCCAAAAGAGGACAAATGAAGCCCCTCTCATGGCTATTTATAGGGGTTTTCCTCTAATCAATCTTAGCCATTGATTTAAATCAAGGGTGAGAATTAAATACTTATTTTAATATTATTTAAATAAAAAATGACATTCAAAGGTTCACCAACCCACTAAACTCCTTTCTTTTGACTACCACATATTCTTCTTTTTTTATATAGGGCACATGAGATTTGACTAAATAGAAGAAGGGGTTTAAACTAATGGAAATATTTAATAAGATAATATTTTTTAAAAAATATAAGCCGCGAGGCCGAAAAGGGGGGGGCGTGCGTCCGCCCGCGCACACGCCTGGGCGGCCGCCCGCCCGTGACCATTTTGTATTTACATTTGATCTCTTTTTTTAAACACTTAGCCCCCTTTGTATTTTTTTTGTTTGTCTTTTCATTCCTCCTTTTTTTACCATGCACAAAATAAATATAATAAAATAATAATTAAAATATCTAGGTAAAAATTAAATTTGTTATTAATCAAATAAAATGTTAAACTATAAATTTGTAAGGCATTACATCCCAGCCCCAAGCTGGGCCACAGAACGCTGGGTCATTGGCTATGCACATGGCTCACACAGAAACTGCTTTCTGAAGAAGCTAAACAGATAATTATCAAATCTAATGTGTTGGGCCTTTTATAACACCGCCTCCCCCCACCCCACCCAAACTGAAAGAGGTGGGGGGGAGGGAGGGGAGAGGAGGGTGCGATTCACATGCAACTAAGAATAAAAGAGAAAAATGATATTAACATAGCACATGGTTGTTTCTCTTCTACAAACATAAGTACCTTTGACTCTATAGTGCTAAAACTAAAAAGGTTAATCCTAAAAAGATTGACATCCAAAATCATCCTTCTTTGTGGTGAATCAATTGGGAAGTCGAATTGTTTTTTCACCTTAAAAGGAATCATGAGATACTCGGGTCAAATTTAATATTTGGAAGAGTGCAAGTCTCTAGATTTTTTAGATCTTAATGGCCATTTTGACATCCAATTAAAGTAGAGGAGCGGATGAGAGAGAGAGCGGTGGACTCCACCTCTCCCTCACACACAATCTCCTTAATCGAGAGCGATTAACGTACTCGACTCCCGTGCTCGACTCCTCAGAGCCAAGTATGTTAACTTCAATCGGATGTCAAAGGCGACCTGAGTGACTGACTCAGTTGAATATTTAACTTTGACGTACATGTAAGAGAGATGCGCAAGTAGATGTCACGTCACTCTGGAGACGCTGAGACGTGATTTCTGAAGCTCACCGGTTTATTTCCGTCACCCAGCCCCTCCCCTGTATCCCCATTGATCAAAAAAAAAACCCCTCTTTTTTTTTCCTATGCATCCATAAGAAATAATGACTCAGTGAACAGTAGCAGTAGTTTCAATATTAATCTAGTAAGCAGTAATAGTAGTTTCAATTCAATGAGCAGTAACAGTGATATAAATAGCTCAGATATAGTGCCCAAATCACCACTAGAAAGATAGTCAGTCGGTACTCGATCACATAGGTAAATAGTGATGAGTCTTGGTTACGGCGTAAAATCGGGAGAAGTCCTCTTCACCTTAACCAGTGATACTTATCCACCTCTAGGATTTCATCAACGTTACCCTCGGGACTAGTAAACAGTGTGAACCTCCCCATAGGGACATTTCTATGGCTTGATTCTAGTCTCCCCCTATGGTGACAGTGTCCATTTGACAGTAATAATAGTACGGTAATTATAAATATATATGTAACTCATATGAAATGGACACATGCCATTCAAAAATTCATGATGTGAATATTACGTATGAAATATGCCAGTACTGAATTTTTTTGTTTTAAACTTCTAAAATTCTAAAGTTATCCAATTATAAAGGCATATATAAATATATCAAAAATTTCTAATTCTATTTATAAATATCAGAATGCACGGAAATTTTAGGGAAATAACATATTAACATGAAGGATCAAAACTAAAAATTATCATCATTTTTCAAACAATATTTATAATTTTTCCAGAATTACTTATACTCTATATATATATCAAAGATTTCTAATTCAGTTCACATAACTCATAATTGGTTGCAATTTCAGAAAACTAACACACTGACATGTAGGATCGAAACATAAAATTATCATCAATTTTCATATAGTATTCATAATTTTTTCAGAGTTATTTATACTCAATCATGCATTATAAATTGACTAACTTTAGTTACCATGTCCATAAGACCATTAAAATTTTACTAAAGATCACAGTTGTATGTAACATTACACAGAAACGTTTTCATAATTTTTCATATAGAAATTTAAAATTTTCCATAATCATTTAAATTCTCCTATGTATGGAAAATTATTAAATTTAACCATAATACTCTAAAAATCACCACAATTTTTTAAACCATCATTTATAATTGAAATATCATTTTGAAACTTTTTATTATTTTTCACACTGTATTACTAATAATTTGATAGAATAACAAAAATGCATCATGAATAATAAATTAACTAAATATGTCCACAATATCAGAAAATTACTCAAAATTTATAGAACGTTGTTCCAGATAGAAGTATCATATATAAGAAATTTTACTATTTTTCATTTAGTATCTCTAATTTCTAAAAATTTATATCAATTTCTAAAATTTACAACAATAATTTTTAAATAGAGAAAATTATCCAGAATGTTTACAATGACTACAATATATTAACAATTAACTTATAAACATCAAATATCAGTTTTGTAATTTTCTCAGGAGTTTTCACTGAATATTAACATTTATTTAATTTTTAATTATTTGTTCAAACATTAAAAATTATACAAGTCAAGATTCAGTGATCAAAAAAATATAAACTTTTAAATTAGTTATAACATATAGTTAAGTTTAATGATAAAGTTTTAAAATTTTCTACGTAGTATTTCTACTTATCTCATAATTTTATACTTCTAAGAAAATATTGACAATTTTATAATTTCACTTACGGAGATCTATAATTATTGATATTTTAGGAATACAACACACTCAATGTAAGAACCATACTATGAAATCCTATAATTTTTATGAATAGTATCTCTAATTTCTATATAATTATTTTTTTATCATGTATTAAAAATTTATTAATAAAAATATCATGATAAATAAAAATAAAAATTTCTCTACACATGGGTCTCAAAGTAAGTTGCATTAATACAATTTGTGGTGATTTTATATCACCCTTTGAGCCTTTTAGTATAATTAAACACCTTTAAGATAATATTAAAATATTTTTAAACGTGAAAATAATTTGAATCAGACATGAAAATTTTTACAGAGAGCTTAGAATATCAGATCTCATGATTATGAAAACTTTCTAAATTTATCATGTACTGTTTCTAATTATAGTATATTAATCACTTGATTTTACCCTTAATCACATGCCTTAACACTAATGATCTCATAGTAATTCGATTAAGATATGATCAGACATGGTGAAATAGAGATATCTGGATTTAATTATCTCTATAGACGCTAATTAACACACCTTAAATCATTTTAAATATGCTAATCAAGAGGATTAATGCTAAATCTCTTACCTTAATGAAGCTTTAACATCACCTTAATTAGCCCTCCACTCTCTCATTTTGCACTTCACGTAGCCAGCCCCAAAGGAGGGCAAATGAAGCCCCTCTCATGTCCATTTTTAGGGATTTTCCTCTAATCAATCTTAGCCATTGATTTAAATCAAGGGTGAGAATTAAATATTTATTTTAATATTATTTAAATAAAAAATAACATTCAAAGGTTCACCAACCCACTAAACTCCTTTCTTTTGACTACCCCATATTCTTCTTTTTTTTTATATAGGGCACATGGGATTTGACTAAATAGAAGAAGGGGTTTAAACTAATGGAAATATTTAATAAGACAATATATATATTTTTAAAACATATGCCGCAATCGCGGCCGAAAAGGGGCGGCGGGCGCCAGTTCGTGCGCCCGCATGCGGGCGCGCGTGGGTGGCCGCCCGCTAGCGATCATTTTTTTTTACATTTGATCTCTTTTTTTTAAACACTTAGCCCCCTTTGTATTTTTTTTGTTTGTCTTTTCTTTCCTTTCTTTCCTCCTTTTTTACCATGCACAAAATAAATATAATAATTTAAATATCTAGGTAAAAATTAAATTTATTATTAATCAAATAAAATGTTAAACTATAAATTTATAGGGCATTACATCCCAGCCCCATGCTGGGCCACAGAACGCTCGGTCATTGGCTATACACATGGCTCACACAGAAACCGCTTTCTGAAGAAGCTAACATGGTGTGGGGATAGCCCTCCTCACCTACACCAATACACAGTAACTCAATCTAGCACCACAAGAAAGCCTAGAACACATGGGGTCACTCGGACCCTCAAAATAACACGGGCATGCTAATCGAGGTAACATGATTCCTCCGGACACCCAAAAATATGCTCTCGGTCCCCACGGGGTGTCTAAGGCATCCACGGGGCCAAAGGTCGACCAAAGGGTCACAACCGGAGGCCAAAACCGGCTAAGGAGATTGGGGTCAGTCAACCTACCCCTAGGGTTGGTCGACCTCCCAGCAGAGGGTCGGTCGACCGAACTGACTCTGTCGCCCTCACCGTGGTTCGGTCGACCGAACCGTGCTGGCCAGTCGACCGAAATCGGCGAACCTGCAACCCGACCCCAACCGTGGGGTCCCATTCCACTCCCCACTAGATCTCGATCGAGGGGGAAAACATCGGGGACCTTACCCCTTGTCCTAAACCACTAAATGCATGAAATAAAATGGTAAAATGTCGCTCGATCCGACAAAAAGCGTCACTCGCCCTAAAAATGGAAAAATCACCCCGGTATGAACGAAAATCCACTCTCGGCCTCGCCTCGGCCTACAAATCGTGGGAAAATGAAATATAGGGGCAAGAGATCCGTCCCCCTACCTCCACCGATGATTTCCCGCGTAGAAGATGCCGATTCCACGTGAAAACGCCACTTGGATCGTCGCTGGGTTCTGAAATTCACATACGAAGCCTCACCGCGCCACCGCCTCGTTCCTCACTCCATTCTCGACCGCTCGGTGCCAGCGGGAGGGGGCTGGCGGTGGAGGAGGAAAACTTCTCGAGAAAAACTTCTCCACGCCGCATGTCCACCTCACCCTCCCTAAGGGGCGTCCACCTCCCCTCTTCCGGCCGCCGGCATCCACCTCCCCTTCCCACACGCCGCATGTCCCTCCGGCACGCGTCCACCTCCCCTCCCCACCGTCGCATCACCCTTCTGCCCGCGTCCCCCTCCCGTCTCCCTCCCCTCTTCCGGCCGCCACCACAAGCCTCGCACGTTGTCCACCTCGCCGGTGGCCTCTCGGCCATTGGGCACAGGCACAGGGTGGGGTCGCGGGCAATGCTAAGCTTGTGGGTGTGCGACAAGCGTCAGCTGCGGCGGTGGCCTTTGCGGCGCTTTGCTCGCAACAGCCACGACGGTGGCATGCAACATCTGCGAGGGTGGAGGGGAGGCCCAGTGTACGAGGAGGGGGAGAAGGGCTGCTTGTGGGTGTGCGACGAGCGGCAGCCACGGTGGTGGACTTGGTGGGGGAGGAGGGCTGCCCAGTGTACGAGGGTGGAGGGGAGAGTTGGACGGTGAGGTGGGAGTGCAGGGCTAGGTACGACGACAGCGAGCTCATGGTGGCCTGCAACATCCCACCAGTGCAGGGAGGCCCAACACACCCTCTCCTCCATCTTCCTCCTCCGGTCAAACGACTCTGCATAAGTTTTAAAATTTATATCAAATTTGCCAAACATGTTAGCAGTCATTTATGTCATTTTTTAAAAATAGATCAAAATTTGAGATAGATTAATTTTATAGACTGAAATCACTTCAAAAATAAAAATGCTCCCAAACACCCTAATACACAAGACTTTTAATTTAGGAATTTTTATTTTTGTATCCTCTTGAAGAGTTTATTTATAGAAGTATCACTTCTGTTTTCCCAATTGTTTAGTTACCTAAAAATATCACAATATTTGAAAAATGCATCTGTCTTCGTTGTATATTAGCATTATGTTAAAATATATTATTCAACTTTGGCTAACTTTTAACGTTGGCTACCTTTTAACCAAGGTTGAAGAAGTCTGACTCTTAGTCTTTCATAAAGTTTGCCTTTCTATCTTCGTCTCTTTCTCTTTCTCATTCTCATTCACACGATACACTATTCAAGAGATTTCTTTATGTAGAGATTTTTTAAATACTTAATTATATATGTGAAAATATAATATTTGTGATAAAAATACATAGAAATTAATGGCAAGTATTTTTGAGATAAAGTTTGTTTAAAGAAGATATTCAAAAGAATATAGAATTAATAATGGCATATTTGAGATAAATTATTAAACAATATATATTGCTAAATATCTCTTTAGCCTAGTTATAATTGTTGATTTTATTGTTCCAAAATTAAATGTGCGCGGAGCATGTAGGTTTGACTAGTTCATCTAGACAAGATAGAATGTTTTTCGTTATTATAGTAAGTAATAATTCAGCGTAATTCTCTGTGACCTCTGAGAATCGGATAGCCTATCATGGGCTGACATATTCATCAGTCATGTGCCAATTCTATTGATTACGCGGACATTCTGCTTCGATAAAACTCATAATAATTCATCCAAATCGCCTTTTACGAGGAAGACTCGAGATTTGCTCGTTTGACCTCGTGGCATCGAACAAGTCTCCTCACGAATACGTCACCTCAGTCTTAACCCATTCAATTCTCAAGGAGGTAGGTGTGATTATTATTGAGATTCAACCTGAAAATTAAATTAAGTTGATAGATTTAGTTTGATTTAATTTGGATTAAAATTTAAAAAGTTTCGGTTTGGATTCAAATTGAATCGTATTAAAAATTTTAGTTTGATTTAATTTTAAAATTCAAGAAATCGAACAAAATCAAACTGAATCGAATAACCCAAATTTAAGAATATTTTTATCAAATTAATATAGATATATATGTAACTATAAATTTCAATTCAAAAAGTTCAATTCCCGCCGTCTTAATCAGGGTTTGCCGTCCCGCCCCGACCCGCACCGACCCGCACGACCCGACCCGACCCAGGCGGGCACGGGGTCGCACGGGCTGGGGGTCGTCAACGGGAAGCACTGGACCGCAAGGTCCCGTGCGTCCCGCCACATACCACTCCGGTGCGAGGCGGGACCCGGCTCGGTACGGACGGGTCGGGGCGGTTCGCCCATTTAACGGGCCGAAGGGGGAGGCTCCCTCCATCCCTCCCACCGGCGAGCGGTGGTGCAGCGACGGCGGACGGCGATCAGAGCGGCGGCCGGCGGCTTTGGGCGGCTCAGGGCAGCGATCGGAGGTAGGTAAGTGAAATTTTTTTTTAAATGATCGGGGGTGGGGAAGGGGGGGCGTCGACCGCTGGATGTGGCCGGAGGTGGGGGTGGGGGAGGAGGCCATCTACCAGCCGGTTCTGGCCGGAGGTGGGGGTGGGGGACGGCGGGGGGGGGGGGGGGGGGGGGGGGCTGGGCATCTGCCGCCGTGGGGGACGGGGGGGGTGGGGGGGGCTGGGCGTCTGCCACCGGCAGGCCGTGGGGGGACGGGGGGGTGTCTGCCACCGTGGGGGACGGCGGGGGGGGCTGGGCGTCTGCCACCGGCAGGCAGTGGGGGGACGGCGGGGGGGTGGGCTGGGCGTCTGCCACCGTGGGGGACGGGGGGGGTGGGCGTCTGCCACCGTCGGGGACGGGGGGGCGTC